>CM069905.1:5542158-6154846 GCA_036172215.1 Camellia granthamiana | reverse complement strand
AGCCAAAAAGTACTATAGTAAAGGCAAAAGTAAAAGAAGAACAAGTAAAAAGCCTACTCAAGCCCATATGACCAAAGTGGACAATATTTCCAATGGTGTAGATGACATGAATATTTCTGCAGTTATTTCTGAGGCAAACCTTGTCAGAAATACTAAAGAACGGTGGGTGGACACTAGTGCTATTCGCCATATTTGTGCCGACAAAAAGATGTTCATATCTTATTCTACAGTGGACAATGGTGAACAACTTTTTATAGGCAATTCCTCGACTTCTAAAGTTGAAGGACAAGAAAAGATTATTCTGAAGATGACATCTGGAAAGGAACTTACTCTCAATAATGTGTTGCATGTACCGGACATTCGCAAGAATCTTGTTTCCGGATCTTGTTAAGTAAAAATGGGGTTTAGGCTAGTTTTTGAAAGTGACAAGTTTGTACTTATCAAAAACGGGATGTATATGAGAAAAGGTTACATGTCTGACGACCTTTTCAAAATGAATGTAATGACTATGGTACCCTCTGTTATTAATAAAAATACATCTTCTTTTTATTTGCTTAAGTCCTCAAATTTATGGCATGGTAAACTTGGACATGTTAATTATGAATCCTTGCGTAGATTAATTAATATGGAATGTTTACCTAAATTTGACATTGATTCAAATCATAAATGTGAAATTTGTGTTGAGGCAAAATTATCCAAAACTCTTTTTTATTCAATTGAAAGAAATACAGAACCACTTGAATTAATTCATAGTGACATTTGTGATTTTAAATCAATTCAAACTAGAGGTGGGAAAAAAATATTTTATCACTTTCATAGATGACTATACTAGATATAATTATGTTTATTTAATTCGAACCAAAGATGAAACTTTAGAAACTTTCATTCAATATAAGAATGAAGTTGAAAATCAACTTGGTAAGAAAATTAAGAAACTTAGAAGTGATAGAGCTGATAAATATGAATCACCTTTTGGTGAGTTTTGTAAAGAACATGGAATAATTCATCAAACCACTGCTCCTTACTCACCTCAGCAAAATGGAATTGCTGAAAGGAAAAATAGGACTTTAAAAGAAATGATGAATGTCATGTTAATAAATTCTGGATTACCTCAGAACTTGTGGGGGAAAGTAATACTTTCTGCTAATTATATATTTAATAAAGTATCCCAAAAGAAAGTAAATCAAACACCTTATGAATTGCGGCATAGGAGAGTATCATTCTACAAATACTTGAAAGTGTGGAGGTGTTTGGCTAAAATAGTTATTCTTAGTCCTAAAAAGACTAAGATAGGTCCTAAAATTGTTGATTACATTTTCATTGGTTATGCCATGAATAGTAGTGCATATCAATTTTTGATTCATAAGTCAGAACATTCCGAAATGCATGTAAATACTATTATTGAATCTCAGAATGCATCTTTTTTTGAACATGTATTTCCAAATAAGACTGGACAAGAAACTAGTATTAACAAAAGATCTCATGATGCTATTACTAGTCAAGATCAAGAACAAGAGCAAGAGATAGATCAAAATGAGGAAGAGAAACTTAGGTGTAGTAAACGTGTTAGAACCTTAAAATCTTTTGGTTCAGATTTTCTAACATTTTTGTTAGAAAATGAGGCCTTAATTTTTAAAGAAGCTATGTCCAATCATGATGATCCTTTGTGGAAAAAAGCTGTAAACAATGAAGTTGAATCTATCCTGCAAAATCACACTTGGGAATTGGTGGATTTGCCACCAGGTTGTAAACCTCTTGGGTACAAGTGGATTTTCAAAAGAAAAATGAAAGCGGATGGATCAATTGACAAATACGGGGCAAGACTTGTGGTCAAAGGTTTTAGACAAAAAGAAAGTCTTGATTACTTTGACACATACTCACTGGTTACTAGAATAACATCCATTAGAATACTAATTGTTATTGCATCTTTATACAATCTAGCAATTCATTAAATAGATGTGAAAATCTCTTTCTTAAATGGTGAGTTAGATGAAGAAATTTACATGGAACAACCAGAAGGATTTTCTGTTCCAGGAAAAAAAAAGAAAGTGTGTAAATTGGTTAAATCATTATATGGTTTAAAACATACGCCAAAGCAATAGCATGAGAAATTTGACAAAGCAATGATGTCAAATGGATTTAAAATTAATGAGTGTGACAAATGTATTTATATTAAAAACATAAACAAATGTTATGTTATAGTATGTCTTTATGTGGATGATATACTTATCACAAGTAGTAATAATGACATGATTAAAACTACGAAGAAAATGTTGAATAAACATTTTGACATGAAGGACATGGGCATTGCTGATATAATTCTTGGTATGAAAATTACCAAAACATCAGAATGATATGCTTTGTCACAATCTCATTGCATTGAGAAAATACTTGACAAATTCAACAAAGATGATGATCATTTTGCTAAAACACTTGTGCATGTTAATTTGTTTCTTTCTAAGAATGTACATGATAGTATTTCTCAATTAGAGTATGCCCAAATTATTGGAAGTTTAATGTACTTGATGAACTGCACTCGCCCAGATATAGCTTATGCAGTAAGTAAATTAAGTAGATATACGAGTAATCCAGAAGTAGAACACTGGAAAACAATTATAAGGGTTCTAAGATACCTCAAATTTACTCGTAACATTGGGCTTAATTATACTAGATATCCAACAATAATTAAAGGATACTGTGATGCAAATTGGATAGCGGATACTAGAGACTCAAAGTCTGCCAGTGGGTATGTGTGGACGTCCCCGAACGCCCCGGGAGGGTTAAGTCCCGTTCTGTTCGTTTGGGCTCACTACAGTTCAAGGACTCGATAGTCACGGTTCTAAATCTTGAACCAAAGAGTCCAAATCCGGCAAATCGTTTTTGAGAAAACAGATTTTTGAAAGAAGTGCCAAACATGGACTGCTTTGCCAGATACAGAGTCGCCACCTAAATATTTTTATATGGGGAAATTTAGGAAACCCTGACTCGGTGCCAAAGGCCACGTGTCCGTCATCACCAAAGTTGCCTCGGCTCGGGAACTTAGGTACGATTGGGGAAGGTCACTTCGTGAGCACCCCCGCTCGCCCGATCAAAGACCGGCCTCTACTAATCATGATATCAAGTTTTGAAAACATTGTGTGTTCTTATTCCGGTTATTAGCCTAGGTTACTATGTGATGCGCACAGCATACAAGTATAGACTGAGTCGCCTGAATTGGAACAAAACATTTCATGTTTGCTTGTTTGAAAATGGTTTGATGGTGCTACCCGCAGGTAGGCTAAGACGTGGATTTGCCACCCTCGGGTGGGCTTTAGAAAATATGATTTTGCCACTATCTAGTGGGCTTAAAACAAACATTTGATGAATTGTTCCAATCCAAATAACCCAACCTCCACCCACAGGCATTCAAGGCAGTTATATCACATAAGCAGTTAGCCTCATGGTAAGCATGCTATTCATGGCAACACTCACACGCATGCAACGATGCTAAAGCATAAAAACTTACCGAGTACTCCAAGCCAAAACAAAAACTCATTAGAAATCCATGCATGATCCTAGATACACAGAATTGCCTAATGCAACACATGCAAAAATGCAAACTATAGCAGGCTCGGCTATTCTAAACATGGCATATGGAATGCTACAACTAACACGTATTCAATTTGGAATTGAAATACAAATGCAGTTTGTATGATGCGCCGAGCCCGGTGCGTGCAAAACAGATGAATGATGCAAACATGCTGTCATACTGTATGCTAATTGAAATATGCCCTAATCTAACCATCATAAGCAGGTAAATAAAAGGGAAGAAAGACGTGGGGTTGGAAGACATACATCACACTCACCCACACTTATTACAATTATGCCCTCGCACAGAGGGTCCAAATAAATATACAGTCCCGAATGAAAGAATAGTACAGTCCAAATAATACAGTCCAAATAATGTACAAATTCCTAATTAATTTACAAATTAACTAAGAAAATAATAAAACTGGCATACAAGCCAGGGACTGCCTTGATTCTATTCCAGATGCTGAATGATGCATGCCCGGGTTGCCTTTGCGCGGAAATCCATGACGATGCCCCAATTAGCCTCTGTTTGCACCTGTTCTTGAAATGCGTGCCAAGCCTCGGAAGACTGCTGATTCTTGATTTTGCTGTAACAGAGAGCAGGAAAGGGGCATAGCAATGTATTTTCACAAATATATGCATGCCTCGATCATCGTGCCACCAATCACGCATATCGATGCATGATGGCCGAGGAGCCAAATTGCACAACTCAATATGGAATGAATGCAACACGAAAACACAACAAGACCTAACTCCATCATGGGTGATCTGGAGTGTCGGTGACTTAGGAATTGAGACACGTTCCGTCACTCGGAGTACGGAACGTACCTCGTTTCCCGTGCCTGGGCTAACTCCTATCCCGAACACGATGCAATATGCATGATATGCATGAAATGCAACTAAGATACAATCCTAACATACACAATGTTATGGAAGGGTATACACGCTACACGAGGTGATACACAACCGAGCATACACAATGCTATGGATGAAATGGCATACGCAATGCAATATGGGCTTACACCAACATAAGTGGACCTCGGCCACACTCACATAGGAGGCCATCAGATGAAAACAAGACAACTCGAAATGCGTGCCCGCGTGTACGCAAACCGAGGACGGACCCTCAGGCACCGAAATGCCACTCTAATGAGACATGGCAAGACACGGAATATGATATGCAAGCATGAAAATTTCAGCAGCTAAATGAGAGGCAAAACAGCCCCGAAGCATGGCGAAATGAAACCCGATGCATGGAACGAGTCCCGAAACATGAATTTTGATGCATGAGATGGCCTATAGCTATGCAATGCATGCCTAATTTGATCATGAAGTGTTAAGACAGATTCAAGACAGTCCCAAGACAAGCATTTTTACAGTTTTAAACATGGCCAAACAGCAAGCACAAGTGGGGCTAAATTAGCATGCAAAAAGGGGGGACAAGAGAGGAGTATGAGACAACCCACAAATGCTGACCCCAAACAGAGAAAGAGCCTTCTACAATATTGAAGAGGGATCAAAAATATGACCTTTCACAGTTTATGACAGACCCTAAAAACAGATACAAGTATGACAAACAACTCATGCAAGAAATGGGCCAACAAAGGGGCAAAGAAGTAACTGATATATGCTGGCCCCAAACAGGTTAGGTCCCTTCAACAATGTTGAAGAGGGGCCCAAAATATGGCTTTTTACAGTAGATGATCAAGTCCAAAACAGTGTAGAAATATGTTCAAAATACCATGCAAAATTAAGGCACCAAGAGAGCTATAACATGAAGTATACAAAGGGTGTCTCAAACAGCCCTAGACCCTTAATGAAACATGAAGAGAGGGTCATTTTAGGGCCATTTTCAGTTCAGAGCAAGGTCCAAAAACAGAGACACAATAGCCTAATAAATCATGCAAAAAAAGGGGACCTAAGAGGGGTACAATGACAAGTGATATATGGAGATCCCAAACAGTGTTGAGCCCTTCTTCAATGTTGAAGAAGGGCTCAAAATAAGCCTATTTTCAGTTTACCTCATGCTCCAAAACAGATTAAATATGGGCCAAAAATACTACTCAAGCAAGATGGCATACAAAGGGGTAAAGAAGGAAGTGTAAGGTGGGGGTCCCAAACAGGGTAGGACCCTTAATGAAAGATGAAAAGGAGATCAAAAAAATGATATTTCCAGTTATGGCCAGAGCTCAAATGTACAAGCAAGAAGGGCTAAGAAATAGACCAAAAAAATGCAAGAAAATGGGAAAATGGGACTCACCCTTGTAGGACCAAACTTTAGCAACCTTTGAACCAAGAAGAAGAGCTCCTAGCCTCTGGAAATGACCCTCAATCTGCTGGAATGGAGTGAGGAGGAGTGATGCTATGGGTTGTAGTGTAAATGGTGTAGAAAGCTTAAGGTTTTGAGGCTTGGAAGAGAAGGAAAGGGAGAGATGTATGCAAGAGGCTTAAGAAAAATTTTGTAACCCTTAAACACAGACTTAGGATGCTGTATATATAGGCAAAAGAGGCTGGAAAAGAGGGGGAAAAATGGGGGGAAATATTTCAAGTTTCCCTCTAAAAATTGGCCTAAAGAGGGGTATAAAGGGAAGTGGTAGTTGCTGGTTCCAAACGGCCGAGAGCCCTTCAACAAAGTTGAAGAGGGGCTCAAAATAAGACACTTTGTAGTTTACGACCAAGTCCAACACGGCCCACAATTATGCCTAAAATACCGTGCAAAAAAAGGCCTAAAAAGAGGTAAAGAGGCAAGTGACAGAAGGAGGTCTCAAACAAAGAAAAACCCTTAATCAAACATGAAAAGGGACTCAAAATATGACTATTTCTAGTTTAGGTCGGAGCCCAACAATGCTTGCAAGTAAGGCTCGGGGGCCAAAACGCGCAGTCCGGGACCCCAAAAACTGACTGCTGGGCACCGGGAGTGGTGTTCGACCACGAAGTTGGTCTCTCAGACCCCAGTGTCCCTCGAAAGGGAGGAAATAAGGTATGTGCCAAAAACTGGAGCAAGCGGAGGTGGTTAAGCGGTCCCGAACCGAGGCACACGGCCGTCGGCTCCGAAAAATCGGAAACCGGGCTCCAAACGGGAAAAATGGCCTACGACCACGAAACGTAGCCTACGGCCACTGAGAGATGATCTACGAGACCTCTCACTCCCTTTGGGAAAAGAAAACGGAGCCTGGTTCGCAAACCGAGACAAGACACGAAAAAGCTCGGAAGTCCGGAGGCAAGGCTCGCAGCCGAGACTCTGAGACTTCTGAACGAGCACAATATGCAATATCACCAAGCGCTCAATCAGTGACGTTTGAGTCTTAAGGTCGGTCAAAAATGGGATGTCTACAGTATGTCTTTACTTCTGGTGGTGCGACTATATCTTGGAAATCTTCCAAACAGACTTGCATAACTATATCTACTATGTAATCAGAATTCATAACTTTAGATAAAGTTGGGAAAGAAGCAGAATGGCTTCGCTACTTCCTTGAAGATATTCCAATGTGGTCAAAACCGATACCTGCTATATCCATACATTGTGATAGTCAATCAGCAATTGATAGAGCACAGAGTCATATGTATGACGGTAAGTCCCGATATATTCGTTGTCGACATAACACCATGAGACAACTACTCTCTGATGGAATTATTTCCATTGAATATGTGAAGTCTAAAGACAACATAGCGAATCCATTAACCAAAGGGTTAATGTAATAACCCCGACCCTGATTAGTGCTAATTGGGACTTAATTATACATACTAATAATTAAGAGGAAATCCGGGATTTAGTTGCGTGTGCATTGCATGAATTTTTCGTTTTATCGGGTTGTGTTTTTAAACTTTAATTCACAAATTGAAGGCCTTATCGGCGGCCGAATTCAAAATCGTTTAGTGTATCGTGACCATCATAAAATATGTGATTTTATGGTATTTTTATTCAAAATGTGATTAGGAATGATTAAATGAGATTTAATTAAGCTAAACACAAAAGTTGCCGTAATTACCATTTTGCCATTATAGTGGGACAAATTGTTTAAGTCATGACTTAGCTACTAAAAATCATTTTGATCAGCCCCTTCTTCTTCATCAAACGACTAGAGAGGGTGAGAGTGAAGGGAATGTAATTTCTACAAGAATTGCTAGAAGAATCTTGGCTTAAAACTTGGGGAATTGAAGGGTTGTGTGCAACCAGAGCTTCTAAGCTAGACATTGAAGGGTTAAGGTAGGAATTTACTCTCTCATTCATGTATTTGAACTAGCTCTTGCATGTTTCTTGACTCTTTGGAGATTAAACTCTAGATTGAGCTTGAAATTGGGGAATTGGGTAGTGTTATGAGCATGCATGTACATATTCATGGCAATTGAGTTGTGGGGTGTCAAATTTCTACATGCATGTGCATATTTTTGCTAGAGCCTATGAGTTCAACAAATTTCTGGGTTTAATGTTGCCTTGGATCATGGTTTGAAGCTTTGAAATGGAATTAAACTCATGCATGTTGGTTTACACCTTGTTCTTGAAATTTTATGGAATTGGTGCTCAAATGGACTCACTTTTGGGCAATGATTTTACAAATTGGCTTTTGAAACTTAATGTACTATGAGTTTAAAGTGTTTTTCCAGATTTTGGGCCCAAGAGGTTGAGTTTTGGGTGGTAGGAAGCTTGGTTCGAACTCGGAAGACAAATCTGGAAATTCCAGATTTTGCTTCCTCGCTCGAGCGAAGGATTCCTCGCTCGAGCGACCATCCTTTGTTCTGAGATCCGCTCGAGCGAAGAAATGGTGGCTCGAGCGCACATTGCACGCCTTCAGGTTTTTGGTGCACGCAGACGCACGCTCGAGCGAAGGAAGGCTCGCTCGAGCGAATCCTTTGATTTTGCAATCTCGCTCGAGCGAGCATCGAGCGACCATCGCGCGTAAAATTTCAGCAACCAGTACTTTTTCATTTCATCAGGCCGCTCGAGCGAAGGACTACTCGCTCGAGCGAACCCTTTGATTTTGCATGCTCGCTCGAGCGAGGCTCCTATTTTCAGCAACTTTTGAAAAACATTTTCTAAGGCAATTTTGCATCCTCATTCCATTCTAGGCACTCCTAAGCCATGTTTAAGGCTCCATACTAAGGACTAAGGGTAGGGTACACACTTAGAATCGTTAACGTAGGTTTTGTACATTTGGAATACGTATTTCAAAGGGTGTATCCGCGATGTGTTATGTAGGTCACGTGCCGCAGTTTGTCTGACCCCTTTGACTTCGTCTATCTGTATCAGCGCCCACTGTGAGTAATAACTCTGTAAAGTTATGTTCAAGTTTAAGTATTTTCTGACTGACATGTTATGACCTGATTTCTGAAATACTATGTTATGAGTTATGAATGATTGTCCAATTTTCTGAAATGTACTGTGGCACCCTTAGTTCATATGGCCCTCGCCCGGGGGTAACAATACCGTGGCCTATGGCCCTCGCCCGGGGGTAACAATACCGTGGCCTATGGCCCTCGCCCGGGGGTAACAATACCGTGGCCTACGGCCCTTGCCTGGGGGTAATAATACCGTGGTTGCTTGCGCGCAAGATATGGACCTTTATGGTTGTTGGTACCAACTCTGTCTGTGGTCTTTGGACCTATCTGATCTGTTAGCTAAGGGGTGTACCACATATGATCTTATGCAAAAATCTGTATATGAACATGAATATGGAAACGATTATGAAAATGATTTGGAATCTGAAAATGCATAAGACCCTGTTCCTGATAAGATTGTGTTTCTGATATAAGCTTTGATTTCTAGTTCTGTAATGGACATCATTCATTAAACCCCTTTACTCTGTTTATTATTCACTGGGCTTTCGCTCACAGTTTATTATATATATGTAGGTGAGCCGGCACAAGATCCTGGCCAGAGTTGATGGCCGCCTGTTACCCCTTTTTGGTCAGCCAGCTGTTGCGCCTCCCGAGGAGGTTCCAGTCATAGCTTAACCCCGAGGCAATTTTGTTTCATGCTAGTCCACTGTTGTGTTTTGTAATGTCGAATCTTGGGACATACTTATGTGAATACTTTGTAAATGTTGGTGTACTTTGACTAGCATGCTATGTATATAAATAAGTTTTAAATTCTCTGTCCCATGTATGTCATCACAGCTCATTGGACCTTATTTATTTTACATTACTGCTTCCGCAGCCCCTTATTATTTGTTAATCTGTTTTGGAGGCCGTAGGTAATCCACGGATTACTGGCCGGTTACGTCGCTAAACCCATAGGGGCGGGTTTGGGTCGTGACAGTTAACAAGAGAGTTAGTTGAGAATTTATCAAGAGAAATGGGAGTTAAGCTTATTAAATAAGAGTTACTACAACAGCAACCCAACCTAGTTGACTGGAGATTCCAAGATCTAGGTTCAAAGGGACAACCGAGTTGTGTATGACTCAGAAGGATCATTGGGAGTCTAACTCCTACCCATTTCTATGATAAAATAGTGATGTCTGCAATATTTTAGGTTAAGTAATACTTTTAATGATTCTTATGTCTAGGTAAACCTAGTGGAGTATGGCAAGATACTCTTCATAAGAATCATCTATGTGAGTGTGAACTGGGCCGGTTCTATGAGATTTGTGAATGGTTACAAATCTCTAGAGCACTCATAAAAGACCAGGTTGTTCAGGGCCAAAATGAACACAATAGTGAGAACTAAACTGTGTCTGGTGATATACTGTGTGAATTTTATTGTCTTGGTTTACATAAATAATTGAACAGTTCAAGACATCATATTCACTGGTTAGCTAGTAAATCCGATAGTGTCTCACAAGGGAAGGTTCAAATCCAAAAACTACCTATCCTATGTGGAATATTTTCAATTTATGTACTCTCTGTAATTAGATCATGTTGTTGCATTTTCTCTCCATCAAATTCCATTCATGTGGGGGATTGTTGGAATATTGGTTTTTTATAGGCTTATTTTGGATCAACTTTGAGCCCAATTTTGAGTGGGCCCCAGACGTCTTTTGGAGTGGGTTTGAAGATGTGACGTGTTCCTTGCCACATGACAAGTTACATAGTGAAGACGGTTCGTCAAAACCATTTATGAGTGAATGGGAACTTGATGTTATTTTCGAATTCATGAAATGGACATTTAAAGAATTAAATGTGAGCTTTCTTGTAAGGCTTGTTCCACATTGAAACTTGAAAGAACTTATATATGTATATAAATTCAAGGTGACAACACTTGGGTTGGGCCCCAAGGGGCACCCCAAGTTTGTAGAAGGGAGGAGTTATAGACAAAGGAACCTTGGCTCAAACCACCGCACGCGTGTGCGCGTCGTCACCGGCCCGGGTGTGGGTTGTGGGTCGGGTTGGTTCTAACATTAATTTTTTTGACAAAATTTATTTGAATTTTTCCAAAAAATTCTTGCAAGAAATTATTTGTATTTCAAATTAAATTTGAATTCAAATTTTGTGTACAAAAAATTATGCCTCTTTCAGATTAATTCCACAACAGATTAAAACAGTCCAAACAGGTCTTAAATCTGTTGCACCCGAACAGATTCAAACTGCCCAGAACAGATATAACTGCTGTGCAGTTATCTGTTAAAACTGCCAGCAGATCTGTTTTAGTTGAAGCAGTTATCTATTTAAATTTTGAAACTGCATCTGTTCATTCCTTTCATATCTATTCGGACATATCTGAACAGCCACTGTTTGCCTATAAATACAGCCATTTCTAGCAAGTTTTAGGACTAAAAAAAATTCATTTTTGCTGTCCAGATTTTACTCTCTTGCATCAATTATTCTTCATATTATTTTAGGAAAAAAATTATAGAGTTTAGAACACAAGTTTTGTTCTCCGAACCAATTGTTTGGAGTGCTACTACAATTTGTGAAGATCATTGTATCCTGGGAGATAGACGTTATTTGTCCGTAAACACTGTAGCGGGGCAAATCTGTCTTAAGGACAGAATATCACACACTGATCTTTTTATTATTCATTTGGTTGGATAAAATAAATTGAGTAAGCTATTTATTTTATTTGTTTGATTTGGTTTCAATTTATTTTTTATACAGAAAATTGTTCTAACACTACTATCACTTATGATTTAATCGTTTGGAATTAATTTATAAAGAAGTATATGTTATGTAATTGCGTCAAACAAACAGGGTGTTTCAAAGATTGAAAAAGAAATCAAATTTTTTTAATTTTTGTGTCATCTCTATAAATTATCAAATTAACTATTTTAATTACCTAGTTGTAGTTCTAGATGGTCTTCTAAATTCGATCATGATTGAAATGAAACTGAATTGTTTTCATAAAATATTAAGAAACAGTTTTTAATTATTCGATCACATCAAGTGCATAGATAACCCAACAACCTCCTCATAGATCTGTTGTGTGTATTATAATTATGTCAGCAATCAATTTTTGGTCATATCGACGTTACCGTGTAGTATCAACTACAACCTAGCGATGCGCTAAATTACCGAGTAATTATTTATTTTTCTCGAAATATTATTAATTAGTTCTTCTGTGCACGTTAAATAAGAGCAACTTTAACATTATATCATGCATTTTGTGTAGAAAAAATACACTCAATTTTTTTTTATTATTATTATTTTTTTTTTGTATTTACATAAACACCAAATTCTAACATAATTGTCGACATGACATTTGAGCAACAATAATATTTTTTTTTAAATAGATAATTTTGCACAAAGCTTGGGGGGACGTTTTCAAAAAAAATTATAGCATAAAAATAGCAATCTCCATTTATCATATCTAAGTAAAGTAATAAAAAATTAAAACAAGGTTATACTTAGTGAGATAGATACTTTTACCAAGTATTGGACGCTAGCTATACATGTAGAAAGTCAAAATAAAAATAAATAAAATGTCACTACTTTGATTAAAATTGCAAATGAATAGAATTGTTCGTGAATAAACTCGAATTTGTCTCGGTAAGAACCCGTTCAAACTCAGTTCTTTAAATTTTTTATTGCGTTCGAGCTCAAGATTAAACTTGTTAAAATCTTAATAAATAATCACAAACATACTAAAGTCAGGTTCGTTAGTTCGGTTTCTTAACATTTATTTAAATAATAAAATAAATATATTATTTATTATATTGTATAATATAAAAATATATATAAAAATTAGGGTAAATATGTTAATAATATATATGAAAAATAATATAAATGTAAATAATAGCTAATTTTATTTATATGTAAATAATAGTTAACTATCGATAATACATGGGTAAATTACAAATATACTTCCTGAGATTTGCTTGAAATACAGATTGTCCCATGTGGTTTGAAAAATTACAAATACTCCCTTATTATAATTTTTTATTTAACAGAATTAACTGAAAAAATGAAATTCATAATTACTCTTCTATACAATAATAAAATTACCTAAATTATTAATTGAAACATATTTTTTATATCATTAAAAACTGTTAACTGACTTGATGATTTATTAATAAAATGGGCGATTTGTTATGAAATTAGAAATCTCAGAGGGTGGGCTATAATTTTCAAAATTACAGTGGGCGATTCATATTTTAAACAAACCCCAGTGGTGTATTTGTAATTTACCCATAATACATTTATATAATAGTAGTGGTAGATATTATTATTTTGATAAGATAAACTTTTTTTTTAAGTATTTACATATATTGTATATAATTTATTATTAAAGTTTCAATTGTAACTTTAATTTTATATGTAAGCATGAATTTATAATTTTTTTGACTAGTTAAGGCTCGTGAATAGGCTCGAGCTCGAGTCAAGCGTAACTACCTCGGCTCGAGCTCAGTTCGTTAAATTTTTGTTAAGTTTTGACTTGAGTTCACACTTGTTAAAATCTTAATAAACAAATCTAAATATACTGAAACTCTGTTATCATAGAAATCAATAGCCTACCATTGAGAATTCCTCATTTGGGACGAGTTTTCAAGTTCTTTTCATTTGTTTTGTTTGAATTGTTCAAATAAAATTCATATTATTATTTTCAAAAAGAAAGTCTACAAATGAGGCCTAATATTTGAGGTGTAAATTCGGTGCCGACCAGTATGAAATATGAACAGTAATTCAACTCTCGCGTATGGAAAGAAACAATAAAAGAGAGTTTTAAAATCATTTCAATGGCTTTATACAATTCAAAATTCAACTTGTTCAATGATGCTGCATATATAGTATTAGAGTGAACAAACACAAATGTCCAAACCCTTTTGCTCTTTTTAACAACTTTACTCGTTTTTCAAACCCACTTCTGCAGAAAAACATATGTGAGTGCTGGAAAGAGACTTGCTACCTTATCTCAAATTTATCGTGCTTAATAAGATTCTCTTGGGGTAAAGGCAAAGTCTTTTGGACCCAACCAGACGTGTAAACTCGGATCTTAGAGGCCATCTCCTTAAACTTATAAACCGGATAATCGAGATGAGACTCAATTGGCAGTCATTATATATGCACGTATAAGTTACCTACCCCTTAAAACTTATAAACTGGATAAATGAGAGGAGAGTCAAACCTTAGTGATTGTATAAGTTACCTAATATGGGGCTCTACTTCAACACCAGAACAGAACTAAACAAGTTTTTAAGAATTTTATATTCCCAAATTTCAATAGAAAAAAATTTTTAAAAAAAATTTAAGTTAGTTTCAATATGAAAGTCGTGGAAGTTGTACTTAGAATGATAACTAAACTTTTAGTTTCTTCTAAAAAGCACTAGAAAATACAAGAAATTTTCTATGCACGGATCGAGCAAACCATTACCTTCTTCGATCACATCACTGTGCATCACATGGGCGCCATGAATGAACTCCAATCTGTTCCAAAGGCAAGTCTAATTTTGTTCCAGGAAATGATAAACATCAATGTCAACCAGTTGTCTCCACACAAAAACATTGGCAATCAAACCAAAGTGATCATAGAAACAACAAAAGAGCTGGGCAACAACATTGTCCAGTACAAAGTAATATGCAGGGGTGCCAAGAAGCAGTGAGCTAAACACACCGGTAATCCAACAATAGATGCATCTTAAACAGAATTTATTAATAAAATCTACTAGAATCTGAATATGATTCTAACTGTTCTGCAAAACTGGTCTCTAGCAACAACTAATCCAAAAATATGATTGAAACTAATAAGGTAGAATAAGACTGGCAAGGTGCAAAGAATGTACAGTTAAAAACCAGTTAACTGAAACTAATGAAGAAAGAAAACAAGACAAAGGGAGAGGCTAATCAAGCATCATCAGGATCGCTTCCACCAATCTGAGCTTCCTGATCCATATAGTGACTTCCATCAGGACCCAAAATCTTAAACCTGCTCAACAAAAAAAATTGTGTTTCAAATTGCTTGGCGACAAAATCGTAATCTACAAATAATATTTAGTACCTCTCGAGAATAAATTTCCCTTCCTTGTACTTTTGGCTCTTCTCATGAGCAGCCTCCTAAAATTCACAAAAAAAATATATAAACAAAATTACAAAAGGGAGAACAAAGAGACCTAATAGCCACAGCACAAAACAAAAGCAACCCATCTTACGTATTTCCACCCCACGATTGAGCCACATCCAACACAGAATATGTCAACAACAATATGCATTCCAGTCATCATCATCCGCTCTTCTTTGTCTCCAAAGGTGACATTCACACTGTACATTGAGGAAGCGCAATGTCATTGGAAGGCGTTTTGCATGAGAATTACATATGGCATGAATCATGAATGAGCCTGCCAGGTCTGCACACTATTGAGGTTATGTGATTAGCCATTGCATAGTAACTATGTAACTAATGCTACTGTAAAAAAAAAAAAGGGAAAAACACCTCACTCCCCCAAAGCCCGTGGGTGGGTCTCTCTGGAGTGAAGATTTCAGTTTTCTGGGGATATAAAATCAGTTGCCAAACTTTGTAGCATATTGGAATAGTAAAAAAGCGTTACACAACATCATCTTTGAATTCACACAAACAGAGGTGTTCCCTTTTATAATCTATACACAAACACACATATATCTTGTATAGATATAGCAATTTAAAGGGAGTCCAACATGCAAAAAGACATAACTATTATATTAACATATCTAAATGCATGCATGCATTGATAGCTTTGACTGTAAGCATACAATCATTAGACATCAAGATGCAAGAAGGTCCTAATCACCGACAATCTATGACTTACATTACATGGTTACTAATTTAAAAAGGAGCACCAAAATCAAAGAACACTTACACCTTATCAAAGAGATACGCCTTCCCATGCTTGCAGTGGAAAGACTGAAAACATACGGAAAACACAATGTTAGGTAGGATATATACCTGTATATTTCCACTAAGCACTAACAGGCAAAAATGGGGCACCAAGTGCATAGCAGAGAAGGATAAATCTAGATTTCTGTTAAAACAAGTGGAACAGAGATGATTCTATAACTTTTGTGCGGTAACATGGAGGGTGTTCTAAATTCTCTCAAATGGGAAGAAATAATATTGAAAAGCACACAAGCTAGACACAACACAAGTAAGCCCATGAATAACACAGATCTCTTCACCAGTATCCTTAATGTCCAAAAAGCCTCATATGATGACAGCTATGCATTTTAACTTGTGGGAAAATAGGATTTAGCCTCCGAACCATAGACAAAAGGAGCAATATAAGGTAGTAAGCATTAGAATTGGACTGATTTGTATATCCTCGCTCCTTTTTTGGGTGCATACTATATCCTCGCTCCTGCTCCAACGTTAAACTCTTCTGTAGGGCCCTCGCTCCCCCATCCCCGCTCCAGCTCCCACTCTGAACCATAGACAAAAGGAGCAATATAAGGTAGTAAGCATTAGAATTGGACAGATTTGTATAACCTCGCTCCTGCTGCTAACCTCAAACTCTTCTGTAGGGCCTCGCTCCCCCATCCCCACTCCAACTCCAGCTCCCACTCCCGCCCCTGCCCCTACTTCCACTTTGTGCAACTATGGTTAGCAAGGGGGAAAAAAAATTGCAAAAAAAAAATATAACTGTCCAAGCTCATCGGCCCTTCAATACCAACATATGAACATCATGGCAAGGATATCATACATTGAATAAGTACTACGAATTCACCACGGCAATCCCAGAGAAATTGTCTTTGACCCATAGATATGCACTTCATCCCTAAATCTTCTTTTATCAGCTCATAAGGTATTCACTTGTATCCTTATCTTAGTCCACCTAATCCATTTCAATCCATAAACCTTCTTTTGAGTTAAGCTCATAAAATACTCACATATATCCTGATCTTAAGTCCACCTAATCACAATCATGCAAATCAAGAAACAAGAGAAAACAAAGCAATGCTACAGAAGACATGGATCAGATAACATTTGAAGCAGTGGAGTCTTCTAAAAAGTGAGTACCATAGGAGCTTTGACCTAGGAGTAATTCAAACTGATTACTCTTGCAAAGAACACATTCAATTAAGCTTTATATGAAAGATTGGCCAGAAATACTAATGATAGTTCCTTCAAAATCAACAAAGAGTAATTGCCAGCAGACAGCAAGAACCAATGTGAATGACTTCCATTAAAAGTTGAAATCTTTAGATATTGCATTCCCATGTATATATACAAAGACCAAACAACATTTAGAAAAAGGAATGCTAAGCTTCCTTGGGCAAGCTTTGGCAATACATTTAGGTAAAACCAATTGCAATTGCAATTTTCAATGCCTTCAATTACTCTTATCATACAAAACTAATTTTTCCCTTCAACTAACAACAGAATGCCCTTTAACCCAAAATTCAATTCCCATTTTCATTTCATTTTCTCAGTTTTAACAGTAATGGGTCTGCTCTTAATGCCCCAACCCAGAGGAATCCAGTGATTATCCATCAAAAACTCATACATTTAGTGGTGTTTGGGAAGTGTTTTATTTTTGTTTTATTTTTGGTAAAAAAACACTAAAAGACAAAATTGATTAAAAAACCAAAAAAATAAATCCAGACAAAATATCACATCAAATCCATAATCATTTTATTTTTTCTCTCACAAATATCATATCAAACTATAAAAAAAAACCAACTATTTTCCCAAACACAAAAATTATAACCTCCTAAAATAATCAAAAACTAAAAGAAACTACTAAAATAACACTTAGAGACACCAGAAGAGGTAAGGTAGAGAGAGAGAGAGAGAGAGAGAGAGAGAGAGATATGGGAACCTTAGAAAGGATGTCCTCGGAGAGACCGAAATGGGTTTGGCAGTGTTTGCAGCTATAGATGTTCCCTTCAAGAGTGATCAAGAAAAGCCTACCCATGTCTCTCCTCTGTTACAATCACACACTGTCCCATTACAACCAAAACAAAAAGCCTACAATTTTTTACCAAATAAATAATAAATGATTAAATATACAACAATGATTCATCCCCCCTTTTCCCCCATCCTCTTTGACCCCCTCTCTCTCTCATTGGTTACTTTTTCTTTTTCTTTTTCTTTTTTTTTCTGCTCCTCCAATCACCCCCGCCACGTGACAAAGGGGGTGAGGGGTGACCCCCAAAAGGGATCCCAAGCATTATTCTTAAATATATCACCAAACAAATAATTAAATGTCTCATTTATTTAATAAAAAATTAATATCCCCAACGTTACCCAAAAGTAAAAACCATTACTAGATTCACAAAACCAATCGAATCCAAACAAAAAAAACCCATTACTAGGCTCACAAAACCAATCGAATCAATCAATCAAAAAAACAACAATCAATAATAACCCATAAAAATACAATGCAAGCCCAATTGAAATGAGAGAGGAAAGAGATGAACCCAGATTTTGAAATGGGATTTTACCAGCAGCAGTTAAGAGAGAGAAAGAGAGCATAGAAAGAAATCATCGTATTAGGAATTGAAACCCAAAGAGTCCCTATTTATACGAGAGAGAGATAGACAGAAATCAGAGTTCTGGATTAAAAAGACTTCCACTTTTTGTGCCTGACATTGCGATTGGAGGTTTTTAACACTTTTTCAGTCCCACTCGCTTGGTTTTCCTATAATTTCACTCTTTTTTCTCACTCAATCCTTTTCTTTTTGTTTTTTAATTTTGTTATTTTTTTCTTTCTAATATGGGAAAGAAATACTAATACCGAAATTATTTTCGATGGAATCAAATTTGCGTGAAAAAAACAATAAATGAATAATCTCGGTGTAACAAGGACCACATACGTCTACGTGTTATTTCTTAAAAAAAATCAATCTTTCTCTTGCTTGCCTAGCAATCATCTTTTTCTTTAAACAGTTTCTTATTTGAATTAAATTCAATCATTTAAATTACATTTCCTCTTTCAACTAAAATTTATTGAGCTTCTCTTTAGAATGTGGGTTGATTTTTTTAAATTTTTTGCTATTTTAATTTGGAATTAAAAAATTTTGTTTGGGATAATTTTTAAATTTTTTTGACTATTACAAAAGAAAAATAAAATAATTATAAGTTGAATATAACACTTTCTCTTATTTAATTAAAATAATCAACTTTTATCCGAACATAATTTGAATGATTAGATTTTCTTCCTCTTCCAACTAGGGTTTTACCCTCGTCAACTTCTATAGCTTTTGTTGTGTCACGCAGAATTTATATCCAAAATTATACCACGTAAGTCGATTATGTTTGGCAATGAATTTTTGACTTAAAAAGTATAAAAGATAAAATTAGTTACATAAATTAATAAGATAAAATATTACATTTAAATCATAATCATTACACTTTTTTTCTTATAAAAGTCAAAAAAGTCAAAATAAAAACCAAACGAAACTAAAAAAAATAGGTTAAAATAGCTAAAAAAATAAAAAAGCCAAGCTATTTTACTTCTTCCCAAAGGAAGACTTAAGACCCATTTGTACTTATGTCCCAACAATATTTGCACCTAATTTAATAATAGAATAAAGTTATATATTAATTGATATACTAATTAGTGTACCAACAAATGATATAGCATAGTTTTATTGATGTTGAATTTTTATAATTTATATAATGAATGAGATTTATAGTTTTGAGATTACAATGTTATAGCATGTATTGATACATTAGTTAATATCGGTGGTGCTATATACACCAATTAATGCATACACTAGTATACCAATTAGTGTTATACTATTATTACTGACCCCACTTATTATACAAATTATAAATACTCAAAACCCTTAAAATTATATCACATCATTTGTTAATATACTAGTAGTACATTAATTGATACATATAATATTATTCAATTAATATAGTAATTAGTATATATAACACGACCATTAATATTAATAACAGGCAAGACTACTCCACAACTCCTCATCTATTATTGAATAATGTTATATGCATCAATTAGTATATTAACTGGTGTATTAATTGATAATATGGTATAATTTAAGATATTTTTGATATTTATAATTTGTATAATGAGTGGAGTCAATAATAATATCATAGCTGTGGAGATGTATTTTCTGAATACCAACACGTGGCCAAGGTGACGCCGACGTGTCAGCCGAGGTGCCACGTGTCCTGGTCTTGACACCGAGGTTATCTCGGAAAGGCCAAGGTTATCTCTAAAGATATTGGAATCCGAGATAATCGGATAAGGTACAAGAGTCCTAGAATGGAGGAAGACTTCAGTTGGGTAAGGATATGACTCTTAGGGAGTTTATCCTAATCCTACTGGGAGTCCAAGATTAGCAGTAATCCTGAGTCCATTAGAGTTAGGCTTCTATTGGGACTAGGACGGAGTTAGCTATAAAAGAAAGGCACCCCCAATGGGTCTAAGATACGCAATTTGTATTAAGAATAATGAGTTTAGCAATTGATTATCTTTGAGAGATATACTGACTTAATCGTCGAAGTGCCCCCGGGTGGACGAACTACCGCCGGAATCTTCTCTTTCTGTTGCAGGTCAGCCAGGTGTCATCTATTCTGCCAATACTCTCCAGCTGAATACTGAGTTGGCAGTGTGGTCAGAAAATCACTCACACAATTTAGCGCCGTCTGTGGGAAAGAAAGGAGAATAGATGGCCAGCAACGGACAGAAGGAAAAGATTGGGGACGACACTCCTGTTGGGAGTGGCAGACCTATCGACCTTGACGTTGAAGGAGACAACCGCAACACAAAAACTCGTAACCAGAATCACAACAACAAAGACATCAGCCAGGATGGCAACGTACCAAAGAAGCCAGATCGAAGTGGGTACTACAAAGAGGATGACCTCCAGGTATGGAAGGATAGATGCCTGCGGAGGGACGAAGAGGTTAAAGAGATGGCGAACAAGTTGGCGGGACCTGCAATCGGTCGTCAACTTCATGATGCAAAACAATGTCATGCAGCCACCATTCCTACTGCATGACACGCCGATCACAACGGCCAATGCCCAAAAGGGAGGACAGAAAACTATCCCAAGAGCCCCCCAGCACCCCAGAAGCGAAAGGCATTCTTACCGACCTTCAAGGGAGGTCGGGCGTGGAGAACCAGGAAGGGAAGAGTCTCAAAGGACACATCGCACCAAGGAGGCAGACCCTAGAGAACATCGGCATGTTCAGAGGCAGGAGTTGTGTTTCGACGCGATCAACGGAGAAAGATCAAAAAGGGCTCACAACGAAGCTGAAAGCAATGCACCTAAGAGGCTGAAATCGGGAGATAATCGAGCTCCTGGGCGGACCAAAGAGGACTTGAGAGGTTACCTCAAGAGGAAGCAAGATCATGCCGAGGTAACCTCAACTATTAAACCGAGAACACCATTCTCGGTAGAGCTAGACAAGGTTGAGGTCCCGAAGAGATTTAGTATGCCGAGGTTTCAAATATACGATGGTAAGTCGGACCCCAACTTCCACGTTGGATTATACTTGAACTCAATGGCATTGTATAGTGGGAACGAGCTGTTACTCTGCAAAGTGTTCCCTTCATCCTTCGGGGAGATTGCATCAGATTGGTTCCACAAACTACCAAAGGGAAGAGTGAAGACTTGGGAAAGCTTGGCCAAGATGTTTGTGGCCAGGTTCGTGACAAATAAGCTGTAGCTATTGAGGGTGGACGCATTGATGGCTCTGAAGATCAGTAAGGATGAAGGCCTTAGGGTCTATGCAAAAAGATACTATAAGGTGTTCAACCGAATACCAGAGTGTAATCAAGAGGTGGCGGTCGTATCTTTCAAAAACGGCCTAAAAGACGATTGTCCACTACGAAAGTCTTTGGCAAAGACATTACCAAAAAGCATGGAAGAGCTCATGGCGAGAATCGAGAAATACGCCAGAGCCGAGAAAGATACATCGGGGGACTAAGGAGACAAAACAAGAAAAAGGAAACGGCTCGCTGAAGCGAGGCCGAGGAAACAATGGATCCAGCAAACAAGAGACAGAACTGAGGGCTGCACAGGCAGTGACAACTGTGTTCCGAATCCCTATCCACAAAGTCTTGGATAAAATTCGGAATCAACCCTATTTCAGAACACCAGCGAGGGCACCAGGAGAATTTATGGAAAGAAACCTTGGCAGGCATTGTGCCTACCACAATGAAAACGGGCATATGACTCAGGGCTGCAAAGCCCTGAAAACACACTTGGAAGTAGGAATGGCAACGGGGCGGGGCCGGGCCGGGGATCACCCTCCCCGTCCCCGATCCCCGATGGTAAAAAATTCCCCGTCTTCCGGTCCTATCACCACCCCAGTCCCCGTCCCCAACGGGGATCGGGTTTCCCCGACCCCGATAATTCCCCGGCTAAAATTAAAAAAAAAAAATCAGTCCATACAGATCTGAGCTGTGAAATCAGTCCATAAAAATAAAAAATAAAAATCAGTCCTTCAAAATAATCCATGAAATCAGTCCATATATTCACACACTCATTAACAACAACAACATCATCAACAGATCTGTGAGAGCATAAAAAAAAAATCAGTCCATACAGATCTGAGCTGTGAAATCAGTCCATAAAAATAAAAAATAAAAATCAGTCCATAAAAATAAAAAATAAAAACTCTAACACATGATTTTCTTCAACTTCATCTTCATCAGATCTGGATCGGGGAAACCCGACAGAAGCAACGGAATGGAGGACGACGGCGATCGGAGGGAGGCACAGAGATCGGCGTGAGGCAGATCGGAGGGAGGGAGAGAGATCGGCGTGAGATCGGAGGGAGGGAGGGAGAGAGATCGGCGTGAGGCAGATCGCGGGAGGCAATGATGGACATCGGGGTTAGGCACTGAGGTCTCGGAAGGAGGGAGATCGGCGTGAGGGAGTCATGGAGGAGATCGGAGGGAGGGAGGGACATCGGAGGAGGGAGGGGAAGGTTTGAGAGAGAGAGAGAGAGAGAGTGTGTGTGACTAAACTTAGTCCATACAAAATAGGTTTACGTATTAGGAAACATATGTATATATAGCGAGAGGTGTAACTGTAATTTCATTTCGGGGCAAACGGGGACGGGGGACGGGGCCGGGGGCCGGGCCGGGGCTGGGAAAGGTATCACGGTCCCCGGCCCGAACATGATCAAGGATTTATTTTTTAATACCATCCCCGGCCCGTGGGGAGTTTTTTTCGGGAAAAAACCGTCACATTCGGGGTCGGGGGATTGGGTCCCCGTCGGGCCGGTTTCAAATTGCCATCCCTACTTGGAAGACCTGGTGAGGCAAGGCCATCTGAGAGACCTTGTCGATGAGGCCAGAACAAGGGAAGAACAGGCAAGACTGCCTCAGGCACCAGCAGCTCCGCTTCCCCCAGCACAGCAACCTCAGGCAAGAGGACCTCGGGTAATTAATGTAATTCACTTGAAGGTCAATGAGAACGAAATTAGGGGGAAAACCCAGAAGGTGAAGCACTTGCAGCATGTCTACCAAGTTGGGGAGAAGAGACGTCGGGCAGAGGAGTGCCAGGGACCAGTAGTGTCCTTTTCTGAAGCCGACCTTGAGATGGTGCAGCATTCGCATAATGATGCCTTGGTAGTATCCCTCCAGGTTGGGGAATGCCAAGTGAAGTGTATCCTGATTGACCAAGGCAGCTCTTGTGACATCATGTACGTCCGATGTTACAAGGAGCTCGGCCTTCACCCAGACGATATGGAGTAATCCAATAGCCCGATGGTCGGGTTCAATGGAACGCCGACATGGCCACTAGGAATAACCAGCTTGGAGGTGCAGGCAAGCACCGGGAAGATAACAACAGAGTTCACCGTAATCGACACACCTTCCCCTTACAACATCATTTTGGGAAGGCCATGGTTGCATGCAATGAGGGCTGTTCCTTCAACATTGCATCAACTATTGTGGTTCCCAACAGAGCATGGGATTGAAGAGGTCAGAGGAGATCAGCTGCAGGCAAAGAATTGCTCCATGGCAGCAATGAAATCCACCTGCAGCATACGAGAACCAGAAAAGGCAGAGATCGAAAAACGAGGACGTGGAAGTCCTAGAGGACGTGGAAGTCCTAGAGGACGTCGGCAAGGAGCCAGCCAAAAAGAGCGAAGAAGCACTGAAGAAAATCCCCGTTCAGGAGGGGGATGAAGAATGCTTCTTTCTTCTCGGCTCGGGCTTAACCGAAGATGAGGGCAAAGAGCTGCCAAGGCCTTAGAACACTTGTAATTTGAAATTTTTCTATCATTAGAAAAAAAAAATTTCTTTTGTCATTTGCCAAAGTACATAAATAAAGTTTTTGCTTGTTTATATGTTTATACACTTGTGACTGATAAAGATACATAACATTGTTTCCGGAATACAGGTCTAATGAGAACCCAAGTGGAACTTAAGTTCACATTAGGGGGCAGAGAGAAGAAAAATGGGTTTAACACTTGTTGAAACTTGAGAAAAGTTTACAAGTTGAAGTTAAACCGAGACGATGTTTAACATTTGTTGAAACTTGAGAAAAGTTTACAAGTTGAAGTTAAACCGAGATGATGTTTAACACTTGTTGAAACTTGAGAAAAGTTTACAAGTTGAAGTTAAACCGAGATGATGTTTAACACTTGTTGAAACTTGAGAAAAAATTATAAGTTCAAGTTAAACCGAGATTATATTTAACACTTGTTGAAACTTGAGAAAAGTTTACAAGTTGAAGACTAAGGTTAAACACTTGTTGAAATTTCATGAAAAATTTACAAGGTGAAACCAAGGTTATGCCAAGAAAGGCACTTTTGTACTTATCGAGGTAAATCATCAGTTTGTAACCGAGGTATGTCACCCTGAGAAGATTGCACAAGGATTGAAGTGTGTATTAAAGATATACAAAATATTCTAAGTATGGGAGCATACAAGGCAAACATGCAAGCATTCAAAACAAAAGAGTTGAATTAAAGGCACATCGACGATGTAAAGAGTTTACATTACTTCAAGGAGAAAAACAAAGTACAAGGCACAAAACGAAGGAAAAAGACATCAAAATTAAGACTCCTCAGCAACAGCAGATGGTTGGGTTTGAATTTCAGACGACTGCTGGGAAGACATCTCGACAGCCTTCTCGGCCGAAAGCTCGGTATTGATTTCTTGAAGAGTTAGATCAAGACTCTTGTCGGCAGGGGGCACGTCCGATGACGCCTTCTCTAGAGTGGCATCCTTAGGAACTTCCTCACCCTCCTCATCTTGAGTCAAGTCCAGGACTTGCTCATTCAGAGAAGGGGACTTGGTCCTAGCAGCCTCCTTTGATTTCCTCACCAAGGTTTTCTCCTCAGACTCAGATTCATCGTCAGATTGACTTGGAGTTGGAGGGAATGGAAGAGGAATGACGTCGGCGTTCCTGAAGGGTGAGTCCTCGGGGACTTCAAGCTTTTTTAGAAGAGACATCCAACTAAGGGTGAAACCCCTGTTACATGCCTGCTTCACTTGCTTTTCATAGTCCGCCGTGACATCGGCCACCCCCTCACTGTAGCCCTTCTCATCGGCTGCCTTGAGCTCGGCGTCCTTCTTGGCCAAGGCATCCTGAAGTTCTTTTTGGGCTTGGGCCATCTTTTCCTTAGACTCTTTCCTCTGCGCTTCAAGAACCTTGTTAATGGCCTCAGCAGCACCTGTCTTTTCTTCGGCGTCATGTGGAGCCTTGATGGCGTCCTCGACTTGATCCTCTAAGATCTTCATCTTTGATTGCAAGTTTTTATTAGTTTTCTGAAGACTAGAGACCTCCCTCTTTTTCTCGGCCAGCTTCTCCCGGTTCTCGAAAGATTGTACTGAGAAAGAATGGGCATGCTAGATGGCCTGAAGAAAAATAAATCAGAGCAGAAATTATTACAAAATCTTCTAAAGTATAAAAAGAAAGAAAGAAAGAAAAACGACCAAATAAAGACACTTACTTGAACAGAGCGCTGAAGCATCAGAGCATAGTTCTCATATTCACTCAACTCGGCGTCGTGTTTTAGGGACCCCGAGGTGGTTGCAGATGATAACCTCGGCCTTTTTGATCTGGTGGATTCGGATGGTTGTGTTTCAGCAAACCTCTTCTTGGGGATGGAGGTGGTTTTCTCACTTGAAGCCAATTTCGAAATTGGCAAAGTATCTTCAGTGTCAACCTGAGTCACCTTTGCTTTTGGCTGAGCCTTCTTTATTCTTTTTGGCTTCGAAGGGGGCTAGGATTGCACTGGTAGAGTGTCAATAATTGATGGGATGCTGGCCAAGAGATCTTTTGCAACTGTTTTTTGACAGCCCATCTCGGCAACAAAGACGGTTCGTTGCCGGCGTTGGCGTTGAGATATCGGGATCAGATATGGAGCCGAGGTTGACGGCTGCTCAGCTGGATCAGAAGTTGATCCTTGATCTTGCTGAGATGTGGAGGCAGCCTGAGGAGTTGTAGCGGAAGGAGGAGACAGACTCTTCTTCTTCTTCTTCTTGGCGACGTCGGGAAGAGCTGACTTGTACGTAGGAATGAAATTAAGTAAAAGAGGGGCCTTCTGTTTGAGAACTGGCAGGTCCAAAAGTTTCCTCAAGTCTTTGCTGGGAAAGAAAGACTGACGGAAGCCCTTTGGTGGCTGAGGAAGAGCTACAAGAAAAAACAGACATTAGAAACGAACAAAATATTGAAGACTTTAAAAACAAAGTTAATATAAACACAGGGCTTTTACCATTGCCCTCTACAAAAACCGAACGAGGAAGAGGGTAGAGATGGAGGTCCTCGTCTGGAGCGAACTCCCAGTTCCCCGAGGTGATGAAGTAATCGTCTCCAGCTCCCTTGTTGGAGTCTGGGAGGTCGGCTACGATTTTATACTCTGTAGACCTCGGCTTAAGGTAGTAAACATAACCTGTATCTTTTTTGAGGCCACACATGGTGTAGCAGTATTGGATGTCGGCTAAGGTGATCTTAACATTTTCTTGTTTGGCTAAGGCAATTATACCGTTTATGACTCGGTAGGAATTGATGGCAAGTTGCATTGGGTTCAACTTATAATAATGAATGATCTCATGAAAAAGAATATTAAGTGGGAGCCGAAGTCCGCACTCAATAAAAGCTACAACAGGGAGGGGCATGGAATCAGCTGTGGGCATGATAGAGTCATCCTCCCCAGCCAACCTCAGATGAACGTCGGCCGGGATGTCAAACTCTCGCCTGAAATGCTTTAACTTGGATGGGTGTCTACCCTATGTTTCCATATACCCATAATATGGGCTTAACTGAAGGGGTTGGATTTCAGAAGGGTGTGTTTCTAAAGGGTTTTATGGACCTCGGCTAGAATATACGGAGTCTATGGGGAATCGTTTCAATTTTCCCTAACAATTGTTTTGAGTGCTACAAACAAATCCCAAACCTAGATCTATGGAAACGAAGATTGAAGGCACGAATCTGGAAAACAGAAAAGTAAGAATGTGCTTCAGAATCAAGAACAAAGATGGACTATCAAGAATATTGTAAGTACAAAGGGTGTAAGGCCAAGAACAATGGCAAAAGCAGAAAAGTTGTGAGCAGTGCGAGTATTCAAGGCATGGGCAAAGAGCAAAATCGTGAAATAAACATGTCAGATGCATGATTCATGAATCAAATGTTTGAGTAAAACAACAATGGCGACTAATGATAAAGCAAAATTTCTTAAAGAACAACAAGAAATAAGACTAGAAGGAACAGTGGCTTACCAGAAAGAGGGAAGCGGAATGGGGATTGCCAAAGTCTGACGGCGATTGCAAAAGCGAAAGATCGGTGAAAGTCACGTCGAAAGGGGAGAACGGAGCAAGTCACAGAGCTATGGAAGCTTGAACAATGGAGGATTTGAAAAAGCTAGAAAGAAGGAGAGCTTCTACAACGATGTAAAGTGAAAAGACAGGGGAAAGAAACAAATTTTGTCAAAAACTTGAAACGGCGGCAAAAAGGGCAATTAATGCGCCTGGAACAACGAATGCGTTAGACGGCGCATGTAGGCGCGAGACGACTTGCAAACGCGTCCGGAGTACGATCCAGTAAAGGGAAGACGCGTGGCTAAAACGATTGAGTTATTGTGTATGAGAGCTCATACGCGTGAAGAAACTCTTGGAATTCTTGATCTTTAAGAAGACATGTCGGCCTATAATGATGATCTCGGCTTAAGCCGATATACTGGCAGGAAGTACCGATGTAGGTTCCATCACCTCAGAATGCCAAGGTAATAGAACCTAGAGGGCAGTTGTGGGGATGTATTTCTGAATACCAACACGTGGCCAAGGTGACGCCGACGTGTCAGCCGAGGTGCCACGTGTCCTGGTCTTGACGCCGAGGTTATCTCGGAAAGGCCGAGCTAATCTCCGAAGATATCGGAATCTGAGATAATCGGATAAGGCACAAGAGTCCTAGAATGGGGGAAGACTTCAATTGGGTAAGGATATGACTCTTAGGGAGTTTATCCCAATCCTATTGGGAGTCCAAGATTAGCAGTAATCCTGAGTCCATTAAAGCTAGGCTTCTATTGGGACTAGGACGGAGTTAGCTATAAAAGAAAGGCACCCCCGATGGGTCTAAGGTACGCAATTTATATTAAGAATAATGAGTTTAGCAATTGATTATTTTTTAGAGATATACTGACTTGATCGTCGGAGTGCCCCCGAGTGGACGAATCACCGCCGGAATCTTCTTTTTCTGTTGTAGGTCAGCTAGGTGTCATCTATTCTGCCAGTACTCTCCAGCTGAATACTGAGTTGGCAGTGTGGTCAAAAAAATCACTCATACAATAACTAATATTAGTACACTAATTAATACATATAGTACCACTATTTATTATTTGCTAGAAACAATGATAAGGGAGAGAAGCGAACAAAGCAAAGACAAAATAATAATAAAGGGTTGTTTGAGGTGTCTTAAATAAGTGCACTTTTTGACTTTTTAGATTAAAAAGTTGAGGAAAAAATATGGTTGTTTGGGTTAATTTTTTGACTTTTTATGGAAAAACGTATATTAAAAAATTATATAAATTAGTATGTAGGAGAAGATTAGGAGGGTGAGTTGGACAGTTGTACAATCTGGGCAGATGAATTGATACTAAGAAATGATTGGCTACTTTTCAAGCATTGCACTGGAAGGTGTTATTCAGCCCGTGGGGCCCATCACGGGTCCCGTTTTGATAATTTGAACCGTTCAATGTGTAGAACTCGTTGAGTACTATAATTCTGTAAAAAATCACGTTGATCGGATATCGATAGCTATCTGATTAGATTAGTTTTTTTTCAACCGTTAACTATAACACCATCCTTTTCTTTATACAAAATTGATTTGATCATGTAGTTAGCGATATCCGATCAATGTGATTTTTTACAGACATATAGTACTCGATGAGTTCTATACATTAGCGGTTCAGATTATCAAAATGGGACTCGTGATAGGCCCTCACGGGCCGGACAACAGTGTGTTAAAATTGCACCCCAACTGTGCAATTTTTCTTTTAAAAAAGGCAACCTAGATCTAAACGGGTCACATCAGTGTTGTAATTTTGTATGTAAAATTAATTTTTTAATATTTTTTTAGTGAATAGTGATAACTTTTTAACTTTTTGAATAATTTTTTAACTTTTTTTTTTTTTTTTTGACATGACAAAATAGGCCTAATAATAATAATTAAAAGTTACACTTGTTTAATAATATTATAAGGAAATGAGAGAATATAAAAAAATAAATAATAATAATAATTATTATTATTATTTTATAATCGAAGCACACAAAATACACAAGTATAAACATGCAAGTGTATGAGATTTTGTTCATTTTATATTTTATTTTAGAGTGGTGCTATTAGCATTCCATCTATTATTTTGGACCTTTCATTTTTTCGGACTCCACTTATAAATTTTAAAATACTTAAAAAAAATTTCTTCCCCCAAATAATACCAAAATTATCCTTATAAAAACGTTTCTTCCATTCAATTAAATACACTTAATTAAGGCCGAAATGTACATCACTAAGGCCGTTAATTAGAATCTCTTAACTTCACTTGCTGGTCAAATCGTATACTTTATGTGTGTTGAATGTCAATCAGGTTATACATCGTCAGAGCATAAAAAGGGCAAAAAGACAAAATTTGGACAGAGTTGACTTTTTCTAGAAAAGTCAAACCGATGTTTTAAACCTGTTTGGAAGTGAGTAGAAGTATAAAAAGAAAAGGAAAAGGCTTTTCTAGGGTTCTGAAGTTGTTTTGACCTAAAGGGAGAGGCTAGAGTTTGGAAGGGAAGAGACACAAAAGTTTCAAGGATGTCTCCCATGGAGGTTTCTTCCACATCTTCTCCATTTACCTCCTTCCACTCCTCCATGAGTGGCTAGTCTTCTTTTCTAGGGTTTTGATGAAACTCTAGCCATGTAATTATTTTGTTTTCTTTTTTATTTTAATTATGTAAAGGTTTGAACATTTGTATGGTGATTTAGAAGTTTCTTTTATATATTTTCCATTATCTCTTCGAATATTTGACTTTCTGTGATTGTTAAATGTTATCCATACATGTGTTTTCTTTTCCTTCACATTCAAGGTATGAGACGAACCATACTACGAGGAACGAGTCGTATCACTACCTTAGTTTAGAGTGAACAATTCGTATGTGCTCGTATATTGAATGTGATGATCTTCTTGTCAAATGCTTCGAGCTTGTAGTTGCGAAACATTAATCCGTTCAAACCATAGCATAATTGATTTCAATTGGCAACCCTAATTATGTGGTTAGTGGTGAATTCTCTACCCTAGGATTTTTCCCTAATTCAGTAAACCCAATTTCATTTATTATTGATAATTTAATTCCTTAGTTTAATTTATTCGTTATTAAATTAGGTTATGATCATTCAATCTTTTTATCAAAATTAATTTAGGAATTTAACAATTAAATTAGTTTAATTTCATAATAGTCAATGTGGATCGATACCTGGACTTGCCATTATTCTAATTGAATTTGGTATAGTTTAGCATTTAATTTTGGTGTGTTCAACGACCCATCAAATTTTGGCGCCGTTGCCGGGGACTTCTGGCGAAATTAGTTAATTTAAAGTTACATTCTTACTTTAATTTTTAGTTTAGGATTTTATGTTTTTGTGTTGCTAAGTGTGCAGAGCGTTTGAAATTGGAGCTATCATTAAAGTGCAAGCGGAGCGCAGCCGAGTTTTAAAAATATAAAAAAAAAACCGCAGCACTAAAGTGAGTAAACAGAAGCAAACACTCACAAGCAAAGCACCAAAGTGCTAAAACGAAAGTCAAAGCTCAATTGGGGGTTGAAGACAACGTCTACACGCCAAGTACCCGCAAGACGAGTAAAGCATTTTCGTTAAACCACTGTGAGTATTTCTCTTTTAGCATTTTGCTTTCGTAACTTAGTGCACCGAGTCGAACTTATTGGGTGTGTGTGGGTAGTGTATGCACGGGCGTCGTTCTTGTCGCCCTGAATTGTGGTGTTTGGACCTTGAACTAGAAAGGACCCTTAGGAGACTTAGGGCTTCTGCCCGTGTTCCTAGGCTTGAGTATTCATATTCATACATTGAGCCATTAGAGATGGCAGATCCTAATGTCCCGAATGTGCCTAACCGGACCCTTAAGGATTATTTTACACCCACTGCATATACATCACCATCATGCATCCAATTACCCAACACCACTGCTGCTCATTACGAGATTAAGTCCAGCACCATACAAATGCTCCCATCATTCCATGGACTAACTCATGATGACCCTTATAAGCATTTGAATGAATTTCTGGAAATTTTCTCGACAGTGAGGATCCAAAATTTCACAAATGAGGCCTTAATGTTGCGATTGTTTCCATTCTCGTTAAAGGATAAAGCCAAACACTGGCTAAATTCTTTACCTGCTAATTCAATCACAACTTCGGACCAATTACAGCAACGGTTCTTAGAGAAGTACTTTCCCATAGGTAAAACCAACCAACTTAGGCGAGCCATCACAAACTTTGCTCAAATGGATGGTGAGCAATTCCATGAGACGTGGGAAAGACTTCGAGACCTTCTCCAACAGTGTCCCCACCACCAAGTGCCTAATTGGCAACTTGTTCAAATATTCTATTATGGCTTAATTGAGCCGCACCGCCAAATGGTGGATTCGTCCTATGGTGGGACATTTATGTCTAAAAATGATGCCGAGGCATGGCAATTGTTTGAGAACTTAAGTAATAATTCCCTTCACCATGCCTTCGCAGCCCGGCAAGTCCGGCAACCAGTAGTTGGAGCCCCGAAAAGAGGGGGCATTTATGAGGTTGGGCAAAACTTAGAGTTAGCCCAACAAGTAGAGGCACTATCCTGCAAGATAGACCACTTATTAGCTATGGGACATGCCCTTACCTAGCAAGATCAGCCTCAATTCCGTGAGGCATGTGTTATATGTGCGAACCCTGCTCATGACTTGAGTGAATGCCCTTCGGCATCACAATTTCCGGAGTTAGTCCAAGAACATGTGAATGTGGCTCAAGGATTCTCCAACCCGGGTAATGACCCATACTCCAACACATATAATCCGGGATGGAGAAATCACCCTAATTTCTCATGAAGACCCCCTTCACAAGGCACTTCTTACAATCCTCCACCACCAAGGCAGAATTTCAATAATTTTGCCAACCAATCATCCTACCAACCACCGCAACCTTATCGACCCCCACAACCGTACCGGCAACCACAACCTCCGCCTGTTCATCAGGGCAACTCTGCCTTTGAGACTCAGGTATTGGAAGTTCTCTCAGAACTTAAGAGGTTAGCACCGATAGTTCACTCCCACACTCACTCTATTACCAAGATAGAGACCCAATTGGGTCAAATGGCTAACAACATGAATCGAAGAGATGAGGGAAAATTACCAAGTCAAACTGTGGCCAACCCTAAGGGACAATACGGGGCAGAGAGTTCGGGTGGGAATGGTAAGCAACATGAGCAAGTGCAGGCGGTGGTTGCTTTAAGGAGTGGTAGGGAGTTAGAGCCTCAGTCAGTTGCGCCAGATGCAACTAGAGTTAAGAAGAGTGACCACGGGGGTACACCTAATGAGAGCAAGGGTGAGGGGGAAACACTTAAGAGGGATGACTTAGTCCCTAGCACTCCATATGTGCCTAAGGCACCATTTCCTCAATGCCTTGATACACCGTCCCCTTTTAATAAGAAGGCAGCATCTGTGGAGGCAATGATGGATGTCTTTAAACAGGTAAAAATCAACCTCCCCCTGTTGGAGGCGATTAAGCAAGTACCATCATATGCCAAATTTCTGAAGGACCTTTGTACGCAAAAGCGTAAATCTAGGACACATGTGTCCCAAAAGGTCCTACTCACGGAGCAAGTAAACTCCATCTTGTTGAATGACACACCTCCTAAGCTTAAGGACCCGGGTGCCCCAACCATTGCATGCATTATAAAGGACCATTTCATTGATAGGGCCTTATTAGATTTAGGGGCTAGTGTCAATTTATTGCCGTACTCTGTGTATGAGGAATTTGGGCTTGGCGAGTTGAAGCCCACTACTGTCACTCTTCAATTGGCTGACCGGTCCCTCAGAGTGCCACGTGGCATGATTGAGGATGTGCTAGTTAAGGTTGATAGGTTCTACTTTCCAGTTGACTTTTTGGTGTTAGATATGGAACCGGTAGCCAGTTCTAAGAAACAAATCCCGGTGATCTTAGGTCGACTTTTCTTGGCTACGGCCAATGCATGCATCAATTGTCGGACCGGGGTTATGGAAGTTTCATTTGGCAACATGCAAGTGAAACTTAATGTTTTCCAAGCATCCCAACAACCTCATGAGAGAGGGGAGTGCTTATTAGTGGATGTTGTGGATGAGATTGTGGAGGAGGCTTTGCCCTCCATTCTTGTAGAGGACCCTTTAGAGGCTTGTCTAGCTCATTTTGGATTTGAAAATTTTGATATTGATGGGTCAGTTAAGGAGGTTTTGAAATTGTTGGATGCGAGTATCATATATCCCATCTCAGATAGCAAGTGGGTTAGTCTCACACAAGTGGTGCCCAAGAAATCGGGCATCACCGTTGTTGAGAACGAGGGAGGAGAGTTAGTCCCCACACGAACCACTACTGGGTGGCGAGTGTGCATTGATTATAGGAGACTAAATTCCTCGACTAGGAAGAATCATTTTCCTTAACCCAGGGGTTTGATGGACCCATTTTACTATGATTGATAGATTGATTTCTTATTCTCTTTTCTTTCATTTCTATCCTATTCTGTTTTTCTTTGTTCTCGTTATACTTTATTTGCGTCTAGGAGACTTTAAATCCTCTAAAGGTGTAATTCCTTTGGTGTTAGCCGTGCCCGAACGGCATCTGATGGTCTGGTATAGCCACCTAACCGTGTTTGTAGTGAGTTCCTAGGAGACCAACTGAGACGGTAGAAACTAGAGTTCGAATGGCAAAGCCCAGAACACAAAGGTTTGGGATTTCCGAGACTAGAGTCTGGTTTAAATACCCAGGGGTGTGGAGATTGCTTCAAAACTACCTCGGCTTGAACTCTGTATGGCAGCCCCATAGGTTGAGGTAGCTTTATGCGCCTCGATTCTGGATACCGAATCAACCTAGTCTGTCACCCTGTTGGAGAATAGAGAAAGTTACAAACACAGTTAGGGAGAAAAGTAGTACCCGTGGTTTTCGCGTGAAGATTATACCTTCAGTGGGCATTCCGTTATTTTCTTATGTGCTATATTTATTTCGGATGTCAATTGAAGGTAGAAATACGTAGTTTTGATTTTAAAAAATAAAATAAAAAAGGAGAGGTTATACTTGTTCATTTTAACATAAAAAAAAATAATAATAATTTTGTGTTGTACTTGTTGTAAAAAAAAAAAAAAGAACATGTTTTCATGTTTATTTTCTTTATTTAAAAAAAAAATTGTTGTTATATATGTTCAATTGTAAACAAATACAAATATAGGATATATATATAAAAAAAAAAACACAAAATCAAAGTTGGCCCCTGCTTAATAAGCAGGTGCAGGAATGGCGTGCGTTGACCAGCCGCACGTGCGGCTTGGGCCCCGCATGTGCGGGACGCCGATTGAAAAAAAAAAAAAGAGCGCGCCTGGGGTTCAAATCACTGCACGTGCGGCCTGGGCCCCACACGTGCGGGACATTTGTGAGATTGGAAGTCTGCCCACTGCTATTAAAGCAGGTGCGGCCAAATGTGGGGCAACTTTTCTAAAAAAAAAAAATAATAATAATAAAAATATTTTGTTTTGTTTTAGTTTTATTTTTATTTTTATTATTATTATTATTTTATTTTTTTTAATTTCATTTTTATTTTATTTAAGTAAATAAATGCATAAATAAATTTTAAATATAAATAAATAAATATACAATTATTTTATTTATAATTTTATTTATATATTAAAAAAATCGAATTATTTATTTATTTATTTTATTTTTATTTTTCTATTTTCTATTTTTTTTTAAAAAAAAATTCGCAGATATCATGGTGTTAACAATAATCCTAATTTAATTTTTTTTTTTAATTTGCTATATTTTTTTAGTTTAAATAATTTCGTTACTGATTCTCATTAGTTTGTGAATTATTTTATTTTTATTTTTATTTTTATTTGTTTAGTTAGTGATATTATTTTTTTATTTTTTTTATTTTTTTTCTATTCTATGGTGTAATTGTTCATTTCATTATTATTAAGTAGTTTAGTTTTTATTTTATTTTCTTCTCTTCTATTAATTAAAAAAAAATTGTTTAGTTTAGGTTATTTTATTCTATACTTTTAGTCTCTTTTGTAGTTTAGTTATTTTATAGTTTAGTTCAATTTAGTTTATTTTATAATTTAGTTAATTTAATTTAATGTCATTTTTATTCATTTATTTAATTCTTTCTTTTCTTCAAAAAAAAAAAAAAAATGTGAAGTGTGTATATGTTACTCTCTGCCTACTTGGATGTGCACCTACACTTCTGGTAATATTCTCTCATTTCTCTTTACCTTTCCATTGAGGACAATGCCATATTCAAGTTGTGGGATGAGGGTTATATTTTATTTTGTGCATTTTTATTTGTCTCATAATTCATGCTTATACATGTTTCACTTGATTGTATTACTTCACTTGATGTGACTTTTTGCTAGTAGGGTGATGATATTTGCATATGTTAATTGGCGAGCATAGTAGACTTGTATGAAAAGGGTTTATTGGGTAGATACTTGCATGCGATGTTTGCACGAGGAGAGTTGTTTGTGTTTGTGGTTTTAGTACACTTGTCATGAGTATGTCTCAATTCACATGAACACACTATCATAGCGGTGATCTTTTTATTATAATCCCTAGTGTACATCATTGATAATAGCTAGAGTTGCAGAAAAGAATAAATGAGGAGCCAAGATTCTTATAAAAAAAAAAAAAAAAAAAAAAAAAAAAACACTTGACTTGTTTGGGTTCGTAGCCTTTTTAACTCAAGTTATTAAGCCCGTAGGGGTGTCTCTACACCTAATGCCCTAAAACCGTTTGGTTTGGAAGTCATTGGCCCAAAACTTGCTACATGGGTTAATTAGAAAGTTTAAGGGACTTGGACATTGCACAGTTAAGGAAAAATAAGAAGAATGACTAGTTCGGGTTCGTAGCCTTTTCAACTCGAGTTATTAAGCCCGTAGGGGTGTCTCTACACCTAATGCCCTAAAACCATCTGGTTTGGGAGTTATTGGTCCAAAACTTGCTACATGGGTTAATTAGAAAGCTTAATGGATCAGGACATTGCATAGTCATAAAAAAAAATAAATAAAATAAAAAACTTTTGAGAATCTTGGCTGCAACAGGTTAGTTTTTCTGTATATGTTGGGTGTTATTATGGGTTACACTGGGCTATTATAGTGGACAGTTAACTAATATGGAGATTGCACTTTACACCGAGGGTACTCATGACTTGTCTACTAGCATGCACAAGTATAGGGAACTTTGCTTTTGTATTGACTGAATTGTAGTTTTGACTCAATAGGTTCCTTCATGCTTGTCCACTGTGTCTTTAATGACTCATTATGTCTCAATATCACACTGTAGTGGCACATAAGTTGATTGTTAGGTGGAGCAGTGTGGTCATTTGTTGTTAAGTATATATGAATATGTAATGTTTGTGGGTATCATTTCTGGAAACCCTCACGAGACTTTACTCGTCCACTTGGGGTAACCTTGTGGTTTAAAGGCTTGTTGCATATGCTAAATGCAACCGTTTCCCACGAAAGAGGAAATAGATAGATTTTGTTTAATTTTATTTTATTTTACTTGTTTGAGGACTAGCAAGTAATAAGTTGGGGGATGTAATTAAGGCCGAAATGTACATCATTGAGGCCGTTAATTAGAATCTCTTAACTTCACTTGCTGGTCAAACTGTATACTTTATGTGTCTTGAATGTCAATCAGGTTGTACATCGTCGGAGCATAAAAAGGGCAAAAAGACAAAATTTGGACAGAGTTGACTTTTTCTAGAAAAGTCAAACCGATGTTTTAAACCTGTTTGGAAGTGAGTAGAAGTATAAAAAGAAAAGGAAAAGGCTTTTCTAGGGTTCTGAAGTTGTTTTGACCTAAAGGGAGAGGCTAGGGTTTGGAAGGGAAGAGAAACAAAAAGTTTCAAGGATGTCTCCCAGGGTGGTTTCTTCCTCATCTTCTCCATCTACCTCGTTCCACTCTTTCATGAGTGGCTAGTCTTCTTTTCTAGGGTTTTGATGAAACCCTAGCCATGTAATTATTTTGTTTTCTTTTTTATTTTAATTATGTAAAGATTTGAACATTTGTATGGTGATTTAGAAGTTTCTTTTATATATTTTCCATTATCTCTTCGAATATTTGACTTTCTGTGATTGTTGAATGTTATCCATACATGTGTTTTCTTTTCCTTCACATTCAAGATATGAGACGAACCATACTACGAGGAACGAGTCGTATCACTACCTTAGTTTAGAGTGAACGATTCGTATTACTTGAGATGGTTCGTGCTCGTATATTGAATGTGATGATCTTCTTGTCAAATGCTTCGAGCTTGTAGTTGCGAAACATTAATCCGTTCAAACCATAGCATAATTGATTTCAATTGGAAACCCTAATTATGTGGTTAGTGGTGAATTCTCTACCCTAGGATTTTCCCCTAATTCAGTAAATCCAATTTCATTTATTATTGATAATTTAATTCCTTAGTTTAATTTATTCGTTATTAAATTAGGTTATGATCATTCAATCTTTTTATCAAAATTAATTTAGGAATTTAATAATTAAATTAGTTTAATTTCACAATAGTTCATGTGGATCGATACCTGAACTTGCCATTATTCTAATTAAATTTTGTATAGTTTAGTATTTAATTTTGGTGTGTTCAACGACCCATCAGCACTCCCCCCACACTTTAAAAAAAACCTCTCTTCCAAAACTCTTAACAAAATCCACAAAGAAAAAGAAAAATCAAGTGTGATTATTGTCCTTGTCGTCTCATTGTTTTCTTCGGTTTAACAATTGTCACAGTTGGTATGCTCTCTTTCTCTCTCTGCCGCCTCATCTTTTTTTTCGGTGATTAATGCTCGGTAACTTATTTTTGAACAAATAATAAATATTCAGTTTTCGGTTCCCGAACAAATAAATAATATTTGGGCCTGTGTTTTTTAATTTCGGTCATATGTTTGAGAGTTCAGTCCCGAAAAAATGACAAATAGATTTTATTATTTTTGCCATTTTTTTTAGGAAACTTACCCTTACAAGGTTAATATCCTCTAAGCTAAGTACATCATCAAAAGTTATGAACTTCTTCTGAACTTTTATTGTTGTACTCTTCTCGTCTCATGGTGTTGTGACTGTCGAAAAAAACTTTCACTCATTGTTATTGCCGAAAAAATGTAGGTAATTAAATGGTTATTATCGTTACCGCCGGAATATTACCGCCAAAGGGTTTTCAAGATTTTGAGGGTGAGTAAGTTTTGAAGTTGAGATTGGAGAAGATGGATGGGTGGTGATGAAGGTGAGTTCTCTTATAAATCCTAATTTATGATGTAGTAGGTGTGTAGATTTAATTGTGAGATGGGGTGTCCCAAAATTAATGATGTTCTTTTTAGTAATTTTATTTGAGGTTATTATTGTAATAAAAAAAAAAAAAACTAAAAATTGAGAGGTCTAAAATAATTCATGAAGTGTTAATAGCAACACTCTTATTTTATATCTGTAGCCTTATTGGTGGACAAAAGAAAGTATGAAAGGAGTTTTTTTTTAGATTTGGCCAAAACCCCTTCATAATAAAATTTCAATATATTAAGAATAAACATAAAAAATTTACCTTAAAAAATCTAATAATACCACTATTACCAAAATATATTTAGTTACTAATTCAATATTTTAAATTTTAAAATAATATTACTTTTGATCTAAATGTCAATTTTTAATAAAATTAATATTTTTAAAATCCTCATCAATCAAACAAGATCCATGTTGATTATGAAATTTTTTAAATAATAATAATAAAATAATACGATCAAAATTGATGTAAATAATATGTTAAAAACAAAATACATATTAAAAAACATAGTACATGCTAGATGAACCAACCAAAAACACACATATAAAACATTTTTAAACTTATATAAAATAAAATAAAAATATTCATCGTCAAAAAAAATTTGTGAGATATATATATATATATTTATGCATAGACAATATTATCCAAAAAAAAAAGAATTTACTCTATCCTTACTCAATTATGCGCCTTATCCTTAAAAGGTTTATTAAACAAAATAAATTGAGTTATCATTTTTACCAAACAATGGTCCAATAGAGGAGTTCTCACTAAATTTCCCTTTTTAATATTCTAATGGTTGAATATTTCGAAAAATGGGGACAACAAATTTTGGGAATAGAAAATCCCTGCCTAAACAAAATTTGGGAACGAAAAATGATTTGTGGCTCTAAAACTGCTGACACTAATGGCACTAATTTCCTGTTTTGGTAACTTTTTTTTTTTTTTTTTTTTTTTTTTTTTTTTTTACCTGATATAGAAATTAGTGCCATTAGTGCTCAAAAAATTAGTACCACAAAGGGAACAGAAAATCCCTGCCATTCGTTGTCTCTCCAATGCAATCAAGTCTGCTTTATCGGAACTACATACCTAACTTTGTTTGGATCCCCCATGCAATAGAATTTTCCAAATTTCATAACTCAGCATGTAACTATATGTACAAAACATGCACGTAGTTGATCATCTAATTCCAGTCACAACACCAAGATACACTCTCAACTAATGAACACAATCTCCATACAACATTCATAACCCCAAAAAAGGGTAAAACAGCTGCCAACCAATTTAAAATTCAGGGCCATAAAGCAGTAATCCAAAATTGCAGCAAAAATCAATGCAGACATAATAAATAATGTCAAAATTTCACAATGGAAAGCTATAATTCAACAGAATGGTCTAAAGTTACGGAAGGAGAAATTAAACATGAAAGAAATATTGTTATGTTTGGTACAATTAAAAGCAGCCCTTGAATCGCCCCTAACATTTTATTACTCAGATCACTCACTGATCTAATCCGAAAAATGGTGCATCTAGCAAATGTTCACACTGTCAAATGAATCAAGTGAAAATTTTGCTTTCTGCATGAAGAGGAACTGCTCTTGAAATAAAATTAGAACGGAAGACCATCTTGAGGAATCCTTCTCTTGACTTTACCAACTCTCTGGGGAGGCCAGACAATGTGGGTAACTCTTCCCTGAACCAAACCCAAAGGAATCTGCCAATATGATTTAGTCAGCAATTTCTAAGGTTACAGAAAAATAAATAAATAAATAAAAATAAAAAATAAAAAATAAAAAAAAATCCCACAGATTAAAATATGATTAAAAAAAATAGCAGCAAGCAGCGTTCACTGTCTGCTGGTTTCTGTTAAGGACAAATAGTCTCAAGTTTGAGATCAAATAATCAGCGTTCACTATAAATGTTTATTTATCTATAATTATATTTCCAATTACAATAATGATACCATATAATTTAGCAATTTTCAAGCAATATAACTGTAGGATAGCTTCTCAAAGAAGCAAGCTGCCACCACTACTCGGAGAGTTTTAACTTGAAATCTTGGCATTTGAAAGGTATGTTACCAATGAAAGTTAACTGAGCATAGTATTCATAATTTCACTCCTCCCGCTACCTAGGAACAGAAACATTACTCTTCTTTGAACTAGCTTTGCAACATGCTATATCACACAGTTCACGCCTCTAAATCCAATTCTTAATTCAGACCACCACACCACCACAACAGTATTACCTAAAAGGATATTACATAAAAAAAAATTTAAATCAACTGATTATCTTAAATATTTTACAAACTTTATAGACTTTTATTTCAATATTCATATGCACTTTCTATTTAATATTGTTCATGCACTGGCTACCTCCAAGGTTCCACAAATAGCATCCAATATCTACAGGAAATCAGAACTATAAATTCATAAATAGGAAAATGCCGAAGTCGTCTACCACTAACAATAAGACCCACAGTCAACCAACACAAGAATATGGAGTTAGGGGTAACATACTGGACCAAAGGATCTTGAATCCAAGCTAGAAGCAAAATTGTCTCCCTCAACCCAACAATGGCCTTCTGGAACCTTCAGAGCATCATGAGCATAAGGACTTGAGATCCAGTCACCTGGCAAGGCAGTGATTCTCTTTATGTGTTTCTCCTTGTGGTTACACGGGGAGCTGCAAAAGATGTCACCGTAGCATAATCAGTATTAACTATTAACATTGAACTTGGCATTGGAAGCATATCTCATACCTGTACGAGATCAATTATCAAAATTTGCTCATGTCTATGCAAATATTATATATGCTCACAGTTCAAGTGTCTAATATAGGTTAATCCTAGTACTGATTAAAGTCCAAGATTTGTGTTTGCCAAAGGTAAAGCAACATAGGGGAATGACTGAACTAAGCTCTTCTCAAGCAGATGGAGCTCGATTCAGTGACGAACTCATTCAACGTCGAGCAATCTGACAAGCATACCTGGTCTGCAAACCAAGCTGGAGCAGGCCTGTGCATCACTAGGAAAGGCCAAAAAACACAGAGATGCATACTGCCATCAGTTTTGAAGGTTACTCTTGATATGCCCCATCTTTAGTCTTTTTTGTATTATTATCATTATCCACAGGTAGATTTAATCACATTGAACACTCAGTTACTTGCTGTGTAATTCATAAAATCAAGTTTGACCTAGATATCGATGCAAGAGAAATCTTGATTCGAGCTAGAGCTTGATTTTTTCTTGTTCATCAACCAGGTCTCCGGTCTAGGGTTGTATGCAATTATCGAAGCAAGCCTCAACATGTTTTTTGGCCAAGGCTTCAACTCAAGGCAAGCATGCACGGAGTCCTACCTAGACAGTTACTCCCAAACAGCCCAATGTCTACTTGGCTCAGCTCAACTAGTTTGAACCCATATGCCCACCCACCAAGACCTACTTAAGGAAGGAAACTCCCTTCACAAGCAATTGGGGCTCTACTTAGCAATAAAATCCTAAAACAGATTAGCCATCACACAATCATACAACACTTCATATTCTAAAGACGGCAATAATGAAGAAGAGAAATCAAACATTGGCAAGTAGAAAGTACCAGAAAACTACCACGTCACCCTGAGAAAACTTGTACTTCTCAAGGCAAAATTTCTCCACCATAACATAGTCATCTGCAGCGATATATGAATGATTAACGTGATGAATTTTACTATCAAGGTAAAATACTTTGTCCTAATTTTCTTTAAAATGTTACCAGTCAATCCTGTCAAAGTGCTGCTGCGGGGATTGAATGTGGGAGACATAGAGACACCCCGAATAGGAACAATACTAGCATAACGATCTGAAACGGTAAGGGCTATGAGTCCAAACGTGAAATATTTCTTGGCAAAACTCCATAGAAAATTTTGGGTTCCCATACCAGTATTTCCACAAACAGATGCATGTCAGGTTAAGAATGAACTCATCTGCATAAGAGACGTCAATAAATAAATTACAAGAGCCAAGATTTGCAGTAGCTATGCTTAATAGTGAAATATTATCTTGCTTATCAAAAAACAAAAAAAAAAAAAATAGTTAAGCATTAAATCAGTTTACAATTCGAGTGAAAAAACATTGCGCATTATTTAACCAGTCAAAAAACTCATAGTTCCTCATTGGCAGTTAACCCATAACAATTTGGAAATATATTAGTCCACATTCTTGCTGCTACATATACTGATGAGAAAGTTACAAGTATGTATCCCTTAGATATTTATAAAATCTTACATCACAGAGTTTTATGCCGGTGAAAAGCTTTTAGGCCATGTTGGAGAGCCGGGTTGGACAGGATTTATCTGGATAGGATAGGCAATTGTATTGAGTGGATATAAAGTTTACCCATCCCACATTTGGATCAGAGATCGGATTAGATAAGTGTATATGGAGATTATCTCTGAGGACATTTATCAAACAGTTGGTTTGCAACAAAAATTGTACATTCTTCAAGATACAAAACACTAAAACAACTTTTCAACGGTATATGAAGACTGTCTCTCAGGACATTTATCAAACAGTTGGTTTGCAATAAAAATGCAAAATTCTTCAAGATACAAAACTCTAAAACTACTTTAACGATTAACTATGTTTTACACACCACCACCGAAATTTCAATGTCAATGAAGTCGTGAAATACTACTTTTTTTAACCAAAGTTACGATTTTTAACATCAATATTTAACAACAAAAGAAAAAAAAAAAAAAATCCAAATTTAAAACCCTAAATCATATTTGAACATGGAAAAAGAGAAGAATGAGCATCAATTTGAATAACAGAGGAAAAAAAAAAAAAGAATCAAAAGACCCAAAATAGCATAATGAAATTCCAACTATGCAATGTTAAAAATAATGTAAATAAAACTTACTTCAAGCTCAATCCAGTCCTTACAACAAAAGAAAGACGTTACAGCAGCAACAAATTGCAGAAGAGTTGGTATCAAGCCTTCAATGGCAAATCTTCAGGCTCGTGTTCCCAATTTGGAGTAAGGTCGACCTCAACGCATGGGCTAGTAATAATAAGGGTTCGTTTGGCAACTTATTTTAGTTTAAAAAATCAGTAAATAAATTTATATATATATATATAATTTTTAAATTTTGTTTGAGAAGTTGGGGTTTAGTTTAAGTAATCAATAAAGACAAAAAATAAAATAAAATAAAATAAAACATTCAATAAAACAAAATATCATATCTTGTACATTAATTAATTATTTTTTCTTTTACAACCATCAATTTAACTATTAAAAAAAAAAAAAAAACGCACACACACAAATCACCTCAAACACACCACTTTTTTTGCCATCTTGTAAAATAGCCCAAAAAAAAACTATTAAAAATTATTTTTAGACAGATTTGCATTTGTCTTTACCAAAAATTTTGCATATTTTAGTTAAATTTTTTTACTTTTTTGGATATATCAATATTAGATGCATTTAAAAAGTAAATTAAAAAAATTTAACTAAACTATAAAAAATAAAAATAAAATAAAAATCATTGAAAACAAAAGAAAACCCAAACAAAAACGCACAGGTTTTTTTTTTTCAAATTTTGTTTATTTTTAGTGATTTTTGTTTTAGTCAATTTATTTTATTTTTTTATATGTATACATTTAAAAAGAATATAAAAAAATTGATTAAAATCTAGGAAAAATTATTTATAAGTCTTATTAGGGAGACTTATGCTACATATGGTCCTACTAAAAAACTTATGTTTTCATAAGTGCGGTGGGAAGTTTGTTGACACATTTACCCTCAATATTAGTTGTTAATATCATAAATAATAATAAAATTATATATAGGAAATTAAATGTTACGATAGATCATATCTATATAAACGTAACGTAACGTGACACCTACATAAACGTAACGTGACACATATGATCTATGGTAACGTGTAATTTGCTATATAGGAAATTGCATGTTACCATAAATCATATCTATATAAACATAACGTAACGTGACACCTACATAAACGTAACGTGACACCTATGATCTATGGTAACATTCAATTTCCTATATAAGAAATTGAATGTTACCATAGATCATATCTACATAAATGTAACGTAACGTGACACCAATATAAACGTAACGTGACACCAATGATCTATAGAAAATTGAATGTTGTCATAGATCATATTTATATGAAACGTAACGTGACACCAACATAAACCATCAACATTTTCACATTCAATTTTAAAAAAAAAAAAAACTCATTAAGTTTGCGAAACGTAACGTGACACGTTACGTTACGTTTATGTCAGTGTCACGTTACGTTTATGTAGGTGTCACGTTACGTTACGTTTATGTAGGTATTACGTTACGTTACTTTATATTACGTTTATGTAAGTGTCACGTCACGAATATATATTTTGTAAATAGCTTCAAGTTAAACTTTTAATAAGTATTTTCAAATTTTGTTTTTTGGTTGTGTTTTTATTATATTTTCTTGTTTATGGAAACAAAAATAATTAAATATAATTTGCAACTTTTCAATCATTATGTTTTTATCAACTTGTTAATATTACCCGAGTTGAATCTGTCCAAGATACACTCTCACCTAAGGCAATGCTTTTGTCGAGCCATGTCAAATTAAACATATTTTCATGAAAAATGTTGCTGATTTTTAAGGAAACTTTAATTATTGAGCCCCACTTATTGATGTGATGTATTGACTATTTTTTTATTTTTTTATTTTTTTTCCCTACCAACTCGTTAAAATTAGGATCGGCCATGAGTTTTCAGGACTTAAGGACTTAAGGTGAAACAATTTTTTTGGGCCTTTTAGGTATTTATAAAAATAAAAATAAAAATCACCCGAATTTTCAGAAATAATTATTTAAGTTTGCAATTCATATTTTTTTATATTTTTTGTATTTGGCAACTTTTTTTTTTTTCAAAAAAAAAACAAAAATATTGTAATTTTTAAGTGCATCTAAATTAGATGTATCTACAAAATAAATAAATAAAATTGCGTAAAATATTTAAAAAACCACTAAAAAACATATAATTGGGCCATAAAAAGAGAAGAAAAAAAATAGGCTCCATAAACATATACATATATTTTATATTTTATTTTTTTAATTGGGCTAACAACTAACACTTACAAATATTTTTTAACTGGATCTTTTATCAATTGGGCCAAATAAAACTTTTGAGGCATTTTAAAATGACCTAAATTAATTAAACAAAATTGGGTCATTTTGAATTTTTAATATATTACAAGATAATAAATTTTGAAGCCTTTTTTTGAACCTAATTTTTGAGACACTAGGCACAAGCCTCACTTGCCTCAGCCCAGGGCCGGCCTTGGTTAAAACTGACTTTAGAGCTTATTATTTAGAGCTCTCTATTATGTATGTATTTTCATATTATGTATGTATTTTCATATTTTGATTGACAATAGTTTCAACATAGTAGTTTCATACTTGGCGCATATTTCAGGGTAATTGACAATAGAAGACAATACAGAGCTCTGCTTAAACAGTCTAACGTCGCAATTTTTACAAGATGGCAACACATAGGCAATAATCAATACAAGGTGAAATGCTCTCTCAGCCAGACTAGTGATATATAGGCAAAAGGGGAGCTTCTCAAGAGAAAAAGGTGTCAATAATGGTGGTGTGAAGCGGGTCACTCAAATGGGTCGCCCAGTTATTGAGCGGGCCTTTGCCAGTGGCAGCCGCTTGGACAGCGAACCCAAGGAAGGCAACCATGGCGAGGCGGGCGTGCTTGATCTCAGCAAGTTGGAGGGTTGCCTTCTTCTCAGGGTCAGAGGCTAAACCTAGAGGGTCAAAGTATTTACCCCCTGGGTACAGCCTCTTCTCAGGGTCGAGTTCGGAATTCCTCTGGAACTCAATGTAGCCAATGACTAGGACCTCAATCCATATCAATGTGGTTATGGAGAATGGAAGTGGTTGGCCAAGGTAGGATGATCCTTCAAGTAGCTCCACCTGAACATATAGTTAAAACTCAATCAATCATTATCAATACTCTTATATGTAATAACTAGGGCAAATTACATATATCCCCCGAGAATTAACAAAATTAAAAATACTCTCTGAGGTTTGAGAAATTATATATATCCTCTTGAAGGTACCATTTGCATAATAAATTAGGAGGCAAATTGTTATAAAAATATAAATCTCAGGAGATAATTTGTTATGAAAATATAAGCCTTAGGGATATCTGTAATTTCTAAAACCTCAGGAGGTATCTATAATTTAGCTAAACCTCGAGATATATATAATTTGTCCTAATAACTAATTTTAATTTCCCTTTAGTATTTAAACATAACTAAGTCAAACTAAACCTTATATCTTAATTAATGATTCAGTTTTTAAGCTGTCCAGGCTCAACTAAGGTCAATGCTGGGGAAAGAAACTAATCCATGGTCATATAAAATATCAATTTCATTTCATAATTCATATGGTGATTTATGACCATGAGACTCCCACAATATTTAATGTAGGAAGAATTTTTAAGGGTTATTTATACTTACAACTCTTTCACAACAAACTTATCACATGTTTAGTTAAGTTGTTGTATGATTCTATCTTCAATAAAACCATTAAGTTATGAGATTTATGAAAAGAAAATGATCTCTTTGAGATGTGTAGCAAAGCAGTTTAGAGATAAAAATATTAACCTTTCCGGCATCTTGCCACGTAATGCCAGTGAGCCACTCCACCGTAAGTGCACCCAGCGTAGCCAACATGGCCCACCTTCCATGAATCAACTCACACTCCCTAAACCTCTGCAACCCAAACACCTCACTGTAGGGCTGAAACGGCGTCGATTTTACATCCGCGCTTTCGAATCGGGTCCCGAGTATATCACCCGCCAAGTTCTTCGCCAAGTTTTGATCCAACGAGTCCAACTCGAATTGCAAGTACTCCGCCGGTTTCCCCAACCCGAACGGGTCGAACCCGTAATCTCCCACCAATGTTCCGTCCAACCACTCGGGTGCTTTTGCTCCCGGGAACCACAGCGGACGGTCCGAACCCGGCTTCGCAAATTTCTTCGCCGGAGCCTTCTTGGCCCCGAATCCGAACCGGGCTTGGACTCGCCCCGAACCGGAGTGAACTTCGGGGAAGCCGTGTTCCGATGAATGATGAGGTGGCGGCGGCGGACGTGGTGGCTGCCATGGCTCTGTGTGAACTAGCGTGCGCCGGGGATGAGTAGGATGTGGGGATAGATGATTGGGAGAGATTGTGATGTGAGTTTGGGTTATAGATTTTGGGAGCGTGTGGTGTTGGTGGATTATCTGGGTTGTGGGGATTTGTGGCCGTTGGATTGAAGAGAGTATCCATCCGGGCGGGTGTGAGAGTCTCGGCCTTATCTATCTTCTAATTTTGCCTTATCTGGTTGTGGACACTTGGCTGATTTTCACTGGTTGGGTGGAATGTATGTTTGATGATGTTTTGGGTAATGTTAGAAATGAATAATGTGCAGGACCCCTTTTTAGGACCCCTTTGGACCCTTCTTGATTTGATTGGTCACCTTTTTCTTCTTTTCTCTTTTTTTTTTTCTTTTCCCTCCAATCACCACCCGCCACGTGTCAAAGGGGGGTGGTGGGGGGTGGTGATTTGAGGGGGTGCCAATCACCACTGTTTAGAAATATTAAATTTTATACCAAATAAATGATCAAATGTCAAGAATGTGGCCTATACTTATGTAAGATATTTAATCATTTATTTAGTATAAAATTTAGGAGTTAGCTTCATTTGGGAAGCCAAGTTTGGGATTTTTTAAACTATTTTAATCACAAAAAACAAAATAAACTTTTTAACTCAATAAAACAAAACATCATATCTAACCTATAATCATTACATTATTTCTTTTCACAAAAAATTTAAAAAAATTAAAGTTCTTCATAAATAAAACTTTTTAATCTCAAATTAAAATAGTTAAAAAAACCAAAAAATCAGCGCACTGCTCAAACGAATCCATAGGTGCCGTTTGGTAACACTTACGTTTTCAGTTTTCTATTTATATTTACAAAAATTTAAAAAACTCAAATAAAAACTTGTTTGGTAAATTTTTGATTTATAAATCAGTGGTCTCAGTTTATAAATTTGGCCAAAAAATGTAAACTCAAAAAATGTGTTTCCGTTTTGAGTTTTAAGTTTTTTTTTTTTTTTTACCACCCAACAGTAGCCACCACCCCGCACCATTTTCACCACCGTCTTCCGCCGCCACCACCCACCCCGCACCACCACTCACTACCCACTTGCCACCATCACCCGCCACCACCACCCACCTGCCACCCACCAGCCACTAGCCACCAGCCACCTGCCACCCACTTGCCACCACCACCCACCCCTCGCCACCCACCACCACCCACCACCCACCTGCCACTACCATCCACCGCCCGCCACCACCACCAGCCATCAGCCACCTGTCACCCACCCGCTACTACCACCCACCAACCACCAACACCACCACCACCCACCCGCCACCCACTTGCCACCACCACCCACCATTACCATCCACCGCCCACCACCACCACCCGCTACCTACCCACCACCACCACTCATCACCCACCTGCCACCACCATCCACCACCCGCCACCACCAGCCATCCACCACTACCAGCCACCAGCCACCTATTACCTACCCGCCACTACCACCCACCAACCACCACCACCACCACCACCCACCCGCCACCTACTCGCCACCCACTCGCCACCACCACCCACCACCACCACTACCACCCACCCGCCACCTACTTGCCACCACCACCCACCACCACCACCACCACCCACCACCCGCCATCGTCACCCACCCACCTACCCACCACCACCACCACCACCACCACCCGCCACCTACCTGCCACCACCTACCACCACCCGCCATCCACCACCCACCTGCCACTACCACCCACCACCCGCCACTACCACCCACCACCCGCCATCACCACCCGCCACCGTCACCCACCCACTATCACCACCCGCTACCTACCCGCCACCACCACCCACCCGCCACCACCCGCCATCCGCCACACCACCCCGCCACCACTACCACCACTACCCACTCGCTACCACCCACCACCCGCCACCATCACCCACTCACCCACCACCACCCGCCATCCGCCATCCGCCACCCACCTGCCACCACCACCACCACCCACCACCCGTCACCACCACCACCCACTCGCTACCACCCACCGCCCGCCATCGTCATCCACCCACCCACCACCACCCACCCACCCCGTCACCACCCACCACCACCTGCTACCCACCGTCACCACTTTCCACCACCGTCTTCCGCCGCCACTTGCCACCACTTGTCATTTCTCACTTTTTTTTTATATTTAAAATTTTTTTTAAACATTTTGTCGATTACCAAACGCGTTTTGTAGTTTATGTTTTTCTAAAAATAAACAAAAAATAAACAAAAATCAGTTTATAAATTTTTATAAATATAAACTGAAAACGTAAACGTTACCAAACAGACCCATAGTATTTTTTTGATATTTTGTAGTTGACGTTCATTTTTTTTTTTTTTTTTTTGAACGAGTGGTTGACGTTCATTGGAATAGATATATATGACAATGGGTTGGATTCTCACCCATTTCATCCATAAAATGAAAATTTTAGGGATGTTATACTCATCTAATTTTTTTTATTATAAATAATATATATAAATAATGTTATAAAATAAATAATTGAGATTATCGAAGCAGAATTTATTTTAGATTCTATGATCCCATCAACTTCCCTCAAATTTAAATTTAATATTCAAATTTCAAATAATGCCAACCCTACGGCCTATTTTGGGAAGTTGGTAATAATCAGCTTTTTGGTAAAAAGTAGCTTATAAGCAGCTTATAATCAGCTTTTTTGTGAGAGAGGAAGTTGGTAATAATCTGAAAAGCAGATTATTACCATGTTCCCAAAATACATCTAACTTGAACTTGAGGTATTATTCAGTATGTTGATTTCAATTTTTTGAATTTAATTTTTTTAAATTGAGTTTTTATTTTTTGTATCTTTTTTTTTTAGTAAACATTTTTAAAATTTTAAACAATTTTTTTACTTTTTTAAATACACTTTACTTAGATGTATCTAAATAGTAAAATATTTGAGAAAAATTGTTTTAATAAATAAATAAATACACAAAATACAAAAAAAAAAAAAAAACTGTATTGAATTTTCATTTTTTTTTTGGTATTTAGTGTATTTTTTAAAGATTTTTTTCACAAATATTATAATTTTTTAGTATATTTATGTTAAGTGTGTTTAAAAATTAAAAAAAAATTGTTTTAAAATATTTTTAAAAATCATTGAAAATATTAAAATACGAAAATAAAACAAAATTCTAAAAACTATTTTCTAAAAATCAAAACCAAACAAATTGATTTTATCACAAGATTCATCTTTATGGTTCGAAATAATTTATTTTATAAAATTTAAAAATAAAATATTCATATAAAAATTATGATTATTTTAACAATTATATTTTACTTTAAAATTGATCATCTATTTTTTTGAAGATGCATGTGATGTATAATGTGTGAATAAAATTGTGTTTATCATTCAACTTTTTTTTTATACATAGATGATGTGCTCAAAAAAAACCATAGATGACAATAGTTGAAATTATTGAGGTGAGTGACATGGTGAGCCTATCAAGATGCAACAAACACACTTTAGTTGAAAATTCTAATAGGAGCATTGCAAATCTCAGTCCTAAGATATTCTTTTTAATTTCGGTAAGAGAATTTTTTATTTTTATTTTTTTTTAATGGTGGATGGCTTCGTTTGGGAAGCTTTGGTTGGGGCTTTTTTGACTATTTTAGTCACAAAAAATAAAATAGGCTTTTTAACCTAATAAGACAAAATATCACATCTAATTCATAATCATTACATTATTTCTTTTACAAAAAAATCAAAAAAACCAAAAGCCATTTTCAAATCAAGTTTTTAGCTCCAAACTAAAATAGTCAAAAAGTCAAAAAGCTAATCCACTTCCCAAACGGAGGCTAAATGGTATAGTTTTGGCCTAATCATGAGACTCATCACTGATTTTATTTTGATAATTTATTTCATTTATTTTTTAATTTCTTATATATAGATTATTTATTTTAAAAATCATGAGACTCATCACTAATTTTATTTTGATAATTTATTTCGTTTATTTTTTTAATTTCTTATATATAGATTATTTATTTTTTTAAAAAAAAAATCACATCAAGCCAATTAAGTTTTACATTGACATTTTGAATCCATTCTCACCTATTAATAATCTCAAAGTTTAAGATTGTATTTGAATTATAGATTTAAATATAAATTTATGGAGAGAAAAGAAATGAGAGAGAAATGTGATAAAATTTACTTATATTTTATTCATATTTTTTGTATTATTATTTTTATATACAACTTTTTATTTAAATTTAAAATTCAAAAACAAAATAATAATCTTGGAAGGATCAAAGCCCTCGAGTTAGCGTATTTATTTTTTTTGTCATCATAGGTCCACCTTATTTTTTAAGATAATTTCACTTCAATATATATTTTAAAAAATATTTTTAAATTAATAATAAAATTTTAAAATATTAAAGGTATAAATTTATAAATTCTTTCATAATTGTGTAGTTAGTTTTGAACAAAACCTCCTATATTGGAATTTCACCTTATTTTTTCTTCAAAGTGAAGTGATATACAAAAATAAACCATCTGGGTGGTGGTAGCGTAGATAACGCACTATCCTTCTATATGAAAGAGCAAAAGCTCAAATTTTAAGAGGTACTAATTTTACAAGATAAAATATTATATTTTAATTGTAATTTTATCTCTTGTTATAGGAGACGAGTGAGGTCTATAGGTCTATTGTTACTCTGATAGTAAAATTCCTTCTTATGATTTAACTTAAATCTGATCGTCAATCGATTATCTCGAGATCAGCACCTATAAATACTGTGATACTCCCACGAAGTGTCTCTTTTTCCAGTAAAAAAATATTATACAAAAATCAAGAAAAGAAAAATAAAAACAAAAAAACAACCAGAATGATACAAAAATTGGTGTCAAACAAAACACCAATATCCAAAGTCGCCTGCAAAGCGTACACGTGTCAGCCATACAGGCATGCAAGAGATATCTACATTGTCATTGCATGCATGGGATTACTTTGGCGGCAATAAAGCAACCACTCCAAACACTTTACCACCCAAACAGTAAAGGTAGGGATCAGACATAAAAATTTAAAAATTATTTAAAAATTTTACATTTATAACTTATATTTAAATTTTATATTTCACCAATTTAACTCTCAAAACATACGCTCAGTTTTAGACAATTCTGAGATGCCCTGGGACACTAGCTTTTTTGCCCACCAAAACCCATTTACTAATGAAATGAAAAAATCAGAAGATTCTCTATTCCACACAACCGGCTATACCAGTCACACCCCTTTCTCTTGCCCTTCTTCTTCAGCAAATTCGTAAAAGGGTCACCGGTTAGTCCGGTCACTGAAAATCCAGTTCACTTCTTTCTCACTCGGTCGTACCTCCGTCTCTCTCTCTAGGTTGCTGCTCTGTCGCTTGATTCTCCTCTGAGTTTTGCTCTGTTTCTCACTGTGTGATCTCCGATCTTCTAGGTATGTTTCATTTCCAGATCTCTCTCTGTTTGATATATATATATACACATAAATCTGTTTGTGTGTTTATGAAGTTTGTTGGATTGGTTTGGATTGGATTGGATTGTTGATTATTTTGTTCTGTGAGCTGTAATTCTGCGATTTGTTGCTTTAGTTTCTGGAACACTGTTTGTTTGATTGATTTTCTTCAATAATAAATCACTTTAATTACTAGTATTAGTTTTTATCGGTTCTGTTTCTTGTGATTTTATTATTTTTTGTTTAATTTGATTAATTCAATCTATTTTTTGTTTGTTTGTTAACATTACTGGGATAATCACTTTAATTTGTTTGATTGAATTTTTTCAATAATAAATCACTTTAATTACTATTTCTTTGTGACTTTTTTTTTTTTTTTTGTGTGTTTAATTTGATTAATTCAATCCATTTTGTTTGTTTGTTAACGTTACTAGGATGATCATTTATTTTGTTCGTTTTGTTTTAAATTTTTATTTTCGATTTCTTTAGAAATGCTTCATTTTGTCCCTTCTCTGACCAGCGTTGACCTGTATGGCTTTGGCCTCTAAAACACTTTTATTATTTATACACACATACGTTACATGTTTGAGATCTAGAATTGTGTTAGAAAAAATTGCTTTGTAATTTTTTTTCATCTAATTTTAGGGTTTTTCATATTTTAGGCATTCACTTGTAACAATGAAAGGCTGCCAAAGGTAAGTCGGCAGCAAACAAGATTCAAAAGAGGCGTTGAAGCCCGTTGACGACAGGTTAGCTAAGTTTATGACTGTGAATTAATGTGTTTAATGTTGTAATCTTGGCTAGTAGTTTCGAGGTCGAGTCAATTTGGGTTCTATTGACATCTAATTTTTATATTCAATGGTGGATTACAGTGGTAACAGGAATGTTATAATGACGGACCATATATCTCTCTCTTCTTTTCAGAAAGGTCGGGAAGAGAAAAGCTGTCATCAAGGCAGATAAGAGTAGCAAAAGAAATACCAAGAAGGAAAATTTGGCCAAGAAAGACCCCAACAAGCCTAAGAGGCCGCCCAGTGCCTTCTTTGTATTCCTGTATGTATTATTAATCCTCTCCTTGTGATTTATAAGAAATTACTTTTGAGTTTCCACTACATAGTTCAAAGATTTCATTTGATTTGAGCCATGTAATGTTACAGTGAGGAGTTTAGAAAGACTTTCAAGAGAGAAAATCCACATGTGAAAGCTGTCTCAGCTGTAAAGTTATTTGCGGGCATAAGTTCTCATGTATGATGTAGATCAATTTGATTATGTGAAATAAGGAAATCATTTGATACCTTCATCTGGCACTTTGAAGGTCGGTAAAGCTGGTGGAGAGAAGTGGAAATCCATGTCTGCAGCAGTAAGTACTCAAAAAAGCATTTCTTAAAAGTAAATAGAACCAGCCTGGATATATGTTAGAAAAAAAAAAGATGACCAGTCTTTTAATTGGTTGGTTTCTTTTGACCCAAAATTCTTAGATTTTTGTTTGCCAATACACTGCAAAGGTTAGCGCTGCAAACTGAACTTGATTTGGCATATGACCATTGATGTTTTCAGTGCTTGAGGAATAGTCGGATACTAATAATTAAACACCCAGTGCCTAAAGATTCAGATGTCTTATTATTCGTTCTCTGGGTTTTATGTATATATTTATTTAGTTTGTCTTACAGTAAGTCATGTCAGACAAATATTTGTCAGTGACAGAGGAAAGTTATTAAGGGAGACATTAAGCTCTAATTGTAGAGTGAGCTATGTGTGATCTATACATTAGTTAGCTGTGATGTAAAAGGGTGAATTGCATTATGTATCATTAATCCTGTGTTCTCTATCTGGTGTTTGGCAGGGAAAAAGCTCCATATGAAGCCAAAGCTGCAAAAAAGAAATCTGAGTACGAGAAGGTTATAAAAGCTTATAACAAGAAGCAGGTGAACACATTTGCATCAATATGCTGACATTGCCATTATTATATTGTCAAGTTAGTTCTCATTCGTTTGCTTATTTACTCAATCTCTCTCTCCCTTTCTATCCTGTCAGGAAAGTATGGTTGATGATGAGGAATCTGAGAAGTCTAAGTCTGAAATTAATGATGATGATGATGAGGAAAGTGAGCAGGTAATTCATTCCTCTAGTATTGGAGTTGCTATTTATGGTATAGAGTGTCCATAGATATTGAATATGTTGATGGGTTTTGGAATAATATCCTAATAGTATTGTCATAAGGATGAACTGAATAATTTAATGTTTTTGGACCTTTTGAGTAAGTTCTATCTTTTGTTTTTGTTGGCAGTCTGCGGTGGGTAAGATAACTGTCCTTTCTTAATGTGAATAATTGTTTGGCTTTGACGTTTCATACTCTAGAATGTGTTGAGCTTGGGCTACTTGGGTTTGACTTCCAAAGACGTGCTGAATTGTGACTCGCTGCATTACTGTTGTTGTTGCCAATAATGGTGCTTTTTTGGGGTGTATGTGCACATTTCCACGTGGAGGCATCCATAAACATTATTCTCGTTACAAAATAAATTTTCTGCTTCTTCATATCACTGTGTTGAAAATAAGAGACTTGACACTATTTATCTAAGCCGCCACGCAGCAACCCCCCCCCCCCCCCCCTTCTATTGTGTTTCTGTTGCCAATTCTAACCTACATGCCTTGTCTTTGTGTAGGAGGATGACGAAGAGGAGGAAGAGGATGATGATGATGAAGATGAGGACTGAATGTTTTCTAACTTGGAAGTTTTGGCTGATCAAGGGCATATGTGATGGATGTTTGTATGTTCATACTTTGGGTTACATCATGTGATTTTTGAAACGGTTGAACACGAAAATATGCCTTGTGCAATGCTGTATTATCATGTTAGATTACTTGTTTGCTCAGCATGAGCATGTTTCCTAGCACTTTTTAAGTTCTCACAGAGCACTCCTCAGCTTTAAATGGTATCTTAAGCATATTATTCCAACATTTTCTTTGAGTTAGAATTAAATGTGTATATATCAAGAATGAGAGATGGCTCGTTGGTTTCACATGAGCATCACATTCATCTTTCATTGACTTGGATTAATTTTCTACCATATTTTAGGGCTTATAATCATTTTCGCTATCATGGCCATACAGCAACTTGATATTGCTGGATGAAGAAATTGTTGGCTATCAAGGAAATTTGTCATAGAATCATTTTTATTTCAGATCAGAAATAAAAGAAAAATCAAATGATTATTGGCAACTAATTAAGCTTACAATATTGAGAAATTTAGAAGCACGATAAAACTTTCCACGAACTAATTGAGGAACGCTCGGCTTTGATTTTCATGATTCTTTTGTAGTGGTGTCAATAATAAAGCAGAGAGAGAGAAGGAAAGGAAAACAGCGTTCATGCTATTCTTTTCTTGACGATCATTCATTCTATCCTTTTCAGTTTTTAATGTATGAACAACAGAAGCTTATCTCATTCAACCTTTGGTCCATTGATGACTTGTGAGATTTCTTTTTTATTAAAAAAAAAAAAAGGGAAAGGAAAAACCTAGCACAAAGATGCTAGGAGAAATAAGTGAGTATGATAATGGTGGTTTTGGAAGAGGAAGAAAATGAAAATGAGAGCGTGGTGATGGTTAATAGTGGTGGTGGGTCATGGTGGAGAGAATAAGTGAAGTGTGGTGGTGGGTGGTGAATTTGGTAAAGAGAGAAAATGGGTGTTGAGTAGGGCTGAGCAAGGAATTCGTGAAATCTGTAATCTGATCCAGTCAAGTCCAATCCAGTAAGTTTGGATTGATTTTTGGAATCCGTGGTTCGGTTTCGGATTGAAAAATTAAAAATTCGTAATTCACGGATTGGTTCCGGATTGAACCCCATGGTTCCGGATTGAAACAGATCCAGACCGTATACAAATAGTCTATATTTTTATTATACACCCTTCTGCATAGTATCTTTTTTTATTTATATAAAACTTAAATCCAAACCTAAACTTGCATAATATCTTCTTTTATTACTTTTGTTTGCTAGTTTTTAGTGTTAATTTGTAATGGTCTAAATACTTATGGTAGAACTAATTTTTTTATGATTGTTTAAATTCTAGAACAGTTTGTCGCTATTATGAAAAGATATGTTACTATTGTGAAACTAATATGGTGCTATATTTATATTTTTATGAAATTAAAATGTTATATATATGTTTTTGTTATTTAATTATGTAAATCCGTCGTCCTAAACCAATCCAATCCGTGTTTAAATGGATTGGTTTCACGATTTAAACGGATTGGATTGGTTCCAATTTTTCAGAATCCGTAAATAACGGATTGGTCCTGATTTTACTCCAATCCGGTCCATGCTCAACCCTAGTGTTGAGCTGTGATGATGAGTTTTGATAGAGAGAGATGTGGCAATATTGATTTTGGAAGAGAGAATGGAAAACAATGTGTGTTGATGAGCCACAAGAGCATGGTTGATGGTGGTGGTGGGGGTGGTAGTAGGTGGTTAAGGGGTGATGGGTAGATGAAAAACTAGAGAAATTAAACAAAGAACGGGGATTTGAAGAAATTTCAGTAAACACCATTAGTTTGGCAGTAGCTTACACACCACCAAAGGACAATTTTGCATCAGAAATTGAAATCTGGGGGTTTACTTAAATATATAATTCAAACAACATTTTAGAGAGCCTGCTGACAATGGCCAACATGTATACACAGCTTCGATGAAATGAATGTCTAACAAAGAACAAATAGAAACTTATACACAACATTAAAGAACCATCTATGCACACAAATGTTTCCATTTCTTGAAGATGAAGATAGGTCTCATCTCACCGGAAATGGGGATCATAAGAGACGAGCATTGGATCAGGAACGATAAGGGGCAACTTGTCAATGTACATTATTAGTCTCTTCAAATTCTCCTTTGCAATTGAAGACAAGTCCACGATATCACAGCCGCTGGTGTATATCCAGAGGTCACCAGAGTTTACTCTTTTGAGACTGTCCCGACAGAATGGGCATGACTGAGACCGAGTATGCCTGAAACAATAATTCGACACAACATTAATTGACTCAAAAAAGTTTTAAGGCTGCAAAATCCGATTCTACAATAGTGAGAAGCATCTGTGTAACTCAAAACAGTCGAAAGGGTATCCACCAATTTCCAGTTATTGGTTATGCAGAGCATGTAATCTAATCTTGAAGCATTGTTGAAGCCACATGCCATCATAAAATCATCAAGTTAAAGAGACACTTGTACAAACACATGCACTTATTGCTCACCAATTTCTGTAGCACTTCATGCACATCGAATGATTGCATTTGGGCAAGACAACCTTGCTGTTTATCTCCAGGCAGATGCCACATTCTTCTTCTCTCTCTATATCAATTTCAGAGAGCTTACCCTTGTTCATCTCATCTCTTCTTTTGTACTTGGTTGCACAGATCTCTCGCTGTTTTCTATCTTCAACGTCAGTGATTCCTCTTTGAAGTTGCAATAAAGAGGGAAATATTACACCTGCCCCAGTGAACCAAGCAACCACACAATAAATTTTTTTCTTCTTTTCCCCAATATTTGAATTCAAAAGAATTATAATGTTGAATGATGCAATAGGCAGTGGCAACAAGTCATTTTTCACCCAGGAAGGAAGAGTTGGTTCCATTGTCATTTTCTTCATTTTTGTTTTTTGGTTTTATGTTTTCATGTTTTCAGAAATAAAGCAATGAAAAGCTTCAAAACTTCCATTGTTTTCAATTTTGTGTGAAAGCAATTTTCGAAATTCCAAAACAACCTTTTGGTGTTTAGTTAAAAAAAAGTGGGTTGTTTTTAGAACATTTTCCTGAAAACCATTTTTAGAAACAATTTGCCAAAGAGTGGTGCTACATGCACCAATCGGTTTACTAATTAGTGTACCAATATATGTTATGACATTGTCACTTCAAAATTATGAATCCCACCCATTATACAAACTACAAGACACAAAACTTCTAAAATTATGACACATCATCCGTTAATTGGTATACCAATTGATCAATATAGCTTGAAAAGGTTTTGCTGAAAACTGTTTTCAAAAACGGGGCTCCTCAGTCCACTCACCATAAAACTCTCTAATGCTAGCTTTCCTTTCATAAAAACACATGGTAGTCTTGCCATCCTCATAAGCCTGCAAGTGCCCATCAACGTCATTGCCTTCTAACTCAGTAAAACAAGAAACATCTCCAAGTTTGTGTGAAAAAAAAAAGAAGCATCTCCAAGTAAAAGAGAATTAGCATAACAACACAAAATGCACGAAAAAATGTAGACGACCTTGTAAATAAGGATTCTAAGCAATCCAAGGGCACCCGCAAGGTGACAATCAGTCCATTGAACAAGAAAGAGGAAAATGCGAGAACATGGACTGTATGATAATCTCATCTGAAGGCAGGTACCATCATATTCCTGTGGATAATCAGAAGCCCTGTATCTCAAGAGAAAATAGTAAAGTCAAATAAAGAAAAGCGAATTAAGATCTAAGAATAAAATTCACACATTCCTCGCCTTCGAACAAATTATATTCAAGGCAATTTGAGAAGTGGTGGTTCAATCTAATTTTATCCAATCCAATAATCACAATAGAAGCCGATGATTGTAATTTGTAACGTCTCGATATTTTTAACACATTTTATAATTACCAATCCTCTATTATTTTCCAAATTCATAATATGAAGTGAGGGGGAAGGACCAATTTAATCCTATTTTATGATTCAATCCAACAAAAACATGTCACATTCACTGTTTGGCAAAATGTTCCAAATTAGGAAATAAAAATGCAAAGTTGCCTAATTTGGGGCAGTAAGCAATCCATGAATTATCCGGCAATTACAAAAATATAAACGCATACGTTACAAATAAGTTTATATACAAATTGTTTTGGTAAGAATATAAAGGCACACATATTACACAAATCTGGCTGCCAATGAAATCAATATTTTCGAAACCTATTTTAATGATTCAATTCAACAAAAACCTTATGCACACTACCGGTCTACCAGTTGGGAAAAACTTTCTGAACTAACATATAGTAAGGCAAAGTTGCCTAATTTGGAGCAGAATTGTTTCAATCTAATATATATAAATAAATATGTATATATACAAATTGTTTTGGTAAGAATATATAGGCAGACATATTAGATTTTTAAATTGAGAATAACCAAGAAATTTTATTGGCCTTAAAATGTGAATTCCCATCAGAAAGCAAACAAACAATATAAAAAAGAAATGCAGAAAAATAATCATCAAGAAACAAATGCATAACCGAGAATGATAAACTATATAAGCATAAGCATAAATATATAATAAAAATTTACATTTCCTGAGAAATATCACTAAACAATTCCTTAACAAAAATTATAAATACAATTCTGTTCATCAAAAAACAGAAAAATCATTATTTCTGCATTAAATCTCCAGCTTTTGTCAAAATTAAATTATTAGTCAGCTCAGTGCAATCAACTATACATATATATATATATATTGATATGTTTATTTAGAGAGAGAGAGAGAGAGAGAGAGAGAGGAGAGATTACAGGGTATTGGCGTGCTGTATATCAGCTTCAAGCGCTTTAAGGGAATCCTTGAAAGACTTCCTCATGACCCTCCCTTCCTCTAAACCCAATTCCCATCCAACAACTACAACACTCTCAAACCCTCAAAAATGAAAAAATCTTTATACCCAAAAACAACAAAACCCCAAAGACATCATCGTCAGAGAAAAACCCAGAAAATTGCGTATTCTCAGCAGTCTATTCATGTACAACAACACAGAAAAAGAGGCTATAGTAGCATCCAATTCACTGTGTGTTTAGAGACTCTCTCTCTCTCTCTCTGAGTAAAGAGGTTTCTTTCTCTCTCACTCTAGAGAAAAGGAGAAAAGTGGAGAGATGCAATCTGGCGTGGGGGGTTGCGTTTCAAGTAGAAATTCTCTCCGAGGCTCGGGCGCACACCTCACTACTATCAGCTTCATTGGCTCAATCTAATTTTTTAACTTTATAACATATAATACGAGAGATCCTAAATGTTCATCAAATATTCTATCAAATATGTGAGACATATATAGGATTTACGGTTTCGTATTTATGTGAGATATTTAATAAAATATTTATAAAATATTTAAGATTTTAACATTTTTTTTATTAAAAACAGTAATATTGGAGAATTTTATAATTATGATTTGAGAGTATGAATTGTATTTTGAGTTTGTAAGGTTTAGAATTATGATTTGAGTGTGGAAAATTTGTTTGGTATAGAGTTTTGAAAAGAGTTTTGAATTGAGTGGGGAATTGTTGATGTGACATTTGATATTTGATACAAAAATTTATAACTCATAACTAAACATACAACTCAAAATTAATTTAAAGCACATAAAAAAAATTTAAAAATTCAGAAAATATTTTTTTTGAATATATAAAAATTAACATATCAATTGCAAAAAAAAATAAAAAATCACTGTTTCAGTCAACCTGCCGGACAACCGTTAGGCCAAATTTGAAAAAAAAAAATCCGAAAACCGCACCTCAAACAAAGTATTTTGTGCAGAGTTTTGGAAATGTGTTTTGAAAACTCTAACCAAACATGATGTTTGAATCAATGTGTAAAATTATGATTACAAAACACAACCAAACAAAACCTAAGCCTCCGTTTGGCAGAGTTTTCAAAATCTAGTTCAACACTCACTTTTGAGTGTTGTGTTTGTTTAGGGTTTTCAAATCACAATTCTACACTCATTTCTCAAAACTCATTTCAAAACATAATCATTACTTTTCAAAACTCATAACCAAACACATAATTCAAAACTCTTTTCAAAACTCTATTCAAATCAATATTCTAAAAATATTTTAATTTTGTTAAGATTTACGATTTTTTTATTTTTTTTATTTTTTAATTTTTTTAATTTTTTGAATATTTTTAAATATTTTAATTTTTAAATATTACAATTTTAATTTTTTAAATTTTAAAATATTTTATAAAAATAAATTCAAACTCTATTTTATAAAAATATTTTTAAATATTTTAATTTTTTTTGTTATGTATTTGGTTACGATTTGAGTGTAGAGTTGTGAAAGTAGTATGGAATTTCGAGTTATGTGTTTGGTTATGAGTTTTAAAAATAATTTTTTAATTGAGTTTTGTTTTATGTGTTTGGTTAGGATTTGAGTGTACAGTTATTTTTAAATTTAAAATATTAAAAATTTAAATTATTTTAATTTTTTGAATATTTAAATTATTTAAATTTTTACGATTTAAATTTTTTGAATATTTATTTTAATTTTTTACTTATTAAATTTTTTAGATTATTTAAATTATTTAAATATTTATGATTTAAATTTTTTGAATATTTATTTTGAAAAAAAATTATTTCCTTTCTAGTATTTTCAATTAAAAAATTGATTAATGTTATTTTTTGTTAATAATAAATTTTTTTAATTGAATTTTAAAAAGAGTTTGGTTATGAGTGTTGATCAAAATTTTCAATAATGTGAAAGTAATGTGTTTTGTTATGAGTTATAACAATTTGAATTAAGTTTTGAAAACTCTTTTCAAAACTCATAACTAAACAAATTTTCTTACTTCACATGTCAAATCAAACTTTCAAAACTCAATTCTACACTCAATTCAAAACTCAATTCCACACTCAATTCAACACTTTATTCAAAAACCATAACCAAACAAATTTTCTACACTCAAATCATAATTCTAAAACACACAAACTCAAAATACAACTCATATTCTCAAATCATAATTACAAAGCTCTACCAAACGGAGCCTAAATTTTTTATCAAATATTTTATATAAGTGTCAAATTTATACATGAAAAATTTGATAAACAGTTTGATAAAACCTTTAGAATTCTAACATTTTTCAAAAATGAAAGTATAAATTACACTTTTTGTCCTTAAATTTTGATATAATAGTCCCTCATCTTCTAATTACAATAATTAAATTTCTATATTTCAACCTCTGTTTCAGATTACACAGTGCATTCTCTAATTTTAATCCAAATTTCACTAGTTTCTCATGTTTGAACTTGTGTTTCAATGAATCACACTATATAAAATTTGAGTGAAAGTTAAAACATGAGGAATAAAGTGAAATTTGTTAAAAAATTTAAGAGTAAAAAGTGTCCATACAATTTTTTGTCTCTAATGTCTCTAAAATGTGCTCATGCCTTACATAAATATTTTTCATATAAATTTTTAACGTTGAGTGATGAGAAGATCACATTGAAACACAAATTAAAATTTAAAGATTTAATTATTGCAATTAAAATTTGAGGGTGAAAAATGTTATTTATGCGAAATGAAAACAAAAATGGATAGAAATTTTAAAAAATAGGAAAAAAAAAGAAGAGGAAGATAATGTTATAATGACCAAATTTTTGTATCAAATTAATTTATCATTTAACATGATACTTTAATTTGATTGTATCTTTATTTTTACACAGTACATGGAAGGTGGGACACACTACATCAATGTAGTGATGTCAATGTACCTGTTTGGTGCAGCTTAAAAGTTACTTATTTCAGCTTTCAGCTTAATTTAAGTTATTTTGATGTATTTGGTTTAGCTTATAGCTTATAGTTTATAACTTTTTGGAAGTCAGAAATCAGCTTATTCTTTGAGTGGGGGTAGGAGATGCTTAATTTATAAGTCAGAAATCAGTTTATGTTTATAGTTATAAGCTATAAGCTGTTTAGGCATAAGTTATAAGTACTTTCCCACAGCTCTACCAATGACATATCATTTAACAATTAAACTAGGTAAAATTTTGGTTATTATAATATTACTTTAAAAAAATTATATGTTGAATTTAAGGGTACCATGATTCAAAAGGGTTTGCTATGATTATTATGTATTAAAGTTAGAAAAAAATGACATTAAGTAAAATCAAGTGGTCAAATTAAAATTGAACACTTCAAATTGATTTTAGACTTAAAATTCACTTTCAATTAAGTTAGAAGGCTGTCGACTTTGGTCCCTGAGTGGACACCAAATTATCATTATTTTTTCAATGATATAAAAACAAAATTCAATGAGAAATTTACAACAAAAAATATTATAGATCTCAAATAATTTATTAATTTTTTTTATTAAATCTCTTATATGGGTGTGGGACCATACAAATACACGTCTGTAGATCCTACATCCATGTGAAAGATTTGATTAAAAATTTAATAAATTATTTAAAATTTCTAACATAACTCATTTACAATACACTACAAGAAAACTGGGCTTAAAAGACGGAATTTTTTGCAACGCCGCATTTGTCGTCGCAAAAAATGACTTTTTGCGACGGCGTAACTTGTCGTCGCAAAAAATGTGACTTTTTTAGACGGCACAACTTACCGTCGCCAAAAAAATGTGGCTTTTTGAGACAGCACAACTTGCCGTCGCAAAAAATAGAGTATTTGCGACGGTAGAGATTGTTGTCGCAAAAAAATAGAGTTTTTGCAACGGTACAAGCTGCAGTCGCAAAAAAAAAAAAAAAAAAATTGCAACTGTAATAGGTACCGTTGCAAAATATATATATATATATATATTGTGGCTTTGAGACGGCTTCATATATATATAGTCACAAAATGGTTTAAATAAATGCAACGGTATTTTTCTATCACAAAAAAAAATTTAAAAAAAAAAACGACGTTGTCTTACTCTTTTGAGCATTTCTCTTTTCACCCATTTTTTCATCTTCCTATCTCTCTGTCTCTATCTCTCTTCTCTTTCTCTCTCTTACTCATCACTCTTCTCTGTCTGTCTGTCTTTCCCTTTTCTCTATGTGTCTCCATCTCTCTTCTCTCTCTCTCTCTCACTCATCACTCTTCTCTGTCTGTTTGTCTCTCTCTTTTCTTTCTGTGTCTCTGTCTCTATTCTCTTTCTCTCTCTCACTCATCACTCTTCTCTGTCTGTCTGTTTGTCTTTCTCTATCTCTCTCTTTTTCTCTATGTCTCTCGTCCATCTCTCTTCTCTCTATCTCTTTCATCTATCTTCTATCTCTGTCTCTCTTCTCTCTCTTTTCTTTTTTTATCTCTCGCTCATCTTTTTCTGTCTCTCTCTCGTGTATCTCTTTTCGCTCTTTTTTTTTCTCTCTCTCTGTTTCTCTCTTTGTCTATATCTTTTCAGCCATTTTTTCATCTTCCTCTCTCTATTTTCTTCCTCTCTTTCACTCATCACTATTCTCTCTCTCTTTCTCTCTCTCTGTGTCTCTCATTCATCTATCTCTTCTCTCATCTCTTTTCTCTCTATCTTTCTCACCCCCTCTTTCTTCTTTCTATCTTTCTCACCTCTCTCTTGCTCATCTCTCTTCTCCTCTGTCTCTCTCGTTCATCTATTTTCTCTCTAGGTCTCTCTCGCTCATCTCTCTTCTCTCTATCTCTTTCTCTGTCTCTTTCGTTCATCTCTCTTCTTTTTCTGTCTTTCACTCTCTATCTCTTTCTCTTTTTGTCTCTCTCTCTCTCTCTCTTCTCTTTCTATCTCTCTCTCTCTCTCTCCACTGTGTTCGCGTTGCTCACTCTCTTTCCCTTCCGTCTTCTCTATTTACTAAGCTCCCTCTCGATTTATCGATCTACTACAAGAAAATGCACTTTTAGCGACCACTTTGTCTCTCTTTCGCTCACCACTCTGTCTCTGTGTCTGTCTCTCACTCATCTCTCTCTCTCACCACCCATATCCTCTACCACCTTCACCACTACTGCAAACGCCATTTCACTACCACCACTACTACAACGGTCGCCACTTCACCTCTACGACTACCATTACTACTACCATCGCCACCACTCCACTACCACTATTGCCACTACTACTACTACTACTACTACTACTACCATTACCTCTCATTCACTCTTGTCATTCCATCTATTCTACCACTACCACAACTTCACCGCTAATCTCCTTCGCTGCTGCCACCACCACCACCACCATCATCTCTTATCCATCACCTTCACCACTACTGCCGCTCCCTCTCCTCTACTACAAAATATTACCTCTGCTTCTACCAAATAAAAAATAATAATAATCTTTTTTTCATTAAAATAAAAATAAAACAAATAAATTTTCAATCTTAATAACTAAAAAAAAAATGATTTTTTTTTAAAAAAAATTCATTAACCAAAAAAAAAATTATTTTAACAAAAAATAAATTTTTTTGGCGACAGTAACTCTCATGGCAAAAAAAAAAAAAAAATTACGTTATTTAAATTTGTTGTTTAAATTTCATTTGTGACCGAATTATTATTATTTTCTTTCATTCCCCGCTTTGTTCCCCCCTCCCCCTCTTTTTTTTTTTTTTCCCAATTCCCGTTCTGTAACACACCCACCCCCGCGGCGGCCCAAAACCGAAAATCCCTAATCTCTTCTTACCCCTCTCTCTCTCTCGATCGATGGCGACTCTATTGTCATTGCCAAGTCATTCTCTCACATGCTTAACTTGGCTAACCTCGCTGAGGAGGTTCAGATTGCTTGCCGTCGACGAATCAAGTTGAAAAAGGGGGATTTTGCTCATGAGAACCCGGCAATGACTGAATCAGACATTGAAGAAACTCTCAAGAGACTTGTGGGGGAACTGAAGAAATCTCCTGAAGAAGTTTTTGATGATCTGAAAAATCAAACTGTCGATCTGGTCTTCCCTGCTCACCCTACTCAATCTGTCCGCAGATCTTTGCTTCAAAAGCACGGAAGGTTTGTCATTAAATAGTTTGTAATCTTTCATTTGTGTTGTCAACGTGTTATAATCTTTGATGCTATGAATTGTTTGTTATTTGCTTTGATCAATCCCTTATTTTTTTGGGTCAGGATTCGTAATTATTTAACCCAATTATACGCCAAAGATATCACTCCTGATGATAGGCAAGAACTTGATGAGGCTCTACAGAGGGAGGTAAGTTTGACTGCATAATGCATTAGCTTATATATACCATCATGCTTTGGCATTTTTCCCAATACGTGACTTCTCACAGATTTACCATAATGCACTAAATATCAGGAACATCAATTATGAGTTGCACCACCCACCATTGTCATTAGATTGAGAAGGGTTAGGTGGACAGAAGTTTGTAGCGGTCACAGAAGTCACTTTAGTATACTAAAACTCAAGATAAGTAAGATGTGAAGTTATGGGTCAAAGCAATGCAATTTTGTTCTGCAAAATCAGTAATTCTAAAATCACATATTTATTTATTTATTTATTTACAGATAAGTGCTCAAAATAGCAACACTGCATATTCATCTTAGACAATAAAGTTAATATATTAGACAATAAAGTTTGAGGCCTCAGTTTTTAGGAGTCTTGTATGTCTTTTAACCCTTTTAAATTTTGACATAGCCTCAGGGTTGTGAGAGAGTTTCTTTTGGTTTGTTATGTTTTCTTTTGTATGATTCGATGAAGAGATTTGTTGCCTAATGCATTTTTCATCATGTGACTCCTGAGGATGTCTTGTGCATCATTGTATATCTTTATTGTTTAGTATATTAACCTTCTACTTACGAAAGAAACAAAAATATCAGACAGTTTCAGGACCCGAACTCAGAAGTAGAAACTTTGTATGCATAGATTAATCTGAAATAGGGACTGCAATAGGAAGTTGGTGGCCTAATTCATCAGGAATTATAAGACAGAATGCACCATGTATTTTATCCAGCAAACCAACAGAAGAATGTCTCTTAATCCAAAATGAGACAAAGTCATTTACCATAAAGGAAGCACATCGACTGTAAAGATTTAGTACATGGGGAGGGAAAAAAAAATTGAGAGAGAGAGAGAGAGAGAGCAAAAACCAAAGTATGTTACAAAAGAATTTTAGTATCATCCTACCTTGTTTACAGTTTTGATCTCAAGAACATACCGTATTTGATGTCCACTATAAAGCAATGTGTATCATCAAGGTTTAAATAAGTTCAGTGGGTGCTATAAATAAGTTTAGGAATTTTTTTTATCAGTTCATAATTAAGATGAAGAGCCAACAGGATTGACTAGTGCATGAGTTAAGACCATTCCCAGTAGTGTTCCTATGTATTGAGCATTTTGGCATTGACATGATTATTAAAAAAAAATTATGTTAGCTGCACAATAAACATGAAGCAAGCAAGAGTTTAATATACTTTCTTGGGACATCCTCTAATAGCTTAAGCTTTTGGGACAATTGATTACCTAACATGATATCAAAGTTTCACCCAAAAAAACATGATACCAAAGTTTTGGTTCCATGAGACATCACTTTAAACCTTGCTTGTGTAATTGCCACTACATTTGTTTGTGCACTTTGTTTCCTGTCTATTTGTGCTCCTGGTTCAATTTAATTTATGTTTTAGTCACATGCAAGAAAGGATCACACATGAGGATGAGGGAAGGTGTGAGAGCTTGATATACACAGTCAGGTTATTACCTAACATCCTAAGGTCTCCCATGCCAATTTCTGATAGGCCTAGTGTCCCCATGCCAATTTCTGTTGAACCAATTTTTGTTATTACCAAGATTAGATTTGGTTCTCTTTGTGTAACGACTCCACCACGTATAATGATTAGAACTTAATTAATTAAGGAGATTTGAAGTTTAATTGCCATTTATTATAATTTAATCTGGGATTCACGAAAATTATGGAGTTTGATTCGTATATGATTCTATTAAAGATTCATTTTGAAATTAGAAATTAAGGGTCCAAGTGGCTTAAGGAAGTGAAGTTAAGAAGTTGAATCAATTTAATCTTAATTACAGACCCAGTTGGGAGTTTAATTAAATATTCGATTCAGCTTAGTAAAATTGAGATTTGATTAGGTAGGTCCTAATTGGGGTTGATTAAGTCATGAGGATTGAGAATTGTGGTTATTATAAATTTAATGTAATTATGGGGTGACCAATTTGAATATGTAAATTAATTGACGGAAATTTGGAGTCCGATCAGAAATTGAAGGCCTAAATGATTTGGGAAATCAAAATTGATGATGGCAATAAGTTCGATTTATTATTTGGAGCCTTTTGGGAGTCTGATTAAAAATCTGATTTATACCGATAAATTTAAATATAATTAATTGGACCCTAATGGAAGTCAAATAGATTAATTAAATTATGAGAGATTTACGACTCGTTATAATTAATTTAATTATGTGTTGATTACGACTTATTAAGATTAAGTGATGCTTAATTAAATTAAATCATAAACATAAATTAAATAATGAAAGGATGAAAAATTATGGGTGTATATGAAGTGTGGATGTGCTGAGAAACCCAAGTGTCTGTGCAAAGGAATCTGTTTGTGTGTGCATGTGAGAGTGTTGTGCTGGAAATCAAAATAAGGGTGCACGTGTGTTGTGTTGTTGACTAAGAATGAAATCAAAAAGGAAAAGAGATGCATGTGTGTTGAACTTAAGAAAAGAGAAGAGCCGAAAGAGAGAGTGCCCGGCAGAGAGAGAGCTCAAAAATTCAACAAGTTGAGGTAATTTCTTGTTTATTTCTTCTACATCTGATACTTGAAATCGAAAAGGATTTTGGTTCAATTTCATGTAATTGGAAAGAAATTAGCAAGAAGATGATGGGATTAAATTAGGTTCATGGTTAGGGAATAAATTAGAAATTAATTATTTTGGGTTTGATGTTGTGATTTAATATTTGGGTTTGATTTTCTTCATCCTTCACATATTTTTTTAGTTTATCCTTACATGCATTATGAATTTCAAGATTTTAGAATTTATTTCATATTTTGAGGGTTATGAGCTCGAGATTAAGTTGTGATATAAATTAAGAACTCAAATTATAAATTGATTGAGGGTGGATTTGAGAGAATTAAAATAGAAGGTTGAGGATTAATTATATAAATCCATAGAATTGGGTCTTGCATGTTTAATCAAGTTAGGTTGAAAATATGAGTTATCGTTCTTTAAATTTGTTATGTTTGAGTTTAATTTTGAGAACCATTCATAAATTGGGTTCTATAAATTACATGCAATAATAAATATTTGAAGATTGGACCCATGCAATGGAATATATAATTGACTTTAGAGAAAAAAAAGTTATGAAAATCATGAGTTCATGAAATTTGAGAATTGATTTTGGAATTAAAGGAAGTTTTGATTTTATTATGAAAACTAGAAATTTGTTCAATCCATGCATGTGATTTAATTTAAGATCTTATTTGAATTAAACATACTTTGATTACAAATTAAGTTGAGTTTAAGATTATGGAAATTAGTTGGAAAATTTATAAGAAGTTTCATGACTCCAATTTCATGATTTCAAGGAAAATAGAAAGAACTTGACGCCAATTTTATGTAACTAATGAGAAAATGAGAAATTGAAGCTATGATCAAATGTATGAAAACCAACTTAAGAATTAATTACTTTGGGTCGAGTTTATTTGTCTTAACATGAAATTGAGTTCCGATTGTACGTGCATCATGAATTTGCAAGGGTTTTAGAAGTTTAATTCATGTTTTAAAAATTTGTGGGTTTGATATGGAGAAAATAAGTTAGGACTAAATTTGGGCAATTGGAGAATGATTTTGAATGAATGATTCTTAATTGAGAGTGTTTACTAAATTATATAACGGTTCTCCATATTTTTGTACCATAGATACAAGTTTTGAAGCCTTGAATATCAAATTTGAATTTCAATTATAGTTCTGGAAATTTCAGAATTTATGCTGTCCGTTCGAGCGAGGAAAGTCTCGCTTGAGCGTGAAAATCGAGCTCCCAGAAATGTTTCAAAATTTGACAGCCTGCTCGAGCGACCAAAGTGGCGCTCGAGCGAGGACCCTATTTTCAGCAATTTTTGACTAACTCTTTTAAATGCATAATTGCATCCTTATGACATTTTAAGTATTCTTAAGCATCAATTGGACTCACATAATCATGGAATAAACTAGAAACACGCAAAGAGAGTTGAATTAAAATGAAATGAATATTGAACAGTGCTTCTATTGTGTTTTTGTTATGTGATTTATATAGGTGGGCATCTGAGGCCTTATATCGACTTAACCCACTGTGAGTAACAATGTTGTAAAGTTATGTTCAATTATTATTATTATTTTTCGAATGATTAACTGTACTGCTTTCTGAAATGATATTGTTACTGAATGAATGTTGTCCTATTTTATGAACTGTACTCGGGGCATCCATAGCAACTTACTGTTACTGTTACTGCTACTGTACTGTTACTGTTACTGTTACTGTTACTGTTACTGTTACTGCTACTGCTACTGCTACTGTTATAGAAATCTCTGTTAGCTCCAATGTTTGGAACCAATACTGTTTACTATTTCGATGGCCATCATTTGACTATTCGGTCTATTTAGACCTACTGTATTGTTCCGCTATTGGATGTACCACATATGACTGCTATGGTTTCTAAATGACTGACATGACGTGAAATATGAGACACTGATTGAATAACTGATCCACCGATGCAATTGACTGTTTTAATTACTGAAAGGATATTCATTCTTAACCCTTTTACACATCTGTTATTCACTGGGCTTTAGCTCACTGTTTATATTTATATGTAGGTGTCCAGGCACCAGACCGAAGCTAGAAGCGTCGAGTTAAGCTCATGTTTTGTCCAGCCAACCGTTGTGCCTCACTTCGAGGTTCCGAGTCTTCTTGAGCCAAGGCTGTTTTTGGGGTGTTTCAGATTCGCCATTTTTGTCTCTGTTATGTGTCTACTGATTAAGACTTGACTGTACAGTTATGGTAAAGGGACTAGGTCCCTAACTCGTATGCTATGTGTATATGTATATGGTTGGATGTGGTTATGTCCACAAAAGTCTTTTTCCATTCAGATTTTCACAGCTCATTGGACATTTATTTATTTATTGTTTGGCTTCCGCCAGCTCCTTACTCTATACTATTGTCATTACTGTTAAGCAGGCCTTTGGTAATCACGGATTACTGGCCGGTTACGATGTTAAACTCATAGGGGCGGGTTTGGGTCGTGACACTTTAGAAGTTTGCATTTGTTGTTGCAGGCTTTGCTAATAAATTAATATTTCTATGTGTATTATATGATTATATATTGGGGGTTTAGTTTTCTTGTGATGATAACATTCAACTGATCTACATTGAAGATCCCAAACAATGTGGGAATAAGCATGGAGTGTATATTAGTTTTAAAAAATTGTTATTCCTATAATGGGTTAAACTGCTCTCTATAACAATTGAATATGAGACCTCACATCACAAAATATGCTATATAACCACTAGAAAACATTACTTTAGAACATGTTGTTGGGTCCACAATGAAGTTCAAGTTTTCATCATTAATAATTACCAATCTAAAACAAAAGCCATATTCAATTGAACAATTTCTTTTTACATCATTCATATCATATTCTTATGTAAACTCTATTAAAAACAAACAAGCATATCAAATTCACTTCGTTATTTATTTTATTTTTTTTCACCAACTTTACTATTTATGATTTTTTTTCTTATTTTATTCATTGAACTTTGTAAGGTTTTTGATTAGTTATTTTAAGTTCTTTCAAGACTTAATTTAATTTGATAAATTACAATTATTGAAGAACTTCCTTTGTATTGTTATTTTTTTTAAAAATTCTTTATTGTTTTTTTTTATTCTTCCCCTCCCCTCCCCTTCAAGATGGTTCCACAAAATTCATATGTTGGTATATATTCATGTACTATAAATTTTATAAAAATTAAATATTACTTAACATTATTTTTTATAATATTTTTAAAACTAATATTAAAAAATATTATTTTTAAAAATATTATCGCAAATGTCACATTGGCAACCATATTAGCGTTTGGTGCGTATTTGGCATTTTATGAAAAAGATAGTAATATATATAGCATTTTTTGTTTTGAAAATTGGTTTAGTTAGTTTGAATGACTAGTTAAAATAAAGAGTATGATTAGAATATACAATAGTTAAACTAATTAGATAAAATAAAGACTGTCTTTTTTTCGTATTTTAGCTAGTGAAAAATAAAGAGTGTGGTTGGAGTTGCTCTTACACGTTTTCATTCAAATTCAGTCAAACACATCAAATCATTTCTACAAAATCATTCATTATAAGTCAGAAAATTTATAGCAAAAGAACAAAACAGTTCACCAGAGTAATGAAATTACAAGCAAAGACGCAATTCATTCTATATCTCAATAGACAAGCAATTTGATTACAAATTAATATTCCCTTGCCAATTTCTCATACACTTTAACTACGAACACAAAAATCAAATAAACCCATAAAGATTTTGCAGAATATGTTGTCGATACCAGATTCAATTCTAGAAAATTTTATTGATTCATACATATTCCGTGACTGATTTATGTGTTCAGATACTTATTACTCCCCTAATAATCATGCTGATTCACCCTAATTGACCAATTTTAACAATCTTGTTGATGATGATGATGATGATGATCAGTACTGAAAGATATCAGCAGCAGCCATGATGGGTTGTTGATTAAGATACATCAAGTTCCAAGAATTGTTCATGAAACTATCAGGACTGGTCTCAAAACCTTAAATCTCACAGATTTCTTTATTTTTAATCATGCACCCAAATTTTATACTGTTACTTCTTGGTAGAAGTAATGTTTTGTAATGCATGTCACTCTCTAACATGGCTGATCAATATGGAGATTTATTTATTTATACATGGAGAGAGAGATTGAGGGAGAAAAAAATAAGATGCTCGCTTACCTCACTCTCTAACACGGCTGATCAATATGGAGATTTATTTATTTATACATGGAGAGAGAGATTGAGGGAGAAAAAAATAAGATGCTCGCTTACCTCTATGTGTGTGTGTGTGTGTTTTTTTTTGGGTGTGTGGAAGTGATATGACAATCAAATTAGGGATTAGGTGAGTTCACAACCATGAGAACTAGACTCTTCAGTCCAAATTAATGAGTTTGCTTCGTAGTTGGTAGTATATTGAGACAAAATGATAGAAAAATTTGAATAAGGAAAATTTCGTCCCATAAAATTAATTACAAGTACATGGAATTAAATTTTGATTCAACCCGAGCTTGCGTTCTACAGACATATAAAATGTTGCATTATTATTATTATTTTTATTGCTTTTATAATAATTATGTTTGCATTTTTTATTTCAAATTTTATAATGTTTGATTAAGAGAGGGTTTTACAAGACAACAACCATCTGGATTAAGGTCTACCAGATTTGCAATTTTTTTATTCTAAACAAGAGGGGTAAAAAATGTGTTGTTTGGTATACTCTTTTTGAATCAAATCATATGGGCAAGGAACCAAGGCAGATACAAAATTGTTCTAAAGAATCATCATTTTGGGTATTTTTGATTGTGACTTGAGAGACGACCCAAGTAGGATTTGGTTGTGACTTGACATTTTCTACATTATCTTGGTATTTGGTTGTGATTGGATTTTGAATTTATTTTGAATGTGTTTGCGTGGTATAAATTGAATTGATGGAGTGTAAGGTTTATATATAAAATAAATTTGAGTTATTAATTTTTTAGGTAAATTTTGGATTTCTAGTATTGTTGATTTGAGATATGCATAAATTTGAAATTCATGATCAATAAAATTTGTATTATTGTAAATTTTGTCTGCACAAATTTAATGACTGTCTCTGAATGGTATGTTAATTGATCAACATTTTTAAAGAAATTAATGCTTTTATAAAATAATATATAGTTGTGTATTCAATCAAATTATTCATTTATTTGAGGATATAGAACCTTTGTTGTTAATTGGACATGTTTTCACTATGGTATTTTTGGAAGATGAGATTATTACTCGATGCTGAGATGTTTTGGAAACTTTCAGATTACCAAAGAAAGATAACATATGAAACTTATGATTGGCAAGTGGGGATGTAGCTCAAATGGTATGCGCTTGCTTTGCATGCTCCAAAATTTTACTTTTATTTTTTTGTAGTTTTGTTTCTAGCTTTACTGGTTCACCAAATTAAACACATCTTATGCTGAGAGTTGGGAGATCGTCACTTTGTTTCTCGTCCTCAACGAAGCTTTCAGTTCCAGAATTAAGCTATTTGATTTTTGCTGAAACGTAATCCTTCCATCCATCTCATTGCACATTAAATTCATTTTTCCATTCAACTTTGTTTAGCTTGAAAAATAAAAAACAAGTATTTTTTGAGAGGTGACTATTGTTTAATTTTACTTTTTTTAATTTTGCAAGTGAAATTCAAAATTTCTTTTATATTGGATTTTGGGCAATGTAAATGATGAAGTTTAATTAAAAAAAAAAAAAAAAATCTCACATCAAAAGTAGTACAGAATCTTATCAGAACAACCGAATGGGAAGAAGTTTGGTTTGATGAAGATGTAATAAACAAAACAATTGATAGTCTGTTAAGACAAATAGAATCGTTAGTGTTTATTCTGTCCATCTAATCACTTTATGTCAAATAGAGAATATTTATTTATTTCCCAACTTCATCCAAAAAATTGAATTTTGATTTTTTGTTTTTTTTCTGATTTTTCAGATAACCAAATAAAAGTTTTAAATTTTTTTAAAAATTGAAGTCAGAATTTAAGAATCAAACAGGGTGATTAGTTTTTGTTACAGTATTAAAATTTATAATTTTTTTTTTTTTTTTTGGTAGTTGATGCTATAGTAAAATTTTTATTTTTGTATTTGATTGAGATGTTTAATTATCCATGTGGGATTTGATGACTAACAAAAAAAATGTTGTATTTGATGCTATAGTAGTTAAATTTTTATGTTTTTTTGTAATTAACATTAACACATAATTATATTGTCATTAATTATTTTTATTTTTATTTTTCAGATATTTTTCATGTAGGAGTGTGCTTCTTGTGGAATGCATGCTTGTGGAGAATGTGACTAATTTTTGTTTTTGTTATTTACGAAGAATGATGAGAAAAACATTTAATTTTGGTTTATGTTATTTTGAATTATGAACAAAATCATGTATTTAAACATTATATATGTATAATAGAACATTATGTAGTGGGATAATTTTGTTGATGTGTAATTATGAATGGAAGAATATTTTATTATGAAGAAATTGTTATTTTTAATTATTATGGAGAAATTTTAATATTTTTAATAATTTTATTGGAGGATTTTTTTTTCTTTTTTGTGACGGCACCGTCGCAAAAAATAGAAAATTTTAATATTTTTATTGATTTTGTTATAGGTTTTATTTTTTGTTACGGCACTAAACTGTTGCAAAAAATAGAAATTTTTCATATTTTTAATACTTTTTGCGACGGCAACACATTGTCGCAAAAACAGTGTTTTTGCCGTTGCAATAAAAGACTATTAGCGAGGGCATTTTTTGTCGTCTCAAATAACATTTTTAGCGACGGTAAAATAGTGCCGTCGCAAAAAGTCTAGAAATTTCAAATATTATTAGCGACTGCAAAGTACCGTCACAAAAGGTAAAAAGGTCGTCGCAAAAATTCTTTTGCAACCCCCCCAGTTGCGACACCCCTCTTGTCGTCGCAAAAAGTCATTTGCCGTCGCAAAAAGTTTTTTGCGACGGCATTAGGAGTATTAACGACGACATTTTACCGTCGCAAAAAGTTAAAATTTTAGTAGTGATAGCTCCTTTGTTTTCTCTCTCCATCCTATCCTTGTTTTTAATTCTATTTATTGCAGGTCTCTTGATCTATTTTCTCTTAAAAACTTTTTCATTTTAGTTGCTACGTAGGTAGGGCATAGGAGTGGATAAATATTAGGTTGAATCGAATTTGATTGGACCAACATTATATATTAAGAATATATGTATTATTTCAAGTTCGATTAAGCCTAACATTAGACCTAATTTGGTAATCTCAAGTTGTCCACTTACAAGGACGGACCTATTGTAAGATCATGAAGGGCCATGGTCCCTTGTTGGTTTGGAAAGTCATTATATATATTATGAATAATTTTGGGAGCTCTAATGATGTGGGTCCCATAGTAATAGTGATATTTGTTTCTTCTCTTTTTTTTTTTTTTTTCATTGCCAATTGTAATGTGAGTTTTTAGTTTCAATATAGCAGTTTCTTTGATCTATAGAATGTGTTTGGGTATTTTCTCAGTTCACACTTAAATAATGAAATTTGTTCTAAATACAATTTTGTCATAGAATAAAAATAGGTAAATTCCACTTTATCCCCTTTATATTTGGTTACTTTATCGTTTTAACTTTTGAAGTTTTTTTTTTTTCTTCACTTTTGCCCTTCTCAAGTTTTTTCCAGTTTACTTCTAAAATTAATTTCTGTTAAAAATTAGACAAAAAATTGACACATTAACAACTATGTAACATAAAAATATTTTATTATATATAACGCACATCTCTAATATAAACTTCTAATATAGTGATATATTTTTTTTATGTTATGTAACAGTTATTATAATATTTTCTATCTAATTTGAACAGAAATTAGTTTTAGGAGCAAACTGGGAAAAAACTTGAAAGATAAAAGGGTTGAAGTGGAGAAATTCTATTTCCACACACTCTTTCATCTTTATGCACATCATATCTCAGTTTACACACTTATGATTTTGGTTATATATTATTATGAGTGTGTTTGTTTTGAGGGATTATTTCATGGGATTGGATTATTTAGTCCATCCGGACTAATAGTCCATTGTTTGGTTCAATTTTTTTTTTTATTCTGGATTAATATTCCCTTCGGACTATTAGTCCCTTATATGAGGGATTATTGTATCCTAGGGGGAGGGGTGAGATTATTTCCATAGGATTGGTATCCCATGGGATTGATATCCCATGGGATTGATGTGTAAAATGTCCATTTTACTCTCGTTCTATTACTTAATAAAAATTCGAAAAGGGTAGAATAGTCTTTTGAACATTTATAAATTATTTTTTTAGTGTTGTCAATTTAATATTATATATTAAATAAAAAATATAAATTATAACTTTAATTTAATTAAAAACAATAAATTAAAAATTATGGCCTTATAATTTTTTTAGTGTTGTTAAAAAAATTAAATTTATATATTAAATAAAATTATTTTTTCAGTGTTGTTAATTTAAAATTATATATCAAATAAAAAATATAAATTATAAATTATAAATTATAAATTAAATTTAATTAAAAATAATAAATTAAAAATTATGGCCTTATAAATTAAATTTTTTAAGTGTTGTTAAAAAAAATTAAATTTATATATTAAATAAATTTATTTTTTTAGTGTTGTTAATTTAAAATTATATATTAAATAAAAAATATAAATTATAAATTTAATTTAATTGAAAATAATAAATTAAAAATTATGGCCTTATAAATTAAAATTTTTTAGTGTTGTTAAATTATAAATTATAAATTATAGATTATAGATTACAAATTTAAAATTATATATTAAATAAAAATTATAAATTATAAGGGTAAAATAGTCTTTTGAACATTTATCCTTATTCAATCCGTCCATCAAACATTGAATTCACTAAAAATAGTCCAATCCAGACATCTAATCCCATGACTAAACAAACGTAGGATACAAATCCAGTCCAACCAAATAGTCCGGAGACAATGTATCACCGGACTAGCAGTCCGATGGATTACAATCCTCCCGTATTCATTCCGTCCTAACAAATTATTTCATAGGATTGGATTATTAGTCCATCCGGACTAATAGTCCATTGTTTGGTTCAATTTTTTTGATCCGAATTAATAGTCCCTTTCGGACTATTAGTCCCTTATATGAGGGATTATTGTATCCTAGGAGGAGGGGTGAGATTATTTTCATAGGATTGGTATCCCATGGGACTGATGTGTGAAATGTTCATTTTACCCTCATGCTATTACTTAACAAACAATTTGAAAAGAGTCGAATAGTCTTTTGAACATTTATAAATTATTTTTTTAGTGTTATCAATTTAATATTATATATTAAATAAAAATATAAATTTTAAACTATAAATTAAATTTAATTAAAAATAATAAATTAAAAATTATGGCCTTATAATATTTTTAGTGTTGTTAAAAAAAATAAATTTATTTATTAAATAAAATTATTTTTTCAGTGTTGTTAATTTAAAATTTGTTACCCAAAAAGCAACCTAAGAGGGGGGGGAGTGAATTAGGTTTCTACAAATTAAAATTAATAATACCCCAATAAAATTAACTACTAGTACAACAAATTATTAACAAGCACAATGATGAACTTAGCAATAAATGATCAAGTAAAATAACAATAAAGTGTAACTAACATACATGGTAAATCAAATGATTAACACATGAATATCAGATAGCTATAGCAGTAGTAGGAAAGTAAAGAGATTAGGGAAGATGAGACAAACAGATTTATAGTGGTTCGGTTTCAACCAAGCCTACATCCACTCCTTAAGCTTCACTTGAGATTTTTCACTATCTTCTAGCTTTACAGGGGTGCTAGCAACCTCTTTACAAATGGAGCAATCCTCCACGGATTTTACATAGACTTCACAAGCCCAAACCCTTGCAAATCTTAGGTGATTCACAATCACTCTTAAGATTTCAAGAACACAGTATTTGCAACACTTTTACAAGATGAAATGATATTTTTGCTTTCAAAGAAAGCTTATAATAAATATCTCTCAAAGATAGATATATAAAATGAAACTTTGATTTTTCTGTAAATCTCATACAGAAAAGATGAGTATAATGCTATAAGGCTCAGTGTATAATTTCTGAGAATAGATGTGAATGATTATAGATAAAAGAATATTTTCAGATTTTTTGTAACTTGTTTACATTAGAGGCTTTGGTATATATAATTAAAATTATAGCTGTTTATAGCCGTTGTATTCATTTGAATTTATAGCCGTTTATAGTCGTTTAAAGCTGTTGTAGTCATTTGAATTTATAGCCGTTGTATTTCCATCATTACCAATTTGAATATCTTTCACTCCAGCATTACAAATTTAAATATCTTCCACTTGAGCCTTTTGAACCTTTTGGCTGTTTGAACCTTTATAGCCGTTTATAGCCGTTGTACTTCCATCATTACTAATTTGAATATCTTCCACCTGAACCTTTTGAACCTTTTGGCCTGCTGCTGTGCTAGGCTGTTTGAACCTTTATTTTGGGCTGCTTGAACTCCTGATTTAATCAAATATTAAATACATTCTAGCAACATTTAGGATAAAGGTTTAGGTGAGAAATAATGGGACAAAATAAATTTTGGATTCTATTTTTCTCTTTCAAATAAATCATCAAAAGAAAGTTTGATTATATTTTTTTCTTTCAAATAAATCATCAAAATAAATTTTGATTAAAATATAATTAAATAAATAATCAAAATAAATTTTGGATTCTATTTTTCTCTTTCAAATAAATCATCAAAATAAATTTTGATTATATTTTTCTCTTCCAAATAAATTAAAATATAATTAAATAAATCATCAAAATAAATAAGTCTAACAAAATTATATATTAAATAAAAAATATAAATTATAAATTTAATTTAATTAAAAATAATAAATTAAAAATTATGGCCTTATAAATTAATTTTTTTTAGTGTTGTTAAAAAATTAAATTTATATATTAAATAAAATTATTTTTTTTGTGTTGTTAATTTAAAATTATATATTAAATAAAAAATGTAAATTATAAATTTAATTTAATTGAAAATAATAAATTAAAAATTATGGCCTTACAAATTAAAATTTTTTAATGTTGTTAAATTATAAATTATAAATTATAGATTACAAATTTAAAATTATATATTAAATAAAAATTATAAATTATAAGGGTAAAATAGTCTTTTGAACATTTATCCTTATCCAGTCCGTCCAACCAAACATTGGATTCACTAAAAATAGTCCAATCCAGACATCTAATAATATGACTAAACAAACGTAGGATACAAATCCAGTCCAACCAAATAGTCCAGGGACAATATATCCCAAGACTAACAGTCCGATGGATTACAATCTCCCCTTATCCAATCCGTCCAAACAATGCTATTAGCACCTCCCTCTTTACGAAAACTCTTTGTTTAAGCACTGTTTCACCAAATCCATTCTCTCAGTAAAATTCGTTCGTCTGCTCCATCAATGTTTGCTTCTCAAATCCTCCTACAATACCTTTCTATTCCAAAATTCCTAAAACATCATTAAAATGCAAGCAAAAACTCCTTCTTCCCAACAACCTTCAAACCCTCCTCAAGCACCACCTTAAAGGTAAGGGCAATCCTTTACGAAAACTCTTTGTTTGAGCACTGTTTCACCAAATCCGAAAATGAGTATTTGTGCTGTGAGGGTCTTAGGGTTGAGGATGTGATGAACAATGTGAAAAATAGTCCTTTTTACCTCCACAGTAAGCCCCAAATCACTAGAAACTTCCAAGCTTATAGGGATGCTTTGGAGGGTTTGGATGTGATCATTGGATATGCGATTAAAGCCAACAATAATCTTAAGATTTTAGAGCACTTGAGGAAGTTGGGATGTGGGGCTGGGTTGGTTAGTGGCAATTAGCTTCGCTTGGCTCTTCATGCTGGGTTCGATCCCACAAGGCGTGTTAATTAACTCTATCTTGTTTTCTTGTAATGTGAGTTTTTAGTTTCAATATAGCAGTTTCTTTGATCTATAGAACGTGTTTGGGTATTTCCCCAGTTCACACTTAATTAATGAAATTTGTTCTTAATACAATTTTGTCATAGAATAAAAATGGGTAAATTCCACTTTATCCCCTCTATATTTGGTTGCTTTATGTCACGCTCTCAAAATAAAGTATAAGACAACCATTCATATAATCCATGACCATAGAAGAAATATTATATTTCTATTTATCAGAGTTTTCTCTACAAATAATAGTACATGTTAGCAACAAAATAAATGCCCTATGGGCTTACATCTTTCCAAGTAATAACTTAGTTTCAACAAAAGAAGAGTTCTAACTCTTTACATGTAATGCCCTCGGCTTGAATTTACATTTAATCATCAAAATAAAATGACCAAAACATGGAGCTTTCAACTCCTAAACCTTCCAAGCTAAGACCTTGGAAGTGGCATGTCACATGTACCTGAAAAATGGTGTCCCAAGTATGGTGAGCCAATGTCCAGTAGAGATATGCAAAACCAAATATGAGAATTAATTAAAACATTAGCATCCGATAAATGTTTAATACTTGTAAACCAACTTACATTCTTTTCATAACTATTCAACATTTACATCATAGTTTAATCTACTTCCATTTATTTATCCAAACAATTCAAAATGAGACTACAACTCATATTATCAACACTTCAATCACAAACATCATTCATACACTTCCATTCACTTGCCATTTTACGGAACCACGTCCGAGGGAATCGGCACCCAAATATATATAAGATTTCGGGACTTTCACCCTGGATACTCTGGCCAACTTAATTATCAATGGAGTCCATCCCCTATCTCCTTCCAAACAAAGATACATATACAATGTACTTAAACACATTGTCATATACAATGACCAATTCAATCACATATTCAATGTTTATATCCAAAAGTCATATTCAATGACATATTCCAATTGATTAGTTTCAATTCACCTAATCATCATGCAGTTTCTACAACAATCATGGCTATCCTCCACCGATGGCCCAAAACAGATATATCTAGACAGATAAATAACTTTATCAACAGATAATGTATCACATTTTCCATAGGTGAGTGATTTATCAATCCATCTACACCATTTAATCACAATTTCCTCCAATTTCATGATTCTTAAACCAATTTCATATTTCTACAATTTATTTCATCATTTATACAAGTAGTTTATATAATTCAAATAATTCAAATTAAGGCATTTTCCCTCTTTCTCAAATATTGCACCCAAGGCCAAATTTCACCCATTATACACGAGAGAGCCCAAACTCAAGACCTCACATACACAATGAACCCCAAATTAGAAAACCACTCCTTTACTATTTCAAACTCAAAACCCTAATTTCACCCAAACTTTCAAATTCCACTATCTACACAAAATGACCAATATTTATGTCAAAACTCATATTAAGAAGTAGATTACCCCTACCTCAAGAAGAGAAGATGAGCCAAGCAAGAGATGAACTCCAAAGATGACGAAATCAACTTCTACTCGGATGAAAATGAAGATTTTGAAGAGCTCAATCTTTTTATCAAAGGAAGGAGGGTGAAGAGATCACTAGATTTAGGTTAAAATGTAGAGAGAGAGTATTTTAGAGAGAGAAGCTCTCAACTTAGGATTTTGGAAAGTTTTAGAGAGAGAAAGGACAGAAAAAGTGATTTAAAAAGTCACTTTCGCGATCTGATATACGCATAGTCCGCTTGAGCGGAGATTTTGACGCTCAAGCGTCAGACACATAAATTCGACCCGCTCTAGAGCAATAAAGGCCACTTGTGAGAACCCGAATATAAAAATTAAGTAAATAATTAAATAATAATAATATTACAATCTCAAATATTTTGATGGTGAATCCTAATGTGCGTATTAAATATTTGGAGGGTCTTTTAATTAATTTTAAAACCTAAAATAAATTTATGGTGAAAGTCTTTAATTTAGAGGAAATATTTATTATTTAAAAAATAAATAAATAAATAAATAAATTTAAGTGCCAAATTAGTAAGCATATTTTGATCTAATAATATTTATATTTTAACGGAGATAGAAATTAAAATAGTATAGAGAGATAGTAAATTAGAGCCTTTTGGTTAGATACATATGTATATAAGGATAACAAAAACCCTAACTCTTGTTAATTGTTTTCCACAACACTAGTTGCCCTAGCAGCCCTAGCAGCCATGGGTTATGAAGGAAAGTGAGGGATGATTCAATCATCAAGATTATTGTTATAGCCAAGAAGGAGAGCCTTGTGTGTGTTGTGCCTTGTGGCCTCTTAGGTTTTCTTCTCTTCTTTCTTTGTTCTTTATCCTTATTCTATTGTTGTATAATTCATTGATGGAGAGGTTATAGGTGTATGTATTTTGTGTCTATATATATATACTGTTAAAGAAGTCTGAGGAGTTAAATTCATGTATAAAGAATGGGTATTATTCTTAGATCAAAAATTTTGTGCATAATCACGAACTTCAAAAATCAAGAAACCATATCAAACGAATGAATTTTGAATTGAAATTTTTACAGTAGATTAATTACATATTGAATTGCATATCTGAATTTTTTCATAACTTTTGAGAGTCAAAATCCATATAAACTGATGCGTTCAAATCTGTCCAGAAAACTAGTTTAAACAGTAAATTCGGGAGTGATGTTCTTTTTGGGTATAAATCTAAAAATTATCAAATTAGTGTCATTAGAACCGGTTACGAGTCTAGTTTCTTACATTTTTGGCCTTGCATTGATTGTTCCTGTATACTAAGAGAACCATTAATTTATTTAAAGTGCTGCAGAAAACAACCTGTTTGGGCATAATTAATTGTAAATAATTATTTTGATAAGCAAATCAAGTAAAACCAATTGAGTTTGAAACTTAGGATATATTAGTTGATATCTGGAGGGGTTTGGAATTTTTTGAACAGTATGGAGTGGGTTTTGTAATTTTCAAAGTTAGCGAATAGATTGGGAAAACTTGTTTAAAACTTTGTTTTATCTTAAAGTTACTTTTAGTTAAATTTCGATCGGAACTCATGTCTTGGGTAATTTTAGACCTTGAAGAACATGAACTTAGGTATTATTTAAGAGTAACGGTGAGTTGGGTTGAGCCGTGTTAGTGCGCTTTAGTTTGAAGTTACTTAGTTCCTATTCTTTAGTATTTTTAAATTAATAATGACGTGTAGTTTTCATACTTGGTTCAGGGCACTAGTTGGACTTTTATACTCTATTCGAGGATTATATTATTCTGTTTCTAGGTGAGTAGTTTCATGCTACATATTTTTATAAATGTACCCTTACCCTGAACTGTTGGAAAATTAAATTGTTATTTCAGGACTAAACTGTTTTGATAAATTATTATATTATCAAATGAATCAAATTATTTCTGAAATATGTGTGAACTTGGCATACTGTAAACTATTTGTTTTGGTCTCATGTTTATAATGATGAATTACCATGTTTTGCGAAACTGATGTGTATCGATTATTGAGACCATCTGTGTATTTAGTTCAGGGAAATTATTCCACTGTGTGTGGTGACTCTGGCCACTAGGGAACAGATCTGGGTTGGGCCGTGATAACTCTAGTGCTCAACGATTGTAAGGAAAAGACCTAGGTTAGGCTAGGTGACCTTCAATTGGATCGTCTTTGAGAAAAGGCCCAGGTTGCCACCCTGAGGATGACTCTTAGTTTGGTATTGGATCCAATGAGGCTTATAGCCTTGAGAACTGTGTGGCATATTACTTGTTATTTTCTTGGTACCCAGAAAATTATTGGTGTTCATATTTTAAGTGAAAAATGTCATTTATCATGTTCTCGAGAGACATAAGTATTTTAACTGTTGAACTGTGGAACCTTCTTTTTGAAACAGATTCTCTTTACCAAACTGTATGCCAATCTAGTTTCTGTGATATATATCTTATTTTGGAATTGATCCCTGTTTTCAAAATTGTATATACTATCCATGTTGCTACTCACTGAGCTATCAGGTGACTTAGTTGTTTACCATTTCCAAGTGTTAGAAGGACTTAGAGTGGACTCATGGCGTAGGGGGGATTCAATTGCATGGACCTCTAGGATATTCATTTATTTTGTTTTAGAGTGTTATGTCAAGTTTGTGTATATTTATATTTATTTTTTTTGAGATTCATTTAGGATTATTTTGATTTGTGGGTTGTTTATATCCCATAAGTTTGGATAGTATTGATTATGGTTGGTTTTGCCGTTTATATTTGTGGCATGACACTGGATTGAGTTTTGATTATTTATTAATGAACTATTTTATAATTATTCAATGTGTTTAGATTCATATTTAGGCTTACGCGTGTCTTGGGCTTAGTCCCTGTGGGCCACGGCCGGTCATGCCCGGAGTTGGGATGTGACACCGCTTGAGCGCCAAGACACAACAGCAAGGCACTACCCGCTCGAGCGTAATGAGACCCGTTCTAGCATAGAATACACTTGTCCAGTATTTTACAGACTTCAGATAGTCGCTCGAGCGCCAGAGGGGCCGCTTGAGCTCAAACCCGCTCGAGCGTAAGGAACACTGCTCAAGCGTAAAACACTTCCGCAGTATTTTTGCAGACGCACAAGGTACTGAATGATTTCAAACCCCGCTTGAGCGGAAGACCAAAATTCTGGGCAACAAGCTTCTAAACCAACAACCACTCACCCTGTTCCAAACTCGCCCAACACATCCCAAAACTCAAATACAAGGAATTAAAGGGTGGAAACAAGATACAGAAAACAACATACAATCACTAAACCTGAGTCCGGACACAATGAAAGTCGGGAAAAAACCTAGATCGCTATAACCTTCCCCTCTTAAAGAATTTTGTCCTCGAAATTTTTATACAAGTTTCAAAATTGTGATTATTCAATTCTCAACATGATTATAATCCAACACTCACCATCATGACCCATCCACCGGTCATTCCATCTCTTCTCAAGAGAATAATTTTCAATTTATAGCTCAATATACATTATCAACATGCATTCTTTCGAAATTCAACTAATTTCAATACACATATTCCATATCTCCATAACATATTCAATGTTAATAACATATTTGCATTTCTAAAACACATTCAACATATACAATGTTAAATTAAACTCGCATTCCCGAGGCATGTTCAACAATTACAATACTTCCATAGTCCAAAACATATACAATGTTCTTATAGTTTATCAATAAAACAATATTTCTAACATATGCTCAAACATTAACAAACAGGTGTGGATATTTCTCTCGAATCTCCAATTCACGTTCCCAAGTGGATTCCTCAACTCCGTGATGTTTCCACAATACTTTGACCAAGGGAATTGTCTTGCCTCACAAAACTTGGTCCCGTCTATCCAAGACCCTCACCGATCTCTCCTCATACGAAGCATCCTCATCTACTTCTAAGTCGGTCCAATCCAATACATGTGATGGATCTGGCTCATATTTCCGAAGCATATTAACATGAAACACGTCATGTACTCTGGAGAGTTGCGGCAGCAATACTAAACGGTAGGCAACCTCTCAAATCCGCTCAAGGATCTCAAAATAGCCAATAAACCAAGGGGACAACTTCCCACTCTTTCCAAACCTCATCAAATCCCGTCTACGTGATATTTTCAAAAAGACGTGATCACCCACCTCAAACGACAAAGGTCTCCTCCTACGGTCGGCATAACTCTTTTGGCGACTCTGGGCTGTAACCAACATCTTACGTATAAGTGCTACTTTCTCCGTCGTTTCCCGCACCAACTCCGGGCCCAACAAAGGTGCATCACCCACCTCGGCCCAACACACTGGAGATCTACACAATCGGCCATACAAGGCCTCAAACGGTGCCATACCAATACTCGATTGGAAGCTGTTATTGTAGGCAAATTCCACTAAGGGTAGGTGTCTCTCCCACAACCCCTTAAAGTTAAGGACACAGCCTCGAAGCATATTCTCAAGGATTTGAATAGTGCGCTCGGACTGCCCGTCAGTTTGAGGATGGTAAGTCGTGCTAAAAGTCAATCTAGTGCTCAAGGCACTCTGCAAACTCTGCCACAATCTAGCAGTAAAACGTGGATCTCTATTTGAGACAATCGACACTAGGACCCCGTGCAACCTCATTATGTCTTGAATATACAAGTCGGCAAGATAATCCACCGAATCTCTTACACGCATAGGAATAAAGTGCACTGACTTAGTCAACCGGTCCACTACCACCCAAATAGTGTCACTACCCCGTTGAGTCCTCGGAAGGCCCACGACAAAGTCTATCATGACGTGCTCCCATTTCCACTCGCCTATAGGCAAGGGTTGCAACAAACCCGCTGGCCTCTAATGTTCGGCCTTTACTTGCTGACAAGTAAGGCATCTTGACACAAACACTGCCATATCTTTCTTCATACCCCTCCACCAAAACTGGCGACTCAGATCATGATATATCTTTGTGCCTTCCAGATGCACCGCAAGGCATGAATGGTGAAACTCTCGGAGTACTTCCTCTCGACAAGACTCCGGCACAAACAAGCGGTCTCGGTACCTTACACTCAGGTTGGGATACACAGTCAAACCCTTCTCTACCTTCCCGCTAGAGATCTTCTCCCGAAGGGATTCTGCCTCAAAGTCACCCTTATGTGCCTCTTATATTCGATTCACAAGCGTAGGTTGTTGTAGACACCCCATTTTTGACCGTCCTCAAGACTTGGACGTCACCGTTGGAACACTCGGTGATTATCCATGTTTGTGTTCGTTTGGAGTTCCCGGAGTTCTCGGCTCGCGCGCCTTACCTCAGGACCTCCGAACTCGACCGTTAGTGTTTGGTTTTGCACCAAACACTTGTGTTTTGCCTTGGAAGGACAGGGAATGCTTTGTGAGGCATTCCCATACACCACCGGCTGTGGCTAGAGGCCACCGGCTGGCTGTAGTGGCCACCGGCACTATATTGTGCCGGTCGGCACTATTTTGTGCCGGTCGGCACTAAATTTTGTCAAAATGACATTTTTTGCCGGCCGGACACTGTGCACTTGCTTTCTGAGATATTTTCAGACAGTTGTGTGCCATTGGCTTCCCCTCCATACACGTGTATGGAGGGATGAGCCTTTGTTTGCTTAGCTTGTAAGTCTTACAAGTTCTATAAGAGGAAGGCTCTTCTTCTTGGCTTAGGGTTGAAGTTCTTAACAATCTTTAGCCATTTTAGACAGAGGGAAAGGTCTGGTTTTAGGTTAGAAATTTTGTATCTAATCTATCTCTCTTATTCCCTCTTGTTTAAGCACTAGGTGTTTGTGCCTTACTATTGCACATAAACACCTAGTGTTTCACCTTCTCCTTGCAACTGAGGTTCTAAGGGCTGGTTTTTGAAGTTCTTGACTGGTTTGGAGCTCAAGGAACCAACAACTTCAACATTTGTAAAGAAAAGCTTCAAGGGTAAGAAACTCACTTTATTTACCCCATTTTTGCACTCCATTTTTACATAGTTTAAAACAGTTTTTGGGCTTAGTGTTTGGCACATAAAAGTTCTGATTTTTGACCCTCTTTGTTGTATATTAAGAGTGCTTAGTGGTTTGGGGAGGTTTGACCCCCTTTAGACCTTGAAAAGGGTCCCTTTTTGTGCTATTTTGGAGAGATCCGGGACTAGTGTGTTTGGGCCTCTCCACCACTGAAATCTTGAGGGATTTCAGTGGTGGAGATGGTGCCATAAAGTCCTAGAAAGGGGAGGGCCACCCCCTCTCCTTGATATCCTTGAAAAGGGCAAGTTTTGCCTCTTGAGAGAGCACCATGCTTGAGTGTGTGTTGAGCATGCCTTGGTTGCCTTTCATGCTTATATTGCCATGATATAACATGTTTTCAAGTTGGTTTTGGTCTCCTATGCATGCTTAGTATAGTTACCTTGTAATGCCTCTTTATGTCTTAACATGCTTAGGTGGTATGCCTTCATTTCTAGCATGTTTTAGACTTGTGTTTGTGAAGATTTTGTGCTCATATTACCATGTTTTAGGTCTGTCCATAAGCATTTTGGTCAATCTTGGCATGTGTAATATAGCTCCTTTGCATTTGGCTTGTTGGCCTTGAGAGTATGAGTGTGTGGCATGCCATGCTTGCTTCATTTTTGATAGTTTGGAACCATCTAACATGCTATTTCAGTCCCTTAGAGGTGCTTGTATGTTTACATTGCATGCCTCTTTGTTGCTTCCTAAGCTTGTGTTGCATGCTCCATGTTTAGGCCTTGTTGCATGCCTTTGAATTCATGTCTCTTAGATGCCATCTAAGTGGTCCCTTGGGCCTAATTTTACATGCTAAAACTCTGTTTTAGGTTGTTAAGTGCATGCCATATTTGCCTTGTATAAGCATGGTTTAATGCCTTATTGACTTGCTTTGAAGCCTAGGCCATTTGCATGTTTTGTTTGGCATACCTCATTGCATGATTTGGCATCATGTTTGACATGAATTTTAGAGCTTTCAATGCATGCTAGTTGGCTAGGTTCGGTCTCTTTAAGTGTGCTTAAGAGTTGCCATGATTTATGCCTTAGTGTTGATGCTTTAACATGTGCATGTGTGTGTGTGTCTAGGTTCCATTCGTAGGCACTTTGGCCACTGATTTTAGGCCCATTTTGAGTTGCCTAATTCATGTCTAAGTCCATCATTTCATTGGTTTGCATGCTTGCCTTATACGCTTGTTTGCATGCTTGCATAAGTGTATCACATTGTCCACATTGCATGCCTATTTGACATACTTAGGATTTCACCACATTGACATGCATACCAAGCCTCTTGAAGTGAGTTTGATAGAGGTTTGGTACCCCTTTCGTGCCTATGTGATTTGCATGCATTTGAAAGTGAAGTTGCGTTCTTGGTTCTTAGGGCCATCACGCATGGAAATGCGCGATTGGTGGTCCGGGAATCAAGGCACATGCCCCCTTGAGCCAATAACATGATAAGGGGTGTGTGTAGTGCATAAATACCTTGAATCACATTGCCATGCATTTTGTTGTCCTCTGCTGCTGTGGTCTGCAGGTTCTACAGGAATTTTGTGCCGACCGGCACTGTTTAGTGCCGGCCGGCAGTAATTTGGCAGCCGATAGCTTTATTGAGTGCCGGTGGCCACACGCTTCAGCCGGTGATGCTATGCCTCAGCCGGTGGCACTCCCCAATGCCCTGAGAGGCACTCCTGGGACTTTGGCAATTTTCAGAGGAGGATAGCAGGGGAAACAGAGGCACACTTGCATGACAGTGCGATTCCGAGCGAATCCCGGGCGCGCGACGCATTTGGACCCTCCTCCCGAGGCATTTGCTGCTTTAATTAGATTAATTATTTGTCTAATTAATTTAGTCAATTTGTAATAATTAATTAGCTTGCGTAGTTAATTAATTTGTATTATTCTTTTAGTCCCTCCGAGCGAGGGCAAAATTGTAATAAGTGTGTGTGAGTGGGTGTATGTCTTCCAATCCCCATTTCTTTCTCCCTTTTATTTACCCGCTTATGTTGGTAGATTAGGGCATTTCTATCTTAGCATACCTTATGCTATGCATGCGTGCATCCATGCATTTGTTGACATGCATCGGGCTCGGTACATCATACAAACTGCATCGTATTTTCAATTCCAAATTGAATACGTGATAGTTGTTGCATCTCATGTGCCATGTTTAGGGTTAGCCGAGCCTACTCTAGATTGCATCTATGCCTGTGTTGCATTAGCCACTTAACATGAACTAGGTCATGCATGTTTGCTAACCAGTTTACTGTTTTTGGCACGGAGTACGATGTAAGTATTTTACGCTTTAGCATACCACCTGCGTGTGAATGTTGCCATGACAGTATGCTTACCATGCGGCTAAGTGCTTACATGAGATAAACTGTTTAAATGCCTGTGGGTGGAGGTTGGATTGCCTGAGTTGGAACAACTCATTGAAATCCGTATTTTAGCCTACTTGCGAGTAGCAAAATTTAACACGCTTTTCGAGACAAAATGGATATGCAATGTTTATTTCCAAGTTAGGCGATCTAGTCTATACTTTTGTGTTGCGCGCATCACATAGTAATTCTAGGTTAATAACCGGAATAAGAGCATGTAATGTTTTCAAAAACGGATATCACGGTTAGTAGAGGCCGGTCTTCGGACCGGGCGAAAGGGGGTGCTCATAGCTGACCTTCCCCGATCGTACCCAAGCTCCCGAGCCAAGACCACTTTGGTGATGACGGACATGTGGCCTTCGGCACCGAGTCAGGGTTTCCTAAATTTCCCATTTTAAAATATTTAGGTGGCGACTCTGTAATCTGGCAAAGCAGTCCATGTTTGGCACTACTTTTCAAAAAATCTGTTTTTCTTCAAAACGATTTGCCGGATTTGGACTCTTTGGTTCAGATTTAGAACCGACACAAATCGAGTCCGAACTGTAGTAAACCCAATACGAACGGAACGGGACTTAACCCTCCCGGAGGCGTTCGGGGGACGTCTACAGTTGTGCAACTACAGAAAACAAAGCTGCGGACTCAATAGACTCGCTCAAATGCAAATCAAATTCTCCAAGGGCACCCAACATCTCTCATTCCCGGATAGTAATACAAGCTAGATCACTAATGGACTTCCTACTTAGGGAATCGACCACAACATTGGTCTTTCCCGGATGGTAATGCAACTCGAAGTCATAATCTTCTATGAACTCCATCCACCTTCTCTGTCTCAAATTCAAGTCATTCTGTATAAACAGATAGTTCAGACTCTTATGATCCGAGAACACCTCGAATCTCTCACCATAAAGATAGTGCCTCCAAATTTTCAAGGCAAATATCACAGCTGCTAACTCTAGGTCGTGAGTAGGATAATTTCTCTCGTGTGTTTTCAACTGACGTGAGCCATAGGCTACTACTTTCCCTCCTTACATCAATACACAACCCAAACCCTCTCTTGAGGCATCACAATACACTGCATAACCCAAACCCCTCTCCGGAATAATCAAGACTGGAGCGGTGGTAAGTCTAACTTTGAGCTCTTGGAATGACTTTTCACAAGTCTCACTCCACACAAACTTGACCTTTTTCCGCGTCAATCTAGTCAAAGGCGAAGCTAGCCTGGAGAAATCCTTTATAAACTGACGGTAATGCCTGGCCAACCCCAAGAAACTACGGATCTGAAAGACATTTTTAGGTTGTGCCCAATCCTGTACTGCCTTTATCTTGGATGAATCTACAGTCACCCTTTCCCTAGATACCACGTGGCCTAAGAATTTAACCTCTTTTAGCCATAACTCACACTTTCCAAACTTAGCATACAGCTTATGGGCTTTAAGCAACTCAAGCACCACTCGCAAGTGTTCCTCGTGCTCCTTCTCAGAAGGTGAATAAATCAGAATGTCGTCCACAAAGACGACCACGAAACGATCTAAGAATTCTCGGAAGATCCGGTTCATCAAGTCCATGAACACAGTCGGTGCATTGGTTAGCCCAAAAGGCATCACCAGAAACTCATAGTGGCCATACTGCGTACAAAATGCTGTCTTCGGGATATCCTCCTCCCTGACCCTCAACTGATGGTAACCCGATCTCAAGTCTATCTTAGAGAAACAACGAGATCCCTTCAACTGATCAAACAGATCATCTATACGAGGCATAGGGTACTTGTTCTTAACCGTAACCCGGTTCAATTTTCGGTAATCAATGCAAAGTCTCAAAGCCCTATCTTTCTTTTTAGCAAAGAGTGCCGGTGCTCCCTAAGGTGAGGTACTAGGGCGAATAAAGCCCTTATTTAGTAATTCCTGGAGTTGAATCTTCAACTTGCTCAGCTCAGCTGGCGCAAAACGATATGGTGCCATGGAAATCAGTGCCGTGCCAAGCATTAAGTTAATAGAGAACTCGATTTCTCGATGGGGTGGTAAACTAATAAGATCCTTAAGAAAGACGTCCGAGTACTTACAAACCACTCTTGGCAACTCAGTCCGAGTCTCATCACACTCACTACTCATAAAGCTAGCGAGAAGACAACTAAGCTCACTCCGCCCTTGCGGATCATACACTGGTGGTAAAACTCTACCAACTCGATCCCCCAAGAAATGAAAACAATCACTGCTCAAGGTACATACAGTAACCCTCTGACAGTAGCAATCTATAACAGCCCAGTATGACGACAACCAATCCATACCTAAAATCACATCAAACCCAGACATATCCATCGACACAAAAGAAAATTGAAGCCGACGATCGGCGACCTTTATATCACAGCCCCGACACCCTTATTTCAAAATTATCTCGCCCCCAATAGATGATACAACACAAATAGGAGATGCTAACTGCGCAAACTCCAATCCCAAAACAGATGCAAATGCAAAAGATATAAAGGAGTGGGATGCACCCGTATCAATTAACACATTAGCAACCGAGTTGCAAAACAAAAAGGTACCTCTCACAATAGATGGAGCCGGTACAAGATCCGACGCTGTAACAGTATACATGCGCCCTGAAGGTCTCTGATCTACCTGCTCACCTCTCGGAGCATAAGACTGCTGCACAGACTGAGCCGAAGAGGCTCCCTGATTGGCCCTCGAGGCCTGAACTGACTACGCTGGCTGATAACTCTGTGCCTGCCTCGATCCAGACGCACCAGGTATGCCATCCAACTGTGGGCAAAACCTCATCAGGTGCCCCGCTTGCCCACACTGATAACAAGTGAGCGGCTAACCTCTACCCTGACTTTGGCCCTGAGAACGGGCTTAAGATGATGTTGCACGCTGCCCTCCTCTTCTTTGTGGGCAAGTTGGAGACTTGTAGCCCAACTGACCACATTTGTAACATGTGATGTCTCTCTGACCACCTCTCCCAGAACCTGAACTCAGTACTGGAAAGGTAGACCTCGAATGTGCTCCATAGGACTACTGAGGGTTAGAGCCCCTCTGCTTCTTACCGTCCCCCTGGCTCTCCTCACTCTTCCTGGAGCCCCTCAACCTCTCTTCCTTTGCATGCATAATAGTCTCAAGATGGGCAGCAACCTCCACAAGGTGCCCATAATCTCTAATTAAGGACCCAGCAAGTCAAAACATGAGTTTGGTCCTCAACCTCTTCTCGAACTCCAGACAGCGGCGTTCTTCAGTCGCCACTAACTCAGGTGCAAACCTAGATAGGCTAGTAAAGGTGGCCTCAAACTCTACCACTGGGGTGTTCAGCTGCACCAACTTGGAGAATTAATCCCTCAACTTCTCCCTCACTGTAGCAGGCAAGTACTTGTCTTGGAAAGCTTCAACAAAGGCCTTCCAAGTCACTCCGATGCGTCCCCACGCATACTTCCATTATTGACCCGCGTTTCCCTTCAGCTGGAAGGATGCCAAGGTCGCTCTCAGACCTCCGTCTTCGATGCCAAGCATCTCAAACATCTTCGTCATCTGCTCTAGCCACTCGTCAGCCTTCAGTGGCTTCTTAGGGTCACCCAAAAACTCATCCGGATTCGACTAGAAGAACTCCCTCTTCAGAAAAGACGGCCCTGCCTCAGCTACTTAGGCCTAGACTTGATTCTCAGCCCTGAGAATGTCCATGGATTCCCTCAATGCTCCGGCCATTTCACGGGCTAAGGCACCCATGGCCTGCTGACTTACTGGCTCGGCCACGTTAGCCTTCTGAACCGGAATCTCATCCAGTATAGGCATCTCCTGCCTTCTAGGCCTACCACGCCTACCACCACGACCTCGTCCTGACATCCTAATAGAGGTAACAAAGACATTAGCACATTCACAAATGTGCCGAAGCTATTTCACTCGTGTCCTAATACGATGGACAACTGTAATTCACTCCACATAAGCACATAATCACATAAACACATACGAATTTCATTTCCGGATAATGACCGTCCCGTGGCGTTGCTAGAGTTCCAGTTAGAAACGGCAGTGATCAAGTGCCTTTCCAACAGGACTCCCAAAAACCCATAGACTTGATTAACATCCTGGAAACTAAATTCCATACCCATATAGTCACATAAACATGTTATCATATAAGCACATAACATTTCACTTAAGTCTCTAACAAGCGAGACAAACCCATTGTGGTACTAACCACTTCCTACGTACCCAAAGTATTCAAACCCAGTACGCTCTGATACCAAGTTGTCATGCCCTCAAAATAAATTATAAGACAACCATTCATATAATCCATGAACATAGAAGAAATATTATATTTCCATTTATCCGAGTTTTCTCTACAAACAATAATACATGTTAGCAACAAAATGAATGCCTTACGGCTTACATTTTTTCAAGTAATAACTTGGTTACAACAAAAGAAGAGTTCTAACTCTTTACATGTAAAGCCCTCGGCTTGAATTTACATTTAATCATCAAAACAAAATAACCAAAACATGGAGCCTTTAACTCCTAAACCTCCCAAGCTAAGATCTTGGAGGCGGCATATCACCTGTACTTGAAAAATGGTGTCCTAAGTAGGGTAAGCCAATGCCCAATAGAGATATGCTAAACCAAATATGAGAATTAACTAAAACATTAGCATCTGATAAACGTTTAACACTTGTAAACCAACTTACATTCTTTTCATAACTAATCAACATTTACATCCATATTTCAATCCATTTCCATTTATTTATCCAAACAATTCAAAATGAGACTACAACTCATATTATCAACACTTCAATCACAAACATCATTCATATACTTCCATTTACTTGCCATTTTACGGAACTATATATATAAGATTTCAGGACTTTTACCCTGGACAATTTGGCCAACTTAATTATCAATGGAGTCCATCCCCTGTCTCATTTCAAACAATGGAGTATATCCCCTATCTCCTCCCAAACAAAGATACATATATAATGTACTTAAACACGTTGTCATATACAATGACCAATTCAATCATATATTCAATGTTTATATTTAACCGTCATATTCAATGACATATTCCAATTGATTAGTTTCAATTCACCTAATCATCATGCAGTTTCTACAACAATCATGGCTATCCTCCACTGATGGCCCAAAAACAGATATATCTAGACAGATAAATAACTTTATCAACAGATAATTTATCACATTTTCCATAGGTGAGTGATCTATCAATCCATCTACACCATTTAATCGCAATTTCCTCCAATTTCATGATTCTTAAACCAATTTCATATTTCCACAATTTATTTCATCATTTATACAAGTAGTTTATATAATTCAAATAATTCAAATTAAGGCATTTTCCCCCTTTCTCAAATATTGCACCCAAGGCCAAATTTCACCCATTATACACGAGAGAGCCCAAACTCAAGACCTCACATACACAATGAACCCCAAATTATAAAAACCCCTCATTTACTATTTCAAACTCAAAACCCTAATTTCACCCAAACTTCCAAATTCCACCATTTACACAAAATGACCAATATTTATGTCAAAACTCATATTAAGGAGTAGATTACCCCTACCTCAAGAAGAGAAGATGAGCCAAGCAAGAGATGAACTCCAAAGATGACGAAATCAGCTTCTACTCGGATGAAAATGGAGATCTTGAAGAGCTTAATCTTTTTATCAAAGGAAGGAGGGTGAAGAGATCACTAGATTTAGGTTAAAATGTAGAGAGAGAGAGAGTATTTTAGAGAGAGAAGCTCTCAACTTAGGGTTTTGGAAAGTTTTAGAGTGAGAAAGGACAGAAAAAGTGATTTAAAAAGTCACTTTCGCGATCTGATATACGTACAGTCCGCTCGAGCGGAGATTTTGATGCTCGAGCATCAAACACATAAATTCCACCCATTCTAGTGCAATAAAGGCCGCTCGAGCGCCAAGACACAGCAGCAAGGCACTACCCGCACGAGCATAGAATACACTCGTCCAGTATTTTACGGACTTCAGACAGTCACTTGAACGCCAGAGGGGCCACTTGAGCTCAGACCTGCTCGAGCGTAAGGAACACTGTTCGAGCGTGAAAAACACTTCCGCAGTATTTTTGCAGACGCACAAGGTGCTGAATGATTTCAAACCCCGCTCGAGCGGAAAACCAAAATTCTAGGCAACAAGCTTCTAAACCAACAACCAATCACCATGTTCCAAACTCGCCCAACACATCCCAAAACTCAAATACAAGGAATTAAAGGGTGGAAACAAGATACAGATAACAACATACAACCACTAAACCCGAGTTCGGACACAATGAAAGTAGGGGAAAAACTTGGATCGCTTTTAACCTTTGAAGTTTTTTTTTTTTTCCTTCACTTTTGCCCTTCTCAAGTTTTTTCCAGCTTACTTCTAAAGTTAATTTCTGTTAAAAATCAGACAAAAAATTGACACATCAACAATTATATAACATAAAAATATTTTATTATATATAACGCGCATCTCTAATATAAACTTCTAATATAGTGATATATTTTTTTATCTTATGTGGCAGTTATTATAATATTTTCTATCTAATTTGAACAGAAATTAGTTTTAGGAGCGAATTGGGAAAAACTTGAAAGATAAAAGGGTTGAAGTGGAGAAATTCTATTTCCACACACTCTTTCATCTTTGTGCACATCATATCTCAGTTCACACGCTTATGACATTGGTTATATATTATTATGAATGTGTTTGTTTTGAGGGATTATTTCATGGGATTGGATTATTAGTCCATCTGGACTAATAGTCCATTGTTTGGTTCAATTTTTTTGCTCCAGATTAATAGTCCATTCGGACTATTAGTCCCTTATATGAGGGATTATTGTATCCTAGGGGGAGGGGTGAGATTATTTTCATAGGATTGGTATCCCATAGGACTGATGTGTAAAATGTCCATTTTACCCTCATGCTATTACTTAATAAACAACGCGAAAAGGGTAGAATAGTCTTTTGAACATTTATAAATTATTTTTTTAGTGTTGTCAATTTAATATTATATATTAAATAAAAAATATAAATTATAACTATAAATTAAATTTAATTAAAAATAATAAATTAAAAGTTATGGCCTTATAATTTTTTAAGTGTTGTTAAAAAAATTAAATTTATATATTAAATAAAATTATTTTTTCAGTGTTGATAATTTAAAATTATATATTAAATAAAAAATATAAATTATAAATTTAATTTAATTGAAAATAATAAATTAAAAATTATGGCCTTATAAATTAAAAAATTTTAGTGTTGTTAAATTATAAATTATAAATTATAGATTACAAATTTAAAATTATATATTAAATAAAAATTATAAATTATAAGGGTAAAATAGTCTTTTGAACATTTATCCTTATCCAGTCCGTCCAACCAAACATTGGATTCACTAAAAATAGTATACTCCAGACATCTAATCCCCTGACTAAACAAACGTAGGATACAAATCCAGTCCAATCAAATAGTCCGGGGATAATGTATCCAGAGGACTAACAGTCTGATGGATTACAATCCACCTTATCCAATCCCAAGAGTGCTGCTATTAGCGCCTCCCTCTTTACGAAAACTCTTTGTTTAAGCTTTGTTTCACCAAATTCATTCTCTCAGTCAAGTTCGTTCGTCTGCTCCATCATTGTTTGCTTCTCAAATCCTTTTGCAGTACCTTCGTATTCCAAAATTCCTAAACCATCATTCAAATGCAAGCCAAAACTCCTTCTTCCCAACAACCTTCAAACCCTCCTCAAGCACCACCTTAAAGGTAAGGGCAATCCTTTACGAAAACTCTTTGTTTAAGCACTGTTTCACCAAATCCGAAGATGAGCATTTGTGCTGTGAGGGTCTTAGGGTTGAGGATGTGATGAACAATGTGAAAAAAAGTCCTTTTTATCTCTACAGTAAGCCCCAAATCACTAGAAACTTCCAAGCTTATAGGGATGCTTTGGAGGGTTTGGATTCAATCATTGGATATGCGATTAAAGCCAACAACAATCTTAAGATTTTGGAACACTTGAGGAAGTTGGGATGTGTGGCTGTGTTGGTTAGTGGCAATGAGCTTCGCTTGGCTCTTCATGCTGGGTTCGATCCCACAAGGTGTGTTAATTGACTCTACCCTGTTTTCTTGTAATGTGAGTTTTTAGTTTCAATATAGCAGTTTCTTTGATCTATAGAACGTGTTTGGGTATTTCCCCTGTTCACACTTAATTAATGAAATTTGTTCTTAATACAATTTTGTCACAAAATAAAAATGGGTAAATTCCACTTTATCCCCTTTATACTTGGTTACTTTATCATTTTAACCTTTGAAGTTTTTTTTTTTTTCTTCACTTTTGCCATTCTCAAGTTATTTCCAGTTTACTTCTAAAGTTAATTTCTATTAAAAATCAGACAAAAAATTGACACATCAACAATTATGTAACATAAAAATATTTTATTACATATAACGCACATCTCTAATATAAACTTCTAATATAGTGATATATTTTTTTTATGCTATGTGGCAGTTATTATAATATTTTCTATCTAATTTGAACAGAAATTAGTTTTAGGAGCGAACTGGGAAAAACTTGAAAGATAAAAGGGTTGAAGTGGAGAAATTCTATTTCCACACTCTTTTATCTTTGTGCACATCATATCTCAGTTCACACGCTTATGACTTTGGTTATATATTATTATGATTGTGTTTGTTTTGAGGGATTATTTCATGGGATTGGATTATTAGTCTATCCGGACTAATAGTCCATTGTTTGGTTCAATTTTTTTGCTCCGGATTAATAGTCCCTTCAGACTATTAGTCCCTTATATGGGGGATTATTGTATCTTAGGGGGAGGGGTGGGATTATTTCCATAGGATTGTTATAGCGATCCAGGTGTTACCCCGATCTTTATTGTGTTCCGAACTTGGGATTGTGGTTGTGTTGTTGTTTATATCTTGTTTCCATTCTTTAATTCCTTATATTTGAGTTTTGGGATATGTTGAGCGAGTTTTGAACAGGTTGGTTGTGAGTTGAAATAAATGGTTGTTGTCCAGAATTTTGGTTCTTCGCTCGAGCGAGGCTTCTTGCGCTCGAGCGAGCTCTGTGTGGTGTGTCTCTTTGCTCGAGCGAGAACTCTTACGCTCGAGCATGCGTCTGCGTCTTTGTAAAACCTGAAGGTTGGTGTTCTTCGCTTGAGCGACGCTTCTTGCGCTTGAACGAGTGAGCCCTATGTTTTTTGTTTCTTCGCTCGAGCGAGAACTCTTGCGCTTGAGCGTGCGTTTGCGTGGGTAACAGACCTGAAGCCTTGCATTGTGCACTCGAGCGAGGTTTTTGTTACGTTTGGTCGCTCGAGCGACAACTCCTTCGCTCGAGCGAGCCTCGCTTATATCAGTTCGCAGCAAGGGTCTTCTTCATCACTTTTTGATCTCCTTTTTACTCAAACCCTAGATCTGGCTGCCTCTCTCTCTAAAACACTCATTCTCTCTACAAATACTCTTGATCTAGAGTTCTTCTACCCTATTTCTTTTGTATTAAGGCTTGAGCTTCACGTGGGCTACGTTTTGATCCGAAAAAGTGTGGGTTTGGAGCATCTTGAGTTTTCCTCTTCTTCTCCTTTGAGCTTCTCCATTTGAGGTAGGGATAATCTACTCATTTTTATGAGCTTTAACATAAATGTTAGTCATTTTGTATAAATGGTGAGATTTGGAAATTTTGGGAAGTTAAGGTTTGAAATTTGATGTGTTTAAAAGAGGGTTTTCTACATTTGGGCACCATTGTGTATGTGAGGTCTTAAAAAGGGGGTTATGTATATATAATTGATGAAATTGGGCCTTGGGCGCAATATCTGAAAAAAGGGGATTAATGCCCTAATTTAAATTGAATAAATCATTTGTATACTTAATGAAATAAATTGTGGAAATATGAAATTGATTTGGAAATCATGAAATTGGAGGAAATTGTGATTAAATGGTGTAGTTGGATTTATGAATCACTCACCTATGAAAAATGTGATAAATTATCTGTTGAGAAATTTATTTATTTGTTTTGGGCTATCGGTGGAGGATAGCCATGATTGTTGTAGAAACTACATGATGATTAGGTAAATTGAAACTAATCAATTGGATTATGTCAATGAATATGACTGTTGGATATAAACATTGTATATGTGATTGAATTGGTCATTGTATATGACAACGTGTTTAAATACATTGTATATGTATCTTGTTTGGGAGGAGATAGGGGATGTACTCCATTGTTTGGGAGGAGATAGGGGATAGACTCCATGGATAATTAAGTTGGCCGGAGTGTCCAGGATGAAAGTCCCGAAAGCTTATTTATATTTGGGTGCTGGTTCCCTCGGACGTAGTTCCGTAAAATGACAAGATAATGGAAGTGTATGATTGATGCTTATATGTGAAGTGTTGATAATGTGAGTTGTAGTCTTATTTTGAACTGTTTGGATAATATTGAGTTATGTCAATGAATTGATTTGGCTACTTAAAGAAAAGTGGATCTATTATGATGTAAATGTTGATTGGTTACGGAAATGGTGTAAGTTGGTTTATAAATGGTAAACATTTATCGGATGCTAATGTTTTAGTTAATTTTCATGTAATGTTTAGCATATCTCCACTGGGTTTTGGCTCATCCTACTTGGGACACCATTTTCAGGTACAGATGACATGCCGCCTCCAAGAACATAGCTTGGGAGGTTTTGGAGCTAAAGTCTCCGTTTTGTTGTTTCAGTTTATGTTTATATATTTTTATTTCCAAGCCGAGGGCTTTAAATTGCAAAGGGCGTTTGACCCTCTTTTGATGTAGCCAAGTGTCCACTTGGAAAAGTGTAAGCCCGTAGGGCATTTATTTTGTTTATTAACATATAGCATCTTTTGTAAAGAACACTTTGATGAATGTGAATATAATGTTTCTTTATTATTTATGGATCTTATGCATGATAGTTTTAAGTCTTATTTTGAGGGCGTTACAATTGTTATCCCATGGGACTGATGTGTAAAATGTCTATTTTACCCTCATGCTATTACTGAATAAACAATTTGAAAAGGGTAGAATAGTCTTTTGAACATTTATAAATTATTTTTTTAGTGTTGTCAACTTAATATTATATATTAAATAAAAAATTATAAATTATAAACTATAAATTAAATTTAATTAAAAATAATAAATTAAAAATTATGGCCTTATAATATTTTTAGTGTTGTTAAAAAAATTAAATTTATATATTAAATGAAATTATTTTTTCAGGGTTGTTAATTTAAAATTATATATTAAATAAAAAATAAAAAATATAAATTTAATTTAATTGAAAATAATAAATTAAAAATTATGGCCTTATAAATTAAAATTTTTTAGTGTTGTTAAATTATAAATTATAGATTACAAATTTAAAATTATATATTAAATAAAAATTATAAATTATAAGGGTAAAATAGTCTTTTAAACATTTATCCTTATCCAGTCCGTCCAACCAAACATTGGATTCACTAAAAATAGTCCAATCCAGACATCTAATCCCATGACTAAACAAACGTAGGATACAAATCCAGTTAAACCAAATAGTTTGTGGACAATGAATCCCAAGACTGACAGTCCAATAGATTACAATCCCTCCTTATCCAATCCGTCCAAACAAACACACCCTATGAGTGCTGCTATTAGCACCTCCCTCTTTACAAAAACTCTTTGTTTAGGCACTATTTCACCAAATCCATTCTCTCAGTCAAGTTCGTTCGTCTGCCCCATTAATGTTTGCTTCTCAAATCCTCCTGCAGTACCTTCCTATTCCAAAATCCCTAAAACATCATTCAAATGCAAGCCAAAACTCCTTCTTCCCAACAACCTTCAAACCCTCCTTAAGCACCACCTTAAAGGTAAGGGCAATCTTTTACGAAATCTCTTTGTTTAAGCACTGTTTCACCAAATCCGAAGATGAGTATTTGTGCTGTGAGGGTCTTAGGGTTGAGGATGTGATGAACAATGTGAAAAAGAGTCCTTTTTATCTCTACAGTAAGCCCCAAATCACTAGAAATTTCCAAGCTTATAGGGATGCTTTGGATGGTTTGGATTCGATCATTGGATATGCGATTAAAGCCAACAACAATCTTAAGATTTTGGAGCACTTGAGGAAGTTGGGATGTGGGGCTGTGTTGGTTAGTGGCAATGAGCTTCGCTTGGCTCTTCATGCTGGGTTCGATCCCACAAGGTGTGTTAATTGACTCTACCCTGTTTTCTTGTAATGTGAGTTTTTAGTTTCAATATAGCAGTTTCTTTGATCTATAGAACGTGTTTGGGTATTTCCCCAGTTCACACTTAATTAATGAAATTTGTTATTAATACAATTTTGTCATAGAATAAAAATGGATAAATTACACTTTATCTCCTTTATATTTAGTTACTTTATCATTTTAACCTTTGAAGTTTTTCTTTTTCTTCACTTTTGCCCTTCTCAAGTTTTTTCCAGTTTCCTTCTAAAGTTAATTTCTGTTAAAAATTAGACAAAAAATTGACATATCAACGATTATGTAACATAAAAATATTTTATTATATATAATGCACATCTCTAATATAAACTTCTAATATAGTGATATATTTTTTTATGTTATGTGGTAGATATTATAATATTTTCTATCTAATTTGAACATAAATTAGTTTTAGGAGCGAACTGGGAAAAACTTGAAAGATAAAAGGGTTGAAGTGGAAAAATTCTATTTCCACACACTCTTTCATCTTTGTGCACATCATATCTCAGTTCACACACTTATGACTTTGGTTATATAATATTATGAGTGCTGCTATTAGCACCTCCCTCTTTACGAAAACTCTTTGTTTAAGCACTAATTCACCAAATCCATTCTCTCAGTGAAGTTTGTTCGTTTGCTCCATCATTGTTTGCTTCTCAAATCCTCCTGCAGTACCTTCTTATTCCAAAATCCCTAAAACATCATTCAAATGCAAGCCAAAACTCCTTCTTCCCAACAACCTTCAAACCCTCCTCAAGCACCACCTTAAAGGTAAGGGCAATCCTTTACGAAAACTATTTGTTTAAGCACTATTTCACCAAATCCGAAGATGAGTATTTGTGCTGTGAGGGTCTTAGGGTTGAGGATGTGATGAACAATGTGAAAAAGAGTCCTTTTTATCTCTACAGTAAGCCCCAAATCACTAGAAACTTCCAAGCTTATAGGGATGCGTTGGAGGGTTTGGATTCGATCATTGGATATGCAATTCAAGCCAACAACAATTTTAAGATTTTGGAGCACTTGAGGAAGTTGGGATGTGGGGTTGTGTTGGTTAGTGGCAATGAGCTTCGCTTGGCTCTTTATGCTGGGTTCGATCCCACAAGGTGTGTTAATTGACTCTACCCTATTTTCTTGTAATGTGAGTTTTTGGTTTCAATATAGCAGTTTCTTTGATCTATAGAACGTGTTTGGGCATTTCCCCAGTTCACACTTAATTAATGAAATTTGTTCTTAATACAATTTTGTCATAGAATAAAAGTGGGTAAATTGCGCTTTATCTCCTTTAAATTTGGTTACTTTATCATTTTAACCTTTAAAGTTTTTTTTTCCTTCACTTTTGCCCTTCTCAAGTTTTTTCCAGTTTACTTCTAAAGTTAATTTCTGTTAAAAATCAGACAAAAAATTGACAAATCAACAATTATGTAACATAAAAATATTTTATTATATATAATGCACATCTCTAATACAAACTTCTAATATAGTGATATTTTTTTTGTCTTATGTGACAGTTATTATAATATTTTCTATCTAATTTGAACATAAATTAGTTTTAGGCACGAACTAGGGGTGCAACTCGGGCGGGTTTGGTCGGGTTGGGAGGTTGTCCAAGCCCAACCCAAGTTGTGCTGAGACCTACCCAGGCCCGCCCAAGCCCGAATTGTAACCCGAGCTTGTTTGCCCACGGCCGACCCGAGTTAAACCCGAATTGCCCGAATTGTTTGAATTGTAAATAAATTTTAGGTTTTTTTTTTTTTCAGCTACATTATTAAATTATTAAAATTTGACTCTATTTACATTTTTTAATATAGAAAATCATTAATACCACAAAAACAAATAATTTATATAATGTAAGAGAGATGTCGCTGTAGTAGTCCTTACAATTTATGAGTGGAAAAAAAAAATGTAAGATTTTATGTTATTCGTATATATAATAATATATATTCAATATGATTTAATAATCTATATTACTTTAATATCATGCAATGGCTAATAATTTATATGTATATTTAATATTTTTATATATCTATAAATGTATAATTCGGGTTTCGGGTTGCTCAGGTTATTTGACGTCTTTGCCCAAGCCTGTTTAAATTTAATTCGGACTTTTAAATTTTTGCCCAAGCTCGTACCGAATTAAAAAATCTCTTGTCCAAGCCCTAAAAAAATTCTGGCTAGGTTCGGGTTGCTCGGGTTGAGCCCACCCAAGTTGCACCCCTAGCGTGAACTGGGAAAAACTTGAAAGATAAAAGGGTTGAAGTGGAGAAATTCTATTTTCACACACTCTTTTATCTTTGTGCACATATATCTCAGTTCACACACTTACGACTTTGGTTATATATTATTATGATTGTGTTTGTTTTGAAGGATTATTTCATTTGATTGGATTATTAGTTCATCGTCCGGACTAATGGTCCATTGTTTGGTACAATTTTTTTGCTCCAGATTAATAGCTCCTTCGGACTATTAGTCCCTTATACGCAGGATTATTGTATCCTAGGGGGAGGGGTGAGATTATTTCCATAGGATTGTTATCCCATGGGATTGATGTGTAAAATGTCCATTTTACCCTTATGCTATTACTTAATAAATAATTCGAATAGGGTAGAATAGTCTTTTGAACATTTATAAATTATTTTTTTAGTAGTGTAAATTTAATATTATATATTAAATAAAAAATATAAATTATAAACTATAAATTAAATTTAATTAAAAATCATGGCCTTATAATATTTTTAGTGTTGTTAAAAAAATTAAATTTAAATATTAAATAAAATTATTTTTTCAGTGTTGTTAATTTAAAATTATATATTAAATAAAAAATATAAATTATAAATTAAATTTAATTAAAAATAATAAATTAAAAATTATGGCCTTATAAATTAAATTTTTTTAGTGTTGTTAAAAAATTAAATTTGTATATTAAATAAAATTATTTTTTTTAGTGTTGTTAATTTAAAATTATATATTAAATAAAAAATATAAATTATAAATTTAATTTAATTGAAAAAAATAAATTAAAAATTATGGCCTTATAAATTAAAAAATTTTAGTGTTGTTAAATTATAAATTATAGATGACAAATTTAAAATTATATATTAAATAGAAATTATAAATTATAAGGGTAAAATAGTCTTTTGAACATTTATCCTTATCCAGTCCGTCCAACCAAACATTGGATTCACTAAAAATAGTCCAATTCAGACATCTAATCCCATGACTAGACAAACGTAGGATACAAATCCAATCGAACCAAATAGTCCGTGGACAATGTATTCTAGGACTAACAGTCCGATGGAAACGACAGTGTTATTAGGGTCTCGACCTGATCCTTGAGGTTGATGCAGTCATCAGTGTTATGGCCATGGTCCTCGTGGAAACGACAATATTTGGACTGATCTTTCCGATTGGAAGGGGTCCGTGAAGGTAGGGGCCATTTGAGGGGGTAGTCCCGTTGGATCTGGTTGAGGACTTGTTCCATGGGAGAATTAAGGGGGGTATACCGCTCAAACCGACCGGGCGGTCGGACTGGTGCCGACCGGTCAACGCGGGGGGGTCAGTCTGCATAGTGGGGTGTTTGGCTATTATACTGGGTGTTTCTGGGTTCTGAGTCTTTTCTCTTTTCCCTGGGGGTCGGGTTTTTAGCTATGGGATCCTGTCGGGCGGCTAGTGAATCTTCAGCATTCATATATTTCTGGGCTTTGGAGAGTAGGGCTGCCATGGAGGTCAGGGGGTTTTTGGAGAGGGAGAAGAGGAAATCGGACGATCGTAGCCCGGCCATGAAAGCCGTAAGGATGACCTTGTCATCGTTTTCCGCTACTTGCAGGGCTTCGGTGTTGAAGCGGGTAACAAAACGGCGCAGCGACTCCCCCTCGGTCTGACGGATGTTGAGGAGTTGGGTTGCCGGGCGGCGTTGGCGCTGGACTCCAATGAAATGGCTAAGAAAGGAGTCGTTGAGGTGTTGGAAAGTGGAGACAGAGTCTGCTGGTAACTGGCTAAACCACAGTCGAGCTGACCCCTTCAGTGTCACGGGGAAAGCCCGACACATGATCTCATCAGGGAAGGCATAGAGGATCATGAGGGTACGGTAGGTCTCCAGATGGTCGACTGGGTCCGTCGTACCGTCAAAATAGTCAATGGTGGGCATCTTGAACTTGGCGGGCAGAGGTTTGTCCCGGATGAAGGCAACAAATGGTGAGTTTGCCGTGGTAGAGGGTTTATACTGAATGTTCTGCATGACCCCTTGGAGTTGGAGCTTCATTGCTCGGAGTTCAGCGTCCCAGAGGGGAATGTTGTCACCGCGGTCAGTCAATGGGGGCTAGACGCTACTGGCTTCCCCTTCAGGGGCTGGTGCCACGACCGACGGGGGTGGGGATGGAGGTGGTAGATGTATATGTGGGGGAGGGGGTTGCAAACCTTCCAAGTTTGGTGGATAGGGTTGCGAAACAGTATGGCTAGGGGCTCTTTCTCGGTTGGGCGGAATATCTGGAGGTGGTGGAGGAGGCATGGGAAGGGTTCTTTGGAGTAAAGCATTTATCAGGGCCTGGTTTTGCTCGGCCATGCGATTAATGCTGTTGGTAAGCTCGATAAAATACTGCGGCGGGTTGTTTGGATTAGGGAGGTCGGCCTGATGGTCGGCAGCATTATTGTGAGAAGCCATGGATCTGGTCGTGACCATACACTTTGATGGGTAGGAGAAAAAGGTTGTTGGGATAGGGTCTCCGGCGACAATGAGCACAATTGGCGCACAAAGCAAAGACCTTCCCACAGACGGCGCCAACTGATGATACAATTTGTTCTAGTGAATGGGTCGGACAGGTCCAAGCTCCTTAATGCCCAAGTCCAAATGATCAAGCCCACCAGATAACCTACAAACAAGTCCAATGGGGAACGGGGTAGTCCTCCAGTGAACCCTCCGACGAGCAAGTTAGAAGGAGGAGTAGGGTGTAGAGAGAGATTAGAGATAGAAAACTTAACCTTCTTCTTGTCTTCAACATTTGCTTATATCCTTTGGTAATCATTTCGCTGTCCCTTCCGACTTGCCCTTCTCGCCGAAAGTCTACACTGTAGCTTACCTTGTTCAGGGTAAGGGGGTTCTGTTCCGACGGAGAGGTGTTGTCGTAATAAATGCTGTGATGGGCTGCATTAATGATGATGTGCAGTGGCAATAACTTTGCAGATCTTTGTCTGCTGATGTGACTCGTCCTTCGCTTGCCATCTGCCCGAATGTCATTGGCTCTTTATGCCATGTTGGATTCCAGCTGTTCTGGGCCTCACCAGCTGGGTTATGTATTGGGCTCCAAGTGATGGGTTGGGTTGTTCATAGTGGTTCATGGCCTTTATGGGCTTATACACGTCACTAATATTTGTTTGAAAGAAAGGAAGAAGCCATTTTCTTGTATTTGCAAGCTGGCACTGCGGGTTCTTGGAAGAAGATAATGATAGAACAGGCATAAGGGAGAAAGCAATTGACACAAGGAATCACCTAATTATTCTGCTCAAGAATGAAGAACTGAAGTTTCATAAATCAATAATCAATAGAAGAAGCAATAATAATTGCTTGCATACTCACTGAAATTTCTAATGGATACTCTTGTTTTGGAAAATTGAGAATGGCTAGGACTCTAGTTATATGAGTTGCTGATTTTGAGAGAATCCTTCAAGCTCTGTTTAAAAGTGACAGCATTGCAAATTCATCAAGATCTGGAGGCTTTTGTCATTGTTATGGGCTTATGTTGGTATGGAAGGCATGGGCATATGCCCTTTGGCTTCATGAGGCGTGCTAATTATCCCCAAATTCCTCCTTTTTTTCCTTTCGAGTATTGAAGTCAAATTTTGAGAATTTTCCCATGGTGAGTATGTCAAATTGTCATCGGGTGGATTCGTCTATTTGTCAACTGTGAAGTTACTTTCTCACAAACATTATTTATGGAAATTCCTCGCCCCTCCACACAGTTGCTTCTGTGGTTTTTCCTTCGTGTTTGTAGCTGCTCGTCTCCATTGTTCTTCCCAAGTAATCTTTCCTCAATTACATTCTTGTTAGCTCATTTGTTGGCCATTTGGAACATGAAAAGATGATTGGTTGTAGTTACTCAAAACTTGGAGTGGAAGAAGGGCGTAGATTCTTGAACAAGGAAAAGGATCCAATTACTTGGAAAGAATTGAACGACGATCTTGTATTACCAAATACACCAAAATTCTATCTTAAGTTTTATTTTGTTTTTTGTTTTTTGTTTTTTTAAGTCTATATATAGTCGTTAGCACTATTGTTGTTAGGTTTTCATTTTCTGTTGAGGATGGCAGTCTGTGTGGCGTGGAAAATGCTTCTGGATCCAGGCCATCTGAATGAAGAATGGGGAATCTAATTCCTCACTCTCTGCACGTAACCCTGCAAACTGCATTGCTCCTATCAGGTCATCAAATTGGACTAGGTGTTGAGCTCATACATCTCTTTTATGCATATAGTTCAATCTTAGTAGCAATAATTATATACTGTGTATTTTCAAATTTGTTCCAAAACAAGTTCAATAATGTGTGTCAAGTCACACGCTCATAGTCATTATCACTCAAATATTACTACTACCGCATAACATTCATGTGTGATATGGGTATTTCCAGGTGGATACAAAGCGCCGTCGGAGGTAATACGACATAAAACACCACATCGTGAGGTAGACATAAATTGAAGGAGTTGTTGGGGAGTTAAAGTAAGGCTTCAAGCAGAGAACACATAGGCAAATGTTGTCTGCATCAAAAGCAAAAAACTCTTGTCACGTACATTTGTTTGGTTCAGGGTTTTCCTTCCAAAAAGTTGAGGGTGTGTTTGGTTGGTTGTAATTATTTAATGCAGATTCTTTGTTTCTGGGGTTTTATGTTTCACTACTAGGGGTTTTCTGTGCATCTCATATCAAATAATTTAACTTACTTAGCAGCAATGGATGAAGAGGTCTTTGCTTGATGCTTTATTTGACTGGAAAATCGGGCTTGTTTAGTATCATTTTCATTTTCTGGAAAATAAAATAAACCGTGTTTGGCCAATTGTTTTTCGAAATCTGTTTTCAAGAAAAATTTCTAAAATGAAGATATTCTTAGGAAGCACCAAAAATATTTAAATTTCAAAAAATGTTTTTGCATAAAAATCAAGAACTGTATGAAAACTACAAATGCTTTCGAACTTTCCATTTATTGTTTTCAAAAAACACATGAAAACAAAAACTAACCAAAATAGGCCTGTTCACTTGTCTATTTATCATGTTATTTATAAATTTTTATGCAATTAAAAATTATTATAAACTACCATGAACTGATCAATTGTATCTGAGTGCACATAAATATTACAAAGAATTGATTTCAAGTGCCGATCGAGTTGTAAATGCAAAAATACAAAGAAATAAATTCAATTCGCGATTGTTCAGCTTCCTCAACAGTCCAATACAATTTGACAGTAAAATTCTTGTATAACACAAATAAATTTGTTCCCATTTCCACAAAAAATGGCAAATTCACAAACAAAATTAAAGTTCCTTTGACATTCCATTAGTTTGATTTCAAACTTTTACCTCCGAAAATGATTCTCTCTCAACCTGTCTTAGCTCTCTTCCATATGATAACTGTGCCACCAAAATCAGACGAAGCCAACAAGTTCTCTCCATGGTTCCAAGCAATACCTATAATGGGGTAACCATGTCCCTGCAATCATATATGTCTTAATAATCATTGGAGAAAAAAAAAAAAAAAGAATAAAAGAAATTGTAAATGTTGTTGACTATTAAAACTCGGTTTGGTAGTGAAAAACGGACCTGCAGCTTGTTTACACATGCATGCCTTGGCCGAGTTAAGTAATAGAAATAGACGTTTGCGTCCTCACTTCCAACAACCTCATGCACAAAACAGATCACAATGTCAAGAAGATCAATAATCATAACTATTCCATAAAATTGCGAAAGAAATGAGAATTATGAAATTTCTAAGCAATAAAACTTTTACCAGACAACATCAATTTCAGGCTAAGCTTTCAAATAATCATATATACTGATTATTTTATATAATTTCTTCTCTTGACAAAATTTCAGTCAATTTTGAGATTTCTTTTTTGAGACAAGACCATGGCACCCTTCATCTCCCAACCATGAATGAAACATAAACAGATAAAAATCAAGAGGGTAATGAAAACAGAAGCAAGCTCACAGATTTCAGGATTGGAAATATTTCTAAAGTAGAAATTCTAGATGGATCTATCAAAACAAACAAGATTAAAATGGGAAAATCTCCCCAAAGCAGGAGAAGCCACATCTATCTTGAGAGATAGCTATCCGAAAACAGCAGTCAGATCCTCTCACAGCTCTTGCATCCCAGGGCCATGTTTCCTCTTGAGCTTCTTGTAAAAATCTATTCAAGTGTATACACTTATGCTCAAAGTTCTGGTAGGCAGCTATCGAGTTGCAAGTTCTTTAAAGTGAGAGAGAGAGAGAGAGAGAGATTCAAGTGTTCATTTAATCCAAACATAATGGACAATGACCGAATAAGCAAATTAGTAAGCAGCAGTGGAGATAGATTGGTTCTGTTAGACTCTTTCACGTTTTACTGAAAAGTCTAAAACCGGCCCACATTAGAAAAGGGTCCTTCAATGTGAAACAGTTAAGAGAGTAGAACTACTGACTTCAAAATTGACTTACAAACCTATGAATTCTCCTCTTTCAAGGGAAATCAGAGGGCAGAAGGAAGCTCGGATACTGTGTAGTCGTGGAGCCAATTTTAGTGAGCATCGAAGAGTCAAATAACCTTGTATCTCCAACGAAACACTACAAAATCCAAAATGCGATTTCCTCATCAATGCTTCACAACTAAGACCTGAGAGAGAGAGAGAGATGAGACCGGGACAATACGCCTGTGTGTGAGTTCATAGAAACTGTGTATACACATCCCTGTACAATTTACCAGTTTGGAAAATTTTTAAGACTAGATATCAGAGTTCACCAGATAAAAAAGACGACAAAATGAATGTAAAACAAGCAAACCTGAGCATCCCCACAGAAAATAAGCTGACCAGTGTGATCATGGTCCATAGCAGTAACCTCATTGTCGAAGACAGTTTTATTAATTACTCTCCCAGTGCTGAAATTGAACACCTGGAATATCAAATGTAGAAATGCTACCTATGAGACAGGTAGATTGAATGAATACAGTCTATGATGAAAAACTGCCAGAAGCGGCTACTATTAGTATCTCACACACCCCTCCTCAAAACCACACATCCTCATGTGGTGCATGATGTAGCACTTAGTTTTACACAACGCTTTGATCCCACTCATGGGATTCAAGTGGTGGCTCCCACCACATATGGCCTATAAAGCTAAAGGTAGGTCTTGTTTTTATTTTCACTGGAATGAGATGGATTGGTTCTGGTTCTCTTCTACGTTTTGTTCAGTTAAGTGAGCATCTCAGGTGGCCCCATTTCAGGTCATTGGTTGGGGTGCTACGAGGAGGGTATGCATATATAGTATTCTTAATTTTTATGTTTCTATATATATATATATATAGAGAGAGAGAGAGAGAGAGAGAGAGAGAGAGAGAGAGAGAGAGAGAGAGGGGTGTGGACTATACCAACAGAAAAACAAAAAAAAAAGTTGAAAATCTAAGTTTCACTTAAATGACAGTCCAGAAACTATCATGCAATTTTCATAAAGATGTGGTGTGCAAATATTACAGTGATTTGTTTGTTTGCATTGCCAACGGAAAGGAAGTTGTTATTCTTTTTTTTTTTTGATTCAAATGAAACTAAAAGACAAAGAGCACAAGCATTCCAGAGAATGTTTTAAACCCTACTAGAACTAGCACTGCACATATCAGTGATCAACAAAGGAAGAATGGTGTTCGGAGGATCATCAAGAAATACAGTATATTCTTGTTGGTTTACTCCCAAATTAGCTAGAGCATCAGCACTTTGGTTGGCTTCTCTGGGTATGGCTTTGATAGAGCATTGGCATCGCCTTAATAGGAAGCTTGCATCTTCAATGAGGGCTCGATAGGGAGAGTTTGCCTCAGCTTCATCACGGATCAGAGCCATGGCTGTCTGGGAATCTGTTTCAATATCAACATTGGCCAGCCCCTTTTGCATGATAATGGTTAATCCTCGATAGATACCTCAGAGTTCAGCTTCCAGACTTGTACAGTTGCCTAGATAGCCGATGTATCCCCATAGCCAGGTGCCCACCTCATCTCTTAGCAGCCCGCCATAACCTGATTGACCCGGGTCACCTTTGGAACTTCCATCAGTGTTTAGCTTGAGTTTACCTGCAAAGGGAAAAGACCACAGCATTAATATGGGATTTCTGAAACTGGGATTCAGTGTGCTTTGGAATGCTTCCTGAATTTCCAAAGCTTGTTTTAGAATGAGGTTAGCACTGAGTTGGGCAGGTTGGGTTTTCTTGTCAAACACTGTTTTGTTCCTATCTTTCCAGATTATCCAGAGAGTAGACAAAAATACTATTGACCATTGAATATTGTTGACATGGTCCTTGCTTTTCAGGTTAGTTTTAAGCCAAATGTGCAAGGGAGTGGTGATGCTATGTGTGGACACCCCATTTTTGACCGACCTTAAGACTCAAACGTCACCGATTGAGCGCTCGATGATATTGCTTATTGTGCTCGTTCAGAAGTTTCAGAGTCTCGGCTGCGAGCCTTGCCTCCGGACTTCCGGGCTCTTTCGTGTCTTGCTTCGGTTTGCGAACCAGGCTCCGTTTTCTCTGTTTTCTCTTCCCGAAGAGAGGGAGAGGTCTCGTAGATCATCTCTCAGTGGCCGTAGGCTACGTTTCGTGGTCATAGGCCATTTTTCCCATTTTGGAGCCCGTTTCCTGGTTTTTCGGAGCCGTCGGTCGTGTGCCTCGGTTCGGGACTGCTTAACCACCTCCATTTACTCCGTTTTTTTTGGCGTACATCTTATTCCCCCCCCTTTTTAGGGACACTGTGGCTCGAGAGACCAACTTCGTGGTCAAACGCCACCTCCGGTGCTTAACAGTCAGTTTTCGGGGCCCCGGGCTGCGCGTTTTGGCCCCCGAACCTTCATTTTGCATCGGTTTTGGTTCATTTTTGGTGGGGACCTCTGTTTCATTGTTAGGAAGGTCGTAGAAGGGTGGGAGGCCAATAATTGTTCTGACAACCAGTTTTATTCCTTCATCGCCCTCCGTCACCCGTTTTTCTCACTAGAAAGCCAATGTTGACCACCCTTGGGCCACTTTTTCTAGCCCAAAACCCCATATTTGTGTTGTACACACCTGGGAGGCCACCAATATGATATGGCCGGCCAGTAATTGCTTCTGACCCATTTGAACCCCTCTAAAAAATGGGTTTTTCTCTCTCCTGGTTCACTTCTTCCAGTTTTTGACCACATAGTTGTGTTGTGCACACATGGGAGGCCACCAATATGATATGGCCGGCCACTAATCATGCTTGACCCTTTTGACCCTTGGCCGGCCGGCCATGGGGGAGGCCGGCCGGCCACCTGAACCCTAGAAAACTGGCTGGCCATGATCCTCTCTCCAGGTACATTACAGATATGCCCTCCTTTTCCCCCCAAATCCTGTATCCAGGGGGGAGTCTTTTGGGGGGGAAATTTGAATTCAATTTTCTCCCCTTTTCCTCCACTCCTTTGCCTATATACCCAGCACCCCCAGCCATGTTTTGAGGGTTACAAAAAATTGGTCTAAGCCTCTTGCATTGACTCTCCCTCTCCCTCTCTTCCACACTTCAAAACCTTAAGCTTCCTACACCCTTTACTCTACAAGCCATAGCACAATACCTCCAAAATCCATTCCAACAGCTTGAGGATGTCTTCCAGAGGTTAAAAGCTCCCAAACTTGGTCCAAAGGTTGCTAAAGATTGGTTCTACAAGGGTGAGTCCCATTTTCCCTCTTTTGTGCATTATTTTGATCTATATTCTAGCTCCTTGTACTTACATTTTTGGGCTCCGACCCTAACTGGAAATAGTCATATTTTTACCTCATTTTTATGTTTGATTAAGGGTCTTTCCCTGTTTGAGGCTTCTTTCTTACCCTTTGTGTTTAAACCCTCTTTTAGGCCTATTTTTGCATAGTATTTTAGGCCTATTTGTAAACTGTTTTGAGCTTGGTTATAAACTGTAAAGTTGTTTTTTTTGAGCCCCTATTTAACATTGTTGAAGGGCTCTTCACTGTTTGAGGCTTCCATCTGTCACTTGCCTCTTTATCTCTCTTTTGGCCCTATTGTTGCATGCTTTGTTAGCCCCTTGTGCTTGTATTTTTGGGCTCTGGTCCGAACTATAAATAGTCATATTTTGACCCACTCTTCATGTTTGATCAAGGGTCTTTCACTGTTTGAGGCTCCCTTTTTGCTCTTTGTGTTAAAGCTCTCTTTTATGCCTTATTTTGTATAGTATTTGAAGCTTGCTTGTGCACTGTTTTGGGCTTGGTCATAAACTGTAAAATATCATGTTTTCGGCCCCTCTTCAACATTGTTGAAGGGCCCTCCCCTTTTAGGGCCAGCAGCTATTACTTGCTTCTTTATCTCTCTTTCGAGGCCATTTTTGCATGTTAGCCTAGCCCTACTTGGGTTCACCTTTTGGCCTTGCTTAAAACTGGAAATATGCATGTTTTTGGACTGTCTTGATTCTGTCTTTATGCTTAATGTTCAAATAATGCATGCTTTGTATAGCTATAAGTCATTCCATGTGCATAGTTTTGTGTTTCGGGACCATTTCATGCATCGGGTGCCATGTTTCCATATTTCGGGGCTGTTTTGCATCACATTTTGGTACTGAAATTTGCATGCTTGTATACCATATTCCATGCCTTGCCATGCTTTGTTAGAGTGGCATTTGTGCCTTAGGTTCAGTCCTCGGTTTGTGTGCATATGTGCACGCATTTCGAGTGTCTCATTTTCATCTAATGGCCTCCTACGTGAGTGTGGCTGAGGTCCACTTGTGTTGGTGTAAGTCCATTATGCATCGTGTATGCCATTTCATTTCATAGCATTGTGTATGCTAGGTTGTACGTTAGCGCATTGTGTATGCCATGTTACCTCGTGCATCGTGTATGCCATTTCATAGCATTGTGCATGTTAGGTTGTATCTTAGTTGCATTCATGCATGCCATGCATATTGCATTGTGTTTGGGATAGGAGTTAGCCCGAGCACGGGAAACGAGGGACGTTTCGTACTTCGAGTGACGGAACGTGTCTCAATTCCCAGTCACCGACACTCCGGATTATCCATGATGGAGTCTTGGTCTTGTTGTGTTTTCATGTGCATTCATTCCATATTGAGTTGTGCAATTCGACTCCTCGGCCATCATGCATCGATATGCGTGATTGGTGGCATGAGGATCGAGACATACATACATATGTGAAAATACATTGCTATGCCCCTTTCCTGCTCTCTGTTGCAGCAAATCAGAAGTCAGCAGCTTTCAAAAGCCTTGCACAGCATTCCGACATCAATTGCAAACAGAGGCTAATTTGGGCATCGCAATGGATTTCCGCGCCAAGCAACCCGAACATGCATCATTCATCATCCGGAGCAGAGTCGAGGCAGTCCCTGGCTTGCATGCCAATTTATAGCTTTCCTAGTTAAATTTGTTAATTAATTAGGATTTTGTATTTATTCGGACTGTATTTATTCGGGATTGTATTATTTATTCAGATCCTCCGAGCGAGGGCACAATTGTAATAAGTGTGCGTGTGTGTGATGTATGTCTTCCAACCCCACATCTTTCTCCCTTTTATTTACCAGTTTATGATGGTTAGATTAGGGCATGTTTCAATTAGCATACAGTATGATAGCATGTTTGCATTCATTCATCTGTCTTGCATGCACCGGGCTCGGCGCATCATAACTAACTGCATTGTATTTCAATTGTAAGTTGAATACTTGCTAGCTGTAGCATTCCATGTGCCATGTCTAGAATAGCCGAGCCTATCATAGTTGCATTATTGCATGTGTTGCATTAGGCATTTCTGTATAGTTAGGATCATGCATGATTTCTAATTAGCTTCTGTTTTGGCTTGGAGTACTCGGTAAGTTTTACGCTTTAGCATCCTTGCATGCGTGTGAGTGACTGCTATGATAGCATGCTTACCATGAGGATATGTGCTTATGTGATATAACTGCCTGAATGCCTGTGGGTAAAGGTTAGGTTATTTGGATTGGAACAAATCATCGACTGTGAGTTTTAAGCCCACTAGATAGTGGCAAAATCATGTTTTCTTAAGCCCACCTAAGGGTGGCAAATCCACGTCTTAGCCTACTTGCGAGTAGCAAACCATCTTTCAAAAACAAACATGAAGTGTTTTGTTCCAATTCAGGTGACCCGGTCTATACTTGTATGCTGTGTGCACCACATAGTAAATCTAGGCTAATAACCGGAATAAGAACACATAACGTTTTCAAAACTAGATATCATGGTTAGTAGAGGCCGATCTTTGATCGGGCGAGCGGGGGTGCTCACGAAGTGACCTTCCCCAATCGTACCCAAGTTCCTGAGCCGAGGCAACTTTGGTGATGACGGACACGTGGCCTTAGGCAACGAGTCAGGGTTTCCTAAATTTCCCAAAATAAAATATTTAGGTGGTGACTCTGTATCTGGCAAAGTAGTCCATGTTTGGCACTTCTTTCAAAAATCTGTTTTCTCAAAACGATTTTGCCGGATTTGGACTATTTGGTTCAAGATTAAGAACCGTGACACGAATCGAGTCCGAACTGTAGCGAGGTCCCTCGCGGACTTGTTACACTATGTTGCCACCATCTAAAGCTTTTGAAGTGTAACCAAATTGCCTTGGCTTGAAAACAGCCTCGAAGCAAATGTTGCATATCTTCACGATGAACTTGGCACCTGGGACAAAGATCAGAGTTAGACAAATTCTTGATATGCCTCAAATGGTTGGTTAGAAGTTTCTCATGAAAAACAAGCCAAAGGAAACTTTTGAGTTTGTGAGGAGCCTTAAGTTTCCATAACCACTGCCAGTCAAACTCCTCTTTTTCTTCCTTGATTATAGCTTTGTACGCAGCAGCTGTGGTGAAGTTACCACTATTGGATCCTGTCCACTGGGGAGTGTCATTGAATGTTACATGCCGTGGGGTCTGTAAATGTTGACTATGGCCTCTTTGTCCTGTTGGGAAAGAAGATCCTGGATAGGTGTAAGGTCCCAATTCCCGTCTTCATCAATAATAGAGCTCACTTTGGTTGATGTGTCGATGTGATTCCCTTGAGTAGACAAGCACAGGGGTTGATTTACCACACCACCAGTCAGTCCAAAGGGCTATGCTGACCCCAGTACCAACATTCCACTTAGGCCATGTTTCTTTGGGTGGACATGAGCTTGGGATTGGACTAATAGTCCAATAAAATTATTAATCTGATGTTTGGTTAAACATTGAAGTACGGACTAACAATCCATTCTGGATATGGTATCTCATACATGATGGACTATTTAATCCTACAGAATGGGTTGGGATATAAATTGAAAGACTAAATCAAAGTTTGGACTATTAGTCCTCCTTATAATCCTAACTCAATCCAAACATAAGATAGGATACATAATCCAAAGGATTCGTAGTCCTAGGACTATTAGTCATGGGATGCTAATCAACCTAATCCAGTCCGCCCAAACAAACATGGCCTTAATGTTGCTGTCCAAAACTTTTTTATTTCTGATAATGCTCTTCCAAGTATGTGAAGCTCTCCTCTTAATAGGCCAATTAGAGAGTGAGTGATTCGTGAGGTACTTAGCTTTTAGGATTTTACACCAAAGCTCCTCAGAATTAGTGATAAGTTTCCACCCCAACTTAGAGATGAGAGTTGTATTCTGATCCCTGGAATTCCTGATGCCAAGACCCCCATTTCTCTTAGATTTACAGACCTGGCGCCAGTTCACAAGGTGGACTTTCTTACTGTTAACTGTATTGCCCCAGAGAAAATTACGGTTCAACCTGTCAATTTGGTCACAAATCTGACGAGGAATTTTCCATGGTTTGCATAAGGTGATTAGGAGATGGCAGAGGTAACAGTTTTGATAAGAGTGGTTCTACCAACTAGTGAGAGAGTTTTGGCTTTCTATCCTGAGAGGAAGTTGTTATTCACCTGCACAAAATATGACAGAGGGAAAGCAAAAGTTAATGACCAATTTAGTGAGAAACAGATATACAAAAACGAATTAATTTTTTAATAAAAGCATTAAATCCAGATATGGTCTAAATTTTACTTGATTAAAAAAATTAACAAGTATACTTTCATAAAGAAAATGACATATAGCCTTTCAGGGGAAAAAGATATAGGAGAATTAAAATTGTTGGGAATAAGTTATTTTAGTAATTTTTTGACTTTTTACGAAAAGATGTGCAAAAAAATATAGAGAGTGATGTGACAACTTATAGTAACTTTTTGGCTCTTTCGCTAAAACTGTAGGCTGCCAAACAAGGATTTGAGGAAAAAACTTGGAAGTCAAAAATAGCTAAAATTGTTTAGAATTTTTAAGACAATTCAAGGATTTACATAGATGTCAAAGAAGATATTTAAATGCAAGCAGTTAAACTGTTTTAAATGAGGAAGATCATGCGTGCTAGTGTTTACTTACAGGATGAATCGAATACAAAGTTGAGGAGAGACTCCATAAATCACCCGAATAGCAAAGGCCTTTGGATATCTCCCATATTCTCACAGTTCACTATGCCAAAATTGGGCTTTAGCGGTGGTTTTTTACCACGGTTAAAGGTTGTAAAACCGCCGTTAAAGCCATTAACGGCGGTATTAACGGCGGTTTCGTTACCGCTGTTTATGCGCGTGTCGGAAAAAGTACAACCGTCATAAAAAAGTAAATTACCGTCGTTAAAAGTCGACCAAAAACGACGGTAATATAAGACCAAAAACGGCGTTCTTTACCGCCGTAAATAGGTTCAAATTTTTCAAAAAATAATTCTTTCTTCTTGCACTCCCCAAGTCTTGAGCCCTCAACCTCTCATCCATCCACACCAACCACTCCACCACAGCCACTCTTCATGAAATATATTTCCTAAATAAATATTTAAACATTACTTTACTTTATTGTAGATGGTCATGTTCAACCCTAGCCGCGCGTGGTCACCACTCACCGGAGCTCCGCCGGAGCTCGGCCGACAAAGACTGCCGTCATTAACGGCGGTAATGAGAGGGCTTTAGCGGCGGTTTCATTACCGCCGTTTAAAAATGGCTTTAGCGGCGGTTTTTTAACGACGGTTTCATTACCGCCGTTTAAAGGGTCATTACCGGCGGTTTTGTTAACGGCGGTAACGAAAACCGCCGTTAAAGATACATTAACGGCAGGTAGTAACGGCGGTTTCGTTACCGCCGTTAATAGTATCTTTAAATGGTGGTAACGAAACCGCCGTTAAAAAAACCGCAGTTAATGCCTTGTTTTGGCGTAGTGGTTTTATCCATTGAAGATGATGCAATCTATTGATTGTTCGATGTGAAGTCAAAATCTGAAAAGGACTAGCATTAGGACACAAACAATAAGAATGGTGATAGTAAAATAGTTCTAATAAAAATGAGAAGCCTTGTATAAATAATTTGACACGTCTGGTCAACCAGTCGGGTTGATTTCGTTCCATCCCCAAATTGGTCATTTTGGTTCTAGGTCCAAACAAGAGAGATATAAATAATTATAAGAGAATATTTTAATAAAATTAAACATTTATAATGATAAATTATAAGAAATTTATTAAAAAGAAAGGAAAAAGAAATATGAGATATAAACATTTTGGAATATATTTGAAAATTAAAAGGGAGCCAAATGAAAAAGAAAAAAAAAACTAATTAGAGGTAAAAGTGTAATTTCAAAAAATGAGAGTGTTTAGGTTAGGAATGGCAACGGGCTAAGATGGTGCCGGGGAATATACTTTCCGTCCCTGATCCCCGAAGATATGAAATTCCAGCTTACTATAGAGATAAAAAGAACTCTTTTTCAAATTGTTCATCATATCCTCAACCCTAAGACCCTCATAGCACAAATACCCATCTTCGGATTTGGTGAAAGAGTGCTTAAACAAAGAGTTTTCGTAAAGGATTACCCTTAACTTTAAGGTGGTCCTTGAGGAGGTTTTGAAGGTTGTTGGGAAGAATGAGTTTTGGCTTGCATTTGAATGATGTCTTAGGGATTTTGGAATAGGAAGGTACTGTAGGAGGATTTGAGAAGCAAACATTGATGGAGCAGGCGAATGAACTTGACTAAGAGAATGTCGGTAAGTAGCAAAGTGAGACTTTTAAACCTAGGGTTTATGGGTGATTTGGTGGAGTAGAGGTTTGACTTCAAAACGACATCATTTTGGTGAGGGAAAGAAAACCAATGGACCAAAAAACAAGGCTTCGTTTGGTGAGAGAAAGAAAGCTCATTGTCTGATGATGAAAATGTTCCAAATGAGCAAAAAGGTTTGAAGCCAATAAGGTATCAGGAATTTCACGGCTTATAGGGATGCTTTGGAGGGTTTGGATTCGATTATTGGATATGCTATTAAATTGGATATGCTATTAAAGCCAACATCAATCTCAAAATTTTGGAGCACTTGAGACTGAAGATTTTTTGTTATGCTTACTGTAGAAAAATTCCTGTCGAAACAACTTTCGAATATGTGAGTTTGAGTCAAGTATTACGGTTTTTGGACAGGAGCGAGAATTTTGATTCATGAGAGTATCATCAATTCTTTAGTTTATCAATTATAAAGTTTAATTCAATCTAATTTTTTTTTGATAATAGAACGATAAAAAATTAACATGATGTCAAAATTATGTGCCTCAAATATGATTTAATTAATCGATACTTTTTATTTGCTATTTTAGTTACTAAATATGATGATAATCACAATTTAAAATATAATAACATGGATAAAAAAAAAAAAAGATAAAAAGAAAAAGATAGATGTAGAGAAAAACAAGAGAGCAATAAGAGATATATAAATAATTATAAGAGAATATTTTAATAAAATTAAACATTTCCAATGATAAATTATAAGAAATTTATTAAAAAGAAAGGAAAAAGAAATATGAGATATAAACATTTTGGATATATTTGAAAATTAAAAGGGAGCCAAATGAAAAAAAAAATTTCTAATTAGAGATAAAAGTGTAATTTCAAAAAATGAGAGAGGCACTTGTCGTACCTGCTGTTTAGGGTAGGAATGGAAACGGGCCGAGGCGATCCCAAAAGATATAAAATTCCGGCTTACGGTAGAAATAAAAAGGACTCTTTTTCACATTGTTCATCACATCCTCAACCCCAAGACCCTCATATCACAAATACCCATCTTCGGATTTGGTGAAAGAGTGCTTAAACAAAGAGTTTTCGTAAAGGATTGCCCTTACCTTTAAGGTGGTCCTTGAGGAGGGTTTGAAGGTTGTTGGGAAGATGGAGTTTTGGCTTGCATTTGAATGATGTTTTAGGGATTTTGGAATTGGAAGGTACTGCAGGAGGATTTGAGAAGCAAACATTGATGGAGCAGACGGACGAACATGACTGAAAGAATGTCGGTAGGTAGCAAAGTGAGACTTTTAAACGTAGGGTTTATGGGTGATTTGGTGGAGCGGAGGGTTGACTTCAAAACGACGCCATTTTGGTGAGGGAAAGAAAACCAAAGAACCAAAAAACCCGGCTCTGTTTGGTGAAAGAGAGAGAGAGTTCATTGTCTGATGATGAAAATGTTCTAAATGAGCAAAAGGGTTTGAAGCCAATAAGGTACCAGGAATTTTCAAGCTTATAGGGATGCTTTGGAGTGTTTGGATTCGATTATTGGATATGCTATTAAAGCTAACAACAATTTCAATATTTTTGAGCACTTGAGACTGAAGATTTTTTATTATGCTCACTGTAGAGAAATTCCAGTTGAAAATACTTTCGAATATGTCAGTTTGAGTCTAGTGTTAGGGTTTTTGGACAAGAGCGAGAATTTTGATTCATGAGAGTATCATCAATTCTTAAGGTTATCAATTATAAAGTTTAATTCAATCTATTTTCTTTTTGATAATAGAATGATAAAAAAAATAACGTGATGTCAAAATTATGTGCCTCAAATATGGTTTAATTAATCGATACTTTTTTATTTGCTATTTTAGTTACTAAATATGATGATAATCACAATTAAAAATATAATAACATGCATAAAAAAAAAAGATAAAAAAAAAAAGATGGATGTAGAGAAAAACAAGAGAGAAATAAGAGAGATATAAATAATTATAAGAGAATATTTTAATAAAATTAAACATTTATAATGATAAATTTTCAGAAATTTATTAAAAATCAAGGAAAAAGAAATATGAGATATATACATTTTGGAATATATTTGAAAATTGAAAGGGAGCCAAATGAAAAAAAAAATAACAAAATAATTCTAATTTGAGATAAAACTGTAATTTCAAAAAATCAGAGAGGCACTTGCCATACCTGCTGTTCAGGGTAAGAATAGCAACGAGCCGAGGCGATCCCCGAAGATATGAACTCCGAGCTTACGGTAGAGATAAAAAGAACTCTTTTTCACATTGTTCATCACATACTCAACCCTAAGACCCTCATAGCACAAATACCCATCTTCGGATTTGGTGAAACAGTGCTTAAACAAAGAGTTTTCGTAAAGGATTGCCCTTACCTTTAAGGTGGTCCTTGAGTAGGGTTTGAAGGTTGTTGGGAAGATGGAGTTTTGGCTTGCATTTGAATGATGTTTTAGAGATTTTGGATTAGGAAGGTACTGCAGGAGGATTTAAGAAGCAAACATTGATGGAGCAGACGAACGAACTTGACTGAGAGAATGTCGGTAGGTAGCAAAGTGAGACTTTTAAACGTAGGGTTTATGGGTGATTTGGTGGAGCGGAGAGTTGACTTCAAAACGACATCATTTTGGTGAGGGAAAGAAAACCAATGAACCAAAAAACAAGGCTCTGTTTGGTGAGAGAGAGAGAGAGCTCATTGTCTAATGATGAAAATGTTCCAAATGAGCAAAAAGGTTTGAAGCCAATAAGGTATCAGGAATTTTGAAGCTTATAGGGATGCTTTGGAGGGTTTGGATTCGATTATTGGATATGTTATTAAAACCAACAACAATCTCAAAATTTTGGAGCACTTGAGACTGATGATTTTTTATTATGCATATTGTAGAGAAATTCCTGTTGAAAATACTTTTGGTTGGATAAGGGGGGATTATAATTCATCGGACTATTAGTTCTGGGATACATTGTCCTCGAACTATTTGGTTGGACTAGATTTGTATCCTATGTTTGTTTAGTCATGGGATTAGATGTCTGGATTGAACTATTTTTAGTGAATCCAATGTTTAGTTGGACGGACTGGATAAGGATAAATGTTCAAAAGACTATTTTACCCTTATAATTTATAATTTTTATTTAATATATAATTTTAAATTTGTAATCTATAATTTGTAATTTATAATTTAACAACACTAAATTTTTTTAATTTATAAGGCCATAATTTTAATTTATTATTTTCAATTAAATTAAATTTATAATTTATATTTTTTATTTAATATATAATTTTAAATTAATAACACTAAAAAAATAATTTTATTTAATATATAAATTTAATTTTTTAACAACACTAAAAAAATTTAATTTATAAGGCCATAATTTTTAATTTATTATTTTTAATGAAATTTAATTTATATTTTTTATTTAATATAAAATTTTAAATTAACAACACTGAAAAAATTATAAGGCCATAATTTTTAATTTATTATTTTTAATTAAATTAAATTTATAATTTATAATTTATATTTTTTATTTAATATATAATTTTAAATTGGCAACACTAAAAGAATAATTTATAAATGTTCAAAAGACTATTCTACCCTTTTCGAATTGTTTATTAAGTAATAACATGTGTGTAAAATAGACATTTTACACATTAGTCCCATGTGATACCAATCGTATGGAAATAATCCTACCCCTCCCCCTGGGTATAATAATCCCTTACATAAGGGACTAATAGTTCGAAGGGACTATTCATTCGGAGCAAAAAAATAGAACCAAACAATGGACTATTAGTTCGGATGGACTAATAATCCAATCCCATGAAATAATCCCTCAAAACAAACAGTGTGTGAACTGAGATATGATGTGCACAAAGATGAAAGAGTGTGTGGAAATAGATTTTCTCCACTTCAACCCTTTTATCTTTCAAGTTTTTCCCAGTTCGCTCCTAAAACTAATTTCTGTTCAAATTAGATAGAAAATATTATAATAATTGCCACATAACAGAAAAAAATATATCACTATATTAGAAGTTTATATTAAAGATGTGCGTTATATATAATAAAATATTTTTATGTTACATAATTGTTGATGTGTCAATTTTTTGTCTGATTTTTAACGGAAATTACCTTTAGAAGTAAACTGGAAAAAACTTGAGAAGGGCAAAAGTGAAGAAAAAAAAACTTCAAAGGTTAAAATGATAAAGTAACCAAATATAAAGGGGATAAAATGGATTTTACCCATTTTTATTTTATGACAAAATTGTATTAAGAACAAATTTCATTAATTAAGTGTGAACTGGGGAAATACCCAAACACGTTCTATAGATCAAAGAAACTACTACATTGAAACTAAAAACTCATATTACAAGAAAACAGGGTAGAGTCAATTAACACACCTTGTGGGATTGAACCCAGCATGAAGAGCCAAACGAAGCTCATTGCCACTAGCCAGCACAGCGCCACATCCCAACTTGCTCAAGTGCTCCAAAATCTTAAGATTGTTGTTGGCTTTAATCGCATATCCAATGATCGAATCCAAACCCTCCAAAGCATCCCTATAAGCTTGGAAGTTTCTAGTGATTTAGCGCTTACTGTAGAGATAAAAAGTACTCTTTTCAACATTGTTCGTCACATCCTCAACCCTAAGACCCTCACAGCACAAATAGCCGTCTTCGGATTTGGTGAAACAGTGCTTAAACAAAAGAGTTTTCGGAAGGATTGCCCTTAGCTTTAAGGTGGCCCTTGAAGAGGGTTTGAAGGTTGTTAGGAAGAAAGAGTTTTGGCTTGGGTTTGAATGATGTTTTAGGGATTTTGGAATATGAAGATACCGCAGGAGGATTTGACAAGCAACCATTTTTTTTTTATCCAAGACAAGCAACCATTGACGGAGCAACTTGACTGAGAAAAATGTCGGCGGGTAGTGAAGTGATACTTTTAAAACCTAGGGTTTATAGGGAGAGAGAGAACGCTCATTGTCTGGGCAGTTTCAATTTGTACATACCCATTTCACTCTATGTATATATTTAATGATGATATTTTTTTTATTACAATTTTATCTCTAACTATTATGGACATCACACACGCTACCCGAAAGTTGAATGTCGTCCGAATTAAACATATTCGGAAGTTGAATGTCGAAAAATGACAAAATTTTGGAATTCTACTGTCGAAATAAATGATAATTTTCGAAATGCTACTTCCCTGTAAGCTTCGAAATAAATGATAATTTTGGAATTCTACTGTTAAAACCTTAGATTGTCGTTGGGTTTAATCGCATATCTAATGATCGAATCCAAACCCTCCGAGAGGGAGATTTCATAATCACGCCTTGGGCCGCGGTTTTGGCCGAGCAAAGAATGGTCCGAGCATGTTTGGGCCGAGCTGGGCCAGGCCTTGCCGGGGGGGAAGTTTGCTTCGTTGAAGTCCAGGGCCTATTTGGTCGAGATGCTTCTTGGTTAGCCCCGGCTTTATTCCTCGCACGATTAGCTCAGCGCGTAAGGTCCTTCATATGCCCGCCTAGCTTAGCAGGAGCTCGATCATGACGGAGTGTTACCGAGCTCGGTCGTACTGGAGCTCGGTGAGGAGCACTGTTTGTTTGGTTAAGCGGCACGGTCGTAGAAGGCCGGGGTAATGCCGCCGGGCTGCACGTTCGCCTCAATGTCGTTTGGCGATTTGATTAGGTGGTGTTTAGCTGAATTTGCGCTGACACGCAGGAAAGTGTGATTGGAGAGTAGCTCCACGCGTCAATATGTGAACGAATGTGGAGGTAAGCGCAGAAAGCATATAAACTTAACTGCGCCCCGTATGCTGGGGATGGAACATCTTCGGGTGAGACACTTATTGTGATATATCTCCTCTCTCTCTCTTTTCTCTCTCGGAGTGTGTGCTAACTTGACCGTCGGAGGGGTTTTTCGGTAACACACCGCCGAGTAGCTCACCTTCGCTGTGTCCACAGGACGATCGGAGGAAGGCACAGCTTGGACGCAAGGAGTACGGGTGGTGTCGAATATTTCCTCCCTGTACAATTGGCGCCGTCTGTGGGAACTTTAGAGCGGACACAACCTTGCCCTCCAAGCTCATCGGATCACTCTTCATGGCGAACAATGACGAAGTGCCATTGTCTGCCATCGACGGTGTCACCCCAGAGTCAGTCCGACGAAGAGACGGACTTCCCGCCATTTCGAATATGGCGGACCTGGAGACTTCCCCTGGAGGTCTTCCCAGAGATGTACGTGATAAGCGTGCCAGAAGCTTTGGTCACTCGCGGAGCCCAGACAGACACTGGCAGTGAAGAGAGTCCCACGCTCGACGCCTGGAGCACAAGTTGAGGGACCAAGAAACTGTCATCCAGAGAATGGCGGTAGAGATGGAAGCCCTCAAACGGCAGGTCAAAAGGAAGGGTGTTGCTGGAGTGGGAGATCACAGTGAGCGTACCCAACCCCGCCGCTCAGGCAGCCAAAGCCAGCGGCACACGCCCTCCCTTTCTATCACCAGAAGCTATAAGGTTGGAGACTCAGACATGCCTACAGAGAAGACTAGCGCGCAAGATAGTACCTAACATCCCTCACGTCCAACGACGACATCGAGATATTCCTACTCCATTCGTTCAGAGGACTTGAGGGTTGTCTTGAAGGAGCGAGCTTGCCGATGGGAGATTCAAAGGGTGCTGGCGCTCCAGCAGCTGTCTTACGGAGGTCATACCAGTGAGGAGGTCATAATGCCACCGCCCCGCTCAGCCATGCCTGTCCCTCTGGACACAGATTTGGTGAGACTGAATGCTATCCCCTTCTCCCTTGAGATAGAGACCACACCGCTCCCAGCGGGCTTTCACCAGCCCAAGTTTACACTTTATGACGAAAAAACTGATCCGTACATGCATGTAAGCCACTTCTGGCAGGTCATGGCCGGACACAGGCGTAATGACGCCCTCATGTGCCTTATTTACCCATCGAGTTTGGGCGAGTTGGGCTTGAAATGGTTTGAGAGGCTTCCGAAGGAGAGCATTGAAAGATGGCAGTAGTTGGTGGAAGCATTCGTAACTCGATTCAAAACCAACACCAAAATGCCAAAAGAAGTGGACCACCTCCTGAGCATCAAGATGGAGTCAAGTGATACCCTCAAAGCATACAACGCTAGGTATTGGGAGACCTTCAATGAGATCTTGGATTGCCCGACCAACCTGGCAATCACACAATATAAGCGCGGTCTCCTGGTTGGACATAGACTGAGGGAATCGCTTACAATGAACCAGCTGACTTCCATGGGGCAATTGATGCAACGCATCAATGAACACATCCGAGTAGAGGATGATGCAGCGGCGTCCATCGTGAAGGCAAATCCGGTGGCAACGGACAAAAGGGCGGCTGGGAAAGTGCATACGGTCGGACAGGAGACAAATCGTCCGAATGACCGCGTAATAGAGTCGGACCGTGGCTCTGACCGTAGGAACCGGGGTAAAGGTCGCCGCAGTGACCGAACAGAATACCCCCGCGATGACGCAGCAGATGCGCACAGAAAGTTGAACGCTCGAATGGGTATCACCACGGTATTTAAGATTCTGATTTATCGTATACTTAGTGAAATCCGCGACGAGAATTACGTCTGGTTTCCCACCAAGTTAGGCGATGCGCAAAAGGGTTTCAATCCGCGGTACCGCTGCACATTCCATAGGGAGTAAGGGCACCGGACGGAGGACTGTTTGCCCCTAAAGCAACACTTGGAGGAGCTGGTGTAGACACCCCATTTTTGACCGACCTTAAGACTCAGACGTCACCGATTGAGCGCTTGGTGATATGGCATATTGTGCTCGTTCTGAGGTTTCAGAGTCTCGGCTGCGAGCCTTGCCTCCGGACTTCCGGACTCTTTTGTACTTTGCCTCGGTTTGCGAACCAGGCCCAGTTTTCTCTATTTTCTCTTCTTGAAGGGAGGGAGAGGTCTTGTAGACCATCTCTCAGTGGCCGTAGGCTACGTTTCGTGGTCGTAGGCCATTTTCCCTGTTTGGAGCCCGGTTCCCGATTTTTCGGAACTGTCGGCCGTGTGCCTCGGTTCGGGACCACTTAACCACCTTCGTTTGCTCCAGTTTTTGGTACACACCTTATTTCCTCCCTTTTTAGGGACACTGTGGCCCGAGAGACCAACTTCGTGGTCGAATGCCACTTTCGGTGCCTAACAGCCTGTTTTTGGGGCCCCAAACTGCGTGTTTCGGCCCCCGAACCTTCGTTTTGCATCCGTCTTGGTCCATTTTTGGCAGGGACGTTATTTTCATTGTTAGAAAGCTTGTAGGAGGGTGGGAGGCCAGCAATTTTTCTAAAAAACCAGCTTCTTTTGGTCAAAAGTGGTTCAGCATGAATCCGAGAATGAGGAAAACATCTGCGCGGCTTCGCCGAAACGGGCATAACTTTTTGCACAGGAGGAATTTTGATGCAAGGTTGGTGCCATTGGAAAGGAGACTTCCGGGGCTTCATTTTACACTCAAGAATCTCCTAAAGCCAAGTCCGGTTGGGGGAGATATGGTTGATTGAAGTCCGGTTGGACCGAATCTGTGCGGCTTCACCAAAACTGGCATAACTTTTTCCACAAGAGGAATTTTGATGCAAGATTTACGGCATTGGAAAGCTAACTTCTGGGGCTTCATCCTAGGGGGTGGCCGGCCACCTTGACCCTTTTGACCTGGTCGGCCGGCCACCTGAACTGGTCGGCCGGCCACCTAGCCTGGCCGGCCGGCCACCTGAACCTTTTGAACCTGGCCGGCCTTTTTTGTCTCCATGAGTGTATTCCAGTTGTGCCAGCTGTTTGCCACTTAACCCACTGTCCAAGGAGTTGTCCTTTTGGGGGAAAATTTGAATTGATTTTTCCTCCCCTTTCTTTGGCCCCTCTTCCTCTATAAAACCAGCACTCTACCACCATTTTGAAGGGTTACAAAAAACCAGCTGAGGCATTGATACATACACCCTCTATATCTCTCATTCAACCCTCCAAACCCTAAGGTTCTTGCACCCTTTACACACCACCTCCGAGCCTACAACCTCCACACTCCATTCCAGCAACTTGAGGCTGTTTTTCAGAGGTTAGGAGCACCTTTCCTTGGTCCAAAAGCTGCTGAAGACTTGTGCTACAAGGGTGAGTCTCTTTTCCCTCTTTTTTTGCTCTATTTTGCATGCTATCTTCGCTTTTGTTGCTTGCATTTTTGAGCTCCAACCTTAACCGTAAATAGTCATATTTTGAGCTCCTCTTCATGTTTGATTAAGGACTTTTTACTGTTTGAGGTCTTCTCCTCACCCTTTGTGTTTAATCTCTCTTTTAGGCCTATTTTTGCATGGTATTTTAGTCTTATTTGTGAGCTATTTTGGACTTGGTCATAAACTTTAAAATGTCTTGTTTTGAGCCCCTCTTAAACTTTGTTGAAGGGCTCTCCTCTGTTTGAGGCCAGCTGCTACCACTTGTCTCTTTATCCCTCTTTTAGGCCTTTTTCTTGCATGTTGTTTTAGCCCCACTTGTGTTTATTTTCGAGACTTGATATAAACTATAAAGTGCCTTGTTTTGATCCCCTCTTCAACTTTGTTGAAGGGCTCTTTGCTATTTGGGGCTAGCTGCTGTCCCTTGTCTCTAATCTCTCTTTTAGGGCCATTTTTGCATGATAGATTGGCCCTATTTGTGTTCACTTTTGAGATTTGTTATAAACTGAAAAAAGTCTCCTTTTGACATCATCTTCATGTTTGATTAGGGGAATTTTCTTGTTTGAGGTCATATGCTTCCTTGTATGCTTGATTGTCCCTTATTTTGAGCCTTACACCTAAGCTCTTGTTGCATGCTTGGTTTGGCCTTCTAGCCACTGAAATCTAGTGAATTTTCAGTGGCTAGTACACTATTTTGAGCCTCAAAATCAGAGGGGGGTGAACCCCTCTCACCTTGCCTTGTTTGGTGGCCTTTTAGGCCTTCCAAAGAGACCCTATCTTGCATGCTTTGAAGTCACTTTCCAGGGTCAATTTGGTGAGTTTTAAGACTACCATATTTGATTTTCAGAGTTGTTTATGCCATGCTAACTGTTCACCTTATATGTGCTTAAGAATCCCTTGCATAGCCCTCTAAAGGAGTTCATCATTTTTGCATGTGTTGGTTTTATTTCAGTGGTTATCTGGGCATATTTTGGCATGTTTTGTTCACTGATTTTTGCTGGTTTGGTGAGATTCCATATGCTTAATATACTTGCCATGTAAACCATGTTTGCTAGTCAAAATTGCATGTTATTTTGGTCCATCTTGCTAGCACTTTTTGGTCACACTTTGAACTGGAAATGTGCATATTTTGGGACTGCCTTGGCTCTGTCTTTAGACTTCATGATCAAATAATGCATGCTTTGTATAGCTATAAGCCATTCCATGTGTCTAGTTTTGAGTTTCGGGGTTCATCTCATGCATCGAGTGCCATTTTTCCATGTTTCGAGACCATTTAGCATCATATTTCAGTGCTGAAATTTTCATGCTTGTATGCCATATTCCATGCCTTGCCATGCTTTGGTAGAGTGGCATTTGATGCTTTAGGTTCGGTCCTCGGTTTGCGTGCATGTGCGCACGCATTTCGAGCGTCTCATTTTCATCTTATGGCTACTGATGTGAGTGTGGCTGAGGTCCACTCATATTGGTGTAAGTCCATCGTGCATTGTGTATGCCATTTCAATTCATAGCATTGCGTATGTTAGGTTGTATGTTAGAGCATTGTGTATGCCATGTTACATCGAGCATTGTGTATGCCATTTCATAGCATTGTGTATGCTAGGTTGCATGTTAGAATTGCATTCATGCATGTCATGCATATTGCATTGTGTTTGGGATAGGAGTTAGCCTGAGCACGGGAAACGAGGGACGTTTCGTACTCCGAGTGACGGAACGGGTCTCAATTCCCGGTCGCCGACACTCCGGATTATCCATGATGGAGTCTCGGTCTTGTTGTGTTTATATGTGCATTCATTTTATATTGAGTCGTGCAATTCGACTCCTCGGCCATCATGCATCGAGATGCGTGATTGGTGGCACGAGGATTGAGGACTACACTCCCTGAAGAGTAGTCATGCATACATATGTGAAAATACTTTGCCATGCCCCTTTCTTGCTCTCTGTTGCAGCAAATCAGAAATCGGCAGCCTTCCGGAGCTTGGCACAAATCCCGAGAATAATTGCAAACAGAGGCAAACCGGGGCATCGCAATGGATTTTCGCGCAAGGCAACTCAAGCATGCATCATCCATCATCCGGAGCAGAGCTGAGGCAGTCCATAGCTTGCATGCTAATTTACTACTTTCCTAGATTAATTTGTTAATTAATTAGGGTTTTGTACTTATTCGGACTGTAATTATTTATTTGGGACTGTATATTTATTCGGACCCTCTGCGCGAGGGCAATGTTGTAATAAGTGTGCGTGTGTGTGATGTATGTCTTCCAACCCACGTCTTTCTCCCTTTTATTTACCAGCTTATGATGGTTAGATTAGGGCATATTTCAAATAGCATACAGTATGATAGCATGTTTGCATTTATTCATCTGTTTTGCATGCACCGGGCTCGGCGCATCATACTAACTGCATTGTATTTCAATTCCAAGTTGAATACTTGTTAGTTCTAGCATTTCACATGCCATGTTTAGAATAGCTGAGCCTGCTATGGTTGCATTTTGCATGTGTTGCATTAGGCATTTCTGTATAGTTAGGATCATGCATGGATTTCTAATTAGCTTCTCTCTTTGGCTTGGAGTACTCGGTAAGTTTTATGCTTTAGCATCCTTGCATGCGTGTGAGTGACTGCCATGATAGCATGCTTACCATGAGGCTATATGCTTATATGATATAACTGCCTGAATGCCTGTGGGTGGAGGTTGGGTTATTTGAATTAGGACAATGCATTGATTGTTTGTTTTAAGCCCACTAGATAGTGGCAAAACCATCTTTTCTAAGCCCACCTGAGGGTGGCAAATTCATGTCTTAGCCTACTTGCGGGTAGCACCATCAAACCATTTTTCAAATAAACAAGCATGAAATGTTTTGTTCAAATTCAGGCGACCCAGTCTATACTTGTATGCTGTGCGCATCACATAGTAAATCTAGGCTAATAACCGGAATAAGAACACATAATGTTTTCAAAACTAGATATCATAGTTAATAGAGGCCGATCTTTGATCGGGCGAGTGGGGGTGCTCACGAAGTGACCTTCCCCAATCGTACCCAAGTTCCCGAGCCGAGGCAACTTTGGTGATGACGGACACGTGGCCTTAGGCAACGAGTCAGGGTTTCCTAAATTTCCCAAAACAAAACATTTAGGTGGCGACTCTGTATCTGCCAAAGCAGTCCATGTTTGGCACTTCTTTCAAAAAAATCTGTTTTCTCAAAACGATTTGCCAGATTTGGACTCTTTGGTTCAGATTGAGAACCGTGACAATTTGAGTCCGAACTGTAGTGAGGCTCAAGGGTGCATCTACAGCCGGTCACAGCCGGTCACTTAGACCTTTACATCGATGGGGGCGTTAGAGCCGCGCACAACACCTCGGCTGATCCGAGTGGTTCGGACGACCTAGAGACGCCCCCTCAAGGAGTGGTCAATGTGATTCATGGCATTGTGGAGCCGGCGCGGGTTTGCGAGCTCCGAGGGATGATCAAAAACGCTGAATATATGAGGGAAGTTTTGTCAGTCCAACCTGCGATCAAGAGGGGCAAGACCGAGGAGAAAAATGTGATTAGCTTCTCAAGTAGGGACCTTGAGCGCATTCAAGCACCGCACAATGTTGCCCTAGTAGTCACCCTTCGCGTCAAGGACTTCGATGTCAAGCGCATCTTGATCGACCAAGGTAGCTCGGTTGAAATCATGTACTACGACGCCTTCAAGCAGCTCAAACTCCGGGATATAGATTTGGCTCCGACAACTTTGCTACTAGTTGGTTTCAACTCACAACCAGAGTGGCCGATGGGAAAGATAATCTTACCGGTTAAAGCCGGATCCGTGGTCAAGCAGGTGGAGTTCTGGGTATTGAAGGTGTCGTCTACATACAATCTGATCTTAGGTAGGGGATGGCTTCACGCTATGCAGGCGGTAACGTCAACCTACCACCAGGCTATGAGGTTCCCCTTGGCTACAGGGGAAGTTGAGGAGATTTGGGGTGATCAAGTCATGTCGAAGCAGTGTTTTATGGCTGTGAACAGGAGCCGAGCTGCCAAAGGCTTCGTGCAAATGATCGAGGGTCCGGAACACCAAAGTGTCCTTAATGACGTGGGCACCAGGGCCAAGGAAAAAGCTGTTGAGGAGTTGGTAGAAGTGCGGATCGACATAGAAAGTCCTAACAAGTTCTTTTTGCTAGGATCAAGCCTGACCGCCCAAGAAAGAACCGAGATGGTAGAATTCTTAATGGAAAATATCGAAGTCTTTGCATGGACGCCATACGACATGCCTGGCATTGATCTAAGCTTTATTTGCCACAAACTCAATGTTTTCCCGGATGCACGTCCTGTCATTCAAAGAACGAGGAGATCAGCCCTCCATTATGCCGAGGTAGTCGTGGAGGAAGTGAGGAACCTGCTAGAAGCCAGGGCCATCCAGGAAGTGCACTACCCTCGGTGGGTCTCAAACACGGTCGTAGTGCCCAAAAACAATGGGAAGTGGCGAGTTTGCGTTGATTACAAGACGATCAACCGAGCTTGCCCTAAAGACAGCTTTCCTCTGCCCAGGATAGACCAGCTAGTAGATCTTACGGCCGGGCATAACAGGCTCAATTTCTTAGATGCCTACCGCGGTTATCACCAGATCGCCATGCACGCTCCCGACCGCGAGATAACCTCTTTCACGACCCTAAGGGGACTGTTTTGCTATCGAGTCATGCCTTTTGGTTTGAAGAACGCCGGGGTGACTTTCCAAAGGATGGTGACCAAAATGTTCGCTCCTCTGCTAGGCCGGACGATAGAGGCTTACATCGATGACATGGTGGTCAAAAGCAGGCAGGAGGTTGACCACTTATCCGACCTAGCCGAGATGTTCACCATCCTTAAACAGCACAAGCTTCGCCTGAATGCGTCAAAGTGTGCCTTCGGCGTAGGATCCAGGAAATTCCTAGGCTTCCTAGTCACAAATCGAGGCATCAAAGCGGACCCCTCACAAATCAAAGCCATATAAGACTTGAAGCAGCCCAACTCGGCAAAGGACGTGCAACATCTTGCCAATATGGCAGCCGCGCTTAACCGATTCATAAACCGGTCATCAGATCATTGCCGCCCTTTCTTTCGAGCCTTGAAGTCCAAGTTTTCATGGGACGAGGAATGTGACAGGGCTTTGGCCGAGCTCAAGACGTATTTGTCTTCCGCTCCACTATTGGTGACACCTACGCCCGGCAAAGAACTCTACCTTTATCTGGTAATTTCTCTACATGCAGTTAGTGCGGTGCTTGTCCGGTCAGAAGGCATCCAGCATCTCCCTATCTTTTACATGAGCAAAACCTTGCTATCGGTAGAGTCGAGGTACTTGCCGCTGGAAAAACTTGCTTTGGCACTAATGATGGCCTCCAGGAAATTGGTGCACTACTCTTATGCTCACACGATCGTGGTGTTGACCGAATTCCCTCTGAAAGCCTTATTTGAGCAGGCAGATTTCTTTAGTCGAATTCTGAAGTGGGCGGTCGAATTAGGGTAATTCAACGTCAAGTTTCAACCCCGAACCGCCATCAAAGCCCAAGCCTTGGCTGACTTCGTTGCTAAATTCTCGCCTGCAATTCACCCGGTTTGCCCGGTGGATCTTACCGCGGCAGCTAGGGTGGCGAATGTCAGCCTAAAGGAAATTACGCAATAGAGTGATGCTGGCGACACGGAGCTTGCGCGCTCGTCCATAGAACCTTTAGTTGGAAGTGTACTTCAGCCCAGCGATACAACGATGGACTTGGAAATAACAGATCAACCTGTTGGGTCTGACATAGCATCGCCGAGGGGGATGAAGACGTGTCTGTTGGAATAGTTAATAGCAAGCTTGTAGCCGAGAAGCCGAGCGACCGTGATCCCATCAACCTTCAAGCCTCCCAGGACCCCACAGAATGTTGGAAACTCTTCGTTGGCAAAATGTGGAAACTTTTTGTAAATGGCGCTTCAAATCGGCATGGTGCCGGGCTGGGCATAGTTTTGATCTTGCCAGACAGTCTAACCATCGAACACTCTATCACACTCGGATTCCCAGCATCAAACAACAAGGTCGAGTACAAAGCACTGCTGGCCGGACTTAAAAGCGTGCTCCAGTTGCGCGCATCCGAGCTGATGGTCTACAGCGACTCCCAACTCGTTGTCAACCAAGTTTCTGGAGTATACGAAGCTAAAGACGACAGAATGGCCAAGTACCAAGCTCTAGTGAGAGAACATATCAAGGAATTCTAGGCAGTAAGGGTCCAACAAATTGGTCGTGAAGAAAACGGCCGAGCAGATGAGTTGGCCGAACTAGTTTCCATGTTCAAAAGTTCAACGCCCAGTCCTCTCCTGATCGAATTTCTTCCAAGGCCTAGTATTAAGGACCCCATGCAGACGGAAGTACTCTGCACCGAGCTTGGGCCCTCTTGGATGGACCCCATCATCCTTTTCCTGAAAGAACGAACTCTTCTGGCTGACAAAAAGGAAGCACATAAAGTCCGGGTGAAGTCTGAGCGATTTTGGCTCTCCCCATCTGGCGCCTCATACAAGAAGTTATTCACCGGCCCGTACGTCAAGTGTGTTCATCCTAACCGCGTGGAAGCTTTCCTTTACGAGATCCACGAAGGAATGTGCAGCAGTCACATCGGGGGGAGATCTTTGGCCTACTGCGCTATTTCGCAAGGATACTGGTGGCCATGCATGCAGGCAGACGCGCAGAAAAATGTTAGGAAGTGTGAAAAATGCGAAAAATTCGCCCACCAAATTCACTAGCCGGCCAGAGAACTTCTTCCCCTCACAAGTCCTTGGCCATTAGCAATGTGGGAGCTGGACATAGTGGGACCACTCCCAATAGCGCCAGGCAACCGGAAGTTCTTCATTGCGACGACAGATTACTTCACCAAATGGGTTGAAGTTGAGCCCTTAGCGACCATCAAAGAGAAAGATGTCAAACGGTTTGTTTAGCGGAACGTGATAACGCGGTTTGGCATCCCCAAAGCCTTGGTATCTGATAATGGCACCCAGTTTGACGGGCGGCTGTTCAGAGGATTTTGTGAGGAATTGAAGATCAAATTCTACAATTCCACCCTGACTTACCCTCAGTCTAACGGCCAAGCAGAAGCTTCGAACAAGACTATTCTGGATGGGCTGAAGAAGAGGTTGGAAAAGGCCAAAGGCAAAATGGGCCGAGGAGCTCCCTAGTGTCCTCTGGGCATATTGGACAACCCCAAGACGTTCGTCCTGGGAGACCCCTTTTGCTTTGGTGCATGGCATGGAGACAGTCATCCCATTGGAGATCAGCATGCTCACCATCCATAGTGAAAATTTTGAGCCTGAGCTGAACTCTGAAACCATCGCCCTGGAACTGGACCTAGCTGACGAGCGCTGAGAAAAGCTTTAATCCATGTAGCCGCATACCAACAAGAATTGTCTAGAAAATACAACAAAATGGTGCACCCTAGACCGTTTAAAGTTGGGGATTGGGTTTTAAGGAAGGTGATAGGCAACACACTGGTGTCGGGCGAAGGCAAGCTAGGGGTAAACTGGGAAGGGCCCTACAGTATAATCGGTCTGGCGGGCAAGAGGGCATATCACTTAGAGGACTTGGATGGCAAAGGCATACCCCGGCCATGGAATGCGGCCAACCTCAAGCTGTACTATTTTTAGTCTTTCGCCTTTTGTTTGTAATTTTTTGTGAAGAAACATGTTTCCTCTTGTAATACTCCATTTACCAACGTAATAGAAAGGAATTGTTTCTGCTTAGGAAGTTTGTTGTGTTTGAAGTAATGAAATACGCTAGTAAAACACTTCTAAAGCCGAGATGATTTACCCCGGCCAAAAGAGTTGATGATTTGCTCAATTCTGTGGTTTCAGCCGAGATGGTTTACCCCGGCTGAAAAAGAGTTTATGATTTGCTCGACTCCTACACTGTGGCCGAGATGATTTACCCCGGCTGAAAAAAGTAGATGGTTTGCTCAACTCATACTTTTTAGCCGAGATGGTTTTTCCCGGCTGAAAAGAGTTGATGGTTTGCTCAACTCTTACTTTTCAGCCGAGAAGGGTTGCCCCGGCTGAAAAGAGTTGATGGTTTGCTCAACTCTTACTTTTCAGCCGAGATGGTTTGCCCCGGCTGAAAACAGTTGATGGTTTGCTCAACTCTTACTTTTCAGCCGAGATGATTTATTCCGGCTGAAAGAGTTGATGGTTTGCTCAACTCTTGCGTTTCAGCCGAGATGTTTACCCCGACTAAAAGAATTGGCGATTTGCTCAACTTTACAGTAGTACGGTTGCACGATGGACGATAGCCGACATCAACAGAACTATTAAGTGAAATATAAATCTTTCATTACTAAAGAAACGAAGTACATATAGTGGAGCGAAGCAGCCCGGTTACATACTTAAAAAAAAAAAAGAAAAAAAGGGCTAAGCTACACCAAGGGGGACAGGTCGGCGAAATCATCATTAGTGCCCTCTGTAGCAGCCTCCAGATCAACTGCGGAGGAGATTTCTTGGGCGCCCAGCCCCATCTGCTGGCCTCCTTAGGGTGGCATTCTTCCTCGGTATCCTCCTCGGCGTCATGCCCGCCTTCTTCCTCGGCCTCCGCTTGTAATGCATTGAAGACTTCGTTTGCGTACGGCACCATGTAGGCCAGCAGAAAGGCAGCGGGGGGGGAGGTAAACATCTCGGTTCCAGATCCTTGGCCGAGCTGTTCGCAAGCAGTCTTCCAGCCGAACTTAAAGAATATGTCCTTGGTGGCCTCGACTTGCTTGGTGTAGCTATCTTCGGCCTCCTTGAAATCTTGATTGTTTGCCTCATCCACTTCATCTTTTCTTGATCGCTTTAACGCTTCTAGCTCGGCCCGGAGAGCGTCTCTTTCCTTCTCGGCGGATCCAAGTTGGCCGAGCAATTTGGAGTTGTCAGCATTTGCAATCTCCAAAGAAGCCTTTGACTGACCCAGCTCGGTTTGAAGGTGCTCGACTTGGCTGGTGGCGTCGGTCACTTTTTGCCGGAGTCTATGAATCCGGTCCATCACAAAATGTTGCTTCTGGATGGCCTGCAAGAGGATGCGTTAAGTGTTCAGAAAATGAGAGTAACCGTGTAAACACTTGAACAAATTTGAATAAAACATGCCGAATGCTTACCCGGGGTCATAGACTTGACCGAGGACTTCACGAGCCGGGTGTCGGGCACGTGGTCGCTACCGGACACGTCGCTCGGTAGGAGTAAAGCCTTTGTCAGGTCGAAGGCCAGCAGATGTTCTTTGTCACCTTTGACTGAGGCGTTCGCCGGGATCTCCTTACCCCGGTGCTTGAGCTGTGGCTGCCATGGGGGAGTTGGCTTGGAGGCTTCAGCTGGTTGGTTGGTGCTCAGTTCAGCAACGAGCTCAGCTAACGGGTCAGCAGACTGGGGCCTTTTTCCTGCTCGGCGACTTTCTTTATTGACCTGCGCTGCAGCAGTCGATGCCAATGCTATCACTGTCCCAAACGTTTGACCGGCAGTCGGGGCACGGGGAGGGAAGCTCGGCAGCTCGGTGGATGTGGCAGTGATAAGATTTTTTATGCGACTCCGTTTGGCCATTTCCTCTTCTTCGGTTAGCCGGATTAGGGGCACGTCCGGTAGTGTTAGATCGGGTGGAGGAGACGGTGCTCGGAGAAGGTCTGTAACTCTACTCCGGTGGGGAGCTATGTATCTATAGCTCGGTATGTAGTCGAGAAGGTTGTGACAGTCTCGGTTGCGATACCGCAGCGCGGTTCCAATGGCAGCCTCGTTTGGGTTGAAGTAGTTCGCTTGCAAGGCTTCGATAGCTGCAAAGAGAAAAAGAAGAAAATGCATTAGTGCAGAATAGTAAAGGAAAGTGGTTTGACTGAGCAGTGAGCACGGCTTACATGTTGAACCGAAGTTCTTGCTGATGTACCAGCCGGCACATCGGCTGTTTCATAATTTCCAAACACCCAGAAAAAGTCATCATCGTGCATATCTTTATTTGGGGTGCCGGTTACAAGCTTTTCCTTGCCCGGCCTAATCTTTAGGTAGTAGTTTAGCCCGTCGCTTGTATGCCCGAGGGTATACTGGTATAGAATCTCGACTAATCCTAGGTTCAGGCCTAGCCAGTTGTTCAGCTCGGCTACCCCGTTTATTATTCTAAAGGTGTTGGTTAAAACTTATGTTAGCGCTAGCTCGGTGCGCCTCAGGAACTCGCAGATTAGAGGCTGAATCGGGAAGCGAAGGCCGCCTTCGATTATGGAAAGCACGGTGAACGGGCATTGGTTCAGTCTGCCCCATGGGTTGGTGTCCTCGGCGCTGAGCTCGAGATATACATCTGCGAGGATGCCATATTCTTCCCGAAACGCGGCTAGTGCGACCGGCGTGTCAACAAGGAAGCGGTAATGCCCCATGTGAAGCCGGCCTATCTCAGCGCGGCAGTTTTGGTTGGCAGAGTTTCGTGCGAAGGCAGCTCGGCCTTCTGAAAGCCTTGGTGTTGGTGCTTGGTCCCTTAGGACTCTGCAGTAAAAGTGTAAGTGTAAGTGGGAGTGCGGTTGCGCATAACGAGCTCGACTTTAGCTCGGTCAGATGGAGTGCCAGACCATCTCGGTCATAGAGGTATACCCAGAAGCTCGGCCGCTCAAGCGGACCAGATATTAGCCCAGTCGAGCGGTCCAGCATTCTGTTCCCTCGGTTCCTACACAAGTTTTGCAAACTCGCAACTTGCTCAGTTTTGGTGTTTTTTGGGATCAAAAGAAGACCTGGAGCTCGGTCCGCCCCAGATCCTCGTGTGTTCATCACAGAAGATGACGAATAGTAGAAGGAGAAGGGGCAGAGGTGACTTTTGGGGGCTACATCCTAAAGCCCACCGCTAACATGCCCTAAACTCAACTATTGCAATCAGATGGCATATGAAAAAAAGGGAAAAAGACAAGTAACGAATGAAGAATAATGAAGGATTCAGAACTTACAGGCTAGAGTATTGACGGTGGCTCGAAGTGGTGGAATGGAGGCCCTCAACGACGACGATGGAGTGGGATTTGCTTGCGTGGACGTTCTGATCTCAAAATGAAGAGTGAGGGTGAGAGCTTTCGATCATAGGATGGTTTTGGCAGAAGAATGTGAACTGAACAAAAAGGAAAACGAGTTGAGGGGTAACAGCTATACGAAGGGAGAAAGGAGCGCCAAAACTCGAATGTGAAGAGACGGCATGGGTTGGCAGTTCAAGGCCAATGAGTGAGTGACACGTGTCCATCATGATGGCGGCGTCAGTATTGAAAAGACGGGTTGGTAAGTCGAGGCATCAACCGAGCAAGTCCAAGACCAGTCATGGGGCTTAACGCGGTTAATGTCTTGCGGTATACAACTGGGCAAGGGGACGACCATGGTAGGAGTGCGTAATCCCAGTCACGGTAGCGCGGACGGAATTAAGGGGCAATTGAGAGGGAGATTTCATAATCACGCCTTGGGCCACGGTTTTGGCCTAGCAAAGAATGGTCCGAGCGGGTTTGGGCCGAGCTGGGCTAGGCCGTGCCAGGGGGGAAGTTTGCTCGGTTGAAGTCCAGGGCCTATTTGGTCAAGATGCTTCTCGGTTAGCCCAGGCTTTATTCCTCGCACGATTAGCTCGGCGCGTAAGGTCCTTTATATGCTGGCCTAGCTTAGTAGGAGCTCAGTCATGACGGAGTGTTACCGAGCTCGATCGTACTGGAGCTCGGTGATGAGCACTGTTTGTTTGGTTAAGCGGCACGTTCGCACCAATGTCGTTTGGTGGTTTGATTAGGTGGTGTTTAGCTGAATTTGTGCCGACACGTGGGAAAGTGTGATTGGAGAGCAGCTCCACTCGTCAATATGTGAACGGATGCAAAGGTGAGCGCAGAAAGTATATAAACTTGACTGCGCCTCCCATGCTGGAGATGGAACATCTTCGGGTGAGACACTCATTATGATATATCTTCTCTCTCTCTCTCTCTTTTCTCGCTCAGAGTGTGTGTTAACTTGACCGTCGGAGGGGTTTTCCGACAACACACCGCCGGGTAGCTCACCTTCGCTGTGTCCGCAGGACGATCGGAAGAAGGCACAGCTTGGACACGAGGAGTACGGGTGGTGTCAAATATTTCCTCCCCGTACACCCTCCAAAGCATCCCTATAAGCTTGGGAGTTTCTAGTAATTTTGGGCTTACTGTAGAGATAAAAAGGACTCTTTTTCACATTGTTCATTACATCTTCAACCCTAAGACCCTCACAGCACAAATACCCATCTTCGGATTTGGTGAAACAGTGATTAAACAAAGAGTTTTCGTAAAGGATTGCCCTTACTTTTAAGGTGGTCCTTGAGGAGGGTTTGAAGGTTGTTGGGAAGAAGGAGTTTTGGCTTGCATTTGAATGATGTTTTAGGGATTTTGGAATAGGAAGGTACTGCAGGAGGATTTGAGAAGCAAACATTGATAGTGCAGACGAATGAACTTGACTGAGAGAATGGATTTGGTGAAACGGTGCTTAAACAAAAAGTTTTCGTAAAAGATTGCCCTTACCTTTAAGGTGGTCCTTGAGGAGAGTTTGAAGGAGTTTTGGCTGCCATTTGAATGATGTGCTAGGGATTTTGGATTAGGAAGGTACTGTAGGAGGATTTGATAAGCAAACATTCATGGAGCAGACGAGCGAACTTGATTGAGAGAATGGATTTGGTGAAACAGTGCTTAAACAAAGAGTTTTCGTAAAGGATTGCCCTTAGCTTTAAGGTGGTCCTTGAGGAGTGTTTGAAGGTTGTTGGATAGAAGGAGTTTTGGCTTGCATTTAAATGATGTTTTAGGGGTTTTGGAATAGAAAGGTACTGTAGGAGGATTTGAGAAGCAAACATTGATGGAGCAGACGAACAAACTTGACTGAGAGAATGTCGGTAGGTAGCAAAGTGAGACTTTTAAACCTAGGGTTTATGGGTGATTTGGGGGAGCGAAGGGTTGACTTCAAAATGACGTCATTTTGGTGAGGGAAAGAAAACCAATGGACCAAAAAACAAGGCTCTGTTTGGTGAGAGAGAAAGAGAGCTCATTGTCTGATGATGAAAATGTTCCAAATGAGCAAAAAGGTTTGAAGCCAATAAGGTATCAAGAATTTTGAGGCTTATAGAGATGCTTTGGAGGGTTTGGATTCGATTATTGGATATGCTATTAAAGCCAACAACAATCTCAAAATTTTGGAGCACTTGAGACTGATACTTTTTTATTATGCTTATTGTAGAGAAATTCCTGTTGAAAATACTTTTGGTTGGATAACGGGGAATTATAATTCATCGGACTGTTAATCTTGGGATACATTGTCCCTGGACTATTTAGTTGTACTGGATTTATATCCTATGTTTGTTTAGTCATGGGATTAGATGCCTGGATTGGACTATTTTTAGTGAATCCAATGTTTGGTTGGACGGACTGGATAAGGATAAATGTTCAAAAAGACTATTTTACCATTATAATTTATAATTTTTATTTAATATATAATTTTAAATTTGTAATCTATAATTTATAATTTATAATTTAACAACACTAAAATTTTATAATTTATAAGGCTATAATTTTTAATTTATTATTTTCAAATAAATTAAATTTATAATTTATATTTTTTATTTAATATAAAATTTTAAATTAACAACACTAAAAAAATAATTTTATTTAATATATAAATTTAATTTTTTAACAACACTAAAAAAATTTAATTTATAAGGCCATAATTTTAATTTATTATTTTTAATTAAATTTAATTTATAATTTATAATTTATATTTTTTATTTAATATAAAATTTTAAATTAACAACACTGACAAAATAATTTTATTTAATAAATAAATTTAATTTTTTTAACAACACTAAAAAAATTATAAGGCCATAATTTTTAATTTATTATTTTTAATTAAATTTTATTTATAATTTATAAGTTATATTTTTTATTTAATATAAAATTTTAAATTAACAACACTGAAAAAATAATTTTATTTAATATATAAATGTATTTTTTTTAAAAAACTAAAAAAATTATCAAGCCATAATTTTTAATTTATTATTTTTAATTAAATTTAATTTATAATTTATAATTTTTATTTTTATTTTTATTTAATATATAATTTTAAATTGGCAACACTAAAAAAATAATTTATAAATGTTCAAAAGACTATTCTACCCTTTTCGAATTGTTTATTAGGTAATAGCATGAGGGTAAAATGAACATTTTACACATTAGTCCCATGAGATACCAATCCGATAGAAATAATCTCACCTCTCCCCGTAGGATACAATAATTCCTCATATAAGGGACTAATAGTCCGAAGGGACTATTAATCCGGAGTAAAAAAATTAAACCAAACAATGGACTATTAGTCTGGATGGACTAATAATCCAATTCCATGAAATAATTCCTCAAAACAAACACACTTATAATAATATATAACCAAAGTCATAAGTGTGAACTGAGATATGATGTGCACAAAGATGAAAGAGTGTGTGGAAATAGAATTTCTCCACTTCAACCATTTTATCTTTTAAGTTTTTCCCAGTTCGCTCCTAAAACTAATTTCTGTTTAAATTAGATAGAAAATATTATAATAACTGCCACATAACATAAAAAATCTATCACTATATTAGAAGTTTATATTAGAGATGTGCGTTATATATAATAAAATATTTTTATGTTACATAATTGTTGATGCGTCAATTTTTTGTCTGATTTTTAATAGAACTTAACTTTAGAAGTAAACTAGAAAAAACTTGAGAAGGGCAAAAGTGAAGAAAAAAAACTTCAAAGGTTAAAATGATAAAGTAACCAAATATAAAGGGGATAAAGTAGAATTTACCCATTTTTATTCTATGAAAAAATTGTATTAAGAACAAATTTCATTAATTAAGTGTGAACTGGGGAAATACCCAAACACATTCGATAAATCAAAGAAATTGCTATATTGAAACTAAAAACTCACATTACAAGAAAACAGGGAAGAGTCAATTAACACAACTTGTGGGATCGAACCCAGCATGAAGAGCCAAGTGAAGCTCATTGCCACTAACCAGCACAGCCCTACATCCCAACTTCCTCAAGTGCTCCAAAATCTTAAGATTGTTGTTGGCTTTAATCACATATCCAATGATCAAATCCAAACCCTCCAAAGCATCCCTATAAGCTTAGAAGTTTCTAGTGATTTGGGGCTTACTGTAGAGATAAAAAGGACTCTTTTCGACATTGTTCATCACATCCTCAACCCTAAGACCCTCACAGCTCAAATACCCATCTTCGGATTTGGTGAAACAATGCTTAAACAAAAGAGTTTTCGGAAAGGATTGCCCTTAGCTTTAAGGTGGTCCTTAAGGAGGGTTTGAATGTTGTTAGGAAGAAAGAGTTTTGGCTTGGGTTTGAAAGATGTTTTAGGGATTTTGGAATAGGAAGGTACTGTAGGAGGATTTGACAAGCAACCATTTTTTTTTTTGATTCAAGAGAAGCAACCATTGACAGTGCAACTTGACTGAGAAAAATGTCGGCGGGTAGCAAAGTGATACTTTTAAAACCTAGGGTTTATGGGGAGAGAGAGAGCGCTCATTGTCTGGGCAGTTTCAATTTGTACATACCCATTTCACTCTATATATATATATATTTAATGATGATATGTTTTTTATTACAATTTTATCTCTAACTATTATGGACATCACACACGCTATCCGAAAGTTGAATGTCGTCTGAATTAAACATATTCAGAAGTTGAATGTCGAAAAATGACAAAATTTTGGAATTCTACTGTCAAAATAAATGATAATTTTCGAAATGCTACTGTAGACACCCCATTTTTGACCGTCCTCAAGACTTGGACGTCACCGTTGGAACACTTGGTGATCATCTATGTTTGTGTTCATCTTGAGTTCCCGGAGGTCTCGGTCACGCGCCTTGTCTCAAGATCTCCCGACTCGACTGTTTTGTGTTTGGTTTTGCACCAAACATTTGTGTTTTGCCTTTTAAAGGCAGGGAATGGCTTGTTGGCCATCCCCACACATCACCGGCCATGGCTTGAGGCCACCGGCCACTGGTTTGTTGCCATCGGCCAAATGTTTAGCCGGCCGGCACTCTTTGTGGCCGGCCGACCATATATTTTGGTCAAATTGTATTTTTGGCCGGCCGACCACTGTGTATCTGCTTTTGCAAATATTTTTATGCCAGCTGTGCTAGCTGGCATACACCTTTGCTTCCCTCCATACATGTGTATGGAGAGATTTCCCTCTTGACTAGCTTACTTGAGAAGCTTTGCAAGAGGGAGCTCTATAAGAGGGAGCCTCTTCTCTCTCCATTGGGGTTAGACAAAAAAGACAGAGGGAGCTCTGAATTAGGGTTTACATAGTTGTTACTATTCTATCTCTATTTCTCCCTCTCTTTTGCTCTAAGTGTGTTTGTGTCTCATTATTGCACACAAACACCTAGTGTTACACCTTCTCTTGGCTACTGAGGTGCTGAGGAGCTGTTCTTGGTGTTCTTGAGTGGATTCAAGCTTGAAGAACCAGCTGGAGTGCTGTTCTTGAAGAGGGTCATCAAGGGTAAGAATTTCACCCTTTATTCCCCATTTTTGCATTGCTTTTTGACCTATCTTGCAACTATTTTTAGACTTTGTATATAACTAATAAAAGTCTTGTTTTTGAGTGCTTTAAATAGTTGTTTAAGAGTGTTTTGTTATTTGGGGTTGTTTGACCCCTCATAGGCCTTGTTTGGCCCTATTTTTGTGCTATTTTGGTGAGCTCCGGGACCACCTTGTTTGGGCCTCCTCACCATTGAAATCTTGATGGATTTCAGTGGTGAGGATGGTGCCTTAAGGTCTTAAGGAGGAGAGGGCCACCCCCCTCTCCTTGTTGTCCTTGAAAAGGGCCATTTTTGCCTGATGTATGAACATCATGTCTAAGTGTATGATGGCCATGCCTTAGCTGTTTTTTGTGCTTATTATGTCATAATATAGCTCTGTTTTTACTTGGTTTAGACACACCATGCATGCTTAGCATACTTGTCTTGTAATGCCATAAAATTGCCTTAACATGCATCTAGCATTTAGACCACTATGCTTGCTTGTTGTAAAACCCAAGTTGTGTGTAGGATTATTTTATTGGATAGATTAGTAATTAAATTAATTTATATGGGTCATTTATTAATATCAAAGAATTAGTTATGAGATGGCATTATATTTCCTATTACTTAGATGGGTAATTTTGTAACTTTGAGAAATTAGGTTAATAAGCCCACCTATAAGTCTTGGAAAACAAACAAAACAAAGGCTAGGAATTGCTCCATAGGCGGCTAGGGTTTGAGAAGGTAAAAGAAAAAAGAAAAGAAAAATAGAAGAGAGGTTCAAGTGAGGCTACAATAGGGATTGGAGGCAACACGTTGGTGATTTTGGGACACCCATTGGTTAAGGTAAAATCTGTCTTTACTGTTAATTATTAAGTTTATGTTGAGGAATTTAACAATCAATGCATTAAGGGGATTTGGAAGATCTATAGGTGCCTACTTAAGTTTTGAGAATTGGGTGCAATGTGTAAGTGTAACTTTGCTTTGGGTGGGTAATAGAAACAATGGAGTTTTGTATCATGGGTAAGGGTGTGTTTGGCTTTAAAGTTGGGTTGAATGGTTTGATCTCTTGGGTATTAAAGCAATACATTAATCTAATATAGTGGGGCTTTTGTGGGTGTATGTAACATGTAAAAAATATTAATTTATTTGAGGTTTTATTTATTAGGTTTGTGTGATTGAAGTGGTGGAGCTGGGTGTTTGGAGTTGGTATTGGAATTTTATTTCTAAGCTTTTGAGGTAAGTAACCCTCTATCACTGTTGGTTCATTTTTATTCCTATCGAATCGTTTAAAATCATAAATATATATTTATAGCCTTCGTGTTCTCTTAAAATAAAACATGGGTCAAGTATAAAACAACATCGAATATTATTATGAAAGTTATTTGAATATTTTGTAAAACTATTCTGAAAATTGTACCAAATGTTTATTCCGAAAATATAGAATTATTATTATGAAAGTTATTTGAATATTTTGTAAAACTATTCTGAAAATTGTACCAAATATTTATTCCGAAAATATCGAATATTTTATTTGAAAGTTGTGTATTGTTTGAATTTTGAACATCACTCTAGTCTGACTATGATTTGGACCCTAGCCAATGGGGGTTATTTATTGGCACAGAAACTAGTTTCTTTTGGGGCTTTACCACCGGCCTATGTGTGGTTCTGGGCCTTGTCACGGGCTAAGTGACCGTAGTCATTAAGACTTGGGTTTTGTGAATCGAATAATTGAACTATCTGAATATCGAACCATCGATTTGAACAACGAATTACTTTGAATTATCACATTGGCTTTTCATTTAAAACGTATTGTACATTGTTTATTTTTAGCTATGAAACCATCTTACAAATAATTGTTCATTTATTGAACTGTAGAAAAATTTATATTTATTGGCTATCGATTTATTTATTATTTTTTTTTAATACTTGATCCAGCTGGTAGTGATGGTTGGTTATTTACTGGGCTATCTAGCTTACCCTTATTTTTTTTTCAGATTCTGAAGAGTAGAGCTGCGCGGGATTTTTTTTTTACATGTGGGAGTGCCGAGAGTAGGACCATGATTTAAGTACTTGGATTATTGTTTTGTCAGTGGATTAATTAGTGGACTTGGTGGACATTTTCATATAAGAACTATTTATTTTTATGGATTTTGGCATTATGACAATTAAGGATTTAATTTGAGTATTTTACATTGTGGGTTATGTGATTGGATTTTTAGCCTTGCATGCTCACCTATATGAGTGTGCGGCGTTGTCACGGAACTTGGGGCGTGACACTTGTTTTGGCTTAGCTTTGAGAAGTTTTTGTGCATGTTTTGATGTGCTTAAGGTCTATTTTTGGTCATTTGGATCGTCCATGATTTGCTTTGTATAGCTGCCATGTAATCCCCCTTATAAGCCTTGAGTGTTGACCCCTCTAGCATGCTTTACTTGCACTATTTCAGTGGTTTAGAACCATTGGCCATGTCATTTCAGTCCTCATGGTATGCTTGTATGCTTGCATTTGATGCCCCTTTCATGCTTTAAGAGGTGGGTGTTTCATGCTCCATGTTTGTGCCATTGTGTATGCCTCTAGGATTAGATCATTTAGGTGCCATCTAAGTGGTTTTTGGGGCTTACTTTTGCATGATTTGTGACTGTTTTGGTCCACTTTGGTCATTTGCTTCATGTGCCACATGATCATAGTTTAAGTCCTCGGGCTCGGTTGCATGCATTATTTGCATCAGTAGGTTGATTTGGCATCATTTTCTACATGATTTTCAGAGCTTACAATGCATGCCTTTAGTCCCATGTTGGGTCTCTTTTAAGTGTGCTTAAAAGTTGCTTCTATATGCCTAAGTGTTGGACTATGTGTACATGCATGTTTGTATGTCATTTTGCTTTCATTTCCATAGCACTTGGCCACTGTTTTAGGCTTGTTTGACGGCTGCCTAAGTTAGTCTAAGTCCATTCTAGCATGTTGTGGCATGCTCGCCTTGTGTGCTGTTGCATACTTGGCCTATCGCATGCGTTGCATGCTTAAATCTTAGTGCATTTGGCATGCATTCTTCTCCTTGCTTTGGTTGCTTAACATGCCACATGTCTTGCACACTTGCATGTTGGCATTGCATCCCACATGCTTGCATGTTTGCATGTTTACCCCATGATCATACTTGCATGCTTGTCCTCATAGCATGTTAGCTAACATGCCTAGGTTGCATATCATTGCATGCATCCTTCACCTCTTGATCAAGCCATGATAGGGGTTGAAGGCTCCCTTGTATGTTTATGTGCATTGCATTTCATTTAAAATCAAAATGCACAACTTGGTCTCTGATGGGTCGTTGAACACACCAAAATATAATCACTAAACTATACCAAATTCTATTAGAATAATGGTAAGTTCAGGTATCGATCCACAAGGACTATTGTGAAATTAAACTAATTTAATTATTAAATTCCTAAATTAATTTTGATAAAAAGATTGAATGTTTATAACCTAATTTAAAAACGAATAAATTAAACTAAGGAATTAAATTATCAATTATAAATGAAATTGGGTTTACTGAATTTGGGAAAAATCCTAGGGTAGAGAATTCACCACTAACCACATAATTAGGGTTTCTAATTGAAATCAATTATGCTATGGTTTGAACGGATTAATGTTTCGCAACTACAAGTTCGAAGCATTTAACAAGAAGATTATCACATTCAATGTACGAGCACGAACCATCTCAAGTAATACGAATCGTTCACTCTAAACTAGGGTAGTGATACGACTCGTTCCTCATAGCATGGTTCGTCCCATACCTTGAATATGAAGGAAAAGAAAACAATTGTATGGATAACATTTAACAATCACAGAAAGTCAAATATTCAAAAGAATAATGAAAATTATATATAAAGAATTTCTAAAACACCATACAATGGTTCAAACCTTTACATAATATAAAATCAATAAGAAAAACCTATTACATGGCTAGGGTTTCTTCAAAACCTAGAAATGACGACTAGCCACTCATGGAGGAGTGGAAAGAGGAAGAAGATGAAGAATAAATCACCATTAGAGACATCCTTGAAGCTTTTAGTTCCTTCCTCTCCTTTCAAACCCTAGCCTCTCCCTTTAGGTCAAAACAAATTCAGAACCCTAGAAAAGCCTTTTCCTTTTCCTTTTATACTTCTACTCACTTCCAATCAGGTTTAAAATATCAGTTTGACTTTTCCAGAAAAAAGTCAACTCTGTCCAAATTTTGTCTTTTTGCCCATTTTATGCTCCGACGATGTATAACCTGATTGACATTTAACACACATAAAATATACGGTTTGACCAGCAAGTGAAGTTAAGAGATTCTAATTAACGGCCTCAATTATGTACATTTTGGCCTTAATCAGTCTCTCGAGCCATCACGCATTAAGATGCGCGATTGGTGGCCCGAGAATCAAGGAACATACCTCTTTGAGTCATGAACATGATAAGAGGTGTGTTTGGTGCAAACATTGCTTGAAATGCATTGCCATGCCATGTTTTGCCCTCTGCTACTGTCAAAACAGGTTTCTGCAGGAAGCTTTGGCCGGTCGACTACACAGAGTGCCGATCGACCAAAAGTCTGGGGCCGATAGCTCAACCAATGGTCGATGACCATCCTTCCACGGCCGGTGACCATTTGTCTTGGCCGGTGGTGTTCCACAGTGTCCAAACAGTGCACCTTGAGAGTTTTTGCAATTTTCAGAGAAGCAGAGCAGGGCAAACAGAGGCAGCTTGTGCATGGTAGCGGATTTCCGAGTGGAGCCGAGCATGCATCGCATTGGGCCCTCTTCTCGAGGCTGTTTACTATTTTATTAGATTAGTTAATCTGCTTAACTAGTTTAATTGGTCTGTAATATTTAATTAGCTTGTAGGCTAGTTAAATCTGTATTATTCTTTCGGTCCCTCCGAGCGAGGGCTAATTTGTAATAAGTGTGGGTGCGTGTGTGCATGTCTTCTAACCCCCACTTCTTTCTCCCTTTTACTTACCTGCTTTTGGTGGTTAGTATTAGGACATGTTTAATTTAGTATCCTTATACTATGCATGCGTGCATCATTCATCAATATTGCATGCATCGGGTTCGACGCATCATGCTAAAAGCATAGTATTCCAAATCTAACTTGAATACGTGCTACTTGTTGCATCCCACATGCCATCCTAGGATTAGCCGAGCCTATTCTAGTGACATTCTGTATGCGTTGCATTAGCCACTTAACATGGACTTGGATCATGCATGATTGCAAACATGTTTATTGTTTTGGCTTGGAGTACACTGTAAGTGTTTTATGTTTTAGCATCTCGCATGAGTGTGAATGTTAACATGACTGCATGATTACCATGTGGCTAGATGCTTATTTGATTAACTGTCTGAATGCCTGTGGGTGAAGGTTGGATTGTTTGAGTTGGGACAACTCATTGAAATCCGTGTTTTAGCCTACTTATGAGTAGTAAATTTCAAATTGTCTTTCAAAAGAACGGATATGCAATGCTTTGTTCCAAATTAGGCGATCTAGTCTATACTTTTGTGTTGTGCGCATCACATTGTAATTCTAACTAATTAATAGGAATAAGAACGCATATGTTTTCAAAAACAAGATATCATGGTTAGTAGAGGCCGATCTTCGGATCGGGCGAGAGGGGGTGCTCATAGCTGACCTTCCCCAATCGTACCCAAGTTCCCGAGCCGAGGCAACTTTGGTGATGACGGATACGTGGCCTTTGGCAAACGAGTCAGGGTTTCCTAAATTCCCCCATTAAAAAAAAAATATTTAGGTGGCGACTCTGTATCTGGCAAAGCAGTCCATGTTTGGCATTTCTTTACAAAAAATCTGTTTTCAAAAATGATTTGCCGGATTTGGACTCTTTGGTTCAGATTAAGAACCGTGACAAATCAAGTCCGAACTGTGGGGTGAGGCCCCCACGCGGGGCGTGTCCTCAGCTACTGCCCTATAAGCTTCGAAATAAATGATAATTTTGGAATTCTACTGTTAAAACCTAAGATTGTTGTTGGCTTTAATCGCATATCCAATGATTGAATCCAAACCCTCCAAAGCATCCCTATAAGCTTGGAAGTTTCTAGTGATTTGGGGCTTACTGTAGAGATAAAAAGGACTCTTTTCGACATTGTTCATCACATCCTCAACCCTAAGACCCTCACAACACAAATAGCCATCTTCGAATTTGGTGAAACAGTGCTTAAACAAAAAGAGTTTTCGGAAAGGATTGCCCTTAGCTTTAAGGTGGTCTTTGAGGAGGGTTTGAATGTTGTTAGGAAGAAAGAGTTTTGGCTTGGGTTTGAAAGATGTTTTGGGGATTTTGGAATAGGAAGGCACTGTAGGAGGATTTGACAAGCAACCATTTTTTTTTTATTCAAGACAAACAACCATTGACGGAGCAACTTGACTGAGAAAAATGTCGGCGAGTAGCAAAGTGATACTTTTAAAACCTAGGGTTTATGGGAAGAGGGAGAGCGCTCATTGTCTGGGCAGTTTCAATTTGTACATACCATTTCACTCTATGTATATATTTAATGATGATATTTTTTTTTATTACAATTTTATCTCTAACTATTATGGACATCACACACGCTATCCGAAAGTTGAATGTCGTCCGAATTAAACATATTTGGAAGTTGAATGTCGAAAAATGACAAAATTTTGGAATTCTACTGTCGAAATAAATGATAATTTTTGAAATGCTACTTCGCTATAAGCTTCAAAATAAATGATAATTTTGGAATTCTACTGTTAAAACCTAAGATTGTTGTTGGCTTTAATCGCATATCCAATGATCGAATCCAAACCCTCCAAAGCATCCCTATAAGCTTAGAAGTTTCTAGTGATTTGGGGCTTACTGTAGAGATAAAAAGGACTCTTTTTCACATTGTTCATCACATCCTCAACCCTAAGACCCTCACAGCACAAATACCCATCTTCGGATTTGGTGAAACAGTGCTTAAACAAAGAGTTTTCGTAAAGGGTTGCCCTTACCTTTAAGGTGGTCCTTGAGGAGGGTTTGAAGGTTGTTGGGAAGAAGGAGTTTTGGCTTGCATTTGAATGATGTTTTAGGGGTTTTGGAATAGAAAGGTACTGCATGAGGATTTGAGAAGGAAACATTGATGATGCAGATGAACGAACTTGACTGAGAGAATAGATTTGGTGAAACAATGCTTAAACAAAGAGTTTTCATAAAAGATTGCCCTTACCTCTAAGGTGGTCCTTGAGGAGAGTTTGAAAGTTGTTTGGAAGTAGGAGTTTTGGCTGCCATTTGAATGATGTGTTAGGGATTTTGGATTAGAAAGGTACTGCTGGAGGATTTGATAAGCAAACATTGATGGAGCAGACGAGCGAACTTGACTGAGAGAATGGATTTGGTGAAACAGTGCTTAAACAAAGAGTTTTCGTAAAGGATTGCCCTTAGCTTTAAGGTGGTCCTTGAGGAGTGTTTGAAGGTTGTTGGGAAGAAGGAGTTTTGACTTGCATTTAAATGATGTTTTAGGGGTTTTGGAATAGAAAGGTACTGTAGAAGGATTTGAGAAGCAAACATTGATGGAGCAGACGAACAAACTTGACTGAGAAAAAGTCGGTAGGTAGCAAAGTGAGACTTTTAAACCTAGGGTTTATGGGTGATTTGGTGGAGTGGAGGGTTGACTTCAAAACGACGTCATTTTGGTGAGGGAAAGAAAACCAATGAACCAAAAAACAAGGCTCTGTTTGGTGAGAGAGAGAGAGAGCTCATTGTCTGATGATGAAAATGTTCCAAATGAGCAAAAGGGTTTGAAGCCAATAAGGTATCAGGAATTTTGAGGCTTATAGGGATGCTTTGGAGGGTTTGGATTCGATTATTGGATATGCTATTAAAGCCAACAACAATCTCAATATTTTGGAGCACTTGAGACTGATGATTTTTTATTATGCTTATTGTAGAGAAATTCCTGTTGAAAATACTTTTGGTTGGATAAGGGAGGATTATAATTCATCGGACTGTTTGTCTTGAGATACATTGTCCCTGTACTATTTGGTTAGACTGGATTTATATCCTATATTTATTTAGCCATGATATTAGATGCCTGGATTGGACTATTTTTAGTGAATCCAATGTTTGGTTGGACGAACTGGATAAGGATAAATGTTCAAAAGACTATTTTACCCTTATAATTTATAATTTTTATTTAATATATAATTTTAAATTTGTAATCTATAATTTATAATTTATAATTTAACCACACTAAATTTTTTTAATTTATAAGGCCATAATTTTTAATTTATTATTTTCAATTAAATTAAATTTATAATTTATATTTTTTATTTAATATATAATTTTAAATTAACAACACTAAAAAAATAATTTTATTTAATATATAAATTTAATTTTTTAACAACACTAAAAAAATTTAATTTATAAGGCCATAATTTTTAATTTATTATTTTTAATTAAATTAAATTTATAATTTATAATTTATATTTTTTATTTAATATAAAATTTTAAATTAACAACACTAAAAAAATAATTTTATTTAATATATAAATTTAATTTTTTTAACAACATTAAAAAAATTATAAGGTCATAATTTTTTAATTTATTATTTTTAATTAAATTTAATTTATAATTTATAATTTAATTTATATTTAATATATAATTTTAAATTGACAACGCTAAAAAAATAATTTAGAAATGTTCAAAAGACTATTCTACTCTTTTCGAATTGTTTATTAAGTAATAGAATGTAGGTAAAATGAATTTTTTACACATTAGTTCTATTGGATACCAATCCTATGGAAATAATCTTACTCCTCCCATTAGGATACAATAATCTCTCATATAAGGGATTAATAGCCCCAAGGGACCATTAATCCGGAGTAAAAAAATTGAACAAAACAATGGGTTTTTAGTTCGAATGGACTAATAATCCAATCTTATGAAATAATCCCTCAAAACAAACACACTCATGAACCAGGAGGATATTATTTGAGAAGTGTCAAATAAATATATTTTTTAATTTTTTATAAAAAAAAGTGTAAGAAATAGAGGGATAATATGACTCAAAAAAAAAAAAAAATTGAAATCATTAATAATGTTATATATATACTAATTATTATATTAATTAGCGTATTAATTAATGATGTGATATAATTTAATATATTTTTAATATTTATAATTTATATAATGGGTGGGTACACAATAATCATTCAAATCTCGGATCTGAAAGACTCAAAACATATATATATATATATCAATCAGTGCGATTTGCAGGAACTGTGTCTGATCAACGGTTGCTGATGAGGGATTCACAGAAGCTTCCATAGAATGGCAGAGCAGGCGATCGAGAAGAGCTCGTCTGAAGCAGAGACAAAGAAGAAGAAAGATGACCTTACAGATCCACAATTCAACAGGTTTTCAAAGCTAAATACTTCCCTGATACTTCCTTTTGGGTAGCAAAAGACTCTGCTTCCGCTTCATGGGCTTGGAAGAGTATCCTTGCAGGCCGAAAAGTGCTGGAGCGAGGTTGGCGTTGGCAAGTAGGTAATGGTCGAAATATTCGAATTTGGGATGATCCTTGGCTTCCTTCTCAATCTACCTTTCGAGTTTTGGTCCCTAGACCTGCTAATGCTCACATTAATTGGGTGTTTGATTTGATTGATCTTGTTTCTATGACTTGGAATCAACCTCTTATCTTGCATTCTTTTTCTGAAAATGTGGCACGTATGATTATGGCTATTCCCATCAGCTACACGGGGGTTGAGGATAAACGAATTTGGCACTTTTCTTCTACTGGTGAATTTACAGTTCGGTCCGCATATGATATTGCTTCACAAGTGTGCATGGAAAAGCATAAAGCCACTCGCTTATTAGGTGAAGCTAGTTCTTCGGGTAACATTCAACATGTTTGGAAGTCCATCTGGGGGTTACATATTAAACGTAAAATTCATCATTTTATGTGGCGATGTGCCCATAATATTCTCCCTACTAATATTGCTCTTTGTCAGCGTAAAGTATTGACTGATCCGTGGTGTCCTCGTTGTGGTATTGAATTGGAAACATTGGATCATCTTCTTCTTCGCTGTCCTGATTCACAACTTGTTTGGAAATGCTCTCCGCTTCGATTGGAATGGCCTTCACATATTACGCTGGATTGTTTCACTGAGTGGTGGCAATATCTTGAGCATCTTTTTGCTAGTTTAGAGCACGGGGATAAGAATTTACAATTGGTTTGTTATATTTGTTGGGCTCTTTGGAAGTCTCGGAATGCTTGGGTCTTCTCCCAAATTCGACAACTGCCACCGTCCATTTCCAGCTTGGCTGTAGCGGAATGGATTGAATTTTCTGTTGCCTTGGACTTGCCTCCTCACGATCAAGCATCATCCTTGCCAAGTGTTCCTACTGCAGCACTATCTCATGTTTCCCCTCCTATTAACCGTTGGATGTGTCCTCCTTGTGGTTACATCAAGTTAAATGTGGATGCTAGTACAAGAGAGAGAGCTTTTCGGGCTGGCATAGGTATTGTGGGCCGGACTTCGGTGGGTGCCATCTTGTTTATCAAATCTATCCCTTTATTTACTTGTCCTTCCCCTAGAGTGCTTGAAGCGCTAGCAGTTCGAGAGGCCTTACAGCAAGTATTATTTGGCCAACATCGTAATATCATTGTTGAAGGTGATGCTAAGGCAGTATATCAGAGCCTTAATGGTGCTATGCAACCTCCTCAGGACATTGCTGTAATTGTTCAAGACTGTCGTACATTAAGTCTTTCTTTCAATTCAGTCTGTTTTAGTTTTGTTCCACGTATTTGTAATGGTGTAGCGCATGATATTGCGCACCATGCTCTATCGATTGATGAGGCTCGAGTGTGGGATGTTTGTTTTCCATCCTGGTGTTTACACTCCCATCAATCTGATATTGGGTCGCTAGACCCATTGTAATTATCTCTATGAATAAAACTCTTCTTTCTTTGGCAAAAAAAAGATCCACAATTCTTCAGCTGCGTTCTTCAGCCTTCCCCTGCGGACTCCGATGCCGATTACATCGGAATTCGTCGCCTTCTTCTCCGTCGCAAGGCTCAATCTGGTGTTCTTCGACGCAAGGTTTGATTTATATACATAATTCATGTACATACATACTTGTATCTGTGTATTGTAATATTAGATCTGTGTTTGGATTAGAAAAAAATGAATGTATAGAAGTGTGTCAATCTAATGTCCACGGTATTGCATTGTGATATTCAAAATGATGTTATTAGTATGAGTGAAAGTGAATCTAGCTACTTGATATAAGAGATTTTGGATGTAAGATTGCAAGATGATGCCTTATAGTTTGTTTGGATTGAGTGATTTGGTGAGAAATGATAAGAAATGAATAGAAAGAGAAATGTTTTAACATGTTTGGTTTGTAAGTTTTAAGTGATTTTGGATGTAAGATTGCAAAATGATGTGTTATAGTTCGTTTGGATTGACTGATTTGTTGAGAAATGATAAGAAAGTGAAATGTTTTAACATGTTTGGTTTGTATCTTTAAGTGGAAAATGGTGAGAAAGTGAACCCTCTTATTTTATATTGCGGTGAGATTTGGTGATTGGTTGTGTATTTTTTCATAATACCGAGAACTCCCATTTTTCACTTGCATTTAGTTGGATTGGTTGGATGCAAATTGTCTGGTGATCAGAGATAGTGTAATTGATTGGAGATCTGCTGGAATCATTTCTGATCAAGGGGCTTCTTCTGTTAAGAAGCCTGTTTGATGATGTTCAAGGCTCTCAGGGCACATGTTACCAATTTACCGTTGTTGAGTCTGATTCTTTTGAGCTTATGGGTCTTATAAAAGACACTAGTTTTCAGTCTTTTATTTAAAGACATCATGGCCAGATAAACATTTCTTCATATAGTGTTGTACATACGAACAAACAAAACTCAAAAAAATTTCTTATAAACTGATGTGGTACCTGTCGTGTTAGTCAATTGGGTCTTATTTTCCAAAATTTTATCACTGTATGCCATGTCAGTTTTGTAAGAAATGTTTGTAAAAAAAATGTATGTATAGAATTTTCCTTTTTCAGAAGACAGTTTTTCTGACTAAAATTCAGTGACAAGGCAGTTTATTGGGTGGCAACTGAACCTTATAGAAGGTTGTTTTGTTTTCCCTAGACTGCTCATCTATTTCCCTGTCCTATCTTTGGTAGAGCTTATTTACACCATTGCAGATGTGTCCAAGAATTATTACATATTAGGGAACATTATTTTGAAACATCAATAACTCCTACTTATAGCTATCTATTTTAGAAGAAACTGTGCATTTGCACTATTTTGTTGCTTTGCTGTGACCTAAGAAGCATGGACACGGACACGTGACACGACACAAATACGACACGGACATGCCGATACATTAATTTTCAAAAAATGCAGGACACGACACGTTTGCAACACGCATGAAATATATAAGTTTATATATTTATTATATGTTATATATATGAATATATCATTCAAAGATAATAAAAATGCAATATAACACTAATTCCTATAAATTTACATGGTTTTTGTTTTATTATTGTATCTTAAGTTATTTTGTTCAAACTTATAATTAGTTTCACATATATCTAATCGATAAACACGCGTGTTTAAGCGATTGACACGTGTGTCTTCCAAGTGTCTAAAGAGTGTCCTGGTCTTTAAAAAAATTTAAAAAATAGGATACGTTTTGAAGAGTGTCAGACACGTATACTAAGAGTGTCCAAAGAATGTCGGTGTCCGACACGGACACGGACACGTCACCTTCTTAGAAGTGTCCGTGCTTCTTAGGCTGTGACTAGGACAGGAGCATTAATAATTAATAGTGGGAGCAAGGAAATTTATTATTAGTATTTTAATGTATTATTTCTCTTGCACATCTGTATGCGAAGAGTTTCAATTTCTTTGTATGAGTTTCTACATAGAGATCTCATGTATATCTTTCTATTCCCCTTTGATCGACAAAACCTTGGCTTAGGTGTTGATAGGATAGGAAATTTGTGGCCAACAGATATTTATCACAAAAAAAAAAAAAAAAAATTGTGGCCAACAGATCTAATCATCTAAATGGTTAAGAATTTCACCATGCATATTTGTAAGGCCTTATGTGCATATATATTTATGCTTGCACGTATATCTATCCATGAATTTGATCTAATAATTTGTAATATCATAGGATTTTTATAAAATTTATTGAAATTATTAGGGTAAGAATTGAATGGACTTTGAATCCCTATAACTACGAATGAATGAATATATTGACAGTTTACATAGGATTCCAATATAGAAACCTATCGTCATGAATGGCATCATTTAAGGAAATGAAGCCATCTCAATTAATTTTAAAAAGTTGGCCATTTGTCACTTCAAAGAAACTTAAAGTTGATCACTTGCTATGAAATATGGTGAAGTCCTCTAGTTTCCACAATGGCTCCATTTAAGGAATGGGTTTGCATTTAGCTATAGAAAGTAAAATGAGACCTATCAAATATGAAGGGATATCTCCCGATATGTTGAAAGATTTACTATGGTAAATCAGGTGCTAAGAAGCATGAATTTGGAGAGGAAACATAATACAACATGATACGGACACGCAAGCATGACAATTTAAAAAAAAAAAAATGATATACAACACAGTTGGGATACTACAACAAATAAATAAATATTTTTATATATACATCAAAATAATAATTTTTTAGTTTTTTGTTGAAAATAATAAATATTTCATTCTATTTTCAAAATAATAAGAAATCATTTTTTATATTTTATATATTGGAAAAGAAGTGCAAACAAAAATTCCTAATATATTTTTTAAAAATATCTTCACAAACACATTTGGAGTTATGGCTTTTAGAGTTCCTAAAATTAAAAAAACCAAGGGAAGAGAGATTAATAGGTATAAATCTACTTTTTTTAGATTGTGATGTGTTTTATGAATATCTAAGCGATGGACACTTACATCTTTTAAGCGTTCTCCCGTGAAGTTTTCGTTTATAATATATAGGAATCATAACTATTGTTGTTATTTTTAGTTTGTACTTTCAAGAAATTAGACAACCTGAAATGATCTGGAGTCTGTGAGGCTTATTCGATCCACTGATTTTTGAAAGGCTTATTTAATGTCAATTCTGTCCCTAAACTTCTAGAAAAGTCAAGATTTTTGAGACTAACAAAATACCCTTATCCGGAACTGCTATTAGATCAAAATGAAATTTAGATTAGGTTTTTAAAATATCAAAACATTGTCAATTATTAGAGATTACAAATTCATCAAGTATTATTTATTTGACAGTATAATCATTTCCAATGGTTAGAAGCATTATTAGTAGAACTTTTCATGCATTTAATGAACAATGTGAGCTTTATTATTTAGTATATTTATTTTTATGGGCATTGACTTGGACCAAAAATGACTTTATGCACTAATTTGTGTTGAAGGACTGGAGATGAAATGGAAAAGGTTATGTGGCCTTCCGCAATTATATTAACAGGCCGAGGAACTGGGAAAGTTTGCATATACCTAGCCACCCAAGCACTCCTGGACAAAGGTTGCTGAAATTTCACTAGATGTTTACAAGTACAGTGAAATGATTATCATAGTGATTACTGAAATTTGCATCTTAAAAGTGAGAATTTTAATATTTGTGCATGCATGTTTGTTCTTTTTTCTTTTTTATTTTATTTTATTATTTTTACAATGAATGAAATTTATAATCACTGTAGATTCAGATTGAGTTGAAGCACTTAAGTGATGACAATCTTTGAACAAACATAACATAAACAACCTAAACTTCAGACTTATAATCTTGAATACATTAATTTGTGCTGCAATTTAATGTATAATGTCTCAAAGGTCATATTTTTGTTTATTCAAACTACCACAATTGAGAATCTTTATCTCCTGATTTGAGTCAAAGGAAGGAGATAGTAGAACTATTCTTCAAAAATAAGAGATTTTTTTTTAAAGATGATCACGGATGCATTACATACTGTCATACTGATTACAGGCCCCTTTTCATTTATTTTTCTTATCGTTTTACCAAGTTTATAAGTACTCAAAACATCATTCTCTTTTCCCATGTGTTCATAAACCGTGATGAAGTTTTATGACTGTGCATCTTTCTGATATGATTATTATTTAAATTCATGTTTCCATACAATTCTGACATCAGGGTAATTTACTGGTTGATGCATCAGTGGGCGATGGATATCATCTCCAGGTCCACTCTCTCTTTCTTTTGAGATGGACAGCTGGAGTCCTATCAGGGTATGCCTCATTTCTATAATTTTTCTCAAAATTTACTTTTTTAGGTTAAATTGCAAGACATATTGCCTCTTTTGTTTTTTCTCTCTGCTGTATATTTATTCAACACAGTTTCTCCATGTGGGAGAAAACAAACCTACAATCTATTATTTAAGAATGTTTATGCATTGGCAGAGAAAAGTTTTGCAAATATGGTTGCTTTTTACTGTCTTAAATTCAACTCCGCCCTCTTCTCTTCTTGTTGTTGGTGTTTCCTTGTGATTTTGTGAGGTGTATTTTTTTGTCTTGATAGGACAAATCATGAACTTGATTGTCGTATGCCACTGTCTCTGTGTGTGTGTGTGAATTGAGGATCTGCATCAGCTACAATGATTGGATTGCATTATGTTATAATCTGGGTTTTTGTGATGCTTATTGTACATTTATACTCTAGAAATCATTTGTAGTGATTAAATCTTAATTGCTAACTGTTATGCTAATTTGAGGTGGTTGGGAGTTAGGACATCAGTTGCTAATTATGATGACGTACTCTATATTCGGTTTAAATAGTTTTCTTCTGGTGCCAAAGTATCTAGACATGATTAATGGAGTACCCTTTTTCAACACATGGCTCTTGCTCCTGTGTCATGTGTCCTGTTATCATGGCATGTGTCTGAGATGCTGATCAAACTTTGCTGTAGTCTTCATGATCTGTAAATGGTGGGAATTCCATAATGTTAACAATCAAATATTGAAATCGTTTTCAACCAAGGGATTTACCAAAACAAAAAGGTTGCAATCTGCCAAGTATAAACTGTTTTTATTAAACCTACTTGCCTGCATGTGCAAATGTTTTTCTTTTTCTTTTTAAAAGAACTCAGACCTTAGTTTTGAGAAGAAGGTCTAGGGTCAGTTGGGATGAGGCTTTTCCAAGTCGAAACAACAGTTGCATATCCATAAAGCACAACAGCTCAAGACAGTTTTGTTTTAATTTTGTTTCCATGTAATTGTAATATGTCACATGTTCACTTTCTTCACAGGACCTACGAAGTGGCAATCAAGCTTTGAGTCATAGTCCAAGTTTCAGCTCAAAAGCCTCAAATGCAAGTGATGGTGATCACCCACGTAGAAAAGCTGAACCTGGATATTCCTTTGTGGGGATGCATTGCATCTTTGACCAATGCAAGGCCATGGGTAACTTTCTAGATTGTTTTCATGTCCATTTTCCATCATTTTTCATATAGTAGCATGTTTCTTTGTCACATCACAGTGATTAACCTTGTAGTTTTGTTTTCAGTTACGGTTGTGAAGTTTGGGCAAATGAGTTCTGATCTACTTGCATATGGGGCATCAGATGGTACCTTGACTGTATGCACTGTCTCTGATCCACCAGCAGTTCTCAACCAGTTAATAGGGCATTCAAAAGATGTCACAGGTTGGATTAACTGGTATTGATTCTGTAGGCTTTTCTTAATTCTTATGCTGATGTTTGCTGTATCTGTAGTTTGCTCTTGGCCAAGTTTCTGAAATATATCTATTATAACTTCTTGATTGTTGTGTTCAATAAAATTATCCTTAGACACTTATGTGATCTTGGTGAAACACTAGACAGATAGGAGTACTAGGTCTGAGCACTGTTTTCTGTTCTGTAGTTACACTATGCTGTTCCTATTTTGCAGCCTTACTTCTTCTTTTAACTTTTATTTGAAATATGTCAATTTAATGTAATTTTCAAGTACAAATAATGTAAATTACCCTAAATACTCTAATGATGTACGGTGAAATGTATTATACATGGGAGTGCTAGTTCTCATCCCTTTCTTGTGTTCCTTATATCACTTTGCTGTTGCCAACTAAAGTTTGCTTGTTTATTTGAAAAATCTAGAGGAAAAAAAATAAATAAATAAAAAATTAGTAGTTAAGTTTGAGCCTGTCTACAACTTATAGAATGTGATATAAAATTATGCCTTATGGTATAAAATTAGCGATATAAAATTGAGCATATCTACAACTTATAGAATGTGGTAACAAGAGTTTTTAGGCATTTCCACTAAATAAATCCAAACTAATCTAACCTATTTTAGACATTTACACTATGCCGTTCCTATTTTGTAGTCCTACTTCTTCTTTAACTTTTTTTTGAAATATGTCGATTTAATGTAATTTTCAAGTACAAATAATGTAAATTACCTTAAATACTCTAATGATGTTTGGTGAAATGTATTATACATGTGAGTGCTAGGTCTCATCCCTTTCTTGTGTTCCTTATATCACTTTGCTGTTGCCAACTAAAGTTTGCTAGTTTATTTGAAAAATCTAGAGGAAAAAAAAAAAAATAGTAGTTAAGTTTGACCTTATGCCTTATGGTATAAAATTGGCGATATAAAATTGAGCCTATCTGCAACTTATAGAATGTGGTAACAAGAGTTTTTAGACATTTCCACTAAATCAATCCAAACTAATCTAACCTTGGGCACATAGATATAGGGAAGGATCAGATGATACTATGTACGATCATGTTTAAAGTTTTGTTACATGGGTAGAGTTTTTGGCTCCTCAAATTATGGATACAATCGAAGCATCTAAAACAAGTCGAGAAACAAACAACATGAAAAGTCTCGCAAATATAAGGAAATAAATAACAAACAAATAGATATCATGGAAAAATATTGCCTAATTATTGCATGCTAAGTATGTTTGAGGCAGTAAATCTACTCATATGGCAAGATAATGATTTAACTCAAAGAAATGTTTTATTAGGGGTGCACATCAGTCTGTTCGATTCGGGTTAGAGCCAAACCGACAACTAAATAGAAATTGGTTGGTTCCTAATATTTGGACCTAGAACCAAAATGACCAATTTGTGGATGGAACGAAATCAATCCAACTGGTTGACCAGACGTGTCAAATTATTTGTACAAGGCTTCTCATTTTTATTAGAACTATTTTACTATCACCATTCTTATTGTTTGTGTCCTAATGCTAGTCCTTTTCAGATTTTGACTTCACATCGAACAATCAATATTTTGCATCATCTTCAATGGATAAAACTGTGAGAATATGGGAGATATCCAAAGGCCTTTGCATGCGGGTGATTTATGGAGTCTCTCCTCAACTTTGTATTCGATTCCATCCTGTAAGAAAACACTAGCACGCATGATCTTCCTCATTTAAAACAGTTTAACTGCTGCATTTAAATATCTTCTTTGACATCTATGTAAATCCTTGAATTGTCTTAAAAATTCTAAACAATTTTAGCTATTTTTTGACTTCCAAGTTTTTTCCTCAAATCCTTGTTTGGCAGCCTGCAGTTTTAGCCAAAGAGCCAAAAAGTTACTATAAGTTGTCACATCACTTTCTATTTTTTTGCACATCTTTTCGTAAAAAGTCAAAAAGTTAATAAAATAGCTTATTCCCAACAATTTTAATTTCTCCTATATCTTTTTCCCCTGAAAGGCTATATGTCATTTTCTTTATGAAAGTATACTTGTTAATTTTTTTCATCATAGACTGTATTCATTCAATCTACCTGTCTCATAGGTAGCATTTCTACATTTGATATTCCAGGTGTTCAATTTCAGCACTGGGAGAGTAATTAATAAAACTGTCTTCGACAATGAGGTTACTGCTATGGACCATGATCACACTGGTCAGCTTATTTTCTGTGGGGATGCTCAGGTTTGCTTGTTTTACATTCATTTTGTCGTCTTTTTTATCTGGTGAACTCTGATATCTAGTCTTAAAAATTTTCCAAACTGGTAAATTGTACAGGGATGTGTATACACAGTTTCTATGAACTCACACACAGGCGTATTGTCCCGGTCTCATCTCTCTCTCTCTCTCAGGTCTTAGTTGTGAAGCATTGATGAGGAAATCGCATTTTGGATTTTGTAGTGTTTCGTTGGAGATACAAGGTTATTTGACTCTTCGATGCTCACTAAAATTGGCTCCACGACTACACAGTATCCGAGCTTCCTTCTGCCCTCTGATTTCCCTTGAAAGAGGAGAATTCATAGGTTTGTAAGTCAATTTTGAAGTCAGTAGTTCTACTCTCTTAACTGTTTCACATTGAAGGACCCTTTTCTAATGTGGGCCGGTTTTAGACTTTTCAGTAAAACGTGAAAGAGTCTAACAGAACCAATCTATCTCCACTGCTGCTTACTAATTTGCTTATTCGGTCATTGTCCATTATGTTTGGATTAAATGAACACTTGAATCTCTCTCTCTCTCTCTCTCTCTCTCTCTCTCTCTCTCTCTCTCTCTCTCTCTCACTTTAAAGAACTTGCAACTCGATAGCTGCCTACCAGAACTTTGAGCATAAGTGTATACACTTGAATAGATTTTTACAAGAAGCTCAAGAGGAAACATGGCCCTGGGATGCAAGAGCTGTGAGAGGATCTGACTGCTGTTTTCGGATAGCTATCTCTCAAGATAGATGTGGCTTCTCCTGCTTTGGGGAGATTTTCCCATTTTAATCTTGTTTGTTTTGATAGATCCATCTAGAATTTCTACTTTAGAAATATTTCCAATCCTGAAATCTGTGAGCTTGCTTCTGTTTTCATTACCCTCTTGATTTTTATCTGTTTATGTTTCATTCATGGTTGGGAGATGAAGGGTGCCATGGTCTTGTCTCAAAAAAGAAATCTCAAAATTGACTGAAATTTTGTCAAGAGAAGAAATTATATAAAATAATCAGTATATATGATTATTTGAAAGCTTAGCCTGAAATTGATGTTGTCTGGTAAAAGTTTTATTGCTTAGAAATTTCATAATTCTCATTTCTTTCGCAATTTTATGGAATAGTTATGATTATTGATCTTCTTGACATTGTGATCTGTTTTGTGCATGAAGTTGTTGGAAGTGAGGACGCAAACGTCTATTTCTATTACTTAACTCGGCCAAGGCATGCATGTGTAAACAAGCTGCAGGTCCGTTTTTCACTACCAAACCGAGTTTTAATAGTCAACAACATTTACAATTTCTTTTATTCTTTTTTTTTTTTTTTCTCCAATGATTATTAAGACATATATGATTGCAGGGACATGGTTACCCCATTATAGGTATTGGAACCATGGAGAGAACTTGTTGGCTTCGTCTGATTTTGGTGGCACAGTTATCATATGGAAGAGAGCTAAGACAGGTTGAGAGAGAATCATTTTCGGAGGTAAAAGTTTGAAATCAAACTAATGGAATGTCAAAGGAACTTTAATTTTGTTTGTGAATTTGCCATTTTTTGTGGAAATGGGAACAAATTTATTTGTGTTATACAAGAATTTTACTGTCAAATTGTATTGGACTGTTGAGGAAGCTGAACAATCGCGAATTGAATTTATTTCTTTGTATTTTTGCATTTACAACTCGATCGGGACTTGAAATCAATTCTTTGTAATATTTATGTGCACTCAGATACAATTGATCAGTTCATGGTAGTTTATAATAATTTTTAATTGCATAAAAATTTATAAATAACATGATAAATAGACAAGTGAACAGGCCTATTTTGGTTAGTTTTTGTTTTCATGTGTTTTTTGAAAACAATAAATGGTAAGTTCGAAAGCATTTGTAGTTTTCATACAGTTCTTGATTTTTATGCAAAAACATTTTTTGAAATTTAAATATTTTTGGTGCTTCCTAAGAATATCTTCATTTTAGAAATTTTTCTTGAAAACAGATTTCGAAAAACAATTGGCCAAACACGGTTTATTTTATTTTATTTTATTTTATTTTCCAGAAAATGAAAATGATACTAAACAAGCCCGATTTTCCAGTCAAATAAAGCATCAAGCAAAGACCTCTTTATCCATTGCTGCTAAGTAAGTTAAATTATTTGATATGAGATACACAGAAAAACCCTAGTAGTGAAACATAAAACCCCAGAAACAAAGAATCTAGATTAAATAATTACAACCAACCAAACACACCCTCAACTTTTTGGAAGGAAAACCCTGAACCAAACAAATGTACATGACAAGAGTTTTTTGCTTTTGATGCAGACAACATTTGCCTATGTGTTCTCTGCTTGAAGCCTTACTTTAACTCCCCAACAACTCCTTCAATTTATGTCTACCTCACGATGTGGTGTTTTATGTCGTATTACCTCCGACGGCGCTTTGTATCCACCTGGAAATACCCATATCACACATGAATGTTATGCAGTAGCAGTAATATTTGAGTGATAATGACTATGAGCATATGACTTGACACTCATTATTGAACTTGTTTTGGAACAAATTTGAAAATACACAGTATATAATTATTGCTACTGAGATTGAACTATATGCGTAAAAGAGATGTATGAGCTCAACACCTAGTCCAATTTGATGACCTGATAGGAGCAATGCAGTTTGCAGGGTTACGTGCAGAGAGTGAGGAATTAGATTCCCCATTCTTCATTCAGATAGCCTGGATATAAATCCAGAAGCATTTTCCACGCCACACAGATTGCCGTCCTCAACAGAAAATGAAAACCTAACAACAATAGTGCTAAAGACTATATATAGACTTAAAAAAACAAAAAAAACTTAAGACAGAATTTTGGTGTTTTTGGTAATACAAGATCGCCGTTCAATTCTTTCCAAGTAATTGGATCCTTTTCCTTGTTCAAGAATCTACGCCCTTCTTCCACTCCAAGTTTTGAGTAACTACAACCAATCATCTTTTCATGTTCCAAATGGCCAACAAATGAGCTAACAAGAATGTAATTGAGGAAAGATTACTTGGGAAGAACAATGGAGACGAGCAGCTACAAACACGAAGGAAAAACCACAGAAGCAACTGTGTGGAGGGGCGAGGAATTTCCATAAATAATGTTTGTGAGAAAGTAGCTTCACAGTTGACAAATAGACGAATCCACCCGATGACAATTTGACATACTCACCATGGGAAAATTCTCAAAATTTGACTTCAATACTCGAAAGGAAAAAAAGGAGGAATTTGGGGATAATTAGCACGCCTCATGAAGCCAAAGGGCATATGCCCATGCCCTCGATACCAACATAAGCCCATAACAATGACAAAAGCCTCCAGATCTTGATGAATTTGCAATGCTGTCACTTTTAAACAGAGCTTGAAGGATTCTCTCAAAATCAGCAACTCATATAACTAGAGTCCTAGCCATTCTCAATTTTCCAAAACAAGAGTATCCATTAGAAATTTCAGTGAGTATGCAAGCAATTATTATTGCTTCTTCTATTGATTATTGATTTCTGAAACTACTTAGGGTCAACTACATGAATCATTTCTACTGACAACACATTAGCTTTTGCCTTTATTGTTTCCGGTCCAACCATTAGGCCATTTAGGCCATCGCCTAAGGCCTCACTTTCTTGCAATAGTAAAGCCTCATAAAATTTTCCTCGGTCCAAATGCCCTCGATAGTAGCAAAGTTTTTAAAGGAGAATGCTTAATGTGAGGCGTAAGCCTTAAGAAGTTGAGGCATGAGCATTTCAAATTCTAAAATTTTATATTTAGTAAATAATTTAAATATTTTAAAACAACAAATAAATACATCAAAATTACTTTTTTATGTTTAAATCATCTACTAGACTAAGGGGTTGTTTGGGTTTGTTTGGACGGATTGGATAAGGTGGGATTGTAATCCATCGGACTGTTAGTCCTGGAATTCATTGTCCACGGACTATTTGGTTCGATTGGATTTGTATCCTACGTTTGTCTAGTCATGGGATTAGATGTCTGAATTGGACTATTTTTAGTGAATCCAATGTTTGGTTGGACGGACTGGATAAGGATAAATGTTCAAAAGACTATTTTACCCTTATAATTTATAATTTCCATTTAATATATAATTTTAAATTTGTCATCTATAATTTATAATTTAACAACACTAAAAATTTTTAATTTATAAGGCCATAATTTTTAATTTATTTTTTTCAATTAAATTAAATTTATAATTTATATTTTTTATTTAATATATAATTTTAAATTATCAACACTAAAAAAAATAATTTTATTTAATATACAAATTTAATTTTTTAACAACACTAAAAAAATTTAATTTATAAGGCCATAATTTTTAATTTATTATTTTTAATTAAATTAAATTTATAATTTATATTTTTTATTTAATATATAATTTTAAATTAACAACACTGAAAAAATAATTTTATTTAATATATAAATTTAATTTTTTTAACAACACTAAAAATATTATAAGGCCATAATTTTTAATTAAATTTAATTTATAGTTTATAATTTATATTTTTTATTTAATATATAATATTAAATTTACACTACTAAAAAAATAATTTATAAATGTTCAAAAGACTATTCTACCCTTTTCGAATTATTTATTAAGTAATAGCATAAGGGTAAAATGGACATTTTACACATCAATCCCATGGGATAACAATCCTATGGAAATAATCTCACCCCTCCCCCTAGGATACAATAATCCTGCGTATAAGGGACTAATAGTCCGAAGGAGCTATTAATCTGGAGCAAAAAAATTGTACCAAACAATGGACCATTAGTCCGGACGATGAACTAATAATCCAATCAAATGAAATAATCCTTCAAAACAAACACAATCATAATAATATATAACCAAAGTCGTAAGTGTGTGAACTGAGATATGATGTGCACAAAGATGAAAGAGTGTGTGAAAATAGAATTTCTCCACTTCAACCCTTTTATCTTTCAAGTTTTTCCCAGTTCGCGCTAGGGGTGCAACTTGGGTGGGCTCAACCCGAGCAACCCGAACCTAGCCCGAATTTTTTTAGGGCTTGGACAAGAGATTTTTGAATTCGGTACGAGCTTGGGCAAAAATTTAAAAGTCCGAATTAAATTTGAACAGGCTTGGGCAAAGACGTCAAATAACCTGAGCAACCCAAAACCCGAATTATACATTTATAGATATATAAAAATATTAAATATACATATAAATTATTAGCCATTGCATGATATTAAAGTAATTTAGATTATTAAATCATATTGAATATATATTATTATATATACGAATAACATAAAATCTTACATTTTTTTTTTCCACTCATAAATTGTAAGGACTACTACAGCGACATCTCTCTTACATTATATAAATTATTTGTTTTTGTGGTATTAATGATTTTCTATATTAAAAAATGTAAATAGAGTCAAATTTTAATAATTTAATAATGTAGCTGAAAAAAAAAAAAACCTAAAATTTATTTACAATTCAAACAATTCGGGCAATTCGGGTTTAACTCGGGTCGGCCTTGGGCAAACAACCTCGGGTTACAATTCGGGCTTGGGCGGGCCTGGGTAGGTCTCAGCACAACTTGGGTTGGGCTTGGACAACCTCCCAACCCAACCAAACCCGCCCGAGTTGCACCCCTAGTTCGTGCCTAAAACTAATTTATGTTCAAATTAGATAGAAAATATTATAATAACTGTCACATAAGACAAAAAAAATATATCACTATATTAGAAGTTTGTATTAGAGATGTGCGTTATATATAATAAAATATTTTTAACAGAAATTAACTTTAGAAGTAAACTGGAAATAACTTGAGAAGGGCAAAAGTGAAGGAAAAAAAAACTTTAAAGGTTAAAATGATAAAGTAACCAAATATAAAGGAGATAAAGTGCAATTTACCCATTTTTATTCTATGACAAAATTGTATTAAGAACAAATTTCATTAATTAAGTGTGAACTGGGGAAATGCCCAAACACGTTCTATAGATCAAAGAAACTGCTATATTGAAACCAAAAACTCACATTACAAGAAAATAGGGTAGAGTCAATTAACACACCTTGTGGGATCGAACCCAGCATAAAGAGCCAAGCGAAGCTCATTGCCACTAACCAACACAACCCCACATCCCAACTTCCTCAAGTGCTCCAAAATCTTAAAATTGTTGTTGGCTTGAATCGCATATCCAATGATCGAATCCAAACCCTCCAAATCATCCCTATAAGCTTGGAAGTTTCTAGTGATTTGGGGCTTACTGTAGAGATAAAAAGGACTCTTTTTCACATTGTTCATCACATCCTCAACCCTAAGACCCTCACAGCACAAATACTCATCTTCGGATTTGGTGAAATAGTGCTTAAACAAAGAGTTTTCGTAAAGGATTGCCCTTACCTTTAAGGTGGTGCTTGAGGAGGGTTTGAAGGTTGTTGGGAAGAAGGAGTTTTGGCTTGCATTTGAATGATGTTTTAGGGATTTTGGAATAAGAAGGTACTGCAGGAGGATTTGCCACATAACATAAAAAATATATCACTATATTAGAAGTTTATATTAGAGATGTGCGTTATATATAATAAAATATTTTTATGTTACATAATCGTTGATATGTCAATTTTTTGTCTAATTTTTAACAGAAATTAACTTTAGAAGGAAACTTGAAAAAACTTGAGAAGGGCAAAAGTGAAGAAAAAGAAAAACTTCAAAGGTTAAAATGATAAAGTAACTAAATATAAAGGAGATAAAGTGCAATTTATCCATTTTTATTCTATGACAAAATTGTATTAATAACAAATTTCATTAATTAAGTGTGAACTGGGGAAATACCCAAACACGTTCTATAGATCAAAGAAACTGCTATATTGAAACTAAAAACTCACATTACAAGAAAACAGGGTATAGTCAATTAACACACCTTGTGGGATCGAACCCAGCATGAAGAGCCAAGCGAAGCTCATTGCCACTAACCAACACAGCCCCACATCCCAACTTCCTCAAGTGCTCCAAAATCTTAAGATTGTTGTTGGCTTTAATCGCATATCCAATGATCGAATCCAAACCATCCAAAGCATCCCTATAAGCTTGGAAATTTCTAGTGATTTGGGGCTTACTGTAGAGATAAAAAGGACTCTTTTTCACATTGTTCATCACATCCTCAACCCTAAGACCCTCACAGCACAAATACTCATCTTCGGATTTGGTGAAACAGTGCTTAAACAAAGAAATTTCGTAAAGGATTGCCCTTAGCTTTAAGGTGGTGCTTAAGGAGGGTTTGAAGGTTGTTGGGAAGAAGGAGTTTTGGCTTGCATTTGAATGATGTTTTAGGGATTTTGGAATAGGAAGGTACTGCAGGAGGATTTGAGAAGCAAACATTAATGGGGCAGACGAACGAACTTGACTGAGAGAATGGATTTGGTGAAACAGTGCCTAAACAGAGCTTGATGAATTTGCAATGACAACATAAGCCCATAACAATGACAAAAGCCTCCAGATCTTGATGAATTTGCAATGCTGTCACTTTTAAACAGAGCTTGAAGGATTCTCTCAAAATCAGCAACTCATATAACTAGAGTCCTAGCCATTCTCAATTTTCCAAAACAAGAGTATCCATTAGAAATTTCATTGAGTATGCAAGCAATTATTATTGCTTCTTCTATTGATTATTGATTTCTGAAACTTCAGTTCTTCATTCTTGAGCAGAATAATTAGGTGATTCCTTGTGTCAATTGCTTTCTCCCTTTTGCCTGTTCTATCATTATCTTCTTCCAAGAACGCGCAGTGCCAGCTTGCAAATACAAGAAAATGGCTTCTTCCTTTCTTTCAAACAAATATTAGCATAATCTTTTGGCACTATAGACTATTTTACCCCCTCATTATAGGGTCAGAGACTAGAGTGCAGCTTATATTAAATAAAGAAGAGTCTGTTTTTAAGATGGTATTGACCCATGTGAACATGCGACAGTCTGGTAAAGCAGCCTTGTCTCCTAAGACATATGACTAGAATAACTTTCAGCTTTGGAGAGAGAGAGCAATGATAAACAAAAATTGTCAACAAACTCGGATCGAGTTGACATTTTTAATGTTAGTACGAGAGATATCACTAAGGTGTGTTTGTTTGGACGGAATGTATAAGGGAGATTGTAATTTATCAGACTATTAGTCTTGAGATACATTGTCCTCTGACTATTTGGTTAGACTGGATTTGTATCATTCGTTTGTTTAGTCATGAGATTAGATGTTTGGATTTGACTATTTTTAATGAATCCAATATTTGATAGACGGACTGGATAAGGATAAATGTTCAAAAGACTATTTTACCCTTATAATTTATAATTTTTATTTAATATATAATTTTAAATTTGTAATCTATAATCTATAATTTATAATTTATAATTTAACAACACCAAAAAATTTTAATTTATAAGGTCATAATTTTTAATTTATTATTTTCAATTAAATTAAATTTATAATTTATATTTTTTATTTAATATATAATTTTAAATTAACAACACTAAAAAAATAATTTTATTTAATATATAAATTTAATTTTTTAACAACACTTAAAAAATTTAATTTATAAGGCCATAATTTTTAATTTATTATTTTTAATTAAATTTAATTTATAATTTATATTTTTTATTTAATATATAATTTTAAATTAACAACACTAAAAAAATAATTTTATTTAATATATAAATTTAATTTTTTTAACAACACTAAAAAAATTATAAGGCCATAATTTTTAATTTATTGTTCTAAATTAAATTAAATTAAATTTATAATTTATATTTTTTATTTAATATATAATATTAAATTGACAACACTAAAAAAATAATTTATAAATGTTCAAAAGACTATGCTACCCTTTTCAAATTGTTTATTAAGTAATAGCATGAGGGTAAAATGGACATTTTACACGGTCCCATGGGATACCAATCCTATGGAAATAATCTCACCCCTCCCCTTAGGATACAATAATTCCTCATATAAGGGACTAATAGTTCGAAGGGACTATTAATCCGGAGCAAAAAAATTGAACCAAACAATAGATACTAGTCCGGATGGACTAATAATTCAATCCCATGAAATAATCTCTCAAAACAAACACACTCTATAATAATATATAACCAAAGTCATAAGTGTGTGAACTGAGATATGATGTGCACAAAGATGAAAGAGTATGTGGAAATAGAATTTCTCCACTTTAACCCTTTTATCTTTCAAGTTTTTTCCCAATTCGCTCCTAAAACTAATTTCTGTTCAAATTAGATAGAAAATATTATAAAAACTATCACATAACATAAAAAAAATGTATCACTATATTTGAAGTTTATATTAGAGATGCGCGTTATATATAATAAAATATTTTTATGTTACATAATTGGTGACGTGTCAATTTTTTGTTTGATTTTTAACATAAATTAACTTTAGAAGTAAACTGGAAAAAACTTGAGAAGGGCAAAAGTGAAGAAAAAAAAAAAAAAAAAACTTCAAAGGTTAAAACGATAAAGTAACCAAATATAAAGGGGATAAAGTGGAATTTACCCATTTTTATTCTATGACAAAAATTGTATTAAGAACAAATTTCATTATTTAAGTGTGAACTGGGGAAATACCCAAACATGTTCTATAGATCAAAGAAACTGCTATATTGAAACTAAAAAGTCACATTACAAGAAAACAGGGTAGAGTCAATTAACACACCTTGTGGGATCGAACCCAGCATAAAGAGCCAAGCGAAGCTCATTGCCACTAACCAACACAGTTCCATATCCCAACTTCCTCAAGTGCTCCAAAATCTTAAGATTGTTGTTGGCTTTAATCGCATATCCAATGATCGAATCCAAACCCTCCAAAGCATCTCTATAAGCTTGGAAGTTTCTAGTGATTTGGGGCTTACTGTAGAGATAAAAATGACACTTTTTCACATTGTTCATCACATCCTCAACCCTAAGACCCTCACAGCACAAATACCCATCTTTGGATTTGGTGAAACAGTGCTCAAACAAAGAGTTTTCATAAAGGATTGCCCTTACCTTTAAGGTGGTGCTTGAGGAGGGTTTGAAGGTTGTTGGGAAGAAGGAGCTTTTGCTTGCATTTTAATGATGTTTTAGGGATTTTGGAATAGAAAGGTACTGTAGGAGGATTTGAGAAGCAAACATTGATGGTGCAGACGAACGAACTTGACTGAGATAATGGATTTGGTGAAACAGTGCTTAAACAAAAAGTTTTCGTAAAGAGGGAGGTGCTAATAGTAGCACTCATAAGTGTGTGAACTGAGATAACCAAAGTCATAAGTGTGTGAACTGAGATATGATGTGCACAAAGATGAAAGAGTGTGTGGAAATAGAATTTCTCCACTTCAACCCTTTTATCTTTCAAGTTTTTCCCAGTTCGCTTCTAAAACTAATTTCTATTCAAATTAGATAGAAAATATTATAATAACTGCCACATAACATAAAAAAATATATCACTATATTAGAAGTTTATATTAGAGATGTGCATTATATATAATAAAATATTTTTATGTTGCATAATTATTGATGTGTCAATTTTTTGTCTGATTTTTAACAGAAAATTAACTTTAGAAGTAAACTGGAAAAAACTTGAGAAGGGCAACAGTGAAGAAAAAAAAACTTCAAAGCTTAAAATGATAAAGTAACTAAATATAAAGGGGATAAAATGGATTTTACCCATTTTTATTCTATGACAAAATTGTATTAAGAACAAATTTCATTAATTAAGTGTGAACTGGGGAAATACCCAAACACGTTCTATAGATCAAAGAAACTGCTATATTGAAACTAAAAACTCACATTACAAGAAAACAGGGTAGAGTCAATCAACACACCTTGTGGGATCGAACCCAGCACGAAGAGCCAAGCGAAGCTCATTGCCACTAATCAGCACAACCCCACATCCCAACTTCCTCAAGTGCTCCAAAATCTTAAGATTGTTGTTGGCTTTAATCGCATATCCAATGATTGAATCCAAACCCTCCAAAGCATCCCTAGAAGCTTGGAAGTTTCTAGTGATTTGGGGCTTACTGTAGAGATACAAATGACTCTTTTCGACATTGTTCATCACATCCTCAACCCTAAGACCCTCACAACACAAATAGCCATCTTCGGATTTGGTGAAACAGTGCTTAAACAAAGAGTTTTCAGAAAAAATTGCCCTTAGCTTTAAGGTGGTCCTTGAGGAGGGTTTGAAGGTTGTTAGGAAGAAAGAGTTTTGGCTTGGGTTTGAATGATGTTTTAGGGATTTTGGAATAGGAAGGTACTGCAGGAGGATTTGACAAGCAACCATTTTTTTTTTATTCAAGACAAGCAACCATTGACGGAGCAACTTGACTGAGAAAAATGTCGACGGGTAGCGAAGTGATACTTTTAAAACCTAGGGTTTATGGGGAAAGAGAGAGCGTTCATTGTCTGGGCAGTTTCAATTTGTACATACCCATTTCACTCTATGTATATATTTAATGATGATATTTTTTTTATTACAATTTTATCTCTAACTATTATGGACATCACACACGCTATCCGAAAGTTGAATGTCGTCCGAATTAAACATATTCGGAAGTTGAATGTCGAAAAATGACAAAATTTTGGAATTCTACTGTCAAAATAAATGATAATTTTCAAAATGCTACTTCCCTATAAGCTTCGAAATAAATGATAATTTTGGAATTCTACTGTTGAAACCTAAGATTGTTGTTGGCTTTAATCGCATATCCAATGATCGAATCCAAACCCTCCAAAGCATCCCTATAAGCTTCTAAGTTTCTAGTGATTTGGGGCTTACTGTAGAGATAAAAAGGACTCTTTTTCACATTGTTCATCACATCCTCAACCCTAAGACCCTCACAGCACAAATACCCATCTTTGGATTTGGTGAAACAGTGCTTAAACAAAGAGTTTTTGTAAAAGATTGTCCTTACCTTTAAGGTGGTCCTTGAGGAGGGTTTGAAGGTTATTGGGAAGAAGGAGTTTGACTTCCATTTGAATGATGTTTTAGGGATTTTGGAATAGGAAGGTACTGCAGGAGGATTTGAGAAGCAAACATTGATGGTGCAGACGAACGAACTTGACTGAGAGAATGGATTTGGTGAAACAGTGCTTAAACAAAGAGTTTTCGTAAAAGATTGCCCTTACCTTTAAGGTGGTCCTTGTAATGCCCTCAAATTCAAGTACATAAATCAATCATACTTGATATCCATAGCCATAGGAGTAATAAACATATATTCATTTATCAGAGTGTTCATTACAAAAGTATTACATGTTGACAACAAAATTAAATGCCCTACGGGCTTACAATTTTGCAAGTCAACACTTGGTCACAACAAAAGGGAGTTCTAACTCTTAACATATTAAGCCCTTGGATTGAATTACATGTAATACAAAAAGGGTAACAACAAAAATATAGGCCTTCAGCTTCTAAACCTCCCAAGCTACATCCTTGGAGGTGGCATATCACCTGCACCTGAAAATGATGTCCCATATAGGGTGAACCAAAGCCCAGTAGAGATACGCTAAACCAATTATGAGAAATAACTAAAACATTAGCACTCGACAAATGGTTAACACTTGTAAACCAACTCACAACATTTCCCAGCTCAACGACAATTACATCATGTTTCATTCCACTTCTCTTTATTCATCCAATTCAATTCAAAGACATGGTTCATTATCTAACCAAACAATTGACATGAGATTACAACTCATATCATCAACATTTCCATTATCTACAATTCCAAATGAGACTATAACTCATGTTATTAACACTTTAGTTATCAACACTTCAAAATGAGACTATAGCTCATATAATCAACATTTCAATACTTCAATCATCTACATTATACAAACGTAATTAAGATTTCGGGACTTTCACCCTGGACACTCCGGCCAACTTAGTTATCAATGGAGTCCATCCCCTATCTCCTCCTAGACAGGTTTGGAAGTACATCCCCTATCTCCTCTCAAACCACGGATATATCCCCTATCTCCTCCCAAACAAGATACATATGCAATGTATTTAAACTCTTTATCATTTACAATGATCAATCCAAGCACATATTCAATGTGTTAATTCAACCGTCATATGCAGTGACATAATTCAAGTGATTAGTTTCAATTTTCCCTAATCAACATGCAATGTCTACAACAATCAAGACTATCCTCCACTGATAGCCTAAAGCAATTATTTCTAAACAGGTAATAAATTTACCAAACAGATAAATTATCAACAATTTCAAAGGTGAGTGATTAATCAATCCAACTATACCATTTAATCTCATAATTTCCCAATTTCATGATTTCCAACCCAATTTCATATTTCCATATTTTTCCCAAATTAATTATACAAATTAATTATTTAAATTTAATTAGGGCATTCTCCCCCTTTTCTCGACTTTAGCCCTAAGGCTCAATTTCCTCAATTTTACACCAATAATCCCATTTTTCAAGGTCTCACATATACATGGGGCTTAACAATTGGAAACCCCCTTTTTATAATTTCAATACAAACCCTAGCTTCCCAAAATTCCCAAACAACTCCGTTTATATGAAATACACAACATTTATGTCAAAACTCATAGAAAGGAGTAGGTTATCCCTACCTCAAATTTCGGAGCTCAAAGGAGAAGAAGGAAGAAACTCAAAGTGCTCCAAAGCGCAACTTTTTTGGATCAAAGATAGCCCACGCAAAACCCCAACTTTCTTGCAAAGGGACTAGGGTAGAAAACCACTACAACAAGATGTATTTGTAGAGAGAGAGAGTATAAAGAGAGAGAAGCAGCCGGATCTAGGGTTTGGATAAAAGAGATGATGAAAAAGTGATGTTTAATCCGCTGTTGCAAACTGATATACTCGAGGCTTGCTCGAGCAAATGAATGGTGGCTCGAGCGACCAGACACAAAAGAACCTCGCTCGAGCGCAAGAAGCGTCGCTCGAGTGAACAATGCGAAGCTTCAGGTCTATAACCCAGAAGCACGCTCTAGTGTAGGAGTTCTCGCTCGAGCAAAGAAATCCAAAACATATAGCTTACTCGCTCGAGTGACAAAAGCCTCGCTCGAGCGAAGAATACCAACCTTCAGGTCCAACCTAGACGCCACGCAAGCTCGAGCGCAAGAGTTCTTGCTCGAGCCAAGAGACAATAACACAGACTTCACTCAAGCGTAATAAAGCTCGCTCGAGTAAAAGGGACGTCTGAAAAGAAACCTGAAGACCCACAATACTCGCTCGAGCGCAAGAATGCTCGCTCGAGCGAAGAAGCAAATACCCAGGCCTTACTCGAGCGCAAAAAGCCTCGCTGGAGCGAAGAAGCCAAATTCTAGGCAGCAACTATTTGTTTCAAAACACACCCAACCTGCTACCGACCTGCCCAATACAACCCAAAACTCAAATACAAAGAATTAAAGAATGGAAACAAGACATAGACAACAACCAACAACTACGGGACCTAAGTCCGGAACACAATATACAATGGAGGAAAACCGGGATCGCTATAGTCCTTGAGGAGGGTTTGAAGGTTGTTGGAAAGAAGGAGTTTTGGCTTGCATTTGAATGATGTTTTAGGGATTTTGGAATAGGAATGTACTGCAAGAGGATTTGATAAGCAAACATTGATGGAGCAGACGAGTGAACTTGACTAAGAGAATGGATTTGGTGAAACAATGCTTAAACAAAGAGTTTTCGTAAAGGATTGCCCTTAGCTTTAAGGTGGTCCTTGAGGAGGGTTTGAAGGTTGTTGGGAAGAAGGACTTTTGGCTTGCATTTGAATGATGTTTTAGGGATTTTGGAATAGAAAGGTACTGCAGGATGATTTGAGAAGCAAACATTGATGGAGCAAACGAACGAACTTGACTGAGAGAATGTCGGTAGGTAGCGAAGTGAGACTTTTAAACCCAGGGTTTATGGGTGATTTGGTGGAGCGGAGGGTTGACTTTAAAACGACGTCATTTTGGTAAGGGAAAGAAAACCAATGAACCAAAAAACAAGGCTCTGTTTGGTGAGAGAGAAAGAGAGCTCATTGTCTGATGATGAAAATGTTCCAAACGAGCAAAAGGGTTTGAAACCAATAAAGTATTAGGAATTTTGAGGCTTATAGGGATGCTTTGAAGGGTTTGGATTGGATTATTGGATATGCTATTAAACCCAACAACAATCTCAAAATTTTGGAGCACTTGAGACTGATGATTTTTTATTATGCTTATTGTAGAGAAATTCCTGTTGAAAATACTTTTGGTTGGATAAGGAGGGATTATAATTCATCGGACTGTTAGTTCTAGGACACATTGTCCCCGGACTATTTGGTTGGACTAGATTTGTATCCTATGTTTGTGTAGTCATGGGATTAGATGTCTGGATTGAACTATTTTTAGTGAATCCAATGTTTGGTTAGACGGACTGGATAAGGATAAATGTTCAAAAGACTATTTTACCCTTATAATTTATAATTTTTATTTAATATATAATTTTAAACTTGTAATCTATAATTTATAATTTATAATTTAACAACATTAAATTTTTTTTAATTTATAAGGCCATAATTTTTAATTTATTATTTTCAATTAAATTAAATTTATAATTTATATTTTTTATTTAATATATAATTTTAAATTAACAACACTAAAAAAATAATTTTATTTAATATATAAATTTAATTTTTTAACAACACCAAAAAAATTAATTTATAAGGCCATAATTTTTAATTTATTATTTTTAATTAAATTTAATTTATAATTTATAACTTATAATTTATATTTTTTATTTAATATAAAATTTTAAATTAACAACACTGAAAAAATAATTTTATTTAATATATAAATTTAATTTTTTTAATAACACTAAAAAAATTATAAGGCCATAATTTTTAATTTATTATTTTTAATTAAATTAAATTTATAATTTATAATTTGTATTTTTTATTTAATATATAATTTTAAATTGACAACACTAAAAAAATAATTTATAAATGTTCAAAAGACTATTCTACCCTTTTAGAATTGTTTATTAAGTAATAACATGAAGGTAAAATGGACATTTTATACATTAGTCCCATGAGATACCAATCCTATCGAAATAATCTCACCTCTCTCCCTAAGATACAATAATCCCTCATATAAGGGACTAATAGTCCGAAGGGACTATTAATCCGGAGCAAAAAAATTGAACCAAACAATGGACTATTAGTCCCAATGGACTAATAATCCAATCCCATGAAATAATCCCTCAAAACAAACACACTCAGGTTAATTTTGCAAAACAGTTAAAAGTCACAAGTTAGTTTTAAATTCATTTTGGATCACTTTATCTCTCACATTTTTTATATATTTTTTCAAAAAAAATTATAAAAAAAAAGTCAAAAAGTCAGCTTTTTAACTATCTTCTCAAAACACTCCTTATTTATTTATTTGTTATAAGTTGGCACATTATTTTTATTTTTTTACATATCTTTGTTATAAAAAATAAAAAAATCACTTAATAAGCAAATTATAGTTGAAAGGGAGGTTTAACGAGCTGGTTTGGGGCGTAGTCAAGGTCTCTTGCTCGGTCGTACGGTATGTGCACGTTGGATCGAGGGCTCAATCCGGTCGAATCGGAGCAACTTTGGATTGCCAGTCCGGAAGGGATGTGCGCTCTACAGGGTTGGACGGGCTTAGTCCTCCCAACATCAGGATGGACCGACCAAGAGCTCGACCGAAGAGGTCAATCAAGCCACAGTGCGGTATTTATCAAGGAAACCGGACAAGTAACATGGTTATAAGGTGATGACGCTGCGCTGCGCCAAGCGTAGCTCGGTGGAAAGCAATACGCGGCGCCACGAGACCGCAAGAAGGGGACTTTGCTTTCCTTACGCGTCAATACTGTTTGGCGGTTTTATTAGATGGTGCTTAGCTGTATTAGCATTGACACGTAGGAAAATGTGAGAGGAGAGTGGGTCCACACGTCCAGAGGGGAATTGGAGCAGAAGCGCACGCAGAAATTATATAAACGGTGCTGTGCCCCCATACTCAGGTCTGGAACATCTTCTGATCAGAGCTCACCGACCACTTTGTCCCCCCCTCTCTCTCTTTGTGTGTGCTAACTTGATCATTAGAGGGGTTTTCTGGTAACCACCCACTGGGTAGCTCACCGTCGTTGTATTCTCAGGTTAATCAGAGTGAAGTAAAGCTTAGACACAAAGAGTACGGCCAACGACGAATATTTGCTCCCCATACAATTGGCGCCTTTTGTGGGAAACTCCGACAGATAAAACCTAGTCCTCCAAGTTCTTCCGATCATCTTTCATGGCGAACAACAACAAAGTCCCACTATCCGCCATCGACAACATCACTATGAAGTCCGTTCGGAGAAGAGATAGTCCTCCTGCCATCCCTGCCATGGCTGTAACAACTCCAACCCATGATTAATGTTAATTCATGATTAATTATGCCTAATAAATAATTGAAGTGAAATGTTGCATCATATGTTGCCTTATGTGTGTGTATATTTGTTTAACATAGAAAGATCTTTTTCATTTCGCTTTGCAAATTGAAGGCCTTATCGGCATCTGATTCAGAAATTGACTTGATTTATGTGTTAATTGGAATTTTTAGAATTTTATGGTGGGTTTAATTGAAATTCGATTCGGAACGATTAAGTTAGAGTAATTAGTGCTCAAATAAGACTAATTAATGAATTCCTTCAATCCAAGCCTAACTAAGGCACTAGTGGACTTTTATATGCACCCATACACTCTCATTTCATTCTTTTTGAGCTACAAACGTGGGGAAAGAGAGAGAGGCCAAAAGTGAGAGTGAGTTCAACAAGGAAGAAGGGGTGACTTGCTAGGAATTATTGGAAACTTGAGGAGAGTTTAGAAATTTAAACCTCTACACTTGTGAATCCAAAGTATAAGGTAAGAATTCAAGCCTTTAGTCTTGCTTTTGAATTGGTTAGTTCATGAATACAAGAGAATTAAGTTGAAATTGAACTAAAATAAAGGAGTATAAATCATATCATGCATACATGCATATTTCATGACATTTTGAAGTTGTCTTCAAAGATTTTCTCTCATGCATGTTGTAATTCTAGCATGGTTTGAAGAACTCGTACCATTTCTCACCATTAGACCTCATTTGATCATGTTTTGGAAGCCATGAACTCAAATAAACACATGCATGACATGTTCACATCATGTTCTTATATTTCAAGTTGTAATTTACATAATTGACATGCTTTTGGGCCTTGATTTCATGAAATGATCTTCAATTCTATGTGTTTTCCAAGGTTAGACATGTTTTCTCAAGTTTGGGGCCCAAAGGTTGAGTTTAATGGCTTTGAATTTGAGTTTTGAGCTTGGGAGCAAATCTGGAAATTCTAGAATTCTACTCCTACGCTCGAGCATAGGAATCCATGTTTAGGCAACCACCCTGAGTGCGTGCACTTCTGCTTGAGCAACTAGAAATCCGCTCGAGCGTGAAATGCAAGCTCCTAGAAGTTCTTATCTTTTGTAATCTGCTCAAGCGACAAAAGTTGCACTCGAGCGTGGGCATGTCTCTCACGCTCGAGCGAGCATTGAGCGAGCATCGAGAGGAAAAATCAAGCAATCAGCACTTTTACAAAAGTTTACAGACCGCTTGAGCGACGGATCTTGCGCTTGAGCAACCACTCACATTTTGCATGTCCACTCGAGCATAGGAATTCACGCTCGAGCGAGGACCCTGTTTTTAGCACTTTTTGTTAAGTATTTTCAAGTGCATTTTTGTGTCATCTTTCCATCCTAGGCATTCCTAGGCCAAGATTAAGACACCATAATAAGGATAAAGAATTAGAAACACACCAAGACAAGAAAGAACTAAGTTAATGATTCCGGGTGTGTAATTCAGTACGTATTCGTTCTGTATTTGTGTAGGTCACATGTCACGAGATATCTAAATTGCCTACTCTGTCTGTTACTTGGAGCCATCTATTATTTGTGAGTAATAACGTAGTAAAGTTATGTTAAACTTTATGTATTTTCTGTATATGAAATAAGATCTGTTTTATGTAATGTTATGTTTTGTACTATGAATGATTGTCCAACTTTGACAAATATTTGTGGCATTAATTCTGTGGTTCAAGTATGTTATCTGTACCCAGACCGGAGGTTCATTTATGGAACTGACAAGTTATCTGCACCCGACTGGAGGTTTCTTTATGGAACTAACAAGTTATCTATTCCCATTTCGGAGGTTTTTTTTATGGAACTAACAAGTTATCCGTACTCGGCCGGAGGTTCCTCTATGGAACTGACAAGTATGATTTTTGATGCTCTGTATATGATCTATTAGCGCTAACGGATAAACCATGTATGACCAAGCATGAATTTTGAATTATGTATATAAACCGAATAAGAATACGAATGTGAACTAGCTTAGTCATGGGACATCATTTATTTAACCCTTTACTCTGTTATTATTCACTAGGCTTCTATTCACTATTTATATTATGTATGTAGGTGATCAGGCACATAACTAGGCTCAGAGTTAAGGACCTAGCGTCTCAGTTTTGTTAGCTAACCTTAGCATCTCCCGAGGAGGTTCCGGATCAAGTCAAGTCATATGACTATGTCTTTTTGAACGTTCAATACTTTATCTCCTCTTGCTTAATGAACAGTTTGTTTTTAGTTATCTGTACATGGGGTGACGTATAATTACTATACCCATGTGATGTCATGAGTATGCATATAAAGTTTAAATTACTTTGTCCCATGTATGTCTGCATAGCTCAATGGACGTTGTATTTTATATATTTGTTTCCTCAGCCCCTTGATTATACGTTATTCTGTTTAGAGGACCTTGGTAATCCCAGGATTATTGGCCGGTTATGACGCTAAACCTATAGGGGCAGGTTTAGGTCGTGACAATGGCTGGCCTGGAGACCTCTCCTAGAGGGCTTCCCAGAGATGCGCGAGACAAGCGCGCAAGAAGCACTGACCACTCACAGAGTCCCAACGAGCACCAGCAGCGAAGAGATTCGCACTCTCAGCGTCTGGAGCATAAGCTAAAAGACCAAGATGCTATCATTCGAAGGATGGTTTCGGAGATAGAGGCACTGAAGCGACATGTTAAAGGAAAAGGTGTTGCTGGAGTGGGTAACCACAGTAAGCGCACCCAACCCCGTCGCTCAGGCAGTCGGAACCAGCGGTGGACGCCCTCCCTCTCTATCACCAGAAGTTATGGGGCTGGTGACTCTGACCCATCAGCAGAGAAGTCTTGCACGCAAGACAGTAGCTACCGTCCCTCACGTAAGATATTCCTACTCTACGCGTTTGAAAGACCTGAGGGATGTCTTAGAAGAACAAGTGCACCAGCGCAAAGGGTGCCGGCGCTGTAGCGGTTATCCCATCGAATTCGCGCTAGTGAAGAAGTCGTAATATCGTCACCACGTCCAGCTGTACATGTCCTTTTGGATAGAGACTTGGCGAGGCTGAGCGCCACCCCTTTCTCCCTCGAGATAGAGACCACACCGCTCCCTGCGGGCTTTCACCAGCCTAAGTTTACGCTCTAAAATGGAAAAACTGATCCATACATGCACGTGAGCCACTTCCGGCAGGTTAGGGTTGGATACAGGTATAATGACGCTCTCATGTGCCTTATTTTCCCATTGAGTTTGGGTGAGTTGGGCCTGAAATGGTTCGAGAGGCTGCCAGAGGAAAGTATCGAAAAATGGTAGCAGTTGGTGGAAGCATTCGTGACCCGATTTAAAACCAACACTAAAACGTTGAAATAAGTCGACCATCTTCTAAGCGTTAAAATAGAACCGGACGACTTCCTCAAAGCATACAACGCCAAATATTAGGAAACCTTCAATGAAATCCTTGATTGCCCGACCAACCTGGTAATCACCCAATATAAGCGCGGTCTCCCGGTTAGGCATAGACTAAGGGACTCGCTCACCATAAACCAACCGGCGACCATGGAGCTACTGATGCAACACATTAACGAGCACATTCGAGTAGAGAATGATACTACCGTGGCCACTAAGAAGGTGAATCCGGTGGCAATGGACAAAAGAGTGGCTGGAAAGGTTCACGCGGTCGGACATGAGGCAAACCGTTTGAGTGACCGTACAAAAAAGTCAGACCGCGGTGTAGATTGCAGCAATCAGGGTAAAGGTCTGTAACAACCTCGATCCGTAATTAAGTGTTAATCCGTAATTAAGGATATTAATTAAGTGGTTAAAATAAATTATGTGTTCATTATGTATTTTGTATGTTATTTGGCTTTCTATTTGTTACTCGTAGTAATATCTGTCAGAAATTATGTTTTGATCTGAAAATTAAAAGCCTTATCGATATCCGAAACTAAAATTGATTATGTTAATATGTTATTTAGAATTTTTAGAACCATATGGCAATTTTTTTATTAAAAATTGATTCAGTTTCATTAATTGAGTTGTGTTTGGCAAGTCTTATGTTCTAATTAATGTATTATGGCATCATAACTATATATATGAGCTCTTAAGCTCATTCTTGAGCTCAATTCTCTCATTTCTTCAATTCTCTCATTTCTTAATGCCAAAATCTGAGATTGTACATTCTAGAGAGAGAGAGAGAGAGAGAGAGACTCCATTCTAGAGAGAGAAAGGAAGAATTTGAAGAAGAAACTCAAAGATTAGTAAGTATTCATCAAGATTATGCAAGAATTTGGCAAGATCAAGACTCTTGGTAGGAATCTAAGCTATAATTCATGTTGATAATGTGTTTACTTGTTGAATCCATGAAGGTACCTTGATCATTTGCATGCATTTCATATTAGTGTGTCAAAAAGATGAAGAAAAAGGAAGTAGCTTCACATGCATGCATATATAAATGCTTAATCATCACTTTGGTCATGAGTTTTATCATTTGTGTTGAGTTTGGAGCATGAGAAGTATATGCATGTGTATTTCACCAAGTTTTGTAAGTCAATTCCATGTTTTTGAAGTCTTGAAAAATAATTTGGAAGAGAAGTCCACATGCATACATGTATATATAGAGTTTTACCATGTTGAGTTGAGCTTGAGCATCTAAGGTGTGATTGTGAATTGATTGGTACATGCATGTTTGAATTATCATGTTTTGAAACTTGATTTCATGTTTTGAAAAGGAATTTCTTTCATACATGGAGCTTATAAGCTCAATTTGCTAACTTCATGAGTTTTGGAGAAAAGAGTTTGAAAGGTTTTACATGCATACTTTGTTTCTTAAGTTTCAAGATGAATTTTGAGCTATTGGCAAGCTCTTGGGCAAAGATTTCATGAAATAATCCTTAATTCATCATATTTTACAAGTTTACAAATGTTATCTCAAGTTTTGGGACCCAAGAGTTGAGTTTTGGAAAGTTGAATTCGAGTTTTGAGCTTGGAAGTGCAATCTGGAAATCCCAGATTCTGCTTCCCCGCTAAAGCGACGGATTCTCCGCTCGAGCGATCACTCTGTGACCTTGCATTTCTGCTCAAGCGACCAGAAGTTCACTCGAGTGTGAAATACAAGCTCCCAGAAGTTTCGTATCATTGCAGACCGCTCAAGCGAAGGAAGTTGCGCTCGAGCAACCACTCTCGTTTTACATGTCCACTCAAGCGAGGAAAGCTACGCTTGAGCGAGGACCCTATTTTCAGAAATTTAACAAAGTGTTTCAACTCATATTTTGGCATCCTTAGTACACCTTAGGCATTCTTAAGCCTTAATTAAGCCATAGTAATGAGGATATGAATTAGAGACATACTAAGAAAGGAATGTACTAAGTTAAGAGATTATAAGTGTGTGTGTTGAGCAATGCGATAAGCAAGAACAAGAAACCTATGTAGAAAGAACTAAGCCGTAATGGCCAAGTACATGTGTAATGATAAGATATGTATGTGTTATGTACTTTGTGGTTGTAGGTCAAGACTCGAAGATTGATTGACCGTTTTCGGGAGCCCACTATGAGTGACGTTATTGTAAAGATATGTTCATATGAATTATGTTCCAATGTGATCTGATAAGTTATGATTTTTGAAATAATATCTGTTTACGTGAACGAATATCCTATGTTTGAAATCTATTATGGCATCCATAGATAGTCCCAAGTCATGGGAGACGGCATGTTAATGCAGGTCCATGACACATATGTGATTACGAGATCTCATTAGCTACTTCATTGTGGTGATATGTGTTTAATCGGTATTCGAAACCGATTACTTTAGTCGGAAGACGATATGTGATGTATTCTATAAGATGTACCATTATTATGTTCAGATATGAGAATGATTATGCTATGATCTGTTTTATGATTATGACATGTTTAGAATTCGTTCACTAACCCCTTTACCTTAACGTTATTCAATGAGCTTTAGCTCACTGTGTGTATATATATGTATAGGTGAGCGTTCTGGAAACCAAACCTGAAGACTTTGTCTGGATCTATGTTCTGTTGTTAGCCAACCATTGTGCCTCACGTGGAGGTTCCTGAAGTGTCACGTGTTATAAGTTCTGGTTAATTCTGTATATATGACTTGTTTGTTTTGTTGGCTACACTTATGATGCTATAATGTATGTGGGTATAATGCAAGATTGACTTTTGGTTATGTATAAAAAGTTTTAAATATTCTGTATCATAGAAGTCTGCACAGCTCAGTGGACAATTATATTGTATGTATTTGCTTCTGCTAGCCCCTTAATTCTGTTTATCTGTTCAGAGGCCTTTGGTAATCCAAGGATTACTAGCCAGTTATGATGCTAAACCTAAAGAGGCGGGTTTGGATCGTGACAAGGTCGTCGCACCGACTGAGCTGATTACCCTTGTGACACCGCGACAGATGCACAGAGAAAGTTGAACGCCCGAACAGGTATCACCACGGTTTTCAAGATCCCAATCTACCGCATCCTTAGTGAAATTCACGACGAGATGTACGTCTGGTTTCCGACTAAGTTGGGCCACACACAGAGGTGCTTCAATCCGCGGTATCGCTGCACCTTTCATGGCGAGCAAGGCACCATACCGAGGACTGTCTGCCTCTAAAGCAATAGTTGGAGAAGTTAGTGGCCGCCAGTCACTTGGACCGTTACATTGACGGAGGTGTCAAGGCCGCGCCCCACGCTCCGATTGAGCCAAATGGTTTGGCCACCCTAGAAGCACCCCCACAAGGCGTGATCAACATGATCCACGGTATCATCGAGCCAGCACGGGTACGCGAGCTCCGTGGGATGATCAAAAAAGCAAAGCATATGAGGGAAATCCTGTCTGTCCAGCCAGTTGTAGACACCCCATTTTTGACCGACCTTAAGACTCAGATGTCACCGATTGAGCGCTTGGTGATGATTGCATATTGTGCTCGTTCTGAGGTTGCGGGATCACAGCTGCGAGCTTTGCCTCAGGACTTCCGGACTCTTTTGTGCTTTGCCTCGGTTTGCGAACCAGGTCCCGTTTTCTCCGTTTTCTCTTCCCGAAGGGAGGGAGAGGTCTCGTAGATCATCTCTCAGTGGCCGTAGGCTATGTTTCGTGGTCGTAGGCCATTTTTCCCATTTCGGAGCCCGGTTCCCGATTTTTGGAGCCGTCGGCCGTGTGCCTCGGTTCGGGACCGCTTAACCACCTCCGTTTGCTCTGATTTTTGGCATACATCTTATTTACTCCCTTTTGAGGGACACTGAGGCTCGAGAGACCAACTTCGTGGTCGAACGCCACGTCCGGTGCTTAACAGTCAGTTTTCGGGACCTCGGGCTGCGTGTTTCGGCCCCCGAACCTTCGTTTTGCATCGGTTTTGGTCCATTTTTGGCAGGGACCTTATTTTCATTGTTAGGAAGCTTGTAGAAGGGTGGGAGGCCAGCAATTGTTCTGAAGACCAGCTTTATTCCTTCATCGCTCTCCGTCGCCCGTTTTCCTCGCTAGAAAGCTGATGTTGATCATTCCCGGGGCACTTTCTTTGGCCCTCAACCACATATTTGTGTTGTACACACCTGGGAGGCCACCAATATGCCATGGCCGGCCAGCAATTCATCCTGACCCTTTTGAACCCCTCTAAAAAGCTAGCTTTTCTCTCTCCTAGTTCACTTTTCCCAGTTTTTCTCCACATATTTGTGTTGTGCACACATGGGAGGCCACCAATATGGGGTGGTCGGCCACTAATTCTCATTGACCCTTTTGACCCTGGCCGGCCGGCCAGGGGAGGTGGTCGGCCGGCCACCTGAACCTCCAAAACCTGGCGGGCCATGTTCCTCACACCTGGTTCCTTACAGATACACCCTTTGTTTCCCCCCAGATCTTGTATCCGATGGGGGGTCTTTTGGGGGGGGGGAATTTGAATTTGATTTTCCCCCCTTTTCCTCTACTCCTTTCCCTATAAAACCAGACCCTCCAGCTCCATTTTGGAGGGTTACAAAGTTTGGTTTTGAGCTCTTGCATTAAATCTCTCTCTCTCTCTCTCTCTCTCTCTCTATACTTCAACCCTCAAAACCCCTTAAGTCCTACACCATTTTACACTACAACCCATAGCACCACACCACCACACTCCATTCCAGCAACTTGAAGGCTATTTCCAGAGGCTAGAAGCACCATTTCTTGGACCAAAAGCTGTTGAAGACTTAGGCTACAAGGGTAAGCCTCTTTTCCCTCTTTTTTGGCTCTATTTTGTGTTATATCTAAGCCATACTTGCTTACATTTTTGGGCTCCAACCCAAACTGTAAATAGTCATATTTTGAGCTCATATCCATGTTTGATTAAGGGTCTTTCTCTGTTTGAGGTCTCCTCCTCACCCTTTGTGTTTAAACTCTCTTTTAGGCCTATTTTTGCATGATATTTTAGGCCTATTTGTGAGCTGTTTTGGACTTGGTCATAAACTGTGAAATGTCTTTTTTTGAACCCCTCTTCAACTTTGTTGAAGGGATCTCCTTTGTTTGAGGTCATTTTCTATCACTTGTCTCTTTATCCCTCTTTTAGGCCTTTTCTTGCATGTTGATTTAGCCTCACTTGTGTTCATTTTCGTGGCTTGATATAAACTGTAAAGTGCCATTTTTTGAGCCCCTCTTCAAATTTTTTGAAGGGCTATTTGCCATTTGGGGCCATCTGCTGTCCCTTGTCTCTATTCTCTCTTTTAGGGCCATTTTTGCATGATAGATTAGCCCTATTTATGTTGATTTTTGGGACTTGTTATAAACTGGAAAAAGGATTTTTTTGACATCGTCTTCATGTTTTATTAAGGGCATTTTCTCATTTGAGGTCACATGCTTCCTTGTATGCTTGATTCCTTCTCATTTTGAGCCTTACACCTAAGCTCCAATGGCATGCTTTGTTTGGCCTTCTAGCCACTGGAATCCAGTGGATTTCCAGTGGCTTTGATGCTATTTTGAGCCTCCAAATCAGAGGGGGGTGCCCCCCTCTCACCTTGACTTGTTTGATGGCCATTTTGGCCTTTCTAAGGGACCCCTCTTTGCATGCTTCTTAGTCACATTTCAGGGTCAATTTGGTGAGTTTTCGGACTACCATATTTGATTTCCAGAGTTTTTTTTATCATGCTTCATGTCTATCTTGTATGTGTCTAACAACTCCTTGTATGGCCCTCTAAAGGAGCTCCTCATTTGTGCATGTGTTGGCTGCATTTCAGAGGTTATTTGGGCATTTTTTTGGCATGTTTTATTCACTGATTTTCACTGGTTTGATGAGTTCTCACTTTCTTCATACACATGCCATGTAACCCTTGTTTACTAGTCAAAATTGCATGCTACTTTAGCCCATCTTGCTAGCACCTTTTGGCCTTGCTTTGAACTAAGAAAGTTCATGTTTTGGGACTGCCTTGACTCTGTCTTCATGCTTCATGATCAAATAGTGCATGATTTGTATAGCTATAGGTCATTGCGCATGCCTAGTTTTGAGTTTCGGGGTTCGTCTCATGCATCGGGTGCCGTATTGCCATCTTTCGGGGCTGTTTAGCATCATATTTTGGCGCTGAAATCTGCATGTTCATATGCCATATTCCATGCCTTGCCATGCTTTGGTAGAGTGGCATTCGTGCCTTAGGTTCGGTCCTCAGTTTGCGTGCACGTGCACACGCATCTCGAGTGTCTCATTTTCATCTTATGGCCTCTGATGTGAGTGTGGCTGAGGTCCACTCATGTTAGTGTAAGCCCATATTGCATTGTGTATGCCATCTTAGTCCTTTGCATTGTGTATGCTAGGTTGTATGTTAGAGCATTGTGCATGCCATGTTACATCGTGCATTGTGTATGCCATTTCATAGCATTGTGTATGCTAGGTTGTATGTTAGAGCATTGTGTATGCCATGTTACATCGAGCATTGTGTATGCCATTTCATAGCATTGCGTATGCTAGGTTGCATGTTAGGATTGCATTCATGCATGTCATGCACATTGCATTGTGTTTGGGATAGGAGTTAGCCCGAGCACGGGAAACGAGGGACGTTTCGTACTCCGAGTGACGGAACGTGTCTCAATTCCCAGTCGCCGACACTCTGGATTAACCATGATGGAGTCTTGGTCTTGTTGTGTTTATACGTGCATTCATCTCATATTGAGTTGTGCAATTCGACTCCTCGGCCATCATGCATCGGGATGCGTGATTGGTGGTACGAGGATCGAGGCAAGCATACATATGCAAAAATACATTGCTATGCCCCTCTCTTGCTCTCTGTTGCAGCAAATCAGAAATCAGCAGCTTTCAAAAGCCTTGCACAGCATTCCGACATCAATTGCAAATAGAGGCTAATTGGGGCATCGCGATGGATTTCCGTGCCAAGCAATCCGAACATGCATCATTCATCATCCAGAGCAGAGTCGAGGCAGTCCCTAGCTTGCATGCTAGTTTACAGCTTTCCTAGTTTAATTTGTTAATTAATTAGGATTTTGTATTTATTCGGACTGTAATTATTTATTTGGGACTGTATATTTATTCGGACCCTCCGAGCGAGGGGAAGGTTGTAATAAGTGTACGTGTGTGTGATGTATGTCTTCCAACCCCACGTCTTTCTCCCTTTTATTTACCAGCTTATGATGGTTAGATTAGGGGATGTTTCAATTAGCATAACAGTATGACAGCATGTTTGCATTCATTCATCTGTTTTGCATGCATCGGGCTCGGCGCATCATACGAACTGCATTGTATTTCAATTCCAAGTTGAATACTTGTTAGTTGTAGCATTTCACATGCCATGTTTAGAATAGCCGAGCCTATCTTAGTTGCATTTCTGCATGTGTCGCATTAGGCATTTCTGTATAGTTAGGATCATGCATGATTTCTAATCAGCTTCTGTTTTGGCTTGGAGTACTCGGTAAGTTTTTATGCTTTAGCATCCTTGCATGCGTGTGAGTGACTGCCATGATAGCATGCTTACCATGAGGCTATGTGTTTATGTGATATATTTGCCTGAATGCCTGTGGGTGAAGGTTGGGTTATTTGGATTGGACAATGCATTGACTGTGAGTTTTAAGCCCACTAGATAGTGGCAAAACCATGTTTTCTAAGCCCACCTGAGGGTGGCAAAATCCGCATTTTAAGCCTACTTGCGAGTAGCAAACCACTTTAAAAAATAAGCAGGAAATGTTTTGTTCCAATTCAAGTGACCCAGTCTATACTTGCCCCTGTCCAAAGCTCTAGGGGTATTAATCAGGAAAAAGCATTTAAAGCCCCTGGAGCCGAGGCCACTACCAAATCCACTCCCTCCCTCTCATGACCCGGCAAAATACTGCGCGTATCACCAACAACACGGCCACGATACTGACCGTTGTTTTAGATTGCGTCACGAGATCTAGGATCTTATTGACAAGCAGGTGATTGCGCCTCCTGACAAACCCAATGTCACGACAAATCCTCTCCCACCACATAACCAAGCTCCCCCTTCCAACAGAATCAACTTTATCCAAACTGGGGTCGCATCTTACGATCCTAGTATCTATATCACCCCATCCCACCTACCTAAGCCGAAGGTGCTCCTTCCTGACTGCACCGACTCTTTGTGCATGTTGGACATCTCCACAACCCAACCAGAGCCGACGGTGGTGACCATCGAAGATGGGACAGGGCAGACTTCAGAGGAAAGTGGAATTGTTGAGTCTGGGATTGAGCAGTCTGAGAGTTTTGCTAGGGGAGCCTATGATCCGAGTGAGTACATTCTGTCAGCAGGCCAGGTTGAGCCAGGTATAGAATTGCCAGAGAAGGCAGAGCTGTGGGTGATCCGGGGGGATGGATTTGAGCAAGGGGCAAATGATTTGACGGCTGTGGAGGAGGACTTTGCCAACCTACAGTTTTTCAATGACCAAGAATCAGGGGGCGCGGCAGTCAACTAGTTTGATTATGAGGAATCGGCAGAGGCCACTGGATGGCTGGATGATCAACCGGATGTGGTGGAAGAGTTCCAACTAGAACAGAGCCCAGTAGGGGTAGGAATATTAGTTGTGGCCGGAAGGGCCGGAAGTCAGATTACATTGCCGGAGAGCACCGGTACGAAGAATTTCGCTCGGACCTGGGACAGTGTGAATGCAAGGAAAGCTGAACAACAAACTGCGCTAACGCAGGCAGAACAAGAAAAGATTTGGGATTCTGAGAGAACCCGGAAAGCCAAAGCCCATGAAGGGACCGAAAGTGCTGTATGCACAAAAACAGAAGATGCTGCGGGCATGTGGACTGAAAGTACTGAGAGTACAAACATATCGGAGCCAGACAGGTGTCTGTCGGCGGCCGATGGAATGTGGTGGGAGGACAATGATTTATGTCTTGCCCATACAGATGAAGATTGGGTAAACCATCAGCCAGACGACACCTGGTATATTGGTGAGGTCGATCATATGACGAGAAGCGGGCGGTATTTCAAGCCCCCGCACCTGGACCAGCCAGAGGCATCTGGGAAGGATAAAGAAGCTGAGAAACAGAAGGAGAAACAGCTTGAAGAGGAGGCCGTACTCAAACAGTTAAAGAAGATACAAGCAGACATCTCCATCTGGGGACTGCTTATGGCTTCACGAGTGCACAGGCAGGCTGTCCTATCTGCTATGGACAAGGCCAAACTCTCTATAGATATCACACCAGAGCAGCTGGTTGGACTGGTCTTTCCGGGAGGAGGTTCCCCGATGTTAACCTTTTCAGATAAAGGACTGCCACCTGAGGGCGCAAATCATAACAAACCCCTTTACATCTCTGTGGAATGTAGAGACAAGTGGGCGCCAGTGGTTCTTATCGACACGGGATCCGCCATTAATGTGTGCCCTTTAAGGACGACATATGTAATCGGGTTGAAGCCCGCGGACTTCATGCCGACTACTCAAGTGATCAGAGCCTATGATAACACCAGCAGAGAGGTGATGGGGACTGTCAAAATTCAGACCCAGGTTGGTCCAAGACAACACAACATTGAATTCCATGTCTTGGACGTTCCTGCAACCTTCAATCTACTCTTGGGGCGGCCGTGGTTGCACCAAGTGAAGGCAGTCTATTCCACTTTGCATCAAATGCTGAAGTACCCTCACGGGAATGGGGTGGCCATTGTTTTCGGGAATTCATCAATCCATCCACCGCTAGAAGTGTCTACACCAGTCTTGGAAATCGAGCATGGCATGGAGGATGTGTTCTTATCAGGGTTTACTCTGGCTGAGGCCCGGATTGTGCAGAATATCATGGCCGTTAATGAGGGAGTATATGTCAGTGCTCAATCTGTGTACCTCATGAACAAGCTACAACACATCCCCGGGATGGGATTAGGAAGGAGTGGCCGGAAGGGCGTCGCAGCATTGGCCGAAGTGCCACACAACCCTCATACCTTTGGCTTGGGTTATCTGCCCACCAAAGAGGACTGGGTAAGGAAGGGGAAGGAAATGCCTGGAAGAGCCAAAGCAAAGCAGGCTGGGAAGCCTTTTGAGCTAATACATAGGCCTATTCAGGGTACCCTAAACGGACGCTTCGTCTGGGAGGGGGAGGACTTTCCATTTTGCGGCTTCCCAGAGCCATGGCTGAACGCGGAGAAGAAGCGCGTGCCAGGTTTCGAGATCTTCTTCGACCTGTAATTACCCGGGGATGACGTTGCCGAAGAGCAGACAGACCCATCGGCTGAGGTTGAGCAGTGTAAGGCAGTGGACTCCGAGGGCACTGAACTTGAAATGGGGGTAGCACTAGCATGTCTACTTTCAGATCCTCCGATCGACCAAAAGTGCTTGGGGGATAACTTCTCGGTTTCCATGATTGGGGATGAAATGGCTGCGGGCCTACCAGCAACTATTTTGGACGCATCTATCGCACCCTCTCTCACTTGGCAATACGAAGAGGGATTTTTGTCCAGCAGCACCGGGTCAGGTAGTGAGCCGGAATCTGATTCCACCGAGTCTTGTGAGTCGGAATCAGGTTCCAGCTCGACTGAGTCTGAGTCTGGTAATCCTGGGGATGATAACCCGGATGCCACAGTCTTGTCTAGGTCGTCTTTTTCTTTCTCTTTTGAGTCTATTGTAACCGAGGAATCGGATGACTTGGATGTGCTTAATGAGAATCAAGTAGCTGTGGTTTCTGAGTACTTTTCTGTGCCCTTAATTTATTGCATTAACTCAGACTTTCAAAATTTTGACGAAAACGACGAGGACGAAATTCCTCCGGTTTTGCAACGCTTAATTGAACAAGAGCAGGATAGATTTGTCAAACCCCTAATAGATGAAATCACTACCGTGAATGTTGGTACTAAGGAGGACCCACGGCTGGTCCAGATCGGGTCCACGTTGTGTTCGGAGGAACGCGAGCGCTTAGTCGCTTTATTAAAAGATTTCAAAGATGTTTTCGCGTGGTCCTACGAAGACATGCCTGGAATCGATCCTGAGATTGTACAACATCGGATCCCTTTCGACCCCGAGGCCCGACCCGTTAAACAGAAACTCAGGAGGATCCGCCCGGACTGGGCTCTCAAGATTAAGGAAGAGGTCACCAAGCAAATCGACGCAGGTTTCCTGCTAGTATCCGAATACCCGACTTGGTTGGCCAACATCGTTCCGGTGCCAAAGAAGGATGGCAGGATCCGAGTATGCGTAGATTTCAGGGACTTGAACAGAGCTAGTCCGAAGGACGACTTTCCCTTACCGCATATTGATAAGTTAGTGGATTTCACAGCAGGGCACGCGTTGCTTTCGTTTATGGATGGCTTCTCAGGCTACAATCAGATAGTAATGGCACCTGAAGACCGGGAAAAGACTGCATTCACCACCCCGTGGGGGACATACTGCTATAGAGTCATGCCGTTTGGGCTAAAGAATGCTGGAGCTACTTATCAACGGGCCGCGACCACAATATTGCATGACATGATCCATAAGGAGGTTGAGGTGTACGTGGATGACATGATTGTCAAGTCCAAAGAAAGAGAGGGCCACTACACCGCCTTGCAAAAGTTCTTTCGAAGGATCAGAGAATTCCGGTTGCGGCTAAATCCTCAAAAATGTACATTCGGTGTTACAGCGGGAAAAATGCTGGGGTTTCTGATTACGCAGAGAGGTATCGAAGTCGTCCCTTCCAAAATCAAGGCCATCTTAGAAATGCCACCACCAAGGACTGAAAAGGAGGTGCGAGGCTTTCTGGGTAAAGTGCAATTCATATGACGGTTTATCTCAAAATTAACCTTGACTTGTGAACCACTTTTTGGTCTCCTGAAGAAACGCAAGAAATTCCAATGGGACGGCCGATGCCAAGCTGCTTTTGAACAGATCAAGGAATACTTACAGAACCCACCCGTGTTGTCACCGCCAGAACCGGGGAAACCGTTGATATTGTACCTTTCAGTGACTGAGACCACAATGGGCTGTATGCTCGCACAAGAATCTGAAGACAAAGTGGAGAGAGCCATCTACTATCTGAGCAAGAAGATGCTGGAGTATGAGACTCGCTACACACCGTTGGAGAAGGCTTGCTTAGCTTTGGTATGGGCAACCAGGAAGCTGCGGCACTACCTGTTAGCTCACCCCATAATGTTGGTTTCACGACTCGATCCCATCAAATATCTTTTCGAGAAACCAGCACTTACGGGTAGGCTAGCTCGTTGGTTGCTGTTGCTCTCCGAATTTGATTTGAAATATGTGACACGCAAGTCAGTCAAGGGAAGAGCAGTAGCAGAATTCCTAGCTGACCATCCAGTAGAAGGGGGTGAAGTAGTCGAGTACTTATTCCCAGATGAGGCCATTTTGCACATCGACGATGAAACTTGGACGATGTACTTTGACGGAGCATCAAATCAGTACGGGTATGGGATAGGAGTGTTGCTGATAGCACCCGACAAATCCCGTATCCCTCTAGCCTTCAAACTCCGATTCAAAGTCTCGAACAATGAAACAGAATATGAGGCGTGCATCGCCGGTCTGGAAGCAGCCTTGGAACTAAGGGCAAGACGGTTGGACGTCATCGGGGACTCGAACCTTGTTGTGTCTCAAGCAAAAGGAGACTGGAAAGTCAAAGAAGAAAAGATGATGATGTATCACCAGACCTTGGACTTGCTAATTCCTCGGTTTGAGAAGCTAAATTTTGCTCATCTACTAAGAGAGAACAACAGGTTCGCAGATTCTTTAGCAACTCTATCTTCCATGATAGACATCCCGTTCGGAGTCCGGATGCGTCCAGTCATCATTGACCAGAAATTTGCACTAGCCTATGAGTCGATTGCTGCTATAGATGAGATTCAGGACGAAAACCCTTGGTATTACGACATTTGGAATTTCTTGGAAAAGGAAGCATACCCGCCAGGGGTAAATGCCAAGGATAAAAGAGCAATCAGAAGAATGGCCGTTCAATTCATCATTTGTGGGGGTAAGCTGTATAAGAGAGGTCATCTGGGAATGCATAAGCTGTGTGTCGATGCCGAAGAGTCAAAGCGTCTGATGGAAGCCATCCATGGAGGGGAATGCGGTGCGCATATGAACGGGGTAATGTTAGCACGGAAAATACTCAGACAAGATTACTACTAGTCCACCATGGAGGAGGATTGTATCAGTTTTGTTCGGCGATGCCACAAATGTCAAATTCATGCAAATCGCATGAACATTCCGCCGTCGAAGCTGTACAATATGACTTCGCCATGGCCATTTTCAATCTGGGGAATTGATGTGATCGGGGCTGTCACTCCGAAAGGGTCGAATGGGCATGAGTTCATCCTGGTCGCGATAGATTATTTTACAAAGTGGGTCGAGGCCCAATCCTATGCGGTGTTGAAGGCTTCACATGTTGCAAAGTTTATCAGAAACAACATCATCTGTCGCTACGGGGTCCCAAACGAGATAATTTCAGATAACGGTTCCCACTTCAAGAAGGAAGTGATTGACTTGTTGGAAAAATACAACGTGGCTTTTCATAAGTCATCCACATACCGGCCGCAAACCAATGGAGCAGTTGAGGCCGCCAACAAGAATATCAAACACATACTGTAGAAGATGGTGGAAACCTACCGGGACTGGCCAGATAAGCTGCCGTTTGCTCTGTGAGGCTACCGGACTTCAATCAGAACTTCTACTGGGGCGACTCCGTATTCATTGGTTTATGGGATGGAGGCCGTTCTACCCATCGAAATTGAGGTTCCGTCATTGCGAGTGTTGGCTGAGTGTCAAATAGCCGAAGCAGATTGGCAGCAGAGCAGGTTTGAGGAACTCATGCTCTTTGATGAAAGAAGACTGAAAGCACTGTACCACGTTCAAGGTTATCAGCGCAGAATTGCCCGGGCTTTCAACAAGAAGGTTAAGTCCAGGAATCTAAATGAAGGAGATTTGGTGCTCAAGGACAACCGAGCTCCCATCCACGACCCAAGGGGCAAGTTCAGACCCAATTGGACTGGTCCCTACATCATTAAGTCTATCTGGTCAGGTGGAGTTGTGGTTCTAATGGACCTGGATGGCTTAGAGTTCACACAGCCGATCAACATGGACAAGTTGAAGAAATATTACCCTTGAGAGGCTCGCTAGGCCGAAAACCCGAAAGGGCGACCTAGGCAAAACTCAGAGCACAAAAAATTTGAAATTATAAAAACTGAGCTCGCAAGGTTGAAAACCCGCAAAGGGCGGCCTTGGCAAAAGTTAGAGCGTAAAAGGAAAGTGAAAATACCCGAGTGAACCTAAGCCTGAACTACGTAAGGCTTGATTCCCATCTTTGGGATACGTAGGCAACTTCATCCTGAAGTTCAGCCATAAGCATTTTCCCCGATCAACTTTGTCCATTTGATCATCTCGGCCATCTTTGTTCATCAGCATTCATCGTGATCTCCGGTGCAGTGCTTCTCAGACTAGGGGCAACTTTCCGTTGCTGTGCAGTGCCACGGTACTATGCAAACTAGGGGCAACTTTCTAGTTGCTGGAATCCGGGGTTGTGCATCTCAGTGACAGATCTCAGGCATGTCCAGTTTTGATCCATATCGAAAATAGTTTTGAAAAGTTTTAATAAAAGTTGACTTTGTTCAAATTAATCTTTTTACAACTAAGACCATTTTTGGACCAAAGCGGAAAATTTTCAGTACCCACAACCTTCAATTTCATTGATTTCAAAACAGAGTTCTCCTGTTCTTGCATACAAATTGAAGTTGCTTTTTATTACATTCATAAAGAAAACTTGAAAGTGCTAGTAAAGCAATAAATCCGGGGCATGGATAAGTCAGGTGTCCCTGCGCCCCCTCCCAGAGCTAGTAGAAGCCTCTGATGCCAAGCTGGGCCCAATCGGTGCTTCTTCATTGAGCCAATCCAAGCACTCGTCAGACAAAGTGCAACTAAAAGTGGGAGCGGGGCCAGAAGCTCTCTAGTCCTCCAAGCTGTGGTATACTGGGCAAGCTGTGCGTCTCGGACCGGGAATGTAGCCGGATACTCTATCCCCTCTGGCGGGCAAGTCTGATCATGACCGAACTGACGCAGGAATCGGAACGGAAAGTAGAACACACAGTGGGTCAGACCAATCAACTGGATCCCGATCAGCTGGGACATGCTATAGCTCATCGCCAGGAGATTGAGCCAAGGACAGCGCCAAGCAATGCGATCTGTAGACAAATTGCACATCCAGTCAAACCACCACCCTTCGTCAGGGGCATCGACTAGGCGTTGTCGAAAGAAGTAGCCACGAGCCGAGTAGGCTGGGCAAGAGTCCACAACCTGCAAGTTATCCATCAGACATACCTGGGGAGGGATGAAAAATGAGAGAATAAAGAATAGAGAGAGGTACGATGAGAGAAAAGTAAGAAAAGGGTTTTGTGAGAAAAACCGAGCCCGAGGGCCGAGCGATGTGAGCAATATATATGTGAGATTGGATGAGAAACATTACCTGCAGCAGTAGTGGACTCCCCGCAAACCTGGTCGTCTCCTAGCCATAGAAAGCATCTAAGCCCATCAGTGTCTCGGCCAATGTCATGGCAATACAACTCTTTCCCTCTTTCAAGCCTTGAGCAACTTCAATCAGACGAATGCTAGATCCACCAAAGCCTGGGACGAGCAAAAAGTGAGATAGCATACACAAGCAAAGGGCGTGTTGCCAAAAACCTTGCCAATAATGGTTGCCACGGTCACCGGCATCGGAAAAGCGATGAATCAAACCCAGGATGTCCAGTTCCCCGTTGCAGATCAGAGACCGAACGTCATGCATGGTGAGTCCGCACATCCGCCCTAAAGCTTGGGCGTGGCCAAAGCGAAACTGAGGCAAAATCTCTTCATAACGTTCAGATTCCATCAAAACTTGAAAATTTTCGAAAGTTGGACATACCTCTTGCCCGCCGAAGCTAAAAACATGTGTCACTGGGTTCCAAAACCTCGCCGCGGCATGAAGGAAGGGAAGGTGCAGCGGAGTACGGCTCAGCGTGAATAGTGCATTCAAGCCGAAACCCCGGAAGTTCAACTTTTTCGAGCCATCTAAAGAAGCGATCCAAGCTGTGAGATTTTCGACGAGAAACGCCTCCATTTTGGTGCAAAACTGAGATGAAATGAATCAATCACGAGGCTAGAGCTTTTAAAAAAGATAAGGCACTGTTCGGGGGACACGTGTCAAAAATTTGGTGGTTGCTGGGCTAAGTGGCCGGCCGGCCACCTTTTCTAGCAGGCCGACCACCCCTCTCCTCTCCAATACAAAAAGCTGGCCGGCCAGCTCCCAAAGGTGGCTGGCCATGCTGCAATGTGTGCCTCAGGCCTTGTTTTACCCTCTGGAAGGAAGTTCCTAGCATTTCCATGCATCGGGAGTGTCGGAGGCCTCAATTTCCCTCAGTTTCGGATGCGTTCCGTCACCCAGATCGTCCGAACTACACTTTGTTTATTAAATTGTTGTTTAGTCTTGCTTATCGAGTTGTTGTTTTGCTTATCGAGTTGTCGTTTTGTTGGTCGAGCTATTTTGATTATCGAGTTTTGTTTATTGAGTTGTCAAGTTTTGTGTATTTGGGTTGTTACTCTTTACTTATCAATTTTGTTTTGTCTTGCTTATCGAGTTGTAAACTTGCTAAGGTTTTGTTGTTTCTTAGTAAGTTAAGTTGTTTAGTTTGTTGTGTCGGTTCACTACCTAACCTGGTAAATACGCAATGCACATTTCCATTCAAATCTCATTTTGGTGCAAAATGATGCGATGCGATGCTGAGAACATAAAATACAACACTTTTTCAAAAGCTGTTTCATTCTATCATGCTTCCTTTGTTACAACACTTTTTACAACAAGGGTACAAGTTTTGCAGAAAATGAAACTACCTAACAATGTACAATGTGCTACAACTACTAGCAAAAAGGTAAATAAAACAGGGAACAGCTGCATCAATGCTCTCAAGAGCAGGAATAAGAGGCCCTCTTCATCATCTCTACGAAGCAGCCTCTGCACCACCAGCGCCATCTGAGTCGGAGCTGTCGCCCTCGGGATCCTCCTCAGCCTCACCTCCACTCCCGGAACCGGGGTCGGAGCCACTCTCTCTATCAGCAAATGTCTCCGACTGGTGATCTACAGCCTCCTCCTCCTCCTCGCTGGGCTCCTCCTCTATGATGTGCGCCCTGCGTCTGCCTCGTCCGCGAGACGACTCCCCTCTCCCAGCTCCTCGAGAAGGCCTAGATGGCCCAGCTCCTCGGGAAGGCCTGGATGGCCCGGCCTGTGACTGAGCATATACCGGAGGCATCTGAAAATAAAGAATGCAGTTTGAATACATCAGCCAAAACATGTATATTAGATGCAGATGCAAGCAAACTACGCAGAGTGGATGTATGCAGATATAGTGCATAAATGTGGTGTGTGTCAGATGTGCTCTGCATAGACAGCCTATCAATGCAGTAAGATGTTCAAGAACAGCATGTCATCAGAAGTATGATAAATGCAAGAAAACTAAAGGGTACCTGGAAACCCATGATGGACAACTGCGCCTCCCTCCGCAGGACCATGCCCTCAAGTGAGGCTACCATCTCAAGCACCTCGTCCATGTACTCCCTGGGTGGCTGCAGATACGAGCTCAAGTCATCAATGAATAAACAAATGCCAAAGTATCTGTGTGATAAACGGAAAATAGTGGAGCATACCGGTGGTGAGTCAGGGTCACTGACATATCGGTGGCCAGGCATCGGAGGCTCTATTGGAATCGGAATCGGGGAGGTGGTCCTGTATTGCCATCCCATCAACTCAATCAGCATATCTGGCCATCCAGGATGATGATGAGTCGGAGGAATCGGGGGAACCAATCCACCCCCACCTCTAGATGTACCAGCCCTGCTGGTGGAAGGGACATCTGCAGTCCGAGCCCGGCTCGATGAAGGCATACCAGCAAGCCTCCTCGTTGGAGTACGGGCTCCCGTCAATGGAGGCATCAAGTATGTGTGACGATAAGTAGTGTAGTCCCCTTCCTCGAGATGGAGAAATGCATCAGTACCTAACAAGGCGTCGACAACACTCTGGGGAGGGAGCCTATCAGCAGTCCGTATATCGTCTAGGGGTGCTGAAGGAATGTCCTGCTCAGGGTAGCCCCATACCTGACGCAAGAAGCGGTCCCCCAAAAACTAAGCCCTACCAACTGGCCCCTCGAACAAGACCCTATACCGAGAGGCACCCCATGCTCCGGCAAACTAGAACCGGAGGTCTTCACCTAAAGGCGCCCAGGGCTGCCATGAGATCTACGGAACCGAGGCATAAGCTGGTTAGAAATTGTGAGTGTGCAAGATAAATCAAAGATTGGAAATATGAAGAACTGAGAGTTCTGAAATACCTCTGACGGCCGCACTGTATCAAAGTACTGCCGTAAATAGAGAAGAGACTCCCGAGGTCTCGGCCGGTACTGGCCCTCGAATACGAGTGAATACGGGGTCGTGAGGGGCACCTCCACTATAAGCTCTAGAGCCAGCGTCGGGAAGTATGCGTAGACCCATAACTGTGAGAAACAGAGCAATAGCCATTAGAATACAGAATGCTGAGTGCAAAATGCAAATACAAAATGCTGAAAGCAAAGTACAAGGTACAGAAAGTAAAGTGCGCCGTGTGTGCAATGTACAAATGATGAGAAGCAGAAATGTAAATCAAGAGGGCAGAAGGTACCTCCTAGGCCCTCCAATAGCCACCGACCATGTTTCCTCGTCCGCGGGAGGTCGCACTCATATAGCAGTAGAGAGTAGCCAGGCTAGCGCCGCCCCAATCATACCAGCTAACCTGTGAAAGGTCCACTAAGGCACTCAACAGATAAAGCCCAACAGTATTCCCTCTATCGGCAAACAGAGTGGTCCCGAAGAGGAACATTAGAAACCTGCGGGTGTACTGTGCCACCTCCTCAGAAGTCTCAGGCTCCATCTCTGCCCTCCTGAAGTGGGAAGAGAACTAGGTGTATCGAACTCTGCCCGAAGATCTGTCAACAGGCGGGCGAACCCCCAATAAGTACATCCAGGCGGCCTCCCACTCGCCCATGTCCTCGTCATGTGGGATGGCCCAACCTCCTACATCAAGGCCAGTCAGCATGGCCAAGTCAAATGGGGTCATGGTTATATCCCCGGTGGCAGAAAAATGGAAGGAGTTGGTGGTGTCCCACCATCTCTCTACCAAAGCACCCATCAGTGTCCTACTGGCAGGACAGCGGGAGAGCCCAGTGCAAAAGGGCCTGAACCCTGCCGTGTCAACCAAATCCCGGACAGCCTCCGGGAGCTCAGCATACCACTCTCTCGCCATAACAGAGCCATATCCTCGCACGGCACAAGAAGTCACCTGCATTCAGGATGAATACATGTATTCAGTTTCAAAATGAAATGTATAAGCTGCGTGCAAATGAAATGAACAAGCTGCGTGCAAATGAAATGTATGAGCCGTGTGCAAAATCAAATCAGATACAGAATCTGGGCTGCGTGTTCAGAAAATTCAACAATGAGCCGTGTGTTCAGAATTTAAGTTTGGGCTGCGTGTTCAACTCTCAATCGGTGTGTGCTGTGTGTTCACCTCAAGTATGGGCTGTGTGTTCATCTCAAAGTTTGGGCTGTGTGTTCAGATTACAAAGTGTGTGTGCTGCGTGTTCACTTCAAAGTTCGAGTTGTGTGTTCAACATCAAGTATTTGAGCTGTGTGTTCAAGAAAATTCAAAGTATGAGCCGTGTGTTCAGAATTTAAGTTTGGGCTACGTGTTCAACTCTCAATCAGTGTGTGCTGTGTGTTCACCTCAACAATGAGCCGTGTGTTCAGAATTTAAGTTTAGGCTGCGTGTTCAACTCTCAATCGGTGTGTGCTGTGTGTTCACCTCAAGTATGGGCCGTGTGTTCATCTCAAAGTTTGGGCTGTGTGTTCAGATTACAAAGTGTGTGTGCTGCGTGTTCACCTCAAAGTTTGAGCTGTGTGTTCAACATCAAGTATTTAAGCTGTGTGTTCAAGAAAATTCAAAGTATGAGCCGTGTGTTTAGAATTTAAGTTTGGGCTGCGTGTTCAACTCTCAATCAGTGTGTGCTGTGTGTTCACCTCAACAATGAGCCGTGTGTTCAGAATTTAAGTTTGGGCTGCGTGTTCAACTCTCAATCGCTGTGTGCTGTGTGTTCACCTCAAGTATGGGCCGTGTGTTCATCTCAAAGTTTGGGCTGTGTGTTCAGATTACAAAGTGTTTGGGCTGCGTGTTCAACTCTCAAACAGTGTGTGCTGCGTGTTCACCTTCAATTTTGGGCTGCGTGTTCAACTCTCAAACAGTGTGTGCTATGTGTTCACCTTCAATTTGGGGCTGCGTGTCCGACTCTCAATTAGTGTGTGCTATGTGTTCATCTCAACAACGAGCTATGTGTTCATCTCAAAGTTTGGGCTGCGTGTTCAACTCTCAAACAGTGTGTACTGCGTGTTCACCTTCAGTTTGGGCTGTGTGTTCAATTCTCAACAAGTGTGTGCTGTGTGTTCACAACCAATATATGGGCCGCGTGCTCAGAAAGTTAGAGTGTTTGAACTGTGTGTTCAAGATGCGAACGGAATACGGTGCTATGGACTAAACATTCAAAACAAGCTGTGCGCTTGAATGGGCAGATGAACATAGTGAAGGCACGAAATAGACGGAAAATGCGGAATACATTGCAGAAAATGCAAAAGTGAAGTAAATATCTCTCGTGCCTCATGAGAGAGGTGAGACTCCGGCTCTCGCAGAAGTAGATTCCTAGGCACTCGATCATCGAAATCAATGAAATGGTAGAAAACCGCCTGCGGGAGGATGTGCTCCTGAGGATGATACCTCGCGGGATCAAACGGCCGAACTCTCAGGGGCAAAGCCATAATGTCGGGATCATCTCCGGCACCCGAAGGACCTCCACCATGAGGGAAATGACCAGCCATTTCGAAAAATCTGCAAAAAGGAGCAAAAATGAGCAAAATGAGCCAAAATTGGAAAAAGTCAACAAAAGTCAACTCTCGGGAAATGAAAAAGTCAACAAAAGTCAACTCCCGAGAAAATCTTCCAAATGTTGAGACAAACTTACCTCAAGTGATGAAAATGAGAAAAGAAGCCCTGAAATCAAAATTTAATCGGTTCAAAGTGAAGAGAACTGAAAGTTTTCACGAAAACAACTTGCGTGGGGCGTTGGAAAACGCGTATAGAGCACAGATCTGAAGAAGAAAATGGTTTGGGAAGGAGGAGAGAGCAATTTCGGAGCTGCACTTGTGAGGAAAAGTGCTTTGGATAAGCACATTTAAAGAAAAGAAGGTGAAAAGACCAAACTGCCCCGGATTTGGGCTAGGTGGCTGGCCGGCCACCTTTTCTGGCAGGCCGGCCACCCCTCTCCCTCAAACCTGGCCGGCAGCCTCCCCTCTCCCTCAAACCTGGCCAGCAGTGTCCCCTAGGTGGTCTCCAAGGCCTCTGCAAATTTTGGTGATGATTGGAGTCCCCGAGACCAGAAAAAGTACAAGAAAAGTGCACTTTCCGTCGCGAAATCGCACCGCCGGAACGTCAACTCCAACTTTCAGTGTGTCTTTCATTGTCATTCGTCAAAAGTGAGGTGTATCCTTTTTAAATGTGTTGCGACCCCTCCGGAAGGTAAACCGGAGGTCGCTATCGAGTCACCCTCGTCAGAAACTTGCATTACTTTGCTCGTTGTTTTGCAACAAACTTGCATTCGAGTTTACACTCGTCCTGCATTGTTATGCACGTCACTTGCATTCTCATGCATATAAGTTGCATTGTTATGCACGTTTTCTTGATACTGTCATGCCTTCATGCTTAAACTCGCATTGTCACGCACGTTGCTTCTCGTATTGCGATGCACTCACCCATCGACACCACGTTTGTCTGCACTCGATATCACATTGAACATATGTTGTTAAATATGTTGTGCTTGTTGAGTTCCTTTCTTTTGCAGGCACGATATTGTATGTACGGTTCATTTGAGGCTGGTGCGACCAGACGAGCCGCACAGGTATTGTATCCCCTCCGTGTGAGACGTGGCGAGAATTCAATGATTCTCCGCATTCTTCAACTGCATGAAATGTAGTTTTGCTTTGCATTCTTGCTTAAAACTGTTGCATCTATTTGTGAATACTTGCTTCATTACAGCCCGCTGCATTTGCTTGATCACGAGGTATCTTCGGTTTTGTGCATATCATTTTGCATTTTGCCCCTGCCTGCGGGCACGCCTGCGGGCACATATTCCTGTTCATCTCGTATGTTTGTCTAAGTCTTCGACCTCGTCAAAAATGGGTCGTCTCTGGGCTTTGACATTCACTTCCGTCACTTCTTGACTTCCGAGTTCTGTCAAAGAGGGGCAACTGTAGACACCCCATTTTTGACCCAAGTTGTAACGCCCTCAAAATAATAACATTAAACCCAGAATATTGACATATGTAAAGGCTCATCATTCTTTCATTTAACAGAACAGTTCATTACAAAAGTATTACATGTTAACAACAAAAGCAAATGCTCTATGGGCTTACAGCTTTCCAAGTTAACACTTGGTTACAAAAAAATGAGTGCTAACTCATTTACACATTAAGCCCTTGGCTTGAATCTACATGTAATACACCAAAAGGAAACAACACCAACATGTCTGACAACCGCTAGCCTCCCAAGCTATGTCCTTGGAGGTGGCATGCTACCTGTACCTGAAAATGATGTTCCCATATAGGGTGAGCCACAGCCCAGTAGAAATACACTAAACCAGTTATGAATAATGACTAAAAGATTAGCAGTTGATAGGTGGCCAACACTTTACACTTTCATTCTCCATTTCCTTACAAATTCTCAATTCATAACCATGGCTTAGAACCTGGCCAACAACTCATGTGGGACAGTAACTCATGTCCAACAATTTTCCCATTTCACAAAAGACAAGCATACTAGCTATATCAATACTTCCAAAGACATGCATAAGAGCAATATCACACTTCCAAAGACAAGCATATGAGCTGTGTCAACACATCACTAAATAAGCATATGAGCTATATCTCTGGAGTCCATCCCCTATCTTCTCCCAAACAACATCCGGTTTAGAGGTCCATCCCCTATCATCCCCTAAACCGTGGAGTACATCCCCTATCTCCTCCAACACAACACACAATGCATATAAACAATTATTATACACATCAATCAATACATAAATTTAATGTATTCCTTCAACCGTCACACTCAATGACACATTTCAATGATCAGTTTTAGTTTGCCTAATCATCATGCATTGTCTACAACAATCAAGACTATCCTCCACCGATAGCCCAAAGCAGTTATTTCTATACAGAAAATAAATGCAACAATGGATATAAAATCAACATTTCAATTCGGTGAGTGATAAGTAATTCAACTACACCCTTTAATCCCATACACTTCAAATCTCAACATTTCCACTTCAATTCCCAACATTTCCACTTCAATTCCTCATTTCTTACAATTAATTATCCCAATTAATTAATCAATGTAATTAGGGCATTTTCCATAATTAACATTACAGCCCTTAGATTCCATTTTTTATCACTATTTCAACATTAATCCCATGTTTCTACACCAAACATGCCTCTAGGTTCATTATAAATAAAACCCCAACTTTTGTAAAATTACACAAAGGCCCAAAGTTTTCCCAAAATTACACAACAACTTCCAACACATCAAAATGCTAAAATTTAAAGACAAAATCCATAAAGAGGAGTAGGATATCCCTACCTCAAAGTTTGAGCTCAAATGGAGATGAAGACCCAACACCCAACTTGCTCCAAAACCAAATATTTTCAGATTAAATCGAAGCCCAAGTCACCCTCTATCTTTTTAACAAAGGACTTAGGGTAGGAAATCACCCTAGGTAGATCAAATCTTAGAGAGAGAGTAAGTTTAGAGAGAGAGGGTCTCAAATTTTAGGGTTTGAAGGATGAAAAGTTTTGAAAAAGTGAAGTTTGGTTCGGCTGCTGCTAACTGATATGAGCGAAGCCCTGGTCGCTCGAGCGACCAGACACAAGAAACTGCCATCGCTCGAGCGAAGACACGCTCGCTCGAGCCAACAGTTCAAATCCTCCGATTTGCAACACGACGCTCGCTCGAGCGAAGAACGAACCAAATCGCTCGAGCGAAGAAAGCTCGCTCGAGCCAAGAAATGCAACCTTCAGGTCTGAGCCAGACGCAATCGCTCGCTCGAGCGAAGCCACTCTGGCTCGAGCCACTAGACACAAAAACCAACTCTCGCTCGAGCGACCAAACCCTCGCTTGAGCGACCAACCAAAAACAGAAGCTTGCTCGAGCGAAGAACAGCTCGCTCCAGCGAAGACCCAAAATTCTGGGCAGCAACACTTGGCTCCCAAACACAACCAATCTGTAACAAACCTGCCCAATACATCCTATAACTCAAATACAAAGTAGGAAAGGATGTAAACAAGACAATACTCAACTACTAACATCCACGGACACATGTCCGGATCACTGTACTACAAGGGGTAAACCCGGGATCGCTATAGACCTTAAGACTCAGACGTCATCGATTGAGCGCTTGGTGATGATTGCATATTGTGCTCGTTCTGAGGTTGCGGGATCACGGCTGCGAGCTTTGCCTTCGGACATCCGGACTCTTTTGTGCTTTGCCTCGGTTTACGAACCAGGTCCCGTTTTCTCTGTTTTCTCTTCCCGAAGGGAGGGAGAGGTCTCGTAGATCATCTCTCAGTGGCCGTAGGCTACGTTTCGTGGTCGTAGGCCATTTTTCCCATTTCGGAGCCCGGTTCTCAGTTTTCAGAGCCGTCGGCCGTGTGCCTCGGTTCGGGACTGCTTAACCACCTCTGTTTGCTCCGGTTTTTGGCATACATCTTATTTACTCCCTTTTGAGGGACACTGAGGCTCGAGAGACCAACTTCGTGGTCGAACGCCACCTCCGGTGCTTAATAATCAGTTTTCGGGACCTCGGGCTGCGTGTTTCGGCCCCCGAACCTTCGTTTTGCATCGATTTTGGTCCATTTTTGGCAGGGACCTTATTTTCATTGTTAGGAAGCTTGTAGAAGGGTGGGAGGCCAGCAATTGTTCTGAAGACCAGCTTTATTCCTTCATCGCTCTCCGTCGCCCGTTTTCCTCGCTAGAAAGCTGATGTTGACCATTCCCGGGGCACTTTCTATGGCCCTCAACCACATATTTGTGTTGTACATACCTGGGAGGCCACCAATATGCCATGGCCGGCCAGCAATTCATCCTGACCCTTTTGAACCCCTCTAAAAAGCTAGCTTTTCTCTCTCCTGGTTCACTTTTCCCAGTTTTTCTCCACATATTTGTGTTGTGCACACATGAGAGGCCACCAATATGGGGTGGCCGGCCACTAATTCTCATTGACCCTTTTGACCCTGGCCAGCCGGCCAAGGGAGGTGGCCGGCCGGCCACCTGAACCTCCAAAACCTGGCCGGCCATGTTCCTCACACCTGGTTCCTTACAGATACACCCTCTGTTTCCCCCCAGATCCTGTATCCGAGAGGGGGTCTTTTGGGGGGGAAATTTGAATTTGATTTTCCCCCCTTTCCTCCACTCCTTTCCCTATAAAACTAGACCCTCCAGCTCCATTTTGGAGGGTTACAAAGTTTGGTTTTGAGCTCTTGCATTAAATCTCTCTCTCTCTCTATACTTCAACCCTCAAAACCCCTTAAGTCCTACACCATTTTACACTACAACCCATAGCACCACACCACCACACTCCATTCCAGCAACTTGAAGGCTATTTCTAGAGGCTAGAAGCACCATTTCTTGGACCAAAAGCTGTTGAAGACTTAGGCTACAAGGGTAAGCCTCTTTTCCCTCTTTTTTGGCTCTATTTTGTGCTATATCTAAGCCATACTTGCTTACATTTTTGGGCTCCGACCCAAACTATAAATAGTCATATTTTGAGCTCATATCCATGTTTGATTAAGGGTCTCTCTCTGTTTGAGGTCTCCTTCTCACCCTTTGTGTTTAAACTCTCTTTTAGGCCTATTTTTGCATGATATTTTAGGCCTGTTTGTGTGCTGTTTTGGACTTGGTCATAAAATGTGAAATGTCTTTTTTTGAGCCCCTCTTCAACTTTGTTGAAGGGCTCTCCTCTGTTTGAGGTCAGTTGCTATCACTTGTCTCTTTATCCCTCTTTTAGGCCTTTTTCTTGCATGTTGATTTAGCCTCACTTGTGTTCATTTTCGTGGCTTGATATAAAATTTAAAGTGTCATTTTTTGAGCCCCTCTTCAACTTTGTTGAAGGGCTCTTTGCCATTTGGGGCCAGCTGCTGTCCCTTGTCTCTATTATCTCTTTTAGGGCCATTTTTGCATGATAGATTAGCCCTATTTATGTTCATTTTTGGGACTTGTTAGAAACTGAAAAAAGTCTTCTTTTGACATCATCTTCATTTTTATTAAGGGTATTTTCTTATTTGAGGTCACATGCTTCCTTGTATGCTTGATTCCTTCTCATTTTGAGCCTTACACCTAAGCTCCAATGGCATGCTTTGTTTGGCCTTCAAGCCACTGGAATCCAGTGGATTTCCAATGGCTTTGATGCTGTTTTGAGCCTCCAAATCAGAGGGGGGTGCCCCCCTCTCACCTTGACTTGTTTGATGGCCATTTTGGCCTTTCAAAGGGACCCCTCTTTGCATGCTTCTTAGTCACATTTCAGGGTCAATTTGGTGAGTTTTGGGACTACCATATTTGATTTCCAGAGTTGTTTTGGTCATGCTTCATGTCTGTCTTGTATGTGTCTAACAACTCCTTGTATGGCCCTCTAAAGGAGCTCCTCATTTATGCATGTGTTGGCTGCATTTCAGAGGTTATTTGGGCATTTTTTGGCATGTTTTATTCACTGATTTTCACTGGTTTGATGAGTTCTCACTTGCTTCATACACATGCCATGTAACCCTTGTTTACTAGTCAAAATTGCATGCTACTTTAGCCCATCTTGCTAGCACCTTTTGGCCTTGCTTTGAACTAAGAAAGTTCATGTTTTGGGACTGCCTTGACTCTGTCTTCATGCTTCATGATCAAATAGTGCATGCTTTGTATAGCTATAGGTCATTGCGCATGCCTAGTTTTGAGTTTCGGGGTTCGTCTCATGCATCGGGTGCCGTATTGCCATCTTTCGGGGCTGTTTAGCATCATATTTTGGCGCTGAAATCTGCATGTTCATATGCCATATTCCATGCCTTGCCATGCTTTGGTAGAGTGGCATTCATGCCTTAGGTTCGGTCCTCAGTTTGCGTGCACATGCGCACGCATCTCGAGTGTCTCATTTTCATCTTATGGCCTCTGATGTGAGTGTGGCTGAGGTCCACTCATGTTAGTGTAAGCCCATATTGCATTGTGTATGCCATCTTAGTCCTTTGCATTGTGTATGCTAGGTTGTATGTTAGAGCATTGTGCATGCCATGTTACATCGTGCATTGTGTATGCCATTTCATAGCACTGTGTATGCTAGGTTGTATGTTAGAGCATTGTGTATGCCATGTTACATCGAGCATTGTGTATGCCATTTCATAGCATTGCGTATGCTAGGTTGCATGTTAGGATTGCATTCATGCATGTCATGCACATTGCATTGTGTTTGGGATAGGAGTTAGCCCGAGCACGGGAAACGAGGGACGTTTCGTACTCCGAGTGACGGAACGTGTCTCAATTCCCAGTCGCCGACACTCCGAATTAACCATGATGGAGTCTTGGTCTTGTTGTGTTTATACTTGCATTCATCTCATATTGAGTTGTGCAATTCGACTCCTCGGCCATCATGCATCGGGATGCGTGATTGGTGGCACGAGGATCGAGGCAAGCATACATATGCAAAAATACATTGCTATGCCCCTCTCTTGCTCTCTGTTGCAGCAAATCAGAAATCAGCAGCTTTCAAAAGCCTTGCACAGCATTCCGACATCAATTGCAAATAGAGGCTAATTGGGGCATCGCGATGGATTTCCGTGCCAAGCAATCCGAACATGCATCATTCATCATCCAGAGCAAAGTCGAGGCAGTCCCTAGCTTGCATGCTAGTTTACAGCTTTCCTAGTTTAATTTGTTAATTAATTAGGATTTTGTATTTATTCAGACTGTAATTATTTATTTGGGACTGTATATTTATTCGGACCCTCCGAGCGAGGGCAAGGTTGTAATAAGTGTGCGTGTGTGTGATGTATGTCTTCCAACCCCACGTCTTTCTCCCTTTTATTTACCAGCTTATGATGGTTAGATTAGGGCATGTTTCAATTAGCATAACAGTATGACAGCATGTTTGCATTCATTCATCTGTTTTGCATGCATCGGGCTCGGCGCATCATACGAACTGCATTGTATTTCAATTCCAAGTTGAATACTTGTTAGTTGTAGCATTTCACATGCCATGTTTAGAATAGCCGAGCCTATCTTAGTTGCATTTCTGCATGTGTCGCATTAGGCATTTCTGTATAGTTAGGATCATGCATGATTTCTAATCAGCTTCTGTTTTGGCTTGGAGTACTCGGTAAGTTTTTATGCTTTAGCATCCTTGCATGCGTGTGAGTGACTGCCATGATAGCATGCTTACCATGAGGGTATGTGTTTATGTGATATATCTGCCTGAATGCCTGTGGGTGAAGGTTGGGTTATTTGGATTGGAACAATGCATTGACTGTGAGTTTTAAGCCCACTGGATAGTGGCAAAACCATGTTTTCTAAGCCCACCTGAGGGTGGCAAAATCTGCATTTTAAGCCTACTTGCGAGTAGCAAACCACTTTAAAAAATAAGCAGGAAATGTTTTGTTCCAATTCAGGCGACCCAGTCTATACTTGTATGCTGTGCGCATCACATAGTAAATCTAGGCTAATAACCGGAATAAGAGCACATAATGTTTTCAAAACTAGATATCATGGTTAGTAGAGGCCGATCTTTGATCGGGCGAGCGGGGGTGCTCACGAAGTGACCTTCCCCAATCGTACCCAAGTTCCCGAGCCGAGGCAACTTTGGTGATGACGGACACGTGGCCTTAGGCAACGAGTCAGGGTTTCCTAAATTCCCCCGAAATAAAATATTTAGGTGGCGACTCTGTATCTGGCAAAGCAGTCCATGTTTGGCACTTCTTTCAAAAATCTATTTTCTCAAAACGATTTGCCGGATTTGGACTCTTTGGTTCAGACTGAGAACCGTGACAATTTGAGTCCGAACTGTAGTGGGCCCAAAAACGAACGGAACGGGGGACTCATCCCTCCCGGGGCGTTCGGGGACGTCTACACCTATGGTCAAAAAGGGCAAAACCGAGGTGAAAGATGTGCTCAGCTTTTTAAGCTAAGATCTTGAACGAATTCAAGCGCTGCACAATGATGCCCTGGTGGTCACCTTGCGCGTTAGGGATTTTGACGTTAGGCGCATTCTGATCGACCAGGGTAGCTCGGTCGAAATAATGTACTACGACGCCTTCAAGCAACTCAAGCTAAGTAACAAAGACTTGGCCCTAGCAACCTTGCCATTGGTCGGCTTTAACTCGCAACCGGAGTGGCTCTTGGAAAAGATCATCTTATCAGTCAAAGCCGGGTCTGTGGTCAAGTAAGTAGAGTTCTGGGTGTTAAAGGTGCCTTCCACATATAATCTGATCTTAGGCAGAGGATGGCTTCACACCATGCAAGCAGTGGCTTCTACCTATCACCAAGTCATGAGGTTTCCCTCAGCTTTGAAGATCGTTGAGGAAATTTAGGGCGATCAAGTCATGGCTAAACAGTGCATTGTGGTTGTAAATGGGAGCTGAACTGCCAAGGGCTTCGTGCAAATGATCGAAGGACTGGAAAAACAAATTGTCCTAGATGACATGGGTACTAAGGCCGAAGAAAAGGCTGTTGAAGAGTTGGTGGAGGTACGGGTCAATGAAAGCGATCCAGAGAAGTTCTTTCTGTTGGGATCCAGCCTGACCGCCCAAGAACGAATAGAGATGGTTAAGTTCTTAGTGGCAAATATCGAAGTATTTGCGTGGATGCCTTACGACATGTCTAGTGTTGACCCAAACTTTATTTGCCACCAGCTCAATGTTTATCTGAATGCCCGACCTGTAATTCAAAGAACTAGGCAATCTGCGCTTCATCATGCTGAAATAGTAGTGGATGAAGTTAAAAACTTGCTTGAAGCAAGGGCTCTTTAAGAGGTACACTATCCTCGGTAGGTTTCCAACACGGTCGTGGTACCAAAGAAGAATAAAAAATGGCGAGTCTGTGTCGACTACAAGACGGTCAACTGAGCTTTCCCCAAGGACAGTTTTCCCTTGCCCAGAATCGACCAACTAGTGGACTTGACTGCTAGACACCACCGACTCAGTTTCTTGGATGCTTACTGTGGTTATCACCAAATCGCCATGGATGAGCCTGACCCGAAGGTTACTTCTTTCACAACGCCAAGGAGGTTGTTCTGCTACCGGGTTATGCCCTTTAGGTTAAAGAACGCCGGGGCGACTTTTCAAATGATGGTGACAATGATGTTTGCTCTCTTGCTCGGCCGGACAATGGAGGCCTATATCGATGACATGGTCGTGAAGAGAAAACGTGAAGCCGACTACCTATCTGATTTGGTGGAGATGTTCGCCATTCTTAAACAGCACAAGTTACGTCGGAATACGTCAAAGGGTGTTTTCGACGTGGGGTCGGGGAAATTCTTGGGCTTTTTGGTTACCAACCGTGGCATCGAAGCGGACCCCTCCCAAATCAAGGCCATATAAGAATTGAAGCAACCCAACTCGGCAAAGAACATGCAACATCTTGCCAGGATGGCAACCGCGCTTAACCAATTTATAAGCCGGTCATCAGATCATTGTTGCCCTTTCTTCCAAGCCTTGAAGTTCAAATTTTCATGGGATGAAGAATGTGACAGAGCCTTAATTGAGCTAAAGACATACCTATCTTCCGCTCCACTCTTGGTCACGCCGAAGCACGGCGAAGAACTTTATCTTTATTTGGCTGTTTCTCAACATGCCGTAAGCGTGGTGCTTGTTCGGGCAGAGGGCATTCAGCATCTGCCGATCTTCTACGTGAGCAAAACCTTACTCCCGGCGGAGTCGAGATACTTGCCACTGGAGAAACTCGCCTTAGCATTAATGATGGCCTCAACGAACTTGGCACACTACTTTCATGCTCACACGATCGTGGTGTTGACCGAATTCCCTTTGAAAGCCTTGTTTGAGGGAGCAGACTTCTCCGGTCGAATCTTGAAATGGGCAATCGAGTTGGGGCAATTTAATATCAAGTTTCAACCCCGAACTGCCATCAAAGCCCAAGCATTGACTGACTTCGTTGTGGAGTTCTCACCCAGAATTCATCCTGTTTGCCCGGTGGATCTTACCGGTGCCACTGGGCTACAGAGGATAGGCATAGCGACATTGCACAGCCTCTCATCTAATCGAATGTTGAAGGCGCCACAGAAGTTACGCGCCCGTCTACAGACCCATCACTTGAAGGCCCACTTCAGCCTAGCAATGCATCGTCGGATTTGGGAATAACAGGGCAACCTGTTGGATCCAACGCGGCATCGCCACCGGGAGATTAAGGCATGCTTGTTGCAATCGTCTACGGCGCGCTTGCCGCAGAAGTAACCGAGTAGCCGAGCAATTTTGATCACCAGAACCTTCAAATGTCCCAAGACCCCGCTGAATGTTAGAAGCTTTTCATCGGCGAAATATGGAAACTTTTTGTCGATGGCCCATCAAACAGGCATGGAGCCGGGCTCGGAGTCCCCAGACGGACTGACCATTGAATATTCTATCACGTTGGGATTTCCTGCGTCGAACAACGAGGATGAGTATGAAGCTCTGCTTGCCAAACTGAAAAGCGCACTCCAAACGCAAGCATCCAAGCTAATGGTCTACAACGACTCCCAACTTGTTGTAAACCAAGTATCTAGGGAATACGAAGCCAAAGATGATAGAATGGCTAAGTACCAAACTTTGGTACGAGATCAAATCAAGAAATTCCAAGCAATAAGAGTCAAACAAATTGGCTGAGAAGATAACGGCGTGGCAGATGAGTTGGTCAGCTTAGCTTCCATGGCCGACAAATCAACCCCCAACCCTCTCCTGATTGAATTCCTCCCAAGATCCAGCATTGAAGACTCAAAGTAGATGGACGTTCTTTGCATCGAGCTAGGTCCCTTTTGGATGGACCCCATAGTCCTTTTTCTTAAAGAAAATATCCTGCCGACCGACAAAAAAGAGGCACGCAGAATTCGGGTGAAATCTGAGCAGTTTTGGCTCTCCCTATCTGGTGCTTTGTAAAAGAAGTCATTCACCGGTCCTTACCTTAAGTGCGTTCACCCAAACAGAGTTGATGCTATCCTTTACGAGATCCACGAGGGCATATGTGGAAACTACATCGATGGGAGATTGTTAGCTTACCACGCTATTTCACAAGGATATTGATGGCCATGCATGCAGACAGATGCACAGAAATATGTAAGAAAATGTGAGAAGTGCCAGAAGTTCGCCCACCAAATTCATCAGTCGGCCAGACAGCTCATTCCTCTCACAAGTCCTTGGCCTTTTGTAATGTAGGGGCTCAACATAGTGGGACTACTTCCAACCGCGCCGGCAACCGTAAGTTGTTTATAGTTGCGGCAGACTACTTCACCAAATGGGTCGAAGCAGAGCCCTTGGCGACAATTAAAGAAAAGGATGTGAAGAAGTTTGTCTGGCAGAATGTGATAAAGCGGTTTGGAGTCCCCAAGGCTTTGATCTTCGACAATGGTACCCAATTTGATGGGTGCTTGTTCAGAGGATTTTGTAAGGAACTAAAGATAGAATTCTAGAATTTCACACCGACTTACCCTCAGTCCAACGGCCAAGCCAAAGCATCAAACAAAACCATTCTAGATGGGCTGAAGAAAAGGTTAGAGAAAGCCAAAGGAAAGTGGGCCGAGGAACTTCCAAATGTTCTTTGGGATTATCGAACAACACCAAGACACTCGATCGGGGAGACCTCTTTTGCCTTAGCATATGGCATGGAGGCAGTTATCCCATTGGAGATTGGTATGCCCACCATCCGTAGCGAAAAATTTGAGCCTGACTTAAATGTCGAAGCTATTGTCTTAAAATTGGACCTTGCAGAAGAATGCCGCAAAAAGGCCCTGATCCATGTCACAACGTATCAACAAGAACTGCCCAGAAAGTACAACAAAATAGTTCACTCCAAACCGTTCAAGGTCGAGGATTGGGTCTTACGGAAGATGATGGGCAACACTCTTGTGCCGGGCGAAGGGAAGTTAAGGGCAAACTGGGAAGGGCCTTACAAGATAACCGGTCTAGCGAGCAAAGGGACATACCATCTAGAAGACTTAGACGGCAAAGCTATACCCCAGCCATGGAACGCAGCCAACCTGAAGTTGTATTATTTTTAGTTTCAATTGAATGTAATTTTTGTAAGGGATAAGCATTCCCCACCATTTGCCAATGTAATTCTTTCAATCACCATGTGAATTCATGAATGCTATATATAATAGAATTGAATTTCTGCACATGAAAAATTTGTTGCGGTTAAAGGATTGCAATAAACGAGGGGCAACTGGCCCCCAGCCGATGTGATTTTACCCTGGCTAGAAGAGTTGATGAATTGTTCAACTCTAAGTTTTTAGCCGGGATGATTTTGCCCGGCTAGAAGAGTTGATGAATTGTTCAACTCTAAGCTTTTAGCCAAGGTGATTTTGCCCGATTAGAAGAGTTGATTAATTGTTCAACTCTAAGCTTTTAGTTGAGGTGATTTTGCCAGGCTAGAAGAGTTGATGAATTGTTCAACTCTAGGTGTTTAGCCGAGGTGATTTTGTTCGGCAGGAAGAGTTGACGAATTGTTCAACTCTAAGTTTTTAGTTAGGATGACTTTGCCCGGCTAGAAGAGTTGATGAATTGTTCAACTTAAGCATTTAGCCGGGATGATTTTGCCCGGCTCACACAATTGATGTTTGGATCCACTTTTATTCTAACCGAGATGTTTTGTCCTTCATGTATTACGCAGTTGAAATAAGAAACACAACATACATGGCAAGCATACAAGTGACAAATGAAGAAATTTTTTTCATTGGTTGAGCTTGTAAGTACAAAAGTTGGGGCCAGCAGTCCGGTTACAAAAGATTTCAAAAAGAAAACAAGAAAGGGCATTAATCTAAACAATGGGGGAGAGATCGGCGAATTCATCTCCGACTCCTTCAGTGGCAGCTTCCAGATCAACCACGGCAGTCTATTCTTTGTCGCCAGTCTTCTTCTGGTCGGCTCCTTCCTCGGTCTTTTCCTAAGCTTCTTCCTCGGCCTCCTCTTGCAAAGAGTTGAAGACTTCATTGGCATAAGGCACCATATAGACCGACAGGAAGGCAGGGAGAGGAGAGGTGAACACCTCGGTTTTAGATCCTTGGCCAAGTTTTTCACAAGAAGCCTTCCAATCGGACTTGAAGAAGATGGCCTTGGTGGCTTCAACTTGTTTGGTGTAGTTCTCTTCGGCCTCCTTGAAGTCGAGGTTGTTGGCGTCGTCCACGGCCTCTTGCCTCACTTTTTTCTCAGCCTCTAGCTCGGCCTTCAAATTGCCCCTCTCTTGCTCGGCCTTACCAAGCTGGCCAAGAAGCCTGGCATTGTCAGTGTTGGCGATCTCGAGAGAGGCCTTAGCTCGGCCAAGACGTTCTTGCTGGCGTTATTTAGCTCAGTCACTTTATGACGCAAATTAACAATGCGGTCCATGATAAGGTGTTGTTTTTGGATGGCCTGCAAGGAGGAAAAAATTTAGCCCAAGCAAAGAAGTAAATCGAGTAGAGACTTGATGAAATTCTGAATCATACCCTAGTCATGGACTTAACTGTCGATTTCACGAGCCGGGTGTCGAGAAAATGATCGTTCCCGGTCACATCGCTCGGCAGCAGCAACTCTTTTGATAAATCAAAGGCCAAGAGGTGCTCCTTATCCCCCTTGACTAATGCATTGGTCAGGATCTCTTTATCCCAGTGTTTGAACTCCGGCCTCTACGTAAGTGTGGGATTAACATCCTGCATTGGCTGCTCAGTGCTTAGCTCGGCCATGAGCTCGGTAGAGGGATCAACCGAGCGGGTTCGTTTACCAGCATGACGAGATTCAGCATGCAAAGCGGCCGTGGAAGCCAGGGCAATCATGGTCCCTAAACTTTGGCCGGTGATTAGAGCAGGAGAAGGGATGCTCGGTGGCTCAGTTGAGGTGGCAGTGATGAGGTTCTTAATCCGGTTCTTTTTGGCCATCTCTTGCTCCTCGGTTAACCGTATTAAGGGCACATTGAGCAAAGTTAGGTTAGATGGAGGTGAAGGCGCCCGAAGGAAGTCTGTGACCTTACTCTTTCGGGGTATTAAATATCTGTAGCTTGGTACATAGCCTAGGAGCTCATGGCAATCCCCGTGCTGGTATCTCAACGCGGACCTAATTGCCTCTTCGTTGGGATAAAGGTAATTAGCTTGTAATGCTTCGATAGTTGTGAAAGGAAAGTAATTAGCTTGGTATAAAGAATATCAGACAAATTACCAAGTTAGAGAGCTCAGCTTACAAGATGAACCAAAGTTCTTGCTGATGTACCAATTGGGCACATCGGCGTTCTTGTAGTTGCCGAACACTAAGAAGAAGTCATCATCGTGCATATCCTTGTCCAGTGTGCCGGTCACTAAACGTTCTCAGCCCGGTCTTATTTTCAGGTAATAATTGTACCCGTTCGCCATTGTAGACCGCCCGACTAGCCGGTCAGCTAGTGTAAGTGGCCAGTCGGCTAGTGCCACTGGTCGGTCGGCTACCTTATTTCCCAAACTCCTGGTTTTGCTGTAACAGAGAACAACAGAGCCAAGACAATGCATTTGCAAGGAAATATATGGACTGCCACCCTCCTTATCATTTCTCAAACTCAAATGAGTGTGGCACTTGGCTCTCAAACCATTAACCAAGCATCTCAATGCATGATGGCCCAAAAACCAAGCTTGTACAAGCTTTATGAATGCACACATAAGACTCGAAGGGCCACCACCTTGTTATGCATGATCAAAGGTGACGGTGACCAAGAAATGTGACACGTTTCATCACTTTGAGTATGAAACGTCCCACATTTCTTGTGTTTGGATTAACGTCCAATCCAAACACATGCAATGCAACACAAATGCTTATCTTGCACATGTTTTACTTGGTTCAATTCTTGTTTACACATTTTAGCTTACCAATTAGTCCTTTAACCGGTTAAGTCCAATGTGAAAGTCCTCTAATTAGAAAGATGGCCTAAGCCACAAGTACCTTGAGCATGAAAGAAGCCTCATGCTTTTAGTTAGTAGAAACCCTCAAGAGAAGGTTAAAACCATTAGGCATAAGAGCCTCAAGTCCATGCTCAAGCCAACAAGGGGCTTAAGACCACTTTCAAAGCAAATGAAAGAATGAAGCATGGAGGAAGATTGCAGAAATTTCAGCACTGAAATGGCATGCAAAAGACACTAAATCATGCATGCAAGGCATACTAAAAGCCAAAACCATTAAACTAGTGAAGAGCTTTACACTAGAGGCATGCAATACCAAGCTTAAATGACCAAACCAGCTCTGGACAGAGCTTAAACATGCCAAAACAAAGGCCAAAACATGCTGAAATTGAAGCATAGCAAGCAAGAAAATCATGCTCCTTTGTTAGCTCGCAAGCAAGGCTCAAGGCACAACTCTCAAAAGCAATGAAAGAGTGCAATGCGTGAGCATATGACAGAGGTTATGATGCTGAAATCACATGTAAAATGATGTTATGGCATGCAAACATCACAAGCAAAGCATGCTAGGGGCCTTAAAACACTAAGCTATTGAAAGCATTTGCACTATAGCTATACAAAACATGGCTCATATGATCAAAACAGCCCAAAACAGAGTTAAAGCATGCCAAAACATTAGCAAAAATGTGCTGGAGTTAAGCCAACACAAGCTAGAACAATAGGCTAACTCATTAGGCATGCTAGACTAGTAAGCACAAATGCACTATAAGTACAAAAAGCAAGCTTCAAGTGCACTAACCAACCTAAAATAGAGTTGAAACATGTAAAAACATAGCCTAAAACATGCTTGAACTAAGCTAAGAATGGCTAGACTTAGAGGCCAAAACAATAGCACATGTTAGGCAATTTAGCACAATTACAATACAAGCATACTAAGAAAGCCTCATATGAACAAGACCACTCAAAACAGAGTTAAAGCATGCTAAAACATTAGCCAAAAATGTGTTGGAATGGAGCTAACACAAGCTAAAATGATAGGCTAATTCATTAAGCATGTTAAGCTAGTAAGCATGATTACACTACACGTGCAAGATGCAAGCAATAAGTGGCCAAACCAGCCAAAAATAGAGTTTAAGCATATCAAAATAATGCCAAAAACATGCTTGAACTAAGCCAACACAAGCCATAAAAATATTCTACTTTGTAATGCTAACTAGGCATGACATAGAGAGACAAGGAGGGGACGCCACCCCCTCTCATTTTGGACCTCAAAACCAACTTTTTTCCACTGAAAATCCCCTGGATTTCAGTGGTTAAAAGGCCAAAAAGAGGTTGCTTGAAAAGCTTTGAGAGATAGCTCAAAAGGCTTTACAAGCCAAAAGCAAAAAGGGTGGACCACCCCCAAACTCAAAAGGGGCTTAAACCACCAATTTTAGGACTGAAAAACAGAGTTTTTTTCAGTTCAAAACCAAGCCAAAAACAGTTTGCAAAGGTGGCAAAACCAAGTATGCAAGACAAGCTTAAATGGGATAAGTTGCATACCTTTGAAGCAAAGCACACACTAGGCACAAATCTGAGCTTAAACCACCTTTTAGAGCTCAAAGGAGGCTCCAAGAGAGCTTCAAGCAAACTCAACCCAAAGATGAACCACTTTCACCAAAGATGTCTAGGCAAAGGAGAAGTGTTTCTCTACTTGCAAGCACAAGGCAAGAGAGAGAGAGAGGTCTAGAGAGAGAGAGAGAGATTTTAGAGAGAGAGGTTCCCAAACTTTCTAACCCTCCAATATGAGAGATATGGCTTCAATATATAGCAAAAATGAAGCATTTGGTCGAAATATCTGAATTGGGACAGCTGGAGGTTATGTAGAACAGCTGGAGGGAAAAGATCTGCAAAATATCTGAGTTTGAGACCTTATTGGCCGGTCAGCTACTTCAAGTGGCTGGTCAACTACCTTTTCTGGCCGGCCAGCCACCCCTAGTGGCCGACCGGCCACCCCTATGGCCGACAGCAAAAATCTACTCTGCAGGTCAAACTTCAAATGGGCATATCTCCTTCATCTGGACTCCTTTTCAGGTCATTCTTGTGTCCAAATTGAAGCCCCAGAAGTAAGCTTTCCAATGGTGGTAGTCTCATATCAAAATTCTAACTGTGAAAAAATTTATGCGCATTTTAGTGAAGCCGCTCAGTTTTGGTCCTGACCGAATTGATACCGAACTTCTCCCAAACTAGTTTTCTTCTCTCCTCTCCTCTCCTATTTTCTTCAACTCCAAACCTTTAAACAAGATGTTTTGGAAGATTTTTCAAAGATTTCACCTCTCTTTCATTCATTTCCACTTTGTCCTTGCTTGGTTTACCGAAAAGCGCAACATTTAACGAAATGCGAGCCTCGAAACATCGTAGAAATATTTTTTCAAAAATATTTTGAAAGAGATGTTTTTTTTTTGGGTCCACAAATGGGGTGTGACGTTAGGTTTTGAAGCTCGTCTTGCCGAAGAAATCGAACCTTTGCACTGCGCAACTTTCACTCCCAAGTAAACAATCAGTGGCGCCCAAGTCTTATGGGCAGTCAAAAATAGGGTGTCTATAGCTGTGCGTAAGATCTCGACCAGGCCCAGATTTAAACCAAGTCGATGGTTTAACTCGGCCATGCCGTTTATGATTCTATTAGTGTTGGTGGATACTTGTGTTGGAGCTAGCCTAATGCGTCTCAGGAACTCGCAGATCAAGGGCTGCACAGGGAAGTATAGTCTCCCATCTACTATGCTTAGCACGGTGAAGGGGCAGGACTCCAACCTACCCCATGGGTTTATGTCCTCCTCACCGAGCTCCAAATGGACATTGGCCAGAATGCCGTACTTTTCTTGGAGCGTGGCTAGCGCGCCTGGTGTGTTAACTAGGAAGCGGTAGCGCCCCATTGGAGGTTAGCTTTGTTTCAGCACGGCAGTGTTAAGTCGATAAAGTTTTGTACGGTGGCTGCTCGGTCTTTGAGAGCCCTTATATTGGTGTGCCTGGCCCCCTAAGAGTATGCAGTTCAAACCAAGTATAAGTGGTAGCGCAGTCGCACGTATGAGTCTATTTTTGCTCGGTCAGTACGAGCACTCTTTCTAGCTCGGTCACATTGCGCACTCTTGGCAGCTCAGTCTACTAGTTAGCTCGGTCACGCAAGCGAGCCAGATTTTAGCCTGGTCGCGTGATTGCTACAGCTTAGCTTGGTCCTCTATCCCCCGCAAACAACAAATCTACCTGGTCGACCTTTGTTTTGAGATTAGAAAGGTGTTTTTATCTCGGTCAGGCCCAGAACCTAACTTGTTTCATCACAGAAGATGATGAACAATGTGATAAGCGAAGGGCACAAAAGCTCCATTACGATGAAAACAGTTGTAACAGCGCCCGCGAGGGACCTAGATGCTACAGTTCGGACTCCCCTTTTTTGTTTGTTGCGGCTCGTAATCTGAACCAAAGAGTCCAACTCTGGCAAATCGTTTTGAGAAAAAAACAGATTTTGAAAGAAGTGCCAAACATGGACTGCTTTGCCAGATACAGAGTCGCCACCTAAATATTTTTTTTTAAATGGGAAATTTAGGAAACCCTGACTCGGTGCCAAAGGCCACGTGTCCGTCATCACCAAAGTTGCCTCGGCTCGGGAACTTGGGTACGATCGGGGAAGGTCAGCTATGAGCACCCCCTTTCGCCCGGTCCGAAGACCGGCCTCTACTAACCATGATATCCACTTTTGAAAACTTCATGTGTTCTTATTCCGATTAATTAGCTAGAATTACTATGTTATGCGCGCAACAAACAAGTATAGACTAGATCGCCTAATTTGGAACAAAACATTGCATATCCGCTTGTTTGGAAAACGCTTTGGGATTTGCTACTCACAAGTAGGCTAAAACACGGATTTCAATGAGTCATTCTAACTCAAACAATCCAACCTTCACCCACAGGCATTCAAACAGTTTATCACATAAGCATCTAGCCACATGGTAAGCATGCTGTCATGTTAGCATTCACACGCATGCGGCATGCTAAAACATAAAAGCTTACCTAGTATTCCGTGCCAAAACAGAAACTAGTTAGTAATCAATGCATGATCCTAGTTCATGTTAAGTGTCTAATGCATCGCATACAGAATGTGATTAGGATAGGCTCGGCTAACCCTAAAATGGCATGTGAAATGCAATCATTCGGTGCACGTATTCAAGTTAGATTTGAAGATACAATGCAGTTTGTATGATGTACCGAGCCCGGTGCATGTAAGACAAATGTATAGATGCACGCATGCATTGCATAAGGTATGCTAAAATAAACGTGCCCTAATCTACCACCATAAGCAGGTAAATAAAAGGGAGGAAAGAAGTGGGGGTTGGAAGACGTGCACACCACTCACGCACACTTATTACAGATTTGCCCTCGCTCGGAGGGACCAAAAAGAATATACAAATTAATTAACTACGCAAGCTAACTAAATATTACAGATCAATTAAATTAACAAGTTAATTAATCTAATTAAAACAGTAAAGCCCTCGGGAAGCGGGTTAGATGCAGCGCATGCTCGGGATTTGCTCGGAATCGCACTGCCATGCACAGTCTGCCTCTGTTTTCCCTGCTTTGCTCCTCTAAAAACTGCCAAAGTCTCAAGAATGCCTCTCAGGATACTGGGGGATCCCACCGGCTGGATAGAATCACCACCGGCAGTGAATTGTGGTCACCGGCACAAAATTCGTCCATCGGCTGTTGATTTATTGCCGGCCGGCAGAAAATGTTGCCGGTCGGCAGAAAATACCTGCAGAACCTGCAACTCACAGCAGCAGAGGGCAAAACTTGCATGGCGATACAATTCAAACAATGTATGCATCAATCATGCCCCCTATCATGCTTGTGACTCAAAGGGGCACGCGCCTCGATTCTCGGGCCACCAATCACGCATTTCCATGCATGATGGCCTAAAGAATCAAGTGTGCACTTTCAATTTCAAATGCATGCAAACCATATAATCGCATAAGGAAGCCAAACCTCTATCACACTCACTTCAAGAGGCCAAGCATGCACAATGCAATGCAATCCTAGACATGTTGGCTAGCATGCAATATGGACAATGCAAGGCACTTATACAAACATACAAGCAAGCATGCAAGGCAAGCATGCAAACCAAATAAAAGAGGGACTTAAACATGACTTAGGCAACTCCAAATAGGCCCAAAATCAGTAGCCAAAGTGTCCAAAAATGAAGGCTAAGCACACACACACGCATGTACATGTTAAGGCACAAACCTAAGCATTAAACAAGCAACTCTCAAACACACTTGAAAGAGGCTAAACATGGACAATTGGCATAGAATGAAAAGCTTTAAAATCATGTTAAAATGTGGTGCCAAACCAACCCAAATGAGACAAGCATAAGTATGCAAGCATGGTCCAAGTACTTGAGGCAAGTCATGAAGCCTTGAAGCACACTTAGTACAATCAAACATGGCATGCATTAAACAACTAAAAACAGATTTTTAGCATGTTAAAACAAGGCCAAAGGACTACTTAGATGGCATCTAAGTGGCTCAAATTCAAAGGCATGCATAATGGTCAAAACATAAGGCTTACAACACATGCTCTCAAAGCAACAAAGAGGCAACTAAGGCAAGCATATGAGCATGCCAAAGGGACTGAAATTAGATGTTGGATGGTTCCAAACCACCAAAATGATGCAATCAACACATGCTACACATTCACATGCTTGAGGCATACAAGCCCGACAAGCCACAAATGCAAAGGAGCTATACTAAGCATGCCAAAATCGATCCAAACAACTATGGACAGACCTAATGCATGGCAAAATAAGCACAAAACATTCACAAGGCTAAGCCTAAAACATGCTCGAACAAAGGCTAACAACCTAAGGCATATTAAGGCAATTACAAGGCATTACATGGTAGGTATGCTAAGCATGCATGGTGTACCAAAACCAACTTAATACAAAGCTATAACATGGCAATATAAGCATGAAATACAGCCAAGACATGCTCTACAAACACTCAAACAAAGGCTTCCTCTAGAGGCCAAAAAGTGCCCTTTCAAGGACAACAAGGAAAGGGGGTGGCCCTCCCCTTTTGGAGACTTCAAGGCACCATCTCCACCACTGAAATCCCTCAAGATTTCAGTGGTGAAGAGGCCCAAACACCAAAGTCTCGAAACTCACCAAAATAGCACAAAATGGGGGGCCTTTCAAGGCCTAAGGGTGGTCAAACACACCCAAACCACAAAACACTCTTAACAAACAATCAAGAGAGCCTAAAAACAGAACTTTTTTATGTTATACACTAATCACAAAAACAGCTCTAAGATAGGTAGAAATAAGATGCAAAAATGGGGTAAAAAGGACTAGTTTCTTACCCTTGAAGCCTTTCTTCAACAATGGTGATCTTGTTGCCTCCTTGAGCTTCAATCCAGTCAAAAATGGCAAGAACAAGCCCTTAGAACCTCAGTAGCCAAAGGAAGGTGGAGCAGTAGGTGCTTGTGTGTAATAGTATGGACTAAAACACACACAAGAATAATATAGAGATAGGATATGTATTGAACCCTAACCCTAAAACCAGAGCTTCCTCTGTGTTTTCTAAGCAAAAAGCTCTAATTTCTCTAACCCTTAAGCAAAGGAGAGGAGGGCTCCTCTTATAGAGGAGCCAATCTTGTAAACTTACAATGTAAGCTAACAAGAGGGGCATCCCTCCAATGGAAGAAAATGCCAGCCAGCTGTTTCAAAATATCTTCAAAAGTAGCTGAACAGTAGTCGGCCGGCCAAAAATGTCATTTTGACAAAATTTACTGCCGGCCGGCAATAAAGAGTGCCGACCGGCAACATACATTGCCGGCGGCAACAAAAACCAGCCAGTGGCCTCTAGCCACTGCCGGTGGTGTGTGGGGATGCCTCACAAGGCATTCCCTGCCCCTCCAAGGCAAAACACAAGTGTTTGGTGCAAAACCAAACACAAAACGGTCGAGTTCGGAGATCTTGAGGCAGGGCGCGTAGCCGAGACCTCCTGGAACTCCAAACGAACACAAACATGGATCATCACCGAGTGTTCAAACGGTGACGTCCAAGTCTTGAGGACGGTCAAAAATGGGGTGTCTACAACAGTACAAAACCCTAACCTATTTTAATTCTAGATAGTGTCTTATTGTTTTGATCTTCTTCAATGGAGCTAAAGTCCGAAAGCATGAGGAACCCGAAGAAAAAGAAAATATTAGAGAAGAATACGAAGGATTTACCTTGTTAGAGCTCCGATCGATGGTCCAATCGGAGAGGTGCACCCCTAGCGATGATGGCGTCGAAGGACGAATACAATGGGGGTTGTGATTTGAGCACTGTAGATCTGGGATAATGACACTAGTTTCAGAAACAACGACTAGGCAGAAAACGGAGAAGATGAACAGTGAGAAATGAAGACGAAACGAAAGGGTGATATGTTTGAAAATGAAAGAGGTGTTAAAAGTTCGAATTCAAGGCAATGGCGTAGGATATCTGGGTTGGCTGTACGAGGCCAATAGACAGAGGACACGTGTCTGTGATATTACTAGTGTCAATCTTGAAAAGACAGGCTGAAAAGTCGAAGCGTCGATCGAGCAAATCGTGCGACCAAACGTAAAAGTTAGCTCCGTGAATGATTTGAGGTGGGTGGCCGAGCAGATGAGTGACCCCGGCCAGAGAAGATAATCCTGGTCACGCTAGCGCCGATCGAATTAAGGGGCAATTGAGAGGGAGGTTTTACAACCTAGTTTGGGCCGAGCTAGTTTGGGCTAGAGTCAAGGTCCCTTGCTCGGTTGTACGATATGTGGACGTTGGACCGAGGGCTCAGTCCGGTTAAATTGGAGCAACTTTGGATTGCCAGTTCGGAAGAGATGTGCGCTCTACGGGGTTGGACAGGATTAGTCCTCCCAACATCAAGATGGACCAAGCAAGAGCTTGGCCGAAGAGGTCGGTCGAGCTATCGTGCAAAATTTATCAAGGAAACTGGACAAGTAACATGATCGTAAGGTGATGACGCGGCGCTATGCCAAGCGTAGCTCAGTGGAAAACAATATGCGACGCCACGGGACCGCAAGAAAGGGACTCCGCTTTCCTTATGCGTCAATACCGTTTGGCGGTTTCGTTAGGTGGTGCTTAGCTGTATTAACGCTGACACGTGAGAAAACATGAGAGGAAAGCGGGTCCACGTGTCTAGAGGGGAATGGGCGTAGAAGCGGGCGCAAAAATTATATAAACGGTGCTGCACCTTCATACTCAAGTCTGGAACATTTTCTGATCAGAGCTCACCTACCACTCTATTCCCTCTCTCTCTTTGTGTGTGCTAACTTGATCGTCGAAGGGTTTTTCCAGCAACCACTCGCCATGTAGCTCACCATCGTTGTGTTCTCAAGTTAATCGGAGTGAAGTAAAACTTGGACATAAGGAGTACAACCAGTGATGAATATTTGCTCCCCGTATAATAGAAATCCTATTGCATGAGAAGTTATTTGGTAGTGTTAGGCTACGGTTACTTATTTTTTAGGTAAGACTTATAAGTTACAATTTTGTGATAAGTAATTGAAAAAAAAAATGTAATAATTTATAATTGGTAAGTCCATGATGGCGTGATGGCCTAGAGCATGAAATAATTTTTCATATTATACCTTGGAAAATGTTTGGTGGTCCTAATTTTTATAACTCGAATGGTTCGAATGTATCAAAATGACGTCGTTTTATACCGACGTCGTTTTGGGTGTTTCGAGCCATTCAAGCCACGATTTTTCGGGCCACTTACCATTATTGTTATACCTTCTTACTTGTTATTTATTTTGTGATGGGACAGATTGATTTGATAATCTAACTAAAACAATTTAATAATGTTGTCAACTAACAACCAACAACAATAGTGTTTTTTTTTAAAATACAATTTATCAGAATTGTCTATCGGAAATAAAATCAATATTAAAAAATTATTTTATAAATTATTATCAATTTGGTGCTCTACAAAGATAAAAATTTTAAGAGAAAATATTAAATAAATAATAAAATAATTACAAGTCAATAACATAGAAATAGGTGCATATAATTGACACCGTTCTCATTTGCGCCAAACATATATCTCACTTACACTCACCCCGAACATATATCTCACTCACACTCTATGCATTTGTAATTATTTTTTTACTTTTTATTTATCTAATATTCTACCAATTATTTTATATAACAATTTCAAGTAATTTTTAAAATTTTTGAAAAAATATTTAAAGCAAAATTAAATGACATGAAAGTGATGATTTAGAACTTTTAGAAATGATTTGAAAATTGATTATTTTTAGTTAACTTTTTAATTTTTTTCAAAAAAATATGTAAAAAAATAGCGAGAATAATATGACAATTAAGAACATCTCCATCCAAACTTTCAAAAGTTGGTGTACCAAATATTTTTGAAGACTCAGAGCAGCTCCAATGGCTTGCCATCGGAGTTACTATTGCCATTATTTGACAGCTCCACCAATACTGTATACTCCATGGCATTTTATAGCAGGTGCTATATTTGAGAAATGTCAAAGTTTGTATCAAATTTAACACAGACTTTGGCTGCTGCTATCTGTATTTAACCAATTTCTGCGTTTTTTCCTCTGTGCATTTGCTAAAATGGTCTGGGAAGATAAACTTATATCCAAACAACACCTACAAAATTCAAAGGAAAGTTGGTTGAAATTTATCAAAACGACAAATAATTATTGAAACACCATTGCTATAATTTGACAATTTACTACTATTCATTGCCAAATTATATCAATGACAATGTTATAATAACATTTGTCATTGGAAGGAGGCCATGTCAAAGCTATTATTCTATTATTTTTAAAAATAATAGATTTGACATGTTATAATAAAATAATAACATTTATCAATTTGACATAGAAACTCTCGCCTAACATGTCAAATCTATTATTCTATTATTTTTAAAAATAAAATTATTTTATTGAATAGATTTAACATTTAACATCAATATGAAAAACGTCAAATTTAACTTGTTGAGTTCATATCAAATACCAACTCAGCATTTGATTTATTAGATGTACTTAATTCTTTATGTTAAAATAGAGCTGTTGAACTGCAACATTAAATTTAACATATTGGATAGAGATGCTCTAATAGTGGCTTTTTGACTTTTAGAGTATTCCAGCCTGTCCCAGAGGAGGCCTTGGTTGTTTTTAGAAAGAAGAAACCTATAAGAAAAACCAACTTCCACAACTACTCTCATGAGCAGTAGTACCAGTCTGATCAGTATAACTAATTCATAATATAAAACATTACTTTAAATCAAATAAGGCATCAAAATACAAAACCAACAACTTCCACAACTACTCTCATGAGCAATAGTAACAGTTTGATTAATATTAACTAGTTCATAATATCAATCATTACTCTTAATCAAATAAGGCATAAAAAATACTAAGCAAGCTAATGTTAACAAGCCTCTCTCTTCTACAAGTACTAAAGACCCTCGAAGTATCTTATATGGTCTTCAAATGTCTCTGCATGACGGATTTTGGCCACGGATCCATCTTCTTCAACCTAAAAACATTAGCACAACTGTTAAGCACTTGATTTTCTACCAATAAATTTAATAGCGAAACACACAATTCTACAAGGTAAGTCGAATTGAACTACATTATCTTTCCATGCCATGCAATAAAATTCAGGTGAAAAAACAGACTATATGCTCAAGGATGGAAGAGAAATACCTTCATGTGGAAAACATAGGCAAAATTTTGCATTTGTAATTGGTAAAGCAGCAAATCACCAATTACTATACACTCTTCTGTTCACTAAAAAGAATGTCACATATCATGTTCAAAGAAACAAAAATTGTATTTTCCTTCTATTCATGACAGGTATGAGCCACCCTTCAGACAAGGTACTCCACCTTCCTAAAAAGTTACTATCCTTTTGGAGTGTGTGGTGGGTTTCACCCTTGTGAAACATCTATTGGATATTCTCGTAGTGTGAATACAAATACGAATACCCTTTCCATTTTGTTCATATTAAAAAAAGGTCACAAGTCAATTTGTATTACTCATAGAAATGCCGTCCACTAGATAGGATATGTGGAACCTAAAAAAATCTGACAGCAAGTAACTGTTTGCTTCATGTGAGTTCTTTGAATAATCACACTCTATGCTAGGCTCCCTATGTTAGCTAATAACCAGGAAAACCTAATAAGAACCATTAAAATTCAATTTAAGGAAGGTGTATATCCTCAGCCCCTTTGGTTTTATCCACAACCATCTCTCACAAGGTGGGGCAACCATGTAAGGAGAGCACCGAAAGCAGCCATTTAGGTTTTGGATGTAGTCCCTTAGGCCTAAGCAGGGTTGCACTGTAGGGACATGTAGTCTCCAGAGTGTTAGTCTGCAAGCAGACACTCATCATCATCCCAATGTTAAAATGCCTTCAATCTAGGTGTCCAGTCTTTGAAACCAACTGCAGTTAAAGGACCGTCAACTAGCCAGACCATACAACTTAGAAAGACGGTGACGAAAGTTGTCACAAATCAACCCTACTTCCTAGATTGGTCCCACTTCAATGTTTGCACCACTGTCAAATGGAGACAGCACACCTTCACAAATTATTTATGCATAAAGAAGTTTGATAGTAAAGTCTGGTCTGATAGTTGAAGTTTTTGTTAACCAACTGGGGCAAGCATGTAAGAGGGAGGGCACTAGAAGCAGCCATTTAGGCTGTGATGTAATCCCATACTCAATTTATTAATGGAAAACGGGCAAAATCTTATTGGATCAGATTTGAAACAAAATGACAATAGGTTAAGGCTAGACAGAGTTAAAACTACACACCCAGTACTCAGGTGGGCGCATCTTGAGATTGTAAGTTGATGCCATGCTCATGCAATAAGCCCCTGCGTCATGAACTACCAAGCCAGCTCCCTGAAAAGTAAATCTCCTGATCAGCAAAAGCGTCAAAAACAAAAACTCATTGGTCAGGCCATTCCCCATTGAGAGATGTAACACATTACCGAAGCTGGAGTTGGAAGCTCCCTATCCTTTCCCAAGAAATCTGCTGATTCACAGACAGGGCCCACCACATCAAAAGTAGAAATTCCAGCACCAGGTGACGACGGAGAAACTAGCTCTATGTGCTGCACCCAGATGCAAACAAGTGAATAGTGATGAAGCAACTAAAGATAAGTTATTGTAATAGCAGTCTAGCATGGCATTAAGAAAAGGCAACACGAAAACATTAAGGTTGAAAATTGACAGGATAACACTGAGCTTATATAGCTGGTAAATTCAATAGTTTATTACTATTGCAACAATCAGTGACCTGCAAAAATGTAAGAGCAATTTCCTTGAACCTAATTGACAACAAAACCCGACTTTTAGTTAAAAAAAATAACACTTAATTGACTTACCAATTAGCATCCTACAGAGATATCAATGTCCATAAAAGCCATCTCAGAACAAAATGAACATGGAAATGTGTTGTTCATCAATTTGGCAAACCATCATCATTTGTGTCAATGAAACCAACATCACAAAAAACTCAACAAAAGAAGATTCTCCTAGCAATAGAGTGGGTTACAAATTAACGAGTTGCATTATTTTTCTGCTCTTTAAAAAAATAGAAAAACTTAAGACACTGTAGAGTGTACAAGATTAGCAAAATATGCCAACATTCTTCCAGTTGTTGATAGCTCCTTACCTATGTTTTCCAAGTACTCAATAAGGAAGGAGACATCGATAATCACGGACAAAATAGAAAACTTGGAAACTAAGGGCCTGTTTGGCAATATTTTTGTTTTCACAAATTTTGAAAACTGAAAACAAAAATACATTGGGCTTTACTATTTTCATTTTCAAAGAAATAGCAACAGTTTGCCAAATTTAAGGAATTAAAAAAAAAAAAAAAAAAAAACACCCTTTCCGGCAACTCACTAAACATATTTTCTTGTTTTTGTTTTAATATATTTTGAAAACATGTGTGTTCCAAAACATTTGTGTTTTTTTTCCTCTCTTTTTTTTTTTTTTTTTTTTTTTCCACATATATAAAACAAAAAACTGACAACATCACCAAACGCTACCCAAGTGTTTAGTTGTTTGCCATTGGCTTGAGTCAAAGGACTACAAAATCTTTTGATTAGTGGGCCTTAAGGTTCATGGCCACTATGCAGGCAACATTTTTTTTTCTTGAGAAGAGAGATGGATGCGGGAGAATCACAATCCTAGATTGAAGTTAGCATATTTAAAAAGAGTAGCAGATTATGACTTACTTGATACGCATCATAAAGACTCGGGCGGATAAGCTCTGCCATGCTACCATCAATCACAATAAATTTTTTTGTTCCATTAGTTTTGACCCCAGTGACATGATTAACCAGGCAACAAGTATTTGCAATTAGTGATCTCCCAGGTTCAATGATGAGATTGAGATCTCGTGACAAGACCAGCTCCCGTACCTAAAACAAACACCCAGGAAGAAAATTTGATTGAAGCTTTATATAATCAGAAGCAAAATTTCTGCCGAGTTTCTTTAATAATGGACAGTAAGGCCATTTGTACAAGCATCTTTTCAATGCTGAATGTAACCATGAGAAACACAGAAATTCCTGACTTAAAACAGAGACATGTATTCATGCATGTATATACACTCCAACCCTACATAACGAAAGTGAACCGAAGATACCATAACTTCTAGGAAAACACAATCCACACCAATTGGGAGGCTCTTAGCTGCCTACATAAGGTTAATAATTTAAGATAGCACCCTCTTTGCCATCCTTGTGCATTTGCAAAGAAGAGAAGAGAAGGAAAGGCAAGAGATATTCTTTCTCATTTTTTGTGGAGAATCAGTGAACAAATACTTAATCCCTGAATAAGATCACCAACATACCAAAATTAATGGTCTCCCCTTCTGAATATATGAGATCCATTTGTTTTTTGGATGTCAGGATATGGTATAGGTCAAAAAGAAAGATGAAGGTAGGTAATGAGAAAATGCTTGCATAGTGACGATGATGGTAACAATTGATCATTTCATTCTTAAAAAGGTGTTTGGCCATTCAAATAATTTATCAACATGCTCAATCAAGGGATCTTCAATCTATGTCCAGGTTTAGAATGTGGCTCTAACCTCTAAGTAGAGTGTTGGTTTGAGGATAAAAGTCACTTGGCATTTAGTTAGGTTAAGGAGAACTCTACAAGACTACAACAAAAAGAGAACAGAATGAAAATAGATGTGCACAGAGAACTGCCGATTATTCGCTCCAGTTAAACATCTTCTTCACACGCTTTACCATATGGATAATAAAATCCTCCAAGCTCACATGAAATGCATAGGTACTATATGCCTAGACCAGAAAATGGTCCTTACAGTGTCAATCAGATCTCTGGGAGAAGGAAGGACAGCGCCAGTGTGATAATAATCAATCCCCAGCCCGCCTCCAATGTTTAAATAGTCAATTTTGAAGCCTTGGGCGCGAATTTGGTCAATGTAATTCACCATAAGGACTGCAGCATCCCAGAAAATGTCAACCTAAAAATAATAATGAGATGATTAGATTTATAGAAAACAGAAAATAATTTTATGCATCACTAGACAATGATAAAGATGGAGATAAACATGAGTACAATGGGGATCAAAATTAGAATAATGTTAATGAAAGGATGAGAGAGAGAGAGAGAGGATCACTGAGATATAAAGATGAATGAAATCAAGGAAAATGATGAAAAAAATTGAATACAAAAAAGAAATTAGTAGAAGCAAAAATGAAAGGTGAATCAAGTAGTAGAAGGAAATCAATGAATGGACACCAAGTTAGTAGTTAAATTGAACTTTGAACATTGGATAAATTATTATATAGAAGAGAAATTACCCAGAATCAGTATTATAAGGCTTGTCAAGAAATGCATTCGGTAGGATAATGAGTTATCAAAAAAAAAAAAAAAAAAGCATAAATATGACAGAGACCCACAAGCACTATAAATTCTTCTGCATCATAACAAAATATTACTTAAAAATCATCTTATTCCATTGTTACTTCACATATGAATCTGTTTCATAACCATACAGTGCCTTTGTTTCAGCCATACCAAATGTAAAATGGGAAGATTATTTTCTACCACTGCCAATGGAAAGTAAATCAACATTCATATAACATCAGCATAGTTGGATAACTAATAAAATTAACCCAAGAATAAAGCACATAATACATTTTTATGCAATTAAGAACATAACATGTACAATGTTGTTTAAACTTTTAGTACACAAACTATGCTTGCAAGGTACCTTAGTGATGGTCGAACCAAGATGGCAATGGGCCCCCACAAGCTTCAATTCATTAGGATGTGCCTTCACAGCATCTAGAAACCATTGCAGCTTCTCATTTCTAATACCAAATTTGGAGTTCTTATTACCGGTGGCAACATAAGGATGGACCTAAGGGAACATTAACCACAAATAGTTTTTTTAGAGAGATTGATAATTGCACGTCATAGTGTTTTTACCAAACAACATTTTCTTCTGTTCCAAAAAGACTAGATTATGTATTTAAATTCATCCAAGTCTTGAACTAACTAGTCAAGTATCAATTGAGTTTCTCCCGATTGCTTACTCAAATGAATACACTACTACCAAATCCAGCACTTACAAATTATATCTTTGTAGCCACATTACCTGAGGGTCCACATCTGGATTAATCCTAAGCAGTAAATTAACCTTCTTCCCAGCAATTCTTGCAGCTGATATAATATTGTCCAAATCAAATTCACTATCAACATTGACAAAAACACCTTCCTGAGCAGCTAGCACCAGTTCCTTTAACAACTTTCCATTCCCATTAAAGATACACCTGATTTTCCATAGGTTAATCAAATAACAGGAGAATTGACAATCACATTCACAATCACACTTACACTCACAATCACAGTCAACGCGTCATGTTTATAAGCATAGATTGCAAGGCTAAATTAGTTCGCTGAAGTATGCGAAAAAAGAAACTACTACTCTTTTTTCAGTAAAATAAGTTCATTAATAATAGATTGCAAGGTGAAACTAGTTCACAGCGATAATGTGAAAAATGACCTAAGCTGTCCTTTTCTTTTGTTTAGCATGTTAAATGAATTACTGTGTTGGCAATTTTTGTAAAGAAAATGTGGCCTTGGTTTTATAGCTTGTCAGGTTAGGACAATGCAATCATGGCTTCAATCCTACATCACGTATAACTGCGTCGAACATGTTGCATTATTTGGAAAAACACAGGTACTTGACCTAACTTCAAAGATTTTGAAACTAAACTGCTTGAAAGAGAAAGCTGGCGTGAGAAAACCAAGAACCTCGCTAGATGAACACTCAAGATGAAGGAAAAGTCACGTATTTTAACAGCTTGCAAGGTCAATCAAGCACAAAAAAAACATAAATACAAACTTCACAAGACCATAAAGGCCTCTTTTGGGAAGTTGACTATTTTCCTAGGTTAAAATATTTGTGTTTGAGAAGAGGGTTGGATTTTTTTTTAGTTGGATGTAATGTTTGTGGGAAAAAAAATGAAATGATTATGGATTTGATGTCTTATTATTGGCTATTTTAGCCTATTTTATCTTTTTGTGAATTTTAGCCAAAAAAGGCCAATTTTGGTTTCCCAAACACCCCCAAAGTGAAACTGACATATTTTAGCAGGATTTTTTTTTTTTTTTTTTTTTGAGACCAGTAGCAGGATTTATGTTGACTAGGCAACATTTTGTAATTGTATTACACGTAACATTGCTTACTAAAATGAAAAATAATTTCGTTAGGACTTGATGGAAATCTAACTTGACATTGTCCAACTAATACCAAACACTTTATGTGGGAGGAAAACAACAAGAAGCAATTACCAGTTTTCGAAAAATTTCTAAATAAACCGTTCCCTAATTTACATATTGAGTCTCAATTCTCAACATTTTCTTTTTGACATTCAGGCTCCAAGGGTTGCATTTCAAAACATTGCAAGGTCACTAATAAACCACGTTCATAAAACAACTACATCAAAGTTTCCAACATGAACATTCCGCAGCTAGATACCCAAAACATAGTGAAAAAAGGAAAAAGGAAAAAGAAAAAAAAAAGAAAGAAAGAAAAGAAGGTAAAACCTTGATAGTAAAACTTAGTTTTAGCATTGTTAGAGTATCTCCAATCCTTGCTCTTTGTTATCATCAAATTTGAGGGGAAAAAATTGGCTAAAAACTTGTTTCAATCATTTTTTATGAGAAAAGATCATCTCCAATCCTCACGATTTTTAAAATTTTATCAAATTTTGAGTAAAAATAGTACTCTTGAAAATTTGGTGAATGATTTAATGAAAATTTTGCCCCTGCCTTAATTTTATACAAATTTGATGAAATGATTGGAGCTCACTTTTAGCTCTTTATTCATCAAAATCAAATTTGACGAAAGAAATAGTGAAGGATTGTAAATGCTCTTATAGGCTCTATACATCATACATTACAAAGAAACAAGTAGAGTACGAGTATATTCTAAAAGATAAACATGTTGGGTAATTCAATTTCCACACATCAATTCCCCTTAGTGCACACACTTAATGAACACCTTAGTACACACAAAAAATCTCAATACACATTCTCTTTATTTCAATAATATCCTTGGATTTCAAAACCTTAATTTTTCTTCCATCCACCAACCCACCCACCCCTTCTTCGCTGCTGTTGTTGCCACTCTTAGCCTACCATCGTCGCCACCACTCCTAGCTCATCCCCTTCCATCCTAGACCTCCACAGTCAACCTCGAAAGTGGGTGGTTCACGATGGGGGTTAGTGGGAGTGTACGGTCTATGGTGGAAGAAGGTGGCCACAGGCAAACGACAAAAAAAAAGGAACCGGAGGGGATGGTAAAGAAGATAGGTGGTGCTTGATGGCTGTGGTGTTTTAGAATTAGGTTTGGGTGGAGGAAGAAAACAGTAATACATTATTTTAATTGGATAAATTACACTTTTCCCCTTTATGTTTGACCACTTTCTAACTTTGCCCTTGAAGTTTATTTTTCTCACTTCGACTCTTTTATCTTTCAAGTTTTTCCCAGTTCGCTCCTAAAACTAATTTCTGTTCAAATTAGATAGAAAATATCATAATAACTGCCACATAACATAAAAAAATATATTACTATATTAGAAGTTTATATTAGAGATGTGCGTTATTTATAATAAAATATTTTTATGTTACATAACTGTTGATGTGTCAATTTTTTGTCTGATTTTTAACAGAAATTAATTTTAGAAGTAAACTGAAAAAACTTGAGAAGGGCAAAAGTAAAAAAAAAAGAAAAGAAAAAAACTTCAAAGGTTAAAATGATAAAGTAACCAAATATAAAAGGGATAAAGTGTAATTTACCCATTTTTATTCTACGACAAAATTGTATTAAGAACAAATTTCATTAATTAAGTATGAACTGGGTAAATACCCAAACATGTTCTATAGATCAAAGAAACTACTATATTGAAACTAAAAACTCACATTACAAGAAAACAAGATAGAGTCAATTAACACACCCTGTGGGATCGAACCCAGCATGAAGAGCTAAGCGAAGCTCATTGCCACTGACCAACACAGCCCCACATCCCAACTTCCTCAAGTGCTCCAAAATCTTAAGATTGTTGTTGGCTTTAATCGCATATCCAATGATTGAATCCAAACCCTCCAAAGCATCCCTATAAGCTTGGAAGTTTCTAGTGATTTGGGGCTTACTGTAGAGATAAAAAGGACTCTTTTCGACATTGTTCATCACATCCTCAACCCTAAGACCCTCACAGCACAAATACCCATCTTCGGATTTGGTGAAACAATGCTTAAACAAGGACCCATCTTCGGATAACAAGGAGTTTTCGGAAAGGATTGCCCTTAGCCTTAAGGTGGTCTTTGAGAAGGGTTTGAAGGTTGTTAGGAAAGAGTTTTGGCTTGCATTTGAAGGATGTTTTAGGGATTTTGGAATAGGAAGGTACTGCAGGAAGATTTGAGAAGCAAACATTGATGGAGCAGACGAACAAACTTGACTGAGAGAATAACAATAAACATCATCAACAACAACATCAACAACAGAAAACAATAACAATTTCATTTTCATCAACATCAACACAGGGCCAGCCTTGACTTATTAGGGAGCTTAAGGCGAATTTTTTAAATTGGGCCCTTCATATATCATTATCGGAAAAGAAAAAAAAAATAAAAATAAAAATAAAAAAATAATTTGTTTGGATAAAACAAAAAAGATAAAAATTTATTTCTATTATATTACAATTTAACAAAATTTAGATAACAAATATATATATATAATAGTTAAACTTCAATTAGTTGAATCGAACCTTTTTTTTTTTAGCTTACCAATGTTATAAGAACTAAAATTAATTGGGCAAAAGAATGAGAATTTTCGACACAACTCAAGCAATATATAAAATTAACAAGTTAATGTTGATTATTTTTCAACATGAATCCAAGTATGACACGACTCAATAACATAAATTATTAGTTATATATTTAAATGTTTACTAAAGGATGCCATGACATTTTTTAATCTTTTATTTAACTCCATCTAACTGAATAAAAAAATATGTAAAATAATAATTAAGGTTAATATCTTTTTTTCATTTAAGATATATATTTTTTTGTTACCTATTTTAGAGTCAATCTAATAAAAAATATGCAGTAAGAAGGTACAATTTTTTTAATTAGAAAAATGTAATTGAATTAAAATCAAACATTTTATGAATATTTTCATTTAGTTGAAATAAATTTTATAAAATTCAACTTATGAGAAAAAATTTAATCTCTCGATACACTTGCTAAGTTTTTAACTAAAAGTGAAAGTTTTCACATTAAACATCAATCGAAGACGAATCAAAATAACATCATACGACAATATAAAAATAAATAAATTGAACTAATATTGAAATAATTATGAAATAACATACACTCCCCTAATTGGGAAGCCTAAATTTTGTTCAAAATTAAGGCGCGGGGCGACCGCGTTAGTCCCTCACCTCAGGCCCGGCCCTCATCAACATCAACAACAACAACATCATCATCATGTATTAATATGATGATGACACAGAGAAAAACAAACGATTATATATATATATGTTAACAAGAAGGAAAAAAATAAAAGAAAAAAAATCAAGGTGAAATCTAACACAAACAAACGATTGTATATATATATAGTAGGGTATAAGCCCACCCGATGGGTGTGCTATTAAATTTGTAAAATTTTAATTTTAAATTAAAAATATATGTAGTGTTGGTTGATCAAGTGGTAAGGGTGTTGTTTTCCAAACTCAAGATCTTAAGTTTAAATCTTGTACACTTCACTTTATAAATTTTTTCTCTCTTTTTTGATATAAAAAAATTCACTTAGCAAAAGGAAAGAGTAGGCTTCAAGACACTAAAGTGAGTTGTTCACGTATATAATAGTATAGATATATATGATTATAGAAAGTGAAATCTAACACTCACACTCACACACAGAGAGAGATCGAATCAGAGGTCGAAGAGGATGAGGATGAGGACGACGTCCCCGATCTCCGACTGCCGCAACCAGATCTGAGCTCGACTTTGGTCGTCGAAAGGCGGAAGCGGTGGTGGAATGTCAGAGGCGGTGGTGGAGCAGCGGTGAGAGAGGGAGGGGAGAGGAGCTACGATTGACTCTCGCCGTCGAATGGCGGAGACGGTGGTCGAATGGCAGAGGCGGTGGTGGAGCAGCGGGTGAGAAAGGGAGGGGAGAGGAGCTACGATTCTCCAGAGAGAGAGAGAGAGCGAGAGAGATGAGATGAGATGAGAAGCGGGGTGATTAGGGATGCAGGTAAGGGTGTAATTTTGGCCCGGCCCGGTCCATTCGGACTCGGACCGGACCGGACTTTTCCCTCTCCCATCGGTAATTTTTTTTAGGAAAAAGTTAGGGATCATCGTGAAAGATTTATACCCTTTGAATTACTGTGTGGGGTTTTATTTTGAGTAATATAAAAGTCACAAAGTTTTCATGATTATTTTTATGAAAAGTTTTTCATGATAGTTAAAATTGTTCTTTTTTTACCCATTTCGATATCTTTTGAAATTTTGAATGTCTCTATTTATTTTCTGTTCTTCGCATCTCTTATCTAGTCCTTTGTTCAATTAATTTCTATCACTGATTTGGGTTTAGCTTTGTATGTATTTAAGCATTGCATGTGTGCTTGTTCTGGGTTTTGTGGTTTTTGGTTGAACATCAAGAAGAGAAATCCGAAGAATCTGACCCTAGAAGAAGCAATTTCTTAGTCATAGATGATTTTAGGTCTTTCCCTAGGAACTCATTGTTTCATTTTGCCCCCAAATACTGTGTTTAAGGTGGGTTTGTGTTGGGGTGTGATTGAAAAAAAAGGGGAAACAAAGAATTTTCATCTGAGAGTGCCAGTGCCACCCCTATTAAGATTGGCTACCTTTTTTTTGCAAGTGAAAGACCCAATAGAAGAATGATCACTGGTTATAAGGACTGTGTTCTACCTGACCTCCCATTTGTGACTTTCTTTGGTTTAAGGTTTTGTATACATTCGGACCATGTTGGCTGTAAAATTTGATTTTGGGTTCTTCCTGCCTTGACCACAATCTCTTATAATTGGCAATTTTTTTTTTTTTTTTTTTTTTTTTTTTTTTTTTTTTTCAGCTTTAAGTTGATTTGGGCTAATGATTACTCAACATTTTTGTAGTGCTCTCGCTCTCTCTTTCTATGCGCGCGCGCGCTTGTAATTTGCACATTGTTACAATTTTGGCAAATTCAATATTTCTTCTGTATTAATGGTTTTGTTGTTGATTATATTGGAATGTGTGAGATGCTATCTTGGCACATTGCTGATCCAAAAAAGAAAAAAGAAAAAAAAGCAACATCTTGGCACATAGAATACGTTATGGAGAAATATGGGATAATAAGTTTTTGTAGTCTTTGGTGGTCACTCGATGGTTATAATGTGGGTCTTCTTAGGTTTGCTTCATCTTTCTAAAATTGTATCTGTGTATTAGGTTGTTAGGCCATATCAGGTTGTGATTGAGCTTCACTAATGTTATATGGACTCTTATATTTCCCCTATAGTACCCGTATCCACCGGATATGACATGGGTAAGGGTGTGGGATATGTGTCCGACACTTATACCCAATTTAGACACTCAAATCTTTTAATTTGTGACAATACATGAAGAATAAGAAATTTACATTTGTTATAAAAGTAATATTTTTATCCTCTCACATGAATTAGATATAGAAATTTTATATTTTTCTTGAATCCTATTTAATTTCTAGTATATTTGTACATAATTTACAACATCTCATCTGAAAATATTATACAATATGTAATATATATGTGCATATGATATGTTCCCATACCCATATCCAATTTTGAATACGTATCACAAGATCCTAAGATTTAAATATATGAAGGTCTAATACTTGGATACGCATCTGCACCCGATATTCATACCCGAGTCCATGTAACATAGCTGAATACATTGAAGGATTTTGGTGTATTCTCAATTTTATTTGTTGAGTGTATTGTGTATTGTTATCAGGTTGTTGAGATTGTTTTCTCATAGAGTATGCCATGTCCCTGAAATCATTTTACATGTTGGTTTCTTGTTGAATCCCACTAAGACTGATGATAAAATTTATGATTTTTTTACTTGTTTATAAATATCTGGTTCTACTGCGCTTCCACAAAAGTTGGTCGCGTAATATCAGTCGTGAGTCATCATTTTCAATTTTCTTCCAGGTTTTTAATTCCACAATGGCTGGTGATACCCTCGTGAATGTTCCTAATGGCATTCTCAATACAATTCCTGATCCACAGAGAACTTACCAAGTTGTTGCTGCAACTCAAAATATGGGTATTGGTAAGGATGGGTAATTACCTTGGAAATTGCCTTCTGATCTCAAATATTTCAAGGATGTTACTTTGACTACATCAGATCCTGTAAAAAAGAATGCAGTCATTATGGGTAGAAAAACCTGGGAGAGCATTCCGCTGGAGCATCGGCCTCTGCCTGGTCGCCTTAATGTTGTTCTGACTCGTTCTGGGAGTTTTGATATTGCAACTGCTGAGAATGCTGTGATTTGTGGAAGCATGGGTTCTGCTTTGGAGTTATTGGCAGCATCTCCTTATTGTCTATCAATTGACAAAGTGTTTGTTATCGGAGGTGGTCAGATTTTGAGGTGTGCAGTTTGTTGTTTTTTGTGGACCTTTTCTTTTCTTTCTTTCTTTCCTTTTCCGCCCCATTGTTTTTAGCTCATTAATCTTTCTAATGCAGGGAAGCCCTCAATGCTCCTGGTTGTGATGCCATCCACATTACGGAAATTGAGACTAACATTGAATGTGACACTTTCATCCCTGCTGTTGATATGTCTGTCTTCCTGCCATGGTACTCATCTTTCCCGTTGGTGGAAAACAACATTTGCTATTCTTTCACTACTTATGTTCGTGTGAAGAATATTACAATTGAACCCCTTAGTCAGGCCAATGGTCTGAAATCTGATAATAGCTTGAATTTTGATAAGTTTGAGGTGAAGAAATTCTCTTTCCTGCCTAAGATGATTTTTGAGAAACATGAGGAGTATTTGTATCTGAGACTGGTTCAAGACATTATCTCTGATGGCACTTCTAAAGATGACAGGACAGGGACCGGTACTCTATCAAAATTTGGTTGCCAGGTAATGTGAAACTTATGTCACATGGGCACTACTTTTTAATTTCAATTCTGAAGGACACTTGCAAAAATATCTTGTGAATGGAGATGTTTGATGTTCTTTGCCATTTTTTCCACAGATGCGGTTCAATCTGCGTAAATCTTTTCCGCTTCTTACGACTAAGGCATGTTTAATTTTTCTTCTTCTTGTTTTTTTTTTTTTTTTTTTCAGTTGCAAGTTGATTATATTAGTCTCTTCAATAACCTAACATTCTGTTTAGTTATTCTTTCATATAGTTTGACATATGTCCCGTCATTGTTGTTAAATAGAAAGTATTTGGTGAGGTGTTGTTGAGGAACTTCTGTGGTTCATCAGCGGCTCGACAAATGCTAAGGTAACTGCTGCTGTTGAACATTTCATTTATGTGTTTTATTTCCCTTTCAAATCCTTATATACATAATGTGACTAGGCTGGAGCATGTTGGTTTTGTAACTTATTTATGAAGTTGTTCATTCAATCAAAAAGTTCATTTAAAGATTTTTTTGTTTGGGTTTGATTGCTCATGTAGTTCAAATGGATGATTTATTAAATGCTTCTAGTGGTGTCGTAGCTTCAAGTGTATGCAACTTTGTAGTTGAGGCTGAAGGAGAACTCTGACAAGAACTTTAGAAACCTAAATTGGAGGACTCGAGACTATTTGTGGGACTTGTGATATGCATGCATCATGATCTGGACCTTCCCTTATGGATTTTATATGTACTTCTATTGTAAAGTAAAATCACAATTCTTTAATATAGATGCAAGAGGGCTGTTGGAGGATATCACTGCTTCTTGGACCTTGAGATAATGTGTGGCCTTAGAATTTTTTGGGAACACTTTTTTTTCTCTCTTTTTTCAGATAAATGTTTGGATGTTCTTGGATGGGGGTTCCAGTCATGATGTGAAGGTGATATCAGTTATGTTGTTGAAGTGTGGTTGTACTTGATAGGTAAATTGTTTGTTGAGTAGCTTTACAAGGCTGACGTCCTTAAACTTGAAGTTGCTTTTTATTTGGCAATGTTTTCTGTAGGTCGTTTCACACAAGCATCGAGACGGGGTCACTTTTATTATTTCCTAAAGAGCAAGAAATTCATACCTAGAAATGAGGAAAGTTTGTGCAAAGAAAACCCTAGTTTGTGTGAGATGCCTAATTCTTTAGTAGATACTTATAATTTTCTGGACATTATGAAGAGAACCTTTACAATTTAACTTACATCCCAAAAGGACCATCCATGCAGGATTTCAAGAAATCTCTATTTTGAATGGTACATTTGTTTTTACCTATTTTTATAATCATTTTAAAATCTGTTTTCGTCTGATCAGAAGTCTGTAAAAATAATTACTTCGTGCCGTTAAACCATGTGACAAAACAAATGGAACCATATATATGATATTATGGTGTATTAGGATTGCACATTGAGCTTTTGTTTTTAACAGGTCCTACAGGAAAGGGGCATTCATATATGGGACGGAAATGCATCCAGAGACTACCTTGATAGGCAAGTACAGAACTATTGCTACTGTTTAGTTCTAATGTTATCTATACAAATTTACTTGATTGATTTTTTTTTTTTTTTTTTTTTTTTTTTTTTTTTTTTTTTTTTCAGTATTGGTTTAGTTGATAGAGAAGAAGGTGACTTAGGTCCCGTTTATGGTTTCCAGTAGAGACACTTTGGTGCTAGGTTGGTGAATTTTATTCTTTATCAAGTATAGTTGGTTGATTGCACATTCACTGATGGAACTATCTTCATTTTTTCATCTGTGGGACTTGTGAAATACAGGTATACAAACATGCATGCTGACTACACTGGCCTTGGATTTGATCAGTTGTCAGATGTTATTGACAAGATTAAGAATAAACCAGATGATTGGCGGATTATTCTATCAGCTTGGAACCCCTCTGATCTCAAATTGATGGCACTATGTTTGCTCAGGTATTTAAAGAAGTTCATCTGTATTTTTCTATTACTTCTCTTTGTCTGAGTAAACTTTCTCTGTCTTTCCCTTCTTATTTATTTGTGGGTGCAGTTCTATGTAGCCAACGGGGAGTTATCGTGTCAAATGTATCAGCGCTCTGCTGACATGGGTCTGGGTGTGCCATTTAACATTGCATCTTATGCCCTCTTGACATTCATGATTGCTCACGTTTGTGGTATGTGTTAATAACACCACTATAACTAGTTCTATGCATATGTTTAAAAGTAAACGTTCTATGGCACACTCACATCTGATGTGTTGATGCACGTGGATTTCTTTAGCATGCATCATGTTAAAGAACTTGCTTGGATAATTAAAGAATGAAAGTGTCATCTTCCCCATCATACCCATTAGTTATCTGGAGTTTAGTCCGATTAAATATACCTTGACTTTGGGTTATGTGTTAAGAATTTGTTTTGATTCCTTTTTATTTGTACAGATCTTGTTCCAGGCGATTTTGTCCATGTTATTGGGGATGCTCATGTTTATCGCACTCATGTCAGACCTTTGCAGGAGCAGCTTCAGAAACTACCTAAACCTTTTCCAGTAAGTGTAATCTATCAACTGACTATTGTTGCGGTTTGGAAGAAGTATTGTTTCCTTTCACTTACCCTTCTTTTCATAGTTTTTGGAATTCCTATTCCACACCCTTCTAATTATACTATTTTTACATGCAGATTTTGAAGATCAATCCTGAGAAGAAGGATATAGATTCCTTTGTGGCAGATGACTTTAAACTCATGTGTTATGATCCTCACCAGAAAATTGAAATGAAAATGGCGGTGTAGAGTTACTACTATGTGGAAGATATGTTGTTCCCTCTTGTCAAAACAATATCTGCTCTTAAGTTTGAGGCAAGTACCTAATTTTTCAGCCTCCATTCCTGTCCTTCCAAGATTAGTGCCTCACAAAAACTCATAAATCATGTTAATCAGTTCAAATTATGCTATAGCTGTCTACAGTCAACTATGATTTTAGCTATAAGTTTTGGTCATGATTCATGTAAATGGGCCTTTATGCTAATTGGTCAACACCATTATGATATTGGTTGATTTTATTGATTTAACTGACCATAATTGATCAAGAAAAATATGAGGTGCTAGTCCAAACTAATAAATAATTTTCCTCACATACCCCACTGCCCTTTTCTTCTCGTACCACCACTACACACATTTATTAATGAGCCCCCTAAGTAATGTAAAGCAGTTCATTGTATAAATAATTAATAGGAACAATAAACATCAAGTTATGCACTGTTTATATCAATGTATTTTGTTTGCTACGAGGATGGTGTATCCGGCTGCTGTAAGGTGCTTACATCATCAGTTTCCTTACCTACCATCAAAAAGTTATCTTCCCTTCACAATCAAATGTTTATTTCATCATATAGCCCAAACCCTCTGGGTTCGCCTAATTTTTTTTGTAAAAGCAGCTGTTGGGTTTTGGTATTGAAAAGCAGCTGTTTTAGGCTTTTGGTAACCTAAGATTTGAAATTTATTTTTGGAACCTTGAAAGCTCCATGTTTTTCAAAAAAGCTGAAAATCCTGTTTTTTTGGGGGCGCCTGGCTTATCAGTTTTTGGGCAAACAAAGCAGCTAAGAAAAAGACACTAAAAGTCCATGTTATGACTTCTGTTAGAACCCTTTGTTGTCAAATTCCGTGGATCAAAACCAAGGTTGTAACATGTTATAGCTTTCCAGATTTTCCAATTTTGGTCTCCTCGCTCGAGCGGGGAAAGTGACGCTCGAGCGGGGATTGCAAGCTCACAGTATCTCTGCTTCGCCTGAAAAAGTACTGGATGGTGTGATTTAACGCTTGAGCATGGAAACTTCCGCTCGAGCGTGAAGCCTATATGAATCACACAATTTTGAAGCCTCCGCTCGAGCGGGCATTCCCACGCTTGAGCGGACCGCGCGAACACAGATTCTATAAATTCGCGTGTTGGGTCTTTTTCTAGGATTACTTTTCCTAGATCTTATTCAAGAGTCCTAGGGTTTTGTTTGAAGTTTTCTTCTGAGGTTTTTGTGAGTTTTCCTTGATGTTTTGAGAGAGTTCGTCACTCGGCTAATTGGGTCTGCATTTGCCCCTAGTGTTGCCCCTAGTGTAGTGGATAGGAACTCGACTATCCTTCAATAATAAAATTCATTCTCTCACATTCTGGGTTTTGCCTTTCTAGGCAGTCTTCATTAGGAAACGATTCAGTTTTAACTCTTTGATCACCTTCAACCTTTTGCCCCCAGTTCAAGGGCTGCTTCAAATCTAAATCACATCCGACCTTTTTGCCCCTAGTTCAAGGGTTGCGTCCAATCTGAATCGCAGGCCCTACATAGTTTTGGCTAAGGTTCACTGGAGTATTGACACTCTCTTCTTACGCTCTAACTTTTGCCAAAGCCGCCCTTTCGGGTTTTCAACCTTGCGAGCTTTTCATTTTCATTTTTCTTTTTATTTTTTTATTTTTTGTGCTCTAACTTTTGCCTGGGTTGCTCTTTCGGGTTTTCGGCCCAGCGAGCCTCTCAAGGGTGATACTTTATTGCCCCTAGTTCAAGGGCTGTTTCAAATCTGAATCACATTCGACCTTATTGCCCCTAGTTAAAGGGCTGCCTCCACTTGAATCACATCATGGCCCCTAGTTCAAGGGTTGTTTCCATTTGAATCATATTCGACCTTATTGCCCCTAGTTGAAGGGCTGTCTCCATTTGAATCACATCATTGCCCCTAGTTCAAGGGTTGTCTCCATTTTGGCTATGCAAGCCTCATGCTTTGGTTAATTACTGAACACTTCGAATCACGGTTTGAAAGTTAAGGAGCTAAGGAGGTCGGACCTCAAGTCAAGAGGGATCCTATGCTGTATAATCAATTCCAAGCATGTCTTCGTAGGACCACGCAAAAATAGTTTTTGAAATCTTTTCACAAAGTGACTAATCACTCGTACTCTTACGAAGACAAGATAGAACTAATTTGGACCAAGCCAGGATCCTTCTCAGTACCCACATTAACAAAAATGATTTTATTCATCAAGGGCTTAGTACACCTCTCTTCTTCTCAGTTGATCAAAATTTGCAAATCCCGAGGAAATTCTTCCTCTTTGTTTTTATCAGAGTTTTGGAAAAAGTTTTAAAAAACTTTGGTCAATGCAATGATTTGAAGGCACAGAGAAGTAAGCAGACTCTATGGCATTTTGTTTTGTTTTTTTTTTTTTTGTTTTTGTTTTTTTTTTTTTTTTTGTTGGTTTATGGGAAAGAGACTATGACTCAGCAATGACAACAGACTCAAAAGAAAAAGACAAAGAAGATCTAGACAGGACATAAATGTCTAGATTTAGCACTCTTGAAATCAACAGACTTTGACTCGCTAAAATGACTCGAGTCTGATCCCAACTCTACAAACTTGGTGGAATCAAACTTAGACTCAATACTCAATTCAGAACTTAGAATAAAACCATTCTCAAATTGCCAGTCAACAGGTGGGCCATCCACAATATTCAAAATAAAGCCCGTCTAATCAACAAGTGGTCACTCCCCAATTACAGAAATGGTCGGATATCCCACAAGTTCTATTTATTTACACTGGTGGACTCGTGGGATATTAGATTTTTTTTTTTTTTAAATATATATATGCGTAAAAAACAAAAACACATTTTATATGAACAAAAGAAAACAAACCCCATTCCCATTTTTTTTTTTTTTTTTAATTTTTTTTTTTTTGGAAAAACAACAATTACTAAAACGACACAAACAAAATGATTTGATGATTTTTTTTTTAAATATATATTTTTTTTGATATAAAATAACAACACAAATAAAATGAGTTGGCTTCGTATTATTTTTTTCCTTTTTTTTTTTTTGTTTTTTTTTTTTTTGAAGCCATGTTTGCAAACTAGAAAAAAAACAATGGGACCCCCAATCAGAATTTTAGCAGCGTTTCGACTCAACTGATCACTAATTACTGCTAACTCATACTGACACACTGAATTCAACCCCACAAACTGAAATGCCTGAACCACTGTTCAGAATTTGAGAACCCCTGTATAGATCCAATAAATTGCATAGAACACATAGCAGGAAAGAGAACAAACACCCCTATGGAGGGTGGGGTTATCCTGTCCTAGCTTTTTGAAATGATCTAGGGTTCATTATTCACACAAATGGCTTCATAACATCCTGTACGGGTAGCATCCTGTCCTAATTTGAATGGTCACTAGAGCGTACTATATGCATTAGGTCAAATAGTCACAAAGTGTACCTCAGCAAGATTACCTAATATACCTCTCACACCTAACACCGAGAAGTGAAAGGATGATCAAACGGTACAGCGGTAATCCAGATCCAAGGGTTGTGTTCCCAACTTGACAGAGCCCATGACCGGTCAGCCTTTTGGCAAGCTTTGTAGGCAAGCCTCCGGCAAACCGTCCAGGAATAACAGATGGCAAACACAGGGACTTAGGCGCACCAATGCAAATGCAATGCAAAGACAATATAAATGTAGATAAAAATTCACATCATGAAGTTCAAGTCAAGTTCTCTAAGTCCCCAGCAGAGTCGCCAGAAACTGTAGCTCGGCTTTTCGCGCCCCCTTTCGGAAGCATGAAATAGCCCGTACAGTTCGGACTCCACTTGTGTATTGGTTCTGATTCTGATTTCACAAGTGCAATGTGAAACAGTGGAAACACAAAAAGAGTCCAAATTCGGCAAATTCTTTTGGAAAATCAATGTTTGAATCAAATGCCAAAAATGGACTGCTTTGCTAGATATCAGAGTCGCCACCTAAATATTTATTTTTGGGAAATTTAGGAAACCCATGACTCGTGCCAAAGGCCATTAGTCCGTCGTTACCAAAGTGTCTTGGTTCGGGAACTTAGGTATGAGAGGGGAAGGTCAATAATTGAACACCCCACTCACCCGATCAAAGATCGGCCTCTACTAATCATGATGTGATTTTTATGTACAATATATGCTCTTGTTCTATATGTAACATACAAGTATAGACTAATTTCACGAAAAGTTTGAATGTTTGATTCCATGTTTGTTTTGAAAGAAATGTTTTGAATATGTATCACTGAAAATGGTGATCTCATATATACATGAATCAAAGTATCCCAATTTAAGTGATTAGCCTTCATCCACAGGCATTCAAACAGGTATATCAAGTAAGCATTTAGCCTCATGGTAGTATGTTTGATATGACAGCAATCACACTTATGCAATATGCTAAAGCATAAAAACTTACCTTATGTCCGAAGGCGAGTCAAAAGGAAGTAAATAGTTAGAAAAAAATGCATGATCCTAATTAATGCGATATGGCTAATGCAACACATACAACATGCAAGTAATAAGCTCGGCTACTAGCATGGCATGCGAGTCAATTCAAGGCACGTGATAGAGCATATACTCAAGTAAAGAGTTTGAATTTGACATTTGAATAATATGATGAGCCGAACTTTTATGCATGTAAATGAATGGATGCAAATCATGGAAAATGCTAATTTAAACATGATGTCCCTAATCTAACCATCATAAGCTGGTAAATAAAAAGGAGAAAGACGTGGGGGTTGGAAGACATACACATTATTACAAATTTGTCCTCACGAAGGAGGGTCCGAATGTCCAAATGCGCCCTCACGCAGGAGGGTCCGAATGTCCAAGTGTCCGAATAAATAATTATTACAAAACCGAATGAATAATAAATGAAAGGGGCTGTCTAATTTATTACAATAATTGATGTAAGGCAAGCCTTGACACAATAAATTCGGTATAACGTCCGACCGAATTCAATTAATCATATTGGTTCTTTATGTCGGTTGTAATCCAATTTTAACCAATTTTATTAGCCTTTTTTATTACCTGTCCATTTCTTTATATTTTCTCCTATTTGTGCAAAAATGATATTTACATCCACTAAGTCTGAAATGCAATAAAGGAAAATCAGTGTCGACTTAACCCGAATAAACCTTATTTTCTTCAAAGGAAATCACAAAGGAAGAGTCAAACTCATGTACAAGTTAGGGATTTCAAGTCAAACTCAAGATGTGCAACAAGGACTAGTCAAACTCTAAAGAGTAATAATGACTTAGAAAAACCCAAATTTGAGCGATAAGGACTTGAAATCCAAACTTGATAATGAGTGATAATGACACTTTCCTTGGCGATTTCCAATGGTCAATTAAGCCCTTAACAGTAAACAAACAGGTGATAAATTCTTCGGGGGAAATTACAAAGGAAGAGTCAAACTTATTTACAAGTTAGGGATTTTAAGTCAAACTCAAGATGTGCAACAAGGACTAGTCAAACTCAAAAGAGTAATAATGACTTAGAAAAACCCAAACTTGAGTGATAATGACTTAAAATCCAAACTTGATAATAAGTGATAATGACACTTTCCTTGGTGATTTCCAAGGGTCAATTAGTCCCTTAAAAGTAAACAAACTGATGAATAAAGAGAAATGAAAAACAAAAGATTGTGCTTTAGTATAAGAACATGTATACATTTGGGGTAGTAAACCTCCAAAGAATTTAAACCATTAAGCATGGAAGAGTTCCTTTCTTATACTTGAATCACAATCTTAATTTTTCACAACTTTTTAATCGAAATAAGCAAAGAATGGAGGGAGGTTGCAGAGATGATTATGCGAAATTGATTAATTGGTTAGTACAAACAAACTTGATATTTAAAACATAAATCGTTGAAATAAATTAAACAGCCCCCTAAATAGCATATAATAAAGCGAGCAAAATTAAATAGCCGGGGTTACTATTCACCGCCGGAAGTACTATTCATCGCCGGGGTTACTATTCACCGCCGGAGGTACTATTCACCGTCAGGGTTACTATTCACCGTCGGAGGTGCTATTCACCGCCGGAGGTTATTATTCACCGCCGGGATATTTAGTTAAAGTAATAAATTATAACAATTTATATACAATATTTAAATTACAGCAGATATGTAGGTGGTGCAGTGGTGCAGCCATCCCATTAAAGCGATAAAAAAAAGTTATAAAACGAGGTAAATAAAGTATTTAAACAAATTAGGTACTATTCACCGTCAGGGTTACTATTCACCGCCGGAGGTGCTATTCACCGCCGGAGGTGCTATTCACCGCCGGAGGTTACTATTCACCGCCGGGATATTTATTTAAAGTAATAAATTACAACAATTTATATACAATATTTAAATTACAGCAGATATGTAGGTGGTGCAGTGGTGCAGCCATCCCATTAAAGCGATAATAAAAAAAACAGTTATAAAATGAAGTAAATAAAGTATTTAAACAAATTATATCACATTTTTAAATTAAATGACAATTTGCAAAAACTCACCTTATGGGGAAATGATGAATTTTCTGAGTCACAAACTTTCTTTTTGATCACTCTCAAGTCTGTGGAATGTGTTCTCAATTCTCAATCCAAAATTTGAAATTATAACTTTAGTGGTTGTTTTTTGAATGGTGTAGTGATGAAATAGAAATAAAAATATTAAAGAAAATATTTTATTTCATCCCTCCTGACCCTCCCCCCAGAATTTCTTCTTCTCAGAATTTCCCCTCTTCAGAATGGTCTCCCCCAAAATTCCCTCTCCCTTTAGCCCCTTGATTGCCTTATATAGGCAAATAGCATAGTAATATTAATAATATAATAATATAAATATAATAATATATATATATGCAAAGTGATTGAATTAGTGTCGGCATGCCGACATCAATATATATTTTTTTATTATTTTTATTTTATAATATATATAATATTATATATATAATATATAAAATATATAAAATATATAATTTATACCAAAATACTAAACATATAATATACTAATATAATTTTATATAAAATACCAAACATATAATATAATAATTTTAAACACATAAAATAATTTGTTTTATTATTTTCTTTTATATAAAATACACTAAAAATATGAACAAACACATAAAATTATGAAAAATTACAAAAACACTAAACTAATGAAATATTCAGTATTTTAAAATAATTTGGCCATAATGGTGAAGGTTGGGATTAAAGGTCAAATTCCATTTCTTTTACTGAGAATTCTGTGAGAAACACATTCTAATTGTCATCATCGGGTAATCAAAAGAAAGCACCCAAGTCTTAGGGCCGGTCAAAATGGGGTGTCTACAGTGGCCAGTGAGTCTTCTGATACAAATGTTAAATCTGGATCATACTTATTTATTTATTTTGTTTTTTGAGTTTTTGGTTAATAAAATTACTCAACAAAAGCTCCTCTACCTCATGGCTGCATTTTGTGCCCCATCAAAGAACAGAAAATATTTGAGACCCCTCAAATAGTTCTAATTTGATTCATAAAGACGTGACGTGATGTGTTAATTTTTTATTTATTAGACCATCTCTAACGGATCATCAGATGTATCACAAAATTCATATTTGATGAAAAAGATGTACTTTTTGTGCTTTAATGGTTTCACCAAAACAGTCTCAAATTGAGAAAATGTCAAATGTTTCACCAAACTAAGGATCTGGGAAGCGTTTATCAGTTTACTGATCTGACACACCGGACGACCGGCCGAATGTCCGGCTGGTTGTCCCCCCGGTCATCCGATTACTTCAAGAATTCCCACAAAAATAAGTCTAGGGTGAGGGTTGAAAAAATGGTTTATGCAATCATGACTTTTGGCTAACTTTGAGCCTAAATTGAGATGGGTTCCGGACACCGATTGAGGTGTGTCCGGGTGGAAACGCGTTCTTTGCTGGATGGTGATTCACTTCGTATATTTAGTTGTTCAAACCATTTTCCGAGTGGACGCGAAATTGACTCCAAAAGGGACTTCGGCAACAATGTAATTGCTCTATTTTCTTCATCATCATTTAGCTTTCTGTTGATCGCAGAACACTAAATTTTTTTGGTTGTTTTGCAGTGTTCATTTGAGACTGAAGTAAACAAAACAATTTGTAATCTTAGGAGGTCAGCCAACCTTAAATTTTCCCCTAGGCTAGTTCAAGAAAATCCTAAAAAGTTCACAAAAATAAGAATGATTCCCACTCTACCCACAAAAAATAACAGTAACAATAAACAATCAAAGGTTGCCACAAAAATGTTTTTGTTTCGAATCTAAAACCACAGGAACCGACTCATCACCTCCAAAAGACGAACAAATTTAACCTAATAAAATAAAAAATCGACATAAAAACAGAATAAAATTATGACAACAATTACAATGAGAAACAAAAATTAAGCAACAACAGCTTAATCTGTAACACTCTAATGTCCAATAGCTATTCAGGTTTACGAATAACATACATATTTGTAGAGATAGAGATAGAGAGAGAGGGTACCCGCATCTCAAAATTGCCGAAGAAGGTATCCAAGAGCTTGCGAAAGGCTTGTCCCATAGCGGATTTTGATCAGTGATTACTTTCTCTGCCTCTCTCTTCTTCTTTTTTTTGGATAAGCAAGTCATATTATAACCAAAAAAGAAAAATATACAATGAAGTTCAATACACATCTTTTGTAGGGAGAATAAACAAAAACAAAAACAAACTACTCCCTCAAAAGAAACAAACTAAGCCTATAGACGACAAACACAACATACACAACAAATGATTCAAAATTTCCCTCTAGCACTCTTCAAGTAATGAAGTTTCGCTTTGAGTTTTCTTCTGTTATCCTCCTTTGTAGTCTCCCCATTAATGGGATCACTTGGAGATGGACTCCCTTTACTTTTTAGGCTCTTCGTTTGACACAACAACTCTTGATTTAATTCTCCATTCCCCAACTCTCCCATATCACATGATTCAAGGACATCAAAAGCGTTAGATGTTAATGGGGTGAAACGCTGCGTCTCTCCCTCTTTGTTTATCACTGTCATTGAACCTTGCCCATCATCTCTCCCTTTTTTCTTCACCACTTCCCACTTAGTTGGAACTTGTATGTTAGTCTCCTTGACTCTCCACTCTTGTTTGGAAGATGGAGGGTTCAAAGTCTTTGGCTTCTTAGGGCACAAATTAGTGGTATGATCAAAAGTCTTACAAACATCACACCTTTGAGGCTTCCATGGAACCTCAACTTGAATCTCGTATGGGTCACCATAACCAAGATTTATTTTGAAAGACTTAGGGGTCTCTTTATTTGCTGGCACTTCAATACATATTCTCGCAAACGTAAGTCTGCTTCTCTTGAATGTAGGCTCATCCAAATAAAGAGGAGTTCCCATGATGCTAGCAATGTAACCCAAACCTTCTTCAGTCCAAAGCTCCAAAGGAACATTATACAACTTCACCCACAACGGCACACTCGAAAATTCACACTTTGTTAGTTTTAGTCCAGGTTGCCATTTTTTAACAACAATCAATCTAGCCCCAACATAATAGGGCCATCTTCCAAAATTTTGTCTATAGCCTCTTCACTTCTTACTTTAAAAATAAAAAACCCATTATCAATGGAGACAACATCTTCAAGCAAATTTCCCCAAAATTTCTCTGCCCAAGTTTTCACATAATGGAAAGAGAATCTTTTATCAAAGAAGTATCCAACAAGGCATTTTCCCAATGAGAAAAGTCTTTTTTTGAGATCTCTATAGGGACATTGTACATGCCATCTACTAGGTTCTCAATCTTATGGGCACCTATTTTATACTTCATTTTTGACACCTTGTTAATCTCTTCTTTAAGTAAAGAGCTCCAAGCTTGTAGAGGCTTACCTGATATAGCAATTGTATCACCATCAAGACATTCACCCTTGCCAGATTGTGTGTCTTCCATATGTAGTTTAACCAAATCCTCATTTCTACAAGCTCGCATATTTTCAACACTCTTCTGTTGCTTGGTACTAATTACTTCTCTCCTTTGATCAACACTGGGTGAGCCAAGTTTATTTGTCATTATCATTTCATTTGCCGCCAGTGGGGAAACAATGGCCAATTTTGGCCATTGCTCAAGATCAATTAGCACTCTAGTTGGTGTGTTCCATGCATTAGGTGTTTGATGTTGCTTTGATGATTGCTCAATTAAGGCTTGCATTTTCACATTCAATTGCAACCGTGGTGTGCCAAGATTTCCACACAAACATAGATCGACATAATCACACTCGATTGAGCTATCCTTCGATTCCATATCCCTTAAACCCCTTTTGTTTTCATTCGAGGGCCCTCTCTCTCTCTCTCAAAGGATCAGATTGAGCTCAATAAAGCATCGACGATCGAACTTTTTTTTATCAGCGGTTACTTTCTTTGCACTGACCGGTCGACTGGCCAACCGGTAGTTTGATGAAAAACCAAATTCTTCCGTTGGAGTAGACGATATCAAACTGAGTTTTTACTCAAATTTAGTGAAAAAAAATAATGCACAGTTGGAGATACTCTTAGTCATTCAATTATATAAGGTTCCACGGCCTCATCACATCATTGTGATCGAATATAGAAATCTAACTCATGAGTCTCTAGCATTTCTCCATCAACACTTTCCCCTTCTTCCTCTGCATTCTTGCTGCCAATCTCTTCTATATCATCTTCTTTTTGGTCTAGTTTTTTTGCCTCCATTTCTCCAGCCACCCTCTTCTTCTCTATGAGGAACTCAACCAAGCCTTGCAATACACTCTCAGGGTCCTCATTCTTCAGTAGTTGCTCCCCAATTTCTGCTGGGGTCACCATTGTCTTGCCCAACAAACCTTCAATTTCAGGAAAAAGAGAGTGGTCATTGAGCCCAAGATAATTTGCAGCTAGGGTTTTGAATTTACAAGGGCTGCAATAAGACATGTGGATGTGCACATCCATCCGGCCAGGGCATAACCAAGCCAGGTCTAGCCTTTCTTTGTGATTGGTCGTGAACATGATGATTCGCTCGTCTCCACAGCTCGACCACAGTCCATCGATGAAATTTAACAATCTTGATCGTGTTACTACGATAAGACGGAAAAAAATGTGAAATTTAACAGTGGGACTATGCTATGTATGATTTTTGCATTTTTTGGAAAGTGTTATATGCAAAAAAATGTTTTCTAGGTGATGTCCTAGTAGCTGTGGTAGTGGTGTGTTGGCAGCATGGTGAAGGTGGCGGCGGTGGCAATGGTAGTGTTAGTAGTAGTGGTCGTGGCATGGTGGTAATGTTGCTGACAATAGTGGTCACATAGATAAATCTAGTCTGAAAATTGTTTTTCACCATTTTAGAAAGCATTTTACGCCCATACAACCTTGTTTTCATTGACTTTCATGTGCAGTTATATCAAACATTAAAAAATATAAATAAATAAAAAAAAAACATTTTTCAGAAAACATTTTTCAAAAAAGCCCAAGAATGAAATCTATGAATGTGGCAAGAGGATCAAGAAGATGATCTATGTAACTAAGAAAAAGAAACAAAATGGAACAAGGACTTGCTTGGTTTTCTTTCTTTTCCCTAACAATATTAATAGTCTGAGCATGCCTTACTTCATTAGATTGAAGCATCCTCAAAACTTCCCTTTGATCTTCCAAGTCAATGCTACAATCTGTGTCCTCAACAAGAAGTACACACCGATTTGCCGTCACAATCAACAACTTCCTCAACTCAGAATTGTCATGTATATCAGTCCCAAATCATACAAACCAAACTTTAGGTAATTTGCTATTGCAGCAATCAAGCACGATTTTCCTGTCCCCAGTGGCCCATACAACAAGTACCCGCGTTTCCAAGCCTCCAATAAAAGTCTTTTCGCCTCACAAACCTCTCTAGATCCTCCTTCACCATCCTCTTCATCTCCGCGTCCATCGCCAATGTCTCAAATGTGGATGGTCAAGATTTATTGAATCCCAAGTATAACTCATGCCTCAGTACATCCGCACGTGTGCATTATTCAAAGTATGCATCTTTAAAGCCTTTCTCTCATCTTTCAAATTCATTGCCTCTTTTAGTATAAAAGGAAAATATGAGTTCAAAATGCCGATTTTCTGATCATGATGACGCGGTTGAGTATTGATCCGGGTACATAGCTTGCTTGGATTCAGTGTCTATTTCGACTTGACACCATTTGAATTGAACCCCATTGAAATTGTCTATCATTGATTGATTTTTCGCCATGGAAGTCAAAATCTTTGTCTCTTTCTCCGGTATGCTCACTTTTTTTTTGATCAATAGAAATCCATTAATGAAAGCCAAAAGTGACATTTACAAGGGCCATCAAAACCAAGCTTACACCAAAACATTTGTACAATTGGGTATTGAGAGAGATTTTGGATTCCAAATAGATTTGAGCAGCTTTGTAGATTTGATTCCCATCAAGCCCATCAAATTCTTCAATGATCAAGACTACTTCAGGTGAGAGACTTGAAAATGGTTCAGATTTTCGAGAAGAGATAGTATTGGAGCTCATATGGGACCACATCGCGGACGATTGATCGGACCAACATGGCAGAAGCAGCTATGGAAGCTGCTGTGGTAACCACTGTTTTTGCAGAAGGCATGTTGGCTTCTGAAAACATGTTTTGCAACATAGTTTGGTTTGGGGTGTCAAGTGAATGATTAGAGCAGAGAATTGGAAGTGTGAAATTTCTCTCCTTTTGTTCTCCTCTATTGGTATTATCTCTCTCAAGTCATTGTGGAACATATGTATGAAGGGTGATGTAACAAGTGTGCATAGAAGATATAAAATATTATATATAAATTCAAAAAGTTAATAAAACAGTCACAACAATAATGCATCTAAGTTAAAATAGAAAATTATGAGAGATTGTGATTTCACTTTGAGAGAACGTTTAGGTTTGGTAGATCCATTTTATAACTGATTTTAGTGATCTGAAATATTTACTTTTTAGGATTTATTAATTAGAATATTGATATAAAAAATCAAGATGATCGGATTTTAATAACTATATATTAAAATCAAATTTATATTACAAAAAATTGATGATTATTCTTGAAATTATATTTGTCGTTTATTTTTTAAAAATAAATATGATTCAATTATTGATGTACAATCATCTTGATTTTTTGTATAAATATTTTACTTAACAAGTCTTAAAAGATAAACAATTTAAATTATCAAAATCGATCTCAAAATGAATCTATCAAGCCTAATCACTAATAAAAATCAATTAATACAACTATAAATACACCTTAACAAGGGCCAATGAATAATCGTTGACATTAGCCATACAGGAATTGAAGCCAAGGAATGAGAAGGTGATTTCCTCTGATACTTCCATGGATTTCATCAGTATTTTTTTTTATTATTATTTGAAGAAAATCCATTAAGAAAAGTCAAACAGTATTTACAAGAGTCTATTTAATCCAACACTTATACCAAACAAAAAAAAAATCCAACCACAAGCACAAATGAAAGAACCTATAAAAATATTGAGACATATATTTTACACTCGTGCTCATACTGTAAAACAAAATCCATCATAAGAATTCGATAATAGAACATGTTTAAAATAATTTATAGACTCCACACAGAGAATAAATTTAACATCACCACCAATGACCCACCAATAAACAAAACAACGAGAAAACTCACAAAATATGAGCAATCAGAAAAAAGAAAAGCAAACCCACAAGTATGAGTTTACTTTTGTCTTGTTTAGTTGACTTTTTATTATTATGTATCAATATTTCTACGAGCATAGACAAAATACATAATTGACCATAAAAGATCTGTTTCGTGTTATTTATTGAGGTTGTTTATAATTATTTATTTTTTGAAAATATGTATAGACTACTTTTATTTTAATTTATTAGATAAAAATAACTTAAATAAATTGATAATCTAAAAATTGAAGAATAGGCGCTTTTGCTTTTACCTTTTTATTATCAATTTTGAACTTATAACAAAAGCTATATCAAACGTGTCCAAAATAATGGTTAGCTATACACGTTAAACAATGGAGACTCTCATTAAAAAAGCTACTCTACTCATGTAGCTACAATAATATTTTTTGTGATTGATTTTGTAATTATATTTGTAAGTTGTTATTTATATATACTTCATTTCAAGTCAATGAAAGTAGAATGTGATTCTCTACAATAATACCCTTGCAATAATGAAGAATTTTGCAAGAATGCTTGTGTTTTGAGCTTAAACTATTTACTATTTAAACCATTATTGATTGTGTTTTGAACTTTAATTATCTATTTAAAACTATCATATTTAAATGTTTGTAAGGAGATTTGTGAACGGTGATAATAACTTTTTTTCATTTATTTTTCTTTTATTTTCACAAATTTAATATCTAAATACAAAACTTGATAGGAGAAAAAGAAACGAGATTTTTTGTAATAGTTTCTTTTTCCTTCACAAATTCAATATATAAACAATTTAAATATATTTTGAAATTGAAACTATAATTTAATACCATAGCCGATATGCATCAATTCTTATAAACAGATTATGTATATAGCAATGGTACATATATTAAAATTTCCTATTAAAAATCTTATTAAAAGCATACATGTGTAATTTGCAAACATCATTAAATATCATTATTTTTTTTATAATTAATTATATTTGACGTTTTATATTTTTTGGAAAAATTTTAATAATCAGGTATGTATGTGTCATTTTGTGTGTGTGTGTGTGAATTAGATTAACTCAAAACTAGTTAACCCATTACTTTCATAGTTTCAAAATTATTAATCTTTCTTTGGTAGGTTATCATTGTTGATATCTTCTTGAATCATTTGGTATAAAACAAATACTTCAAACAAAAGAAAAGAAGAAAAAGAAAAATAAATATATAAACAAGAAGAAATACATATTCATTTCTTACACATAAATTAATCACACAAAATTAAATACAAGAAGATTGTGCCTTCGTTTGGCATAAGCTTAGGAATGGCAACGGGCCGGGGCAGGGCCGGGGACCACACTCCCCGTCCCCGATCCCTGAAGCTACCAAATTCCCGATCCCCAGCCCCGATCCCCGGCGGGGAACCCATCACTCCCCCCGCCTCCGCCCCCGCCCCCGCCCCCGCCCCCGCCCCCTAACAGGGATCGGGTTTCCCCGACCCCGAATAATCCCCATAAATCATCAACAACATCATTTTCATCAACAAAACAACAACATCATCAACGGCAAGTTGGCAACATCATCAACCAAAAAAAAAAAAAATACAGACAGATTAGACACATACACACACACAGACGACAACGAGAGGCGATCTGCTTAGATTTGCTCAGATCTGCCGTGGCGGAGGGAGAAGAAGGCAAGAGGCGACAGAGTATGAAGGTTCGGCGGTGGCCTGGAGGAGGAGGAAACGACGGAGGAGGAGGCGGCGAGAAGTGACGGAGGAGGAGGCGATGAGAGGCGACGGAAGAGGAGGAGGCGATGAGAGGCGACGGAAGAGGAGGAGGCGACGGAGAAGGAGGAGGAGACGACGACGCCATCGCCGATTGTGGAGAGGAGAGAGAGTGAGAGAAGAGAGAGAGAGTCTGATCGGGGATTATGTGACTCAGAGAGAGAGAGAGTGAGTGTGAGAGAGACACCTTTTTGAGTTATGTATGTGACTTTTGTTTCACAGATCAGAGGGCTACCAAAAAAATGGAGGGTTATATATATATATATATGTGTGTGTGTGTGTGAATGAATGGAGGGGTATTATGGTAATTTTATTTCGGGAAAAAACGGGGTCGGGGTCGGGGCCGGGGACGGGCCGGGTCCCGGGACTGTGACAGCTATCCCCGTTCCCGGCCCGAAACTGATCGGGGATTTAATTTCAAATATCATCCCTGGCCCGTTGGGGGTATTTTTCGGGAAAAAATCACTCTTATCGAGGACGGGAGGTCAGGTCCCCATCGGGTCAGGTTCAAATTGCTATCCCTACATAAGCTAAAATAGGATTTTTTTGGGCTAAAATAGCCACAAAAAGACATTATAGGTTTTTTAGCCCAATAAAATAAAATATCATATTCAAACCATAATCATTTCATTTTTCTCTCACAAAAGTTAAAAAAACCAAAAAGTCTATTCCAAACGAGATTTTTTAACTCCAAACTAAAAAATTAAAACGTCAAAAACCCAACCCACATTCCAATCGAACCTGTGAGACTTAAAAAAGGTCGAACCCATATCTCAACCAAATTTTCTCAACAACTTTCCAAGACAAAATTTTGTAGAATTGTTCCCAAAAAAAAATAAAAAAATAAAAGCATAAGTTACAATAAACTCTATTAAACTATGATCTATTTACATTTTGTCTCATGAATTTTAAACTTAATAGTTAATTATGTTAAGTATTATCTTGTTATAGTTAACCTCTTTTGTTAGGAATCTATTAGAGATTTACACAAAATCACATTATCTGTAAAACACATAACATATTTATTAAATTTTTATTATAATAATATTCTCATTTGGTGACACCGTTTGCACTTTGCCACTAAGATAGGCGAGATAAATGCAAATACGATCACTACATAAGGATTTTATTGCTCTAAAAAAATTAGAGAGCTGTTATTCCTATTCTAAAGGTATTAACGTAACTATGTATAATAAAAGACAAAAAAAATGAGTATATTTAGAGCAAAATAGAATAGGAATAACGACTTTCAAAAATGAATAAGAATTATTGTCTTAAAATGTTAATAAATATGTCATATATTTCACAAATGACTTGCTTCCATTTAAATTTTAGAATAAAAATTTATAAAAATTCAACAAAAAATATAAAGCCCTCGTTTAGCATAAGCTAACACAGGAGCTTTTTGACTGAAATAGTTACAAAAAGACAAAATAAATTTTTTAATCTAATAAAACAAAATATCACATCCAAACCATAATAATTTCATTTTTTTTTCTCACAAAAATCAAAAAAATCAAAAGGTCAAAAAGTCTATTCCAAACGAAACTTTTTAGTCCCAAATTAAAATAATCAAAAAACTAAAAAATTAAAAAATTAACCCACATCCCAAACGAATCCTAAAAAGATAAAAACTCAAAGTGATTAATTATTGAGTTTTAAAATTTAAAAAGAGAAAGTGTAAATAAATCATAATTTAATATTTTTAAAAAAAATGGAATTGAAGATGGCCTACACAGAACTTCCAAGCCTATTTATTGAAAGGTAAAAGTTTTTGGAGGATCAAGATGCCTAGTGACCCCTCTTGGGACTTGAGGAAACTACTATCTCTTAGACCCATTACCTTCCCTTTGATTAAATTCAAAATAGGAAATGGCATGAGTGCTTTTCTTTAGTTTGATAATTGGCATCCTCTTGGGTCTTTGTGGGTTAAATTTGATAATAGAATTGTTTATGACACTGCACTTGGCATGGATGCTAAGGTCAGTAACATTATCCATAACAATTCTTGGAATTGGCCTTGTGTCACATCTTGGGAGGTGAAGGAACTGATTGATCATACTCCATCAAGTGTCATCCCTACCTCGGGTAATGACCAAATTATATGGGCTCCTTCCCTTGATGGCAAATTCTCTATTAATTCAACTTGGAATTTTCTGAGAAAATCCTTCCCTAAAATTGGTTGGGCTAGGTTATTATGGGGGCCTCATAACATTCCGAAGGCTAGCTTTTTGACTTGGATGGCGATCTTAGGTAGATTGAACACTGGGAACAAACTACAGATGTTTGGTACAGACCATCTCACTAATTGTGTTTTCTATCATGATCCTATTGAGAACCATACTCATTTGTTTTTTGAGTGCCCTTTCTCTTGTAGAGTTTGGAAGTGTATTAAAGGTAGGCTCAATGTGGATTGGCCTAATAATCCTTGGCCTGAGATTATAGGCCATATGTTAAGATTTGCTGGTGGTAAAACTCTTAGAGCAACTATTTCTAGACTTGCTTTTACTTGCACTGTGTACCATTTGTGGCTTGCTAGAAACAATAGAATATTTAGTAAGGAGTTGACTCCGGAAAAAGTTGTTATAAAATGCATCGTGGATATGGTTAGATTTCGAATGATGTCTATTACTAATCTGACAAAGCATTCTAGTGACAGCTGGTTCTTGAGCTCGTGGAGGCTTCCCTATACTATCATGACAACTGCAGCCCCTGGAATGAGAGTTGGGAGTTCCGTAAATGTGGGTTGAGTGATGGTAGCATATATTGAGTGTTTTCTCTCATTAGTTTGCTCATTTTGTAGATTCATGGAAAGAGATCATGCAGTGTTCAATGTGAAGATCCTATACCTGTGGGTTGAGAGTCTTGTGATTGCAATATATTACCACGCCTATACTTCACCAGCCATATTTAGGAGTTCTAACATATATTTGTATATTGTTATCTCTTTTATATGTAGGTACCTGGAGCAGCAGCAGTTTAGTGTTTTCGAGTGTTGTGAGGTTCTAAAAAGTGGGTTGAGTGTTGTGAGCTCATATAATGTGTGTTGTAGCAATGTGCTAGATGTTACTATGGTTAGCCACATAATGTACAGGCTATGCTCATCTTTCTTTTATTTCTGGACAGGGTTTGCTAATGCTTGCACTACATGTTGGAATATCCTGCTAGAACATTCGAAGCTCTTTGAGGTTTTGATGCAAGGTTTGACTAGTATTGGAAAGCATAATATTTTGGTTGAATGGCTGCTGTTTCGACTTGGCTGCTGCAATTGGCTCACTACGATTAGGAAGCCGTGTACAACAGTTTCTTGTTTGGTTCTGAAGTCTTACAATCACACAGTTTCGGTTGCTATTGTCATAGTGTGGAGGGCTGCTTGTAGCGCCGATGGAGTGAAGAAATTTTTATATATGTGTATTTTATTTATAAAATTGTGTAATCCTTCTTGTTTTTATATCTACCTTTGCGGGGTGTGCAAAGATTATGTCATGTTTTACCAATTTTGCTATGATGGATGTTCATGATCCACATTTTTAATGGGGCCTATGAACATTTTCTCGCTGATTATTAGTCTCTCTGCCTGTTTAGTTGTTGGGTTGTTGTTTGTTGTCCGGTTCATGTTGGACATTTGTTTTTGACTTTTTTGTTTACAGGTCTGTTTCCTTTTCTTGTTTGGATATGCATAGTTGTTGTCCGGTTTTTTTTTTTTTTTTTTTTTTTTTTTTTTTTTTTTAAGATAGGACCTGAGGCATGCCCCTTATATTCTTATGTTAGTTTTTTTTTTTTTTATTTTACAACTTACTTACCCCAAAAAAAAAAAAAACTTTCAAGCGTTTAATGATTAGAACCGTCCACATCCATATCTTTATAGGGAAAAATCTAGGCAGAACTTGAAGCACTTTTTCTTCTTTTCCTTTTTTTGGAAATTACTTATCAGTTTTGCAGAAAAAAAAAAATACAAATATGAAGAGATGTACGTGAGATTTGTATCCTTGTAACTTTTTACTTCCATCCATCATAAAATTACTTGCACCATCCTTTCATATTTTTGTAGTTATTTTTCTCTGCCTCACTGTTAAGTAATTTTTTTTTTTTTTCTAGAAAAAAAAAAATTCATATTCCAAACAAAGAAGAGAAACATAGTTAAAAACAAAAAAAAACAGAGGATTTCTTGAGCTTCTTCAGCATCTAACAATGGCTGAAAACTCTTCTTCTCTCAGGTACCTCTGCTGCCTCGCAATAAAATCCTCCACCGTCCGCCGGAACTCCTCTCCGCTCATCTTCTCCGCACAACTACTCACCGCCGCCGCACTCCTCCGCCTTACTCCGCCATACCGTTCTTCACCACTCTCTCTCTTCAAATTCTCACACTGACTCTTTCTCCTCCGATACTCGATCTCGACTCCATGATCGATCTGATTCTTCAAACTGTTCTCAAAATACTCTTCGCAGAAATCGAAACTCGTTTTGCTATTTCTAGTACTGTATTTCAGAAACAAAGTGATGATGATTGCGTTTCCGATCACGAACACGAACCAGGGACTAAACACGGCGATTGCTAGTCGCCGGAAGTAATCACCGGTGAGTTTGAGAGCGGAGAGTGGGAATTGAGTGGAGAGTTGGGAGATCATGAGGAGGAAGAAGAAGATCTCGATGAATCGGAGCAGAGTCGTGATGTTTTGAACCCTAGGGTACCTCATGGTCGCGTTCGGCTTTTCGAATTTCAAGTTTGCGATGTTGAATGAATCCATTTTCTCGGAAATCCGATTGATTTTCATGGAATTTTTTGAGATTTTGGGGATTTTAGGAGAGAGAGAGTTGGTTTAGGGTGAGAACTGTGGCAAAAATCGCCATTTGTGAGGAGAGAGAGTTTGCTGCAACTATGATCCTGGTAGAGAGAGAAGAGAGTACAGAGAATGTACACACAGAGAGGGAGAGAGAGAGAGAGTGTCAGTAGTTTGTTTGGTTCTTTAGCTTTGGACTGGTAGTTGGTGACTTTCGAGGTTGGTTTGATATTTAAAGGCTCTGAAAAAATTAGATTCTGTCTAAAATTAAAAATAATAAAAATAAAAATTATTACTTGGCTTTTCTTTGCATTTTTCTTTTTCTTTTTCTTTTTGGTTTCTTTTTCTTTTCCATTTCATCATAAGAAAAATGATATTGGAACTTGTTTTAAAAAAAATTATTATTAGAGAATGTTTTAAAATAAGTTTGGGAACTTGTAAAAAAGTCAAAAAGTTATTTAAAAAGTTAACATTATTCACAAAAAGTCAACAATTACGACTGCACAACTCCCAATTTGAATTTTTTCTTACAAATCAATTTTTATAATTTTTTATTACACATTTTTCTATAAAAAGTCAAAAAGTTAACCCAAATATCCATATTTTCAACCTCAATTTTTTAGTTCAAAAAAATAAAAAGTACACTTATTTAAGACACCTAAAACAACCCCTTAATTTTTCAAAAACCTAGTGAGATAAGGTTTTATATAATAAGACCTTGCTACATCCCCTAAAAACACCCCCTAATCCCCCTAATTTCCATATCAAGTAAAAAAAAAAAAAAAAAAAAGCAGTTGCCCAAATTAAAAATTAGGAGGATTAGGGGGGTGTTTTTAGGGCTCCAAATCCTTTTCCTATATAATAATTGGTTTGAGGTTTTCAAAAATCTTAGCTTACTATTTCACTATATTCACATTTCTTACTCACCTCATATAAGATATGAGGTTTTGCTAATGTGGGATCTCATGTAGATTTGTCCTAACTTTATTTTGATAATTTTAACTGTTGATATTATAAAAAAAAAAAATTGAGTATATAATTCATGAAAAGATATTAAGTTGATCAAATATTTGTAATTACATAATTAGGCCTTACTTATTTATAAATATATATATATATATAGTCTATATTATCAAAATCATGTTTGTTGTTCGTTTTTTAAAAACACAAATGTGATATTATGATGTGGTTACAGATGTGTAATTAATTTGATTTTTTTTTTTATGGATGGTCTCAGAGGTGACTCTATCATTAAGTTATTTAGGCCATCAGCTAATATTGACAAGAAAATTTAAAAACATTCTTATTGTTTAAAGTCCCAACCTTTAAAAAGATTACTATAAGACCTCGTTTTAATGTTTATATAGAGGTCTCCATAAATTTAGAGCCACTATTAGATGATTTGCACCACGAACCCTATAATATAAATAGTTTAAATCATCAAAAACAAGAGGAGATAGTAGCAACCCTTATTTCCGTTGTTATAAGTTTGTAAAACCCACATTTAAATATACCAAAACCAAAAAAAATAAAAACTTAATTATTCATGGTAGATATGAAGTATAGAGAAAAAATGTTGACAACTTAAAGAGGGTTTGGGAAGTGACTATTTTAATTGATTTTTTAATTTTGTTATAAAAAAATGTACAAGAACAAATAGAGAGAGAGATTGGTGTGATTGGATGTTTTGACTTTTTGACTATTTTAACCAAAAAAAATAAGGATAAATTATTATAACAACTATGTTAGGGACCCCCAGTGGGGGTCACCCTAGCACCCCCACTGACATTTCATTGGCCAATTTTTTTATTAATTTATTTTTTTTTCTTCCGATCACCCACCCCCACGTGGGGCTGGGGTCACTGGGGGTGGGGAAGTACAGGGGGTCTGGGGAATCTTATTATAAATTAGCTTGTTTGGATTTGTTTTTTAGAATTTACTTTTCAAAAAATTAAGATTTTTTATTTTTTGTATTTTTTTCATTTTCACTGGATTTTTTTAATAGTCTAAATAATTTTTTTAATTTTTAGGTACACATAATATAAATATAATTAAAAAGTATAATATATGTGAAAAAAATCTTTAGAAAATTCACTAAATACCAAAAAAATATTGGAATTTAGTATATTTTAAAACCAAAAATATTATAAACCCCTCTCTCTCTCTCTGTTGTTGTTGTTGTTGATGTTGAATGGAGTGGGTTAAATATAAAAAGGCTGTTCAAAATTTTAAGGGCTCAAATCAACAACTCATGGTGTTCAATTTTTTTTTCCCAAAGGGACAAGTGTCAAAACAAATTTGGAGAGGTGACAAGTAGTGATGCGTAGGGTATTCAAAATATTTTACAGAAGTGATCAATACCAGTAAAATTACTCTTTCTAGTTTTTTTTTTTGTGTGTGTGTGTGTGTGTGTTGGGGGGGGGGGGGGGGGGGGTGTTGTGGTGGTTGTGTATTCATTGGCTTTACTGGCAGCACACCCCTATAGGCGTAAGAGGAAAAAATTACTCTTTCATAGAAAATTTTCGCTCCAAACAAACAGTGTTAGGGAGAGCCAAATTAATTTATCAAAAAAAAAAAAAGAAAAAGAAAAAAAGAAAGAAGATATTTTGTTGGCCATTGTATTGACTATTATTATTATTTGTAAAAACTTAAAAAGGAATAACTCATGGTAAAAAGTTTGAGAAGAGAACTCGCAACCTTGTCAAATTTTATTCAGAATATGCACACAGGTATTACAAGAATATCAAATATACAAAAAGTTTGATTTGAGAACTTCATAGTCCTATCAATGGATCAGACTTCCTATCTGAGAATTCTATTTGAAAAATATTGATCCGCTAAAGAGAAATCCAATACACAGCAAACATCAACTTGTGGGGCTGAAAATCTTTTGCAACCAGTTTCAACATAATAATATATCACAATTACGTTAATATCATCTTACAGAATAGGTTCTGCAACCTCTGTTTATTGGTTGGTTTAGAGGCATCACGTGGTTATATCCTGGTCAATGACAAATCACCATGTTCCCTCATGTTACTTAATCACCTAACATAAAATGGTGAACTCCACTCCTTCCACCAATCACAATACATGTGGAGTACCATATGGCGCTGCCTCTGGACCAACCAATAACTTCTATGAGGGATTCAATGCCCTTGGCACCACTCTCATAATCTTTAGTCATGCTCTATTGTGGTGTTACTTATAACTTGATTATATACATTGTAGTGTTAGTTATAACTTAATGTGATTAATTATGACATTAATTTAGTTATAATAAAAAATATCTTTGGTTATATCTTATATAGTACTAATGCATGCCCCTGCCTAAAGGCACGATGCAAATAATGAATATAAAATTATTGGGTTAAAATGTAATTTATCCCATTTGTTATTAAAAATTTGAAGTCAAAATATGAATAGAGGTCTTTTTAGTTTTGAAAAGATTTTTTTTAAAAAAGAACTTGAAAATATGTTTAGTTGTATATTTTGAAAATAAACATTTTCCAATCAACTATTTAAAGTACGACAAGTAACTCAATCATAAACATTTGTTTTTATTAACAAACTTTATGACTCTAAAGTATAAACTTCATATCAACACAAATTAAAAATAAAAGCACCCTGGGTAAGTAAGTCAATGAAAAATTATAAACACGAAACAAAACACACAAACCAAAGGTATTGTATGTTTGTTAACACTCTATAATCCAAAAAAAAATTACACCAAATAATGCACACTAGCCAGTACTCTGCAATTTCAAAAAAATCAAATTAAAATTAAATACCAAACAATACACACCAGTTAGTGTTCAGCAATATAAGAAAATTAAAATTGAAATGCACACCAATCAGTGCTCTGTAATCTAAAAAAAAATTATTTTAAACACCAAGCAATATACACCTGCTAGTGCTACTGCTGCAAATCACATTGTAATAATTCTTTGAAAATTATAAACCTAAAACTATGTGAGAAACATATAGAAAAAATAATAGGCAAATTACGCTAATAGTCCCTATAGTTTGGGACTTATGTCACTTTGGTTTCTGACTTTTCAATTGTGACACATTTAACATTGAATTTTGAATCTTGTTCCAAATAAGGATAATTGAAGATATCATTGTTTAATTTCAAGGGCAAAATCATTAATTTAATAAAATATAAACTAATTTGACAAAAATAAATGTCAAAAAAAAATAATTTTTAAAAAATTATTTCTACCCACTAAAAATAAAATTATGTAAAATTAATTAAAATTAATAAAAATTACATGATTAATTTTTAAAAATTAATTTTACATGATCATTATCCAAACACATAATAAAAATTAATTTTGTAAAAAAATAAATAAATGTCTAAAAGATTTATCAATTTAACATAATTTTATTTTTAGTAGGTAAAAATAATTTTTACAAATTCAAAAATATTTGTTTGACATTTATTTTTGTCAAATTAGTTTATATTTTATCAAATTGACGATTTTACCCTTGAAAAATCTAATGATATCTTCAATTGTCCTTATTTGGAACAAAATTCAAAATTTAGAATCAAATGTGTCACAATTGAAAAGTCAGAAATCAAAGTGACACAAGCCCCAAACTATAGGGACTATTAGTATAACTCACCTAAAAATAATAATTAACTTACCTACAATGTGACATGAGATTTTAATAAATATACTCTCAACACAATCTGACAAAGGTTGTGCACTATGTCAAAAATTAGGTATGTACACAATTTTTCCTTTCCTAAACACACAATAAATATATAAAAAGAAATAAAAACCCAAAACAAATAAAAACCTTCCATTTTGGGCAGAAGTTGGAATGAATTTGAACAATAACAAAAAATATATATATATATATATATATAATGGGCTCTACTCCAAAAAATAAAAATAAAATAAAATAAAAAATTAGAGAGAGCAAAATAATGGGTTGTGATCCAACCAGTAATAAAATTTTAAGAGGACTCAAACCTTAACCTCTTACAAAACAAAGTATCTCTAGAACTCTTAACACAATATTAGAGACCTAATCAAAATTATTAGTAAAAGACAATAATTCGGGACTCAATCAAAAATCAGAGATACAATCAATCAATACCGAAATGTAAACGGCCCAATTGATACCCAATCCCTACCCCAAAGTACAATAATTGTAAGGAAAAATTAAAAATTCATACTTGCAAATTTTTTCAAATTTTAACTCAACACCAACCATTGATAAAGTAACCACAAATCTGTAAAATAGATCCTTCCAATGACTTGATATATACAAATTTTAGATGGAATCACTACCATGGGAAAAGAAGTATAAATATTGTAAAGCTTCCTATCAATTAAACAGTCAACCAACAAAAACAAAAACACAAATCTATACATATATACATGAACCTTGAGATGAGTATAAAATACCTATCAATCAAACAATCAATCAACAAAAACAAAAACAAAAACACAGATCTATACATACATACATACATGAGCCTTGGGCAATCGAAGAAATCTGAGGCATTGGGAGAAACCAGAATTTGTTTACAGAGCTTTGCATTTTTAGAACACGAAGTTCTTTTCACTACTGAGAAGCTAATTGAGAGCTCAATTTCTTCCCCAATAGTTGATGAACGTCACTGATTGTGATGACTCTGCTCCAACCAATCTAAAAAGCTAGCGTTTTAGATTCTCCAATCTAGTTGCTCATCATGTCTTCGTCGAAAACGTAGTTGTTGGGTATTTTTGAAAACAGTAATGCTGGGTACTATGAAAAACCTTTCATAAAAATAATCATGAAAGTTTTGTGACCTTTGGATTACACTTAGAGTAAAGCACCATACACTAATCAAGGTAATCCAAAAATCATAAATCTTTCATCATCATTTTCATGAAAAAAATTTTATGATTTCTAACTTTTCTCTTTTGAAAATCTTGAGAGAGGAAAAGGGAAAAAAAAAGAGTCAATTAGAGAAGAGATAAGAGAGTAATGGGTGGGAATCAAATTCTTAGCAAATGATCTCAGCCATTCCATCAACAGTTAAAGTGATCTCAGCCCTTGCACAAAAATATAAGAGATAAAAACATTTTGAAATTTGTGTCACACGTAGGACATTTTTTTAAAATAGTTCTACCATATTATGAGGCGTTTAGGAAGCGCATTTTTTAATTTTTTTTTGATTAAAATAGTCTTAAAAAATAAAATAGGTTAAAATAATTAATAAGATAAAATGTCACATCAAATTCATAATCATTTTATTTTTTCTCTCACAAATATCACATCCAATTACAAAAAAATTTATCTTTCCAAACTTAAAAATTTTAACCTCTTAAAATAGTCAAAAATTAAAATAGTCTACTAAAATAACAACTTCCCAAACACCTACTATATAGATTTGGCTATGATTCTTTTTTTTTTTTAAATTATAATTAAAATAATTAAATTATATCACTTATGTTAATTAGGTGTAGTTTGGGAAGTTTAGAATAAGTGCACTTTTTGACTTTTCTTGTATTATGTGTAGAAAAAGTAGAGAGGAGATGTTGATTGATGTGACCCAAAAAAGATAAAAAGATGAAATAAGTGCACTTATATTGGGATGCCAAACTTGACCTTAATCTCATAAATATCATAATTTGCATATTTTATGGTGTAGCGTCAATAAGTAACTTAGCAAACAACATTATAGTATAGGGATATATAATATTACTTTTCCAAAGATGGCCTAAACGGGAAGAATAGGATTTAATTAATCCAAACTTGGTTAAAGATTCCAATTAAAAAAACTCAAAAGATGAAAAACTTGGTTAAGGCAGGCTGACTTCAAGCCTTTAAAATAACCACCTTTAGCCGCTTGTCGTCACCTTCATCTCTTCTTGGTTTTTCTCTCTCAGCTCTCTCTCTCTCTCTCTCTATGTATATATCACTGTTGTTTGATGGCGGAATCGTTCATTTTCCTCCTCGGTTTCCATTAACTCTTCATTGCTTCTTCATTTTTCGTGTCGAGCTTCATAGTTTCTGATGCGATCTCTCTCTCTCTCTCTCTCTCTCTCTCTCTCTCTCTCTCTCCAATATTTCTATCCATAATCATTTTTCTGCACTGTTTATGATGAGCTTTCGATTACATATATATATATATAGTTTCCATGAATACTGGTTCATACATATGTACCATGAGTCATACACATTTCTAATTGAGAAAAGTTAGGGATCATGAAAATTTTTTATGTGAATGATCATGAAAGAATTATGACCCTTGAATTACTGTAATTAGTGTATGGTGCTTTATTTTAAATGTAATCTCATGGTCATAAATCTTTCATGATCATTTTCATGAAAGTTTTTTCATGATACCTAGTATTGCTCATTCCTAATTGAGAAAAGTTAGGGATCATGAAAAAACTTTCATAAAAATGATTATGAAAGAATTATGACCCTTGGATTACCTTGATTAGTGTGTGGTGCTTTATTTTAAGTGTAATCCAAAGATCATAAATCTTTCATGATCATTTTCATAAAAAAAAATTTATGATACCTAATATTGCTCTAATTTATGAAAGTTTAGTTATTTATTTATTTATTTGTTTATTTTATTTTGATTTCATTATTCATTGAAAGTTTCAGCATCTTTGTTTTGATATTGATTTTTGTTCAAGGTTGGTAATGCTTTCTGAAAGTTTCAGTTTTTGCTTTTTAGTTAGGTGCTTTTTTTTTTTTTTTGATCAAATCACTTTTTAACCTATCTTTCCATAAAAAATTAAGAAAATATATTTATTTAAATTATTCTAAATATATTTTTGTATTGGTAGCTAATTAGTATTATGTTTTTGTATTGGTAGCCAAGTAGCTAGCAAACTATGTTACATGGACTCGGGTGCGGGTATCGGGTGCGGTTACGTATCTGAGGGTCGAACACTTCAACATTAAAAATTGAGAATACGTGGATATGGATCCAAATGTAGATACGGGTATGAAGATACGTTAAATAGTTATTTTAAAAATATATTTATTATATAAAAATGAGTTAAATAGTTATTTTTTAAATATATTTATTATATAAAGATGAGTTAAAAAAATTTGACCCAATAATTTTTTTTATAAATAGAATCAAACATATGAATAAGTCATATAATAACCCATGTTATTATTGAATAGAGTTTATAAATAGGCCCAAATATCTTATTTATTTATTTGGATCCAGCCCATTAAGGTTTATTATAATACAAACTAGCCAATAGGTGTAAATTTTTTCTTTATTTTTTTGGGTCCAGCCCATTATAGTTTATAATATTAATTATTATGATACAAGTCAATGCCCAAACTTTCTATTTATTTATTTAGGTCTAGCCCATTAAGATTTATAATATTAAGGGTGAATTACACTAACGGTCCCTATAGTTTGCGGCTTGTGTCATTTTGGTCCCTGACTTTTCAATTGTGACACATTTGACCTTGAATTTTGAATATTGTTCCAAATAAGGACAATCGATGATACCATTAGATTTTTCAAGGGCAAAAATGTCAATTTGATAAAATATAAACTAATTTAACAAAAATAAATTTCAAAAAAATATTTTTGAATTTTTAAAAATTATTTATACCCACTAAAGATAAAATTATGTAAAATTGATAAATATTTTAGAAATTATGTAAAATTATGTAAAATTATAAATATTTTTAAAATTATACCCACTAAAGATAAAATTATGTAAAATTGATAAATATTTTAGAAATTTATTTATTAATTTTTACTAAATTAATTTTTATTATGTGTTTGGATGATAATCTTGTAATGGTGATTGCTATTGTTTTCATTAAATTAGTTTTTATTTTTCTAGAAGTCAAACATGACAACAACTTTGATATCATTATTAAACCACTCCATGAAATTGAAATATCCAAAACTAAAAACATTTCATATATTAAATATATCGATTACACATTACATGATCATCATCCAAACATATAATAAAAATTAATTTGGTGAAATAAATAAATAAATGTTTAAAAGATTTATCGATTTTACGTAATTTTATCTTTGGTGAGTAGAAATAATTTAAAAATATTTTTTTGATATTTATTTTTGTCAAATTAGTTTATATTTATCAAATTGACAATTTTGCCCTTGAAATTAAGTAATGGTATCTTTAATTGTCCTTATTTGGAACAAGATTCAAAATTCAGGGTCAAATGTGTCACAATTGAAAAGTCAGGGACTAAAGTGATACAAGTCCTAAACTATAGGGACTGTTAGTGTAACTCGCCCTAATATTAACTAGCCACTAGCCCAAGCCTTTTATTTATTTATTTGGTCCAGCCCATTAGGTACAGCTATTAGGGTTTGATACAAATAAAAGCAGCAGCAACAGCTTTGACACAATAAGTCTGTCTCACATCCACAACAACAACACGATAGGTCTGTCTCCTCTTCGCTTCTCTCTCACACACGCACAACACGGTCGAAAGAGATATCGAGAGAGAGAAGGAGATCTTGATAGAGAGAGAGAAGCAGATTGAAAAACACGATGAAGATCTTGAACCCATATGTCAACGTAAGTATCTCAACCTTCTTCTTCCTTTTTGATTAGCCATGTCCGAGAGAAAAGAGGCGAATCCAACACAGATCCCACACCCGCACTCGTGTCGTGTAATGTTGACACGGGTACTTCGCTCCAAAGTGCCAAATCCATGTAACATAGCTAGCAAACCCGTTAGGTTCTTGTCTGCTCCATCAATGGCAGCTTCTCATCACATCTTCTTGCAATCCCCTTCTTTTCTAAAAACCCTAATATACCCTTCAAAGCCAAGCTTAAACCCCTTTATTATAAATCCCACTGTCTCCTTCAAACCCAAACTCAAGGACCCTAAACTAGGGATGGCAATTTAAACCCAGCCCGACGGAGACCTGAGCCTCCGACCTCAATTTGAGTGGTTTTTTTTTTTTGAAAAATATCCCCGATGGGGTGGGGATGGTATTCAAAAATCAATCCCAATTAGTTTCAAGCCGGAGACGGGAATAAGTGTCCCAGGCCCGTCCCCGTCCCCATCCCCATCCCCGTCCCCGTCCCCATCCCTGTTTCCCCGATGAGAAATTACTATTATACCCTTACATATATATATATATATAAACCAAACCTTAGCAACCTCTCACAGCGCCTCTCATCTTATCTCTCTCATTTTTTTTTCTCTCTTTCTCTCTGTGCAGAATCGTAGCTCCTCTTCCCTTCCTCTTTCACCCGCTGCTCCACCACCGTCTTTGTCATTCCACCACCGTCTCTGCCATTCGACAACGAGAGTCAATCATAGCTCCTTTCCTATCCCTCTCTCATCACTGCTCCACCACCATCTTTGTCATTCCACCACCGCATCCACCTTTCAATGACCAAAGTCGAGCTCAGATCTGGAAGATCTGGTTACGGCAGTCGGAGATCGGAGACGTCGTCCTCATTCTCATCCTCTTTGACCTCTGATTCTGTGTATGTGTGTGTGTGTGTGTGTTAGATTTCACCTTCTATAATCATATATATAATCGTTTGTTTGTGTTAGATTTCACCCTAATATTTTTTCTTTTTTTTTTCTTTTATATATATATATATATGTTGTCGTTAATCATATATATAATTGTTTGTTTCTCACTGTGTCATCATATTAATACATGTTGTTGTTGTTGATGTTGATGTTGATGTTGATGTTGATGTTGATGAAAATGTTGTTGTTGTTTGTGTTCAAGGCTCAGATCTGAAAATGAAAATGTTGTTGTTGTTAACATATATTTTTTTTATCTGTTGTTATTTTTTTTTTTTTGTTGAACAGATCTGGCTTAGATCTAGACGTCGTCGGGGATTTTTCGGGGTCGGAAAAACCTGATCCTCGTTAGGAGGTGAGAGCGGGAAGGAGGAAGGGTGATGGGTTCCCATCGGGGATCGGAGGCGAGGACGGAAAATTTCATATCTTCGGGGATCGAGGACAGGGAGTATAATCCCCGACCCTACCCCGGCCTAGTCCTATTCCTACCCTAATAAGCAGGCACGAACAAGTGCCTCTCTCATTTTTTGAAATTACACTTTTATCTCTAATTAGAATTTTTTTTTTCATTTGACTCCCTTTTAATTTTCAATATATATTCCAAAATGTTTATACCTCATATTTCTTTTTCTTTTCTTTTTAATAAACTTCTTATAATTTATCATTATAAATGTTTAATTTTATTAAAATATTCTCTTATAATTATTTATATCTCTCTTATTTCTCTCTTATTTTTCTCTACATCTATCTTCTTCTTTTTTAATCTTTTCTTTTTATTTCTATGCATGTTATTATATTTTAAATTGTGATTATCATCATATTTAGTAACTAAAATGGCAAATAAAAAAGTATCGATTAATTAAAGCATATTTGAGACACACAATTTTGATCATTCTATTATAAAAAATAAAAAATAAAAAAAAATAAAAAATAGATTTAATTAAACTTTATAATTCTTAACCTTAAGAATTGATGATACTCTCATGATAGGGGTGCAATTTTGGCCGGGCCGGGCCCATGTCGGGCCTTGCGGGCTCCTACCAAAAAACTGGGCCGGGCCAGAAAATTAGGCCCAGGCCCAGGGGTATTCGGGCTTTGGGCGGGCCAGTGGGCCGGGCCCCTGGGCTTGGGCCTGGGCTCGGGCTTTGGGCAGGCCTAAACAATTTTTTTTATTATTATTTTTTTTCCCCAAAAATTTTATTATTTTTCATTAAAAATAACACTGGGCATCAGGTGGGCCAAGCGGGCCGGGCCCATGGGCCAGGCCGAGCTTCAAAACAATGGCCCTGGCCCAGGCCCAAGGCCTCGAGCTGGGCTTAGGCTGGGGCCTTAATGAGCCGCGGGCGGGCTTCGGGCCAAAAGGCGGGCCACGGGCCAAAATTACGCCCCTATCTCATGAATCAAAATTCTCGCTCCTGTCCAAAAACCTTAATACTTGACTCAAACTCACATATTCAAAAGTTGTTTCAACAGGAATTTCTCTACAGTAAGCATAATAAAAAATCTTCAATCTTAAGTGCTCCAAAATTTTGAGATTGTTGTTGGCTTTAATAGCATATCCAATAATCGAATCCAAACCCTCCAAAGCATCCTATAAGCCTTGAAATTCCTGGTACCTTATTGGCTTCAAACCCTTTTGCTCATCTTGAACATTTTCATCATCACACAATGAGCTCTCTCTCCCTCACCAAACGGAGCCTTGTTTTTTGGTTCATTGGTTTTCCCTCACCAAAATGACGTCGTTTTGGTGAGAAGAGAAATCAACCCTCCTCTCCACCAAATCACCCATAAACCCTAGCTTTCAAAATTCTCACTTCGCTGCCTACCTACGTCCAAAATTTACATAAAGAAAGCAACGTTCCCTTAATCAAGTAAGTTCGTCTGCTCCATCAATGGCTGCTTCTTAAATCCTCTTGCAGTACCTTCCTTTTCCAAAATCCCTCAAACAATCATTCAAACCCAAGCCAAAACTCCTTCCTAACAACCTTTAAACCCTCCTCAAGGACCACCTTAAAGCTAAGGGCAACCCTTTCCGAAAACTCTTTGTTTAAGTACTATTTTTCCAAATCTGAAGATGGCTATTTGTGCTGTAAGTAGGGGTGTAATTTTGGCCTGGCCTAGCCCGGCTCGGCCCATCAGGGCTCGGGTTGGGCTGGGCCCATGTCAAGCCTTGCGGGCTCTAGTCAAAAAATCGGGCCGAGCTAAAAAAATTAGGCCCAGAAGCCCAGGGGTATTCGGGCTTTGGGCGGGCCAGTGGGCCGGGCCTCGAACTGAGCCCCTGGGCTTGGGCTTTGGAAGGGCCTAAACAATTTTTTTTTATTTTTTCCATAAAAATTTTATTATTTTCCATTAAAAATAACACTAGGCATCGGGTGGGCCGAGCCTTGGGCCAAGTTTTTCGGTGGGCCTTGACCGGGCCAATAGGCCGGGCTTCAAAACAATGGCCCAGGCCCTGGCCCAAGGCCTCGGGCTGGGCTTGGACTCGGGCCTTAATGGGTTAGGCCCACCTCGGGCCGCGGGTGGGTTTCGGGCCGTCCGCGGGCCATGGGCCAAAATTACACCCCTATAATCAAAATTCTCGCTCCTGTCCAAAAACCTTAATACTTGACTCAAACTCCCATATTCGAAAGTTGTTTCAACAAGAATTTCTTTACAGTAAGCACAATAAAAAATCTTCAATCTCAAGTGCTCCAAAATTTTGAGATTGTTGTTAGCTTTAATAGCATATCCAATAATCGAATCCAAACCCTCCAAAGCATCTTATAAGCCTCGAAATTCCTGGTACCTTATTGGCTTCAAACCCTTTTGCTCATTTTGAACATTTTCATCATCAGACAATGAGCTCTCTCTCCCTCACCAAACGGAGCCTTGTTTTTTGGTTCATTGGTTTTCCCTCACCAAAAAGACGTCGTTTTGGTGAGCAGAGAAATCAACCCTCTGTAGACACTCCATTTTTGACCGCCCTTAAGACTTGGGCGCGACTGATGGTTTACTTGGTGTTGAAAAGTGTGCAGGGCAAAGGTTCAATTTCTTCGGCAAGGAGAGAGACAAATCTCAACTTCACACCCCATTTTGGACCAAAGCTATTTTGAATGATTTTTAGACCTTAAAACCCTCTCTTTCAAAACATTTTTGAAATAAAATTCCTACGATGTTTCGACGCTCGCATTTCGGTAAATGGTGCGCTTTTCGATAAATCGAGCAAGGACAAAGTGGAGATCAATGAAAGAGAGATGAAATCTTTGAAAAATCTTTCAAAACACTTTACTTGGGGGTTTGAAGTTGAAGAAAAGAGGAAAGGAGAGAAGAAAACTAGTTTGGGAGAAGTTCGGCATGAATCCGGGTAGAAGGGAGTCGAGCAGCCCTCGCTGAATCGGGCTTATTCAATTGCATACTTGGATTTTAGCTATGAGGCCACCATCGTTGGAAAGAAGACTTCTGGGGCTTCATTTTGCACTCAAGAATCTCCTAAAGCCAAGTCCGGGTGGGGGAGATATGGTTGGTTGAAGTAAGGGATCAGTCCGGCTGGATCGAATCTGCGCGGCTTTACCAAAAAGGGCATAACTTTTTGCACAGGAGGAATTTTAATGCAAGGTTTGCTGCATTGGAAAGCTAACTTCTGGGGCTTCAATTTGGACACCCACTGGCCATTTTTTGACCTTGGCAGCACATATCGGCAATATATTTAGCCGACCGACAATTTATTGTGCCGACCGGCCATTTATTTTGGCCGGCGACCCCCTTTTCTGGCCGGTTTGACCTTTTTGCACCTTTCAGGCATGGTGCATGCCAGCTAGGATGCATAGACCCTGCTCCCCATGCATATATGTGCCTATTTTGAGCCTTTGACCCCTCTTTTGCACCCTTTGCTCAAGGCTTCTTGAGGAAGCCTTGACCCCTTGTCTTGGCTTCCTCAAGAAGCTCACCAGTTGTCCTAGCTTCCTTGAGAAGCCTTTGCCCTCTTGCTCCCCTTGACCCTTTCCCTTAGGCTTGTCTTATAAGCTTAGAACCATTTCCATTGCCTATTAAAGGGCCTCTCCTCCTCCATTATAGAGGGTTGGAGATTTTGAGCAAAAAACTAGAGAGAAGACATATATATCTGATATATATACATACAACCCTCCATCTCTCTCATCCAAGCTTCGAAACACCCTTGCCCTTGCACCATTTGCCCTACAACCCATAGCACAACACCTCCATCCTCCATTCCAGCACTTGGGAGGCCATTTGCAGAGGTTAGAAGCTTAAAAATTTGGACCAAAAGCTGCTGATTTGCTGCTCTTCAAGGGTAAGTGTCTATTTCCCTCAAACTTGTATTTTTTTGCTTCATTTATAAGTCGTACTTGCAAGCATTTCTGGACTTTATCATGAACTAAAAAGTTTCATATTTTGAGCTCTCCTTCATGTTTGTTTAAGGGTATTTACCTGTTTGAGGCTTCCTTCTTGCACTTGCCTCTTTACCCCTCTTGTATCCCTCTTTCTTGCATAGCATTTTTGGCCTATTTTTAAACTGTTTTGAGGCATGATGTAAACTGCAATATGGATTATTTTGAGCCATTATTCAACATTGTTGAAGGGCTCATCATTGTTCGGAGCCTCCATATGTCACTCGCCTTTGTATCCATCTATTGGCCCTATTTTTGCATGATTTGTTAGCCTCTTGTGCTTCTGTTTTTGGGCTCTGGTCCAAACTATAAATGGTCTTATTTTGACCCCCTCTTCATGTTTCATTAAGGGTCTTTTACTGTTTGAGGCATCCTTTTTGTACTTTGTGCTTATACCCTCTTTTGGCCTTATTTTGCATAGTATTTTGAGCATGCTTGTGCACTGTTTTAGGTTTGATCATCAACTGTAAAATGCCATATTTTGGGCCCCTCTTCAACATTGTTGAAGGACCCTCTTGTGTTTGAGGCCAGAAAGCAACACTTGCTTCTTTGTCCCTCTTTTGGCCCATTTTTGCATGCTAGCTTAGCCTCATTTGTGTTCACTATTTGGCCTTGCTTAAAACTGTAAATATGCTTATTTTGGGACTGCCTTGATTCTGTATTTAGGTCTCATGTCCAAATAATGCATTCTTTGTATAGCTGTAAGCCATTCCGTATACTTAGTTTTACATTTCGGGATCATTCCATGCATCGGGTGCCATGTTTCCATGATTCGGGGCTGTTTTGCATCGTATTTTAGCGCTGAAATTTGTATGTGTGCATACCATGTTCCATGCCTTACCATGCTTTGGTAGAGTGGCATTCGTGCCTTAGAATCGGTCCTCGGTTTGCGTGCATGTGTGCACGCATTTCGAGTCTCTTTTTCATCTAATGACCACTGATTTTGGCATGCTTGCGAGCTATCCATATTAGTTTAAGTCCATCATTGCATGTTGTTGCATGTCATGTTTGCTTATATGTTTAGGTTGCGTGCCTAGTATACATTGCTCATTCGCATGTTCATGTTGCATACTTAGCCTCCATGCCTAGGTTGCATTTCATTGAGCATGCATCCCTTGCCTCTTGATCAATCATGATAGGGGTTGGGGCCTTTTGATGTGTTTTGTACTTGCATTTCATTTGACATTGGATTGCAAACTTGGCCTATTAGGCCATCATGCATCGAAATGCACAATTGATGGCCCGAGGGTCGAGGGCCATGCTCCCTTGAGTCCATTGCATGATAGGGAGTGTGTCCATGCACACATTTGCTTGAAATTCCATGCCATACACTGCTTGCCCTCTGCTGCTGTCAACTGCAGGTTCTGCAGGAAGTTTTGGCCGGTCGGCTACATACAGTGCCGACCGGCCAGGAATTTGCAGCCGATATATCAAAATTCAGCCGGTGATCATCCCCTACGGCCGGTGGACTTTATAATTGGCCGGTGGTATCCCTCAGCATCCAGGAAGCATACCCTTCAACTTTGGCAGTCCTCAGAGGAGCAAGGCAGTGTTAACAGAGGCAGTAGTGCTATGGCAGCGAGTTTCCGGGCGAGATGGATCAGGCATGTATCATTCACGCATCCCGAGGCAGGGCTGCGGCCATCTCTATTCTGTGTTTAATTTGTTAAATTAAAGGGTCTGTAATAATTAATTAGCTAGGATAGGTAATTCATTATTCGGATTGTATTATTCTTTTGGTCCCTCCGAGTGAGGGCGTATTTGTAATAAGTGTGGGTGCGTGTGTGCATGTCTTCCAACCCCCACTTCTTTCTCCCTTTTACTTACCTGCTTTGATGGTTAGTATTAGGACATATTTAAATTAGCATACCTTATGATATGCATGCGTGCATCCATACATTTGTTTCCATGCACCGGGCTCGGCGCATCATGCTAACTGCATATGAATTTCAAATTCCAAGATGAGTGCTTGTTAATTGCAGCATTTCACATGCCATGTTTAGGATAGCCGAGCCTATTATAGCTGCATTTTGCCTGCGAAGCATTAGCCACTTAACATGAACTAGGATCATGCATTGATTACTAACTAGTTTCTGTTTTGGCTTGGAGTACTAGGTAAGCTTTTATGCTTTAGCATATCGCATGCGTGTGAATGTTGCCATAATAGCATGATTACCATGAGGCTAGCTGCTTATGTGATATAATTGCTTGAATGCCTGTGGATGGAGGTCAAATTACCTAAATTGGAATAAAAGCATTAAAACTGAGAGTCTTAAGCCCACTAGATAGTGGCAAAGCCATCTTTTCTAAAGCCCACTTGAGGGTGGCAAAATCTTCATTTTAGCCTACTTGCGAGTAGCAAACCATTTTCAAAACAAACATGAAATGCTTTGTTCCAATTTAGGCGATTTGGTCTATACTTGTTTGCTGTGCGCATAACGTAGTAAATCTAGGCTAATAACCGAAATAAGAACACATAACGTTTTCAAAATCGGATATCACGGTTAGTAGAGGCCGGTCTTCGGACCGGGCGAGAGGGGGTGCTCATAGCTGACCTTCCCCAATTGTACCCAAGTTCCCGAGCCGAGGCAACTTTGGTGATGACGGACACATGGCCTTTGGCACCGAGTCAGGGTTTCCTAAATTTCCCCATTAAAAAATATTTAGGTGGCGGCTCTGTATCTGGCAAAGCAGTCCATGTTTGGCACTTCTTTTCAAAAAATCTGTTTTCTCAAAACGATTTGCCGGATTTGGACTCTTTGGTTCAGATTAAGAACCAACAACAAAAGGGAGTCCGAACTGTCGTAGCGAAGCCCTAGGGCGCGTCTACACCCTCCTCTCCACCAAATCACCCATAAACCCTAGCTTTCAAAATTCTCGCTTCGCTGCCTACCTATGTCCAAAATTTATATAAAGAAAGCGACGTTCTCTCGGTCAAGTAAGTTCGTCTGCTCCATCAATGGTTGCCTTTCAAATCCTCCTACAGTACCTTCTTTTTCCAAAATTCCTAAAGCATCATTCAAACCCAAGCCAAAACTCCTTCTTCCTAACAACCTTCAAACCCTCCTCAAGGACCACCTTAAAGCTAAAGGCAATCCTATTCGAAAACTCTTTGTTTAAGCACTGTTTTTCCAAATCTAAAGATAGCTATTTGTGCTGTGAGTAGGGGGTAATTTTGGCTCGGGCCGGGCCAGGACCATGTCGGTCCTTGCGGGCTCCCGCAAAAAAATTGAGCCGGGCCAAAAAATTAGGCCCAGCCCCAAGGGTATTCGGGCTTTGGGCGGGCCAATGGGCCTAGGCTCGGGCTTTGGGCCGGCCTAAACAAATTTTTTTATTTTTTCCACAAAAATTTTATTATTTTCCATTAAAAATAACAAAATAACATTAGGCAGCGAGTGGGCCAACCGAGCCAGGCCTCTGGCTGGGTTTTTAGGCAAGCCTTGAGCAGGCCAATGGGCTTCAAAACGATAGCCCAAGCCCAGGTTGGGTTTGGGCTCGGGCCTTAATGGGTCGGGCCCATCTCGGACCGCAGGCGGGCTTCGGGCCACTCGCGGGTCTCGGGCCAAAATTACACACCCTATCTCATGAATCAAAATTCTCGCTCCTGTCCAAAAACCTTAACACTTGACTCAAACTCACATATTCGAAAGTTGTTTCAACAAGAATTTCTTTACAGTAAGCATAATAAAAAATCTTCAATCTCAAGTGCTCCAAAATTTTGAGATTGTTGTTAGCTTTAATAGCATATCCAATAATCGAATCCAAACCCTCCAAAGCATCCTATAAGCCTCGAAATTCCTGGTACCTTATTGGCTTCAAACCCTTTTGCTCATTTTGAACATTTTCATCATCAGACAATGAGCTCTCTCTCCCTCACCAAACGGAGCCTTGTTTTTTGGTTCATGGGTTTCCCTCACCAAAATAACGTCGTTTTGGTGAGGAGAGAAATCAATCCTCATCTCCACCAAATCACCCATAAACCCTAGCTTTCAAAATTCTCACTTCGTTGCCTACCTACGTCCAAAATTTATATAAAGAAAGCAACGTTCTCTCGGTTAAGTAAGTTCGTCTGCTCCATCAATGGTTGCTTCTCAAATCCTCCTGCAGTACCTTCCTTTTCCAAAATCCCTAAAACATCATTCAAACCTAAGCCAAAACTCCTTCTTCCTAACAACCTTCAAACCCTCCTCAAGGACCACCTTAAAGCTAAGGGCAATCCTTTTCGAAAACTCTCTGTTTAAGCACCGTTTTTCCAAATCTAAAGATGGCTATTTGTGCTGTGAGTAGGGGTGTAATTTTGGCTCGGCCCGGCCCATCCAGGCTCGAGCCAGGCCCGGCCCATGTCAGGCCTTGCGGGCTCTCGCAAAAAAATCGGGTCAGGCCAGAAAATTAGGCCCAGGCCCAGGGGTATTCGGGCTTTGGGCGGGCCAGTGGGCCGGGTCTCGGGCCAGGTCCCTAAGCTTGGACCTGGGCTCGGGCTTTGGGCGGGCCTAAACAATTTTTTTATTTTTTTCACAAAAATTTTAATATTTTCCATCAAAAATAACACTAGGCATTGGGTGGGCCTTGAACGGGCCAATGGGCTGAGCTTCAAAATGATGGCCCAGGCCCTGGCCCAAGGCCTCGGGCTGGGCTCGAGCTCGAGTCTAAGCGGGCCTTAACAGGCCGGGCCCACATCGGGCCGCAGGTGGGCTTCGGGCCGCCCGCGGGCCACGGACCAAAAGTACACCCCTAGCTGTGAGGGTCTTAAGGTTGAGGATGTGATGAACAATGTCGAAAAGAGTCCTTTTTATCTCTGTAGTAAGCCCCAAATCACTAGAAACTTCCAAGCTTATAGAGATGCTTTGGAGGGTTTCGATTCGATCATTGGATACGCGATTAAAGCCAACAACAATCTTAAGATTTTGGAGCACTTGAGGAAGTTGGGATGTGGCGCTGTGCTAGTTAGTGGCAATGAGCTTCGCTTGGCTCTTCATGCTGGGTTCGATCCCACAAGGTGTGTTAATTGACTCTACCCTGTTTTCTTGTAATGTGAGTTTTTAGTTTCAATATAGCAGTTTCTTTATCTATAGAACGTGTTTGGGTATTTCCCGAATTCACACTTAATGAAATTTGTTCTTAATACAATTTTGTCCTAGAATAAAAATGGGTAAATTACACTTTATCCCCTTTATATTTGGTTACTTTATCATTTTAACCTTTGAAGTTTTTTTTTTTTTTTTCCTTCACTTTTGCCCTTCTCAAGTTTTTTTCCAGTTTACTTCTAAAGTTAATTTATCTTAAAAATCAAACAAAAAATTGACACATCAACAATTATGTAACATAAAAATATTTTATTATATAAAACGCACATCACTAATATAAACTTCTAATATGGTAATATATATTTTTTATATTATGTGGCAGTTATTATGATATTTTCTATCTAATTTGAATAGAAATTAGTTTTAGGAGCAACTGGGAAAAACTTGAAAGATAAAAAGGTCGAAGTGATAAAAATAAACCTCAAGGGCAAAGTTAGAAAGTGGTCAAACATAAAGGGGGGTAAAGTGTAATTTACCCAATAAAAATATTGTACTACTGTTTTCTTCCTCCGCCCAAACCTAATTCTAAAACACCACAACCATCAAGCGCCACCTATCTTCTTTACCATCCCCTCTGGTTGCTTTTTTATTTTTATTTCTTTTTTCTCCCCATTTGCATGTGGCCACCTTCTTCCGCCATAGACCATACACTCCCACTAACCCTCATCCTGAACCACCCACTTTCGAGGTTGACTATGGAGGTCTAGAATGGAAAGGGATGACCGAGGAGTGGCAGCGACGATGGTAGACTGAGAGTGGCAACAACAACAGCGAAGGAGGGGTGGGTGGGTGGAATAAAAATTAAGGCTTTGAAATCCAAGGATATTATTGAAATAAAGATAATGTGCATTAAGATTTTTTGTGTGTACTAAGGTGTTCATTAAGTGCGTGCACTAAGGCCATGTTTGTTTGGACGGATTGGATTAGTTTCAATTAGCATTCCCATTACTAATACTCCTAGGACTACGAATACTTTGAATTGTGTATCCTATCTTATGTTTGGATTGAGTTAGGATTATAAGGAGGACTAATAGTTCAAACTTTGGCTTAGTCCTCCAATTTATATCTCACTCCCCTCTGTGGGATTGAATAGTCTATCATATGCAGGATGCCATATCCGGATAGATTATTAGTCCGTACTTCAATTGTTTAACCAAACATCGGATTAATAATTTTATTGGACTATTAATCCAATCCCAAGCTCATATCCACCCAAACAAATATGGCCTAAGGGGAATTGATGTGTGAAAATTGAATTATCCAACATGTTTATCTTTTAGAATATACTCGTACTATACTTGTTTCTTTGTAATGTATGATGTATAGAGCTTATAAGAGCATTTACAATCCTTCACTATTTCTTTCAATTTGATGAATAAAGAGCTAAAAGTGAGCTCCAATCATTTCATTAAATTTGTATAAAATTAAGGCAAGGGCAAAATTTTCATTAAATCATTCACCAAAATTTCAAGAGTCATATTTTTACTCAAAATTTGATAAAATTTTAAAAATCGTGAGGATTGGAGATGATCTTTTTTCATAAAAAATGATTGAAACAAGTTTTTAGCCAATTTTCCCCCTCAAATTTGATGATAACAAAAAGCAAGGATTGGAGATGCTCTAACAATGCTAAAACTAAGTTTTACTGTCAAGGTTTTTGTCACGACCCAAACCCGCCCGTATAGGTTTAGCGTCGTAATCGGCCAGTAATCCTTGGATTACCAAAGACCTCTTAGCATAATAACATATAGTTAGGAGCTGCGGAAGCAAATATATAACATACGAAGTTCATTGAGCTGTGAAAACATACATGCAACTGAAAATCTTAAACTTTATATACATACAAGTGACGTCATAGGTACAGTATTTACACGTCACTATCAAGTACATACGAAAGGCAAACGTGTTCATAAAAAAAAAATTAAAAAAATAAAAAAAAAGTCTTATACATTCATATTGACACAGCCACAATACATGACTTGATCTGGAACCTCCTCGTGAGATGCAAAGGGGTGGCTGACCAATACAAAATACCCTAGGCATCATCTCAAACCTGATTACGAGTCTGCTCACCTACATATATAATAAATAACTAGTGAGCGGGGGCCCAGTGAATAATAACAAAGTAAAAGGGTAAATGAATGATGTCCTATAACTGTGGCTGAAACTGAAATTTACATTCGTACTTTCATTCTAAGCATATATAGAATTCAGAGTTCATGCCTAGTCTTACATAATACATCCATCAGCGTTGACAGGTCACACACGGAATGTCTTAAATCGTACTTGTCAGTTCTATATAAGAACCTCCGGCCGGGTAAGAATAACTTGTCAGTCTCATAAAGGAGCCTCCGGACTGGGAACTTGTAAACTTGTCAGTTCCACTTAGGAACCTCCAGCCGGGTATAGATAGCTTGTCAGTCCCATAAGGAACCTCTGGTACCGAGAACTTGCATATACTTGAATCATGGCATTACTTGAATCATAGCATAATGTCATAAGTACTTGTTAGTCTTGGACTATCATTCATGGCATAAAACATGACATTTCACAGAACAGTTCTTAATCCATGTGCAGAAAATAATTTACTTGAACGTAGCTTTACTAAGTTATTACTCACAGATAATTGGTAGCTCCAAATTGATAGCAAAGTAGGCAATTCACCTATCCTGAAGCGCGTGACCTACATAACATGACAAACTCATACATTGAGTACACACGCTCGGATTGAACATAACTTGTTTCATTTGTTTTTAGTGTGTTTCTAGCCTTTAACCTCATTATGGTGTTTTAATCATGGCCTATGAATGCCTAGGATGGAATAAAGTTAAAAAAATGCACTTGAAAATGTTTTTCAAAACTTGCTGAAAATAGGGGTCTCGCTCGAGCGTAGCTTTCTTCGCTCGAGCTAACATACCGAATGTGAGTGGTCGCTCGAGCGCACACTCATTCGCTCGAACGGTCTGTAAAATGTGAAAAAGTTCTGGTTGCGTGCAATTTCCGCTCGACAGTCGCTCAAGCGCAAGTCTTGTCGCTCGAGCGTACTTCCAAATACGCAAACTTCTGAGAGCATGCAATTTACGCTCGAGCCAACCTTTGGTCGCTCGAGCGGAAGTGTGAAAATAAAGATGGTCACTCGAGTGTGGGATCCTTCACTCGAGCGTGGAAGCAAAATTCTAGGTTTTCCAGATTTGCTCCCAAGGTTCAAAACATGAATTCAACACCCCAAAACCCATCCTCTTGGGCCAAAATTCTGGAAAACATCTAGAAACTCACAAAACATCATGACTTGAAGATCATTTCCAGAAATCACGGCCCAAGAGTATGTCAATTGTTCACAATTTCAACTTAAACTTTATGGATGTTCCAAAAACATGACATGCATGAAATGATTTGAGTTTCAAGCCTCCAAACCATGATCAAATGTAATGAGAGGATGAAAAACATGATGAATTCTCAAAACATAGGTGAGATAAACACATGCATGAAAGAATTCTTTGAAATCATGCTCAAATTGTGAAGAAATGAACATGCATACATGGTACAACTTAATTTTCCTTAATCAAAGCTCAATTCTTGCATCAATCAACATAATTCTCTTGAATTCTTGTAGGAGTGAGTCAAATGAAAGTTTAAGAAATGTAAGACCTACCTAAAGTTCTCAATTCTTTGAACTCTTGGTGAATCCTAGCTCAATTCTCATTTGCCCCTTATTTGCCTAGCAATTCTTTCCTTTCTTTCTTGAGATCAACTCTCACTCTCTAATTCTCTCTCTCACATTTGTATGTGTGAGTGTTACCCAAAAGACAACCTAAGAGGGGGGTGAATTAAGTTTTTATAATTAAAATTAATAATACCCTAATAAAAATTATGACTAGCACAATAGATAAATATAATTAATGAAATAAAAATAATTAAAACAAGTGTCTTAACAACTATGTCAGTTAATGATTTTAGCACAGTAAAAATGTGAAATATAGATATGGCAATTTAAAATAAAATAAAGAGATAAGGGAGAGAGAGGCAAACAAATTTATAGTGGTTCGGTTTCAACTCAGCCTACGTCCACTCCTCAAGCTTCACTTGAAATTTTCCATTATACTCTAGCTTCACAGGGTGCTAGCAACCTTTTTACAGATGGAGTAATCCTCCACAAATTTTACACTAACTTTCTAAGTCAAGAATATTGAGTGTACTATACTCTTACAAGGTTGAAAAGAATGTGTTTTTGCTTTCACAGAAAGTTACAATAATTATCTCTCAAAGATAGATATAAAAATGAAGCTCTGGTTTTTCTGTAAACCTCATACAGGAAAGATGAGCTTAATGCTATAAGGCTCAGTGTATAATTTCTAAGAAAGGATGTAAACAAAAATTGAAGAACACTTCTCAGAGAATTTTTCAGAGAATAGATGAGAGTGATTTTAGATCAAAGAATACTTTCTGATTTTTTTTGTAACTTGTTTACATTAGAGGCTTTGGATATATAATGAAACTTATAGCCGTTTATAGCCGTTGTATTCATTTGAATTTATAGCCGTTGATAACCGTTGTGCTCCATCATTACTAATTTGAATATTTTTCACTCCATCATTACAAATTTGAATATCTTCCACTTGAACCTTTTGGCCTTTTGAACCTTTATAGACGTTTATAGCTGTTGTACTTCCATCATTACTAATTTGAATATCTTTCACTTGAACCTTTTGAACATTTTGGCCTGCTGTTGTGCTGGACTATTTGAACTTTTGCTTTGGGCTGTTTGAACTCCGGATTTAATCAAATATTAAATACATTCTAACAACATTTAGGATAAAGGTTTAGGTGAGAAATAATGGGACAAAATAAATTTTGATTCTATTTTTCTCCTTCAAATAAATCATCAAAATAAATTTTGATTAAAATATAATTAAATATTTATGTTTATGTTTTTGATCAAATAAATCGCCTTGATTATAACGCCCTCAAAATAATACATATAAATCCAACATTTATGATATTCATAGACAAGAAAATAAAGCATATTCCCATTCATCAGAGTATTCTCACAAAAGTAATACCTGTTGACAACAAAAGTAAATGCCCTGTAGGCTTACAACTTTCCAAGTCAACACTTGGTTACAACAAAAGAAGAGTTCTAACTCTCTACACAAATAAGCCCTTGGCTTTATTTTACATGTATCACCAAAATAATAAAACAACCAAAAAGAGTCTTCAACTCCGAAAACCGTCTAAGCTAAGGCCTTGGTGGCGGCATAACACCTAAACCTGAAAATGATGTCCCATATAGGGTGAGCTAATACCCAGTAGAGATATGCTAAACATAATATGAGCAATAACTAAAACATTGGCATTTGATAAATGTTTAACTCATATAAACAAACAAACATCTTTTCCCATTTTATTATCCAAACCAATTCATAGATATGGTTCCCTATTCAACCAAACAGTTCATAATGAGCCTACAACTCATATTAACAATACTTCAACGATTCAATTTCAAATGAGACTACAACTCATATTATCATCACTTCAATACTTCAATACTTCCATTCATCTACGTTATACAAACGCAATTAGGATTTCGGGACTTTCACCCTGGACACTTCGGCCATCTTAGTTATCACTGGAGTCCATCCCCTATCTTCTCCCAAATCCGGTTTAGAAGTGCATCCCCTATCTCCTCCCAAACCGTGGAGTACATCCCCTATCTTCTCCTAAACAATATACATATACAATGTATTTAAACACTTATCATATGCAATGATCAAGCCAAGCACATATTCAATGTGTTATCCCATCCGTCATATTCAATTGATTAGTCTTAATTCACCTAATCATTATGCAGTGTCTACAACAATCAAGACTATCCTCCACCAATAGCCCAAAGCAATTATTTCTAAATAGATAATAAAATTATCGAACAGATATATTAGCTACAATTTCAAAGGTGTGTGATCAATCAATCCAACTCCACCATTAAACCTCATAATCACCCAATTTCATTATTTCCAACTCAATTTCATATTTTCATAACTTTCCCAAATTAATTATACAAATTAATTCATCACAATAAATTAGGGCTTTTCTCCCAATTTTCTCTACGTTGACCTAAAGGTCCAAAAATCATCAATAAACATCAATAACCTTATTTTATGACCCAAAATACACATGTATTGGTCAAAAGAACAAAACCCCTCTTTATACATTTTGAAACCCTAACACCCAAAACTTCCCAACTCCCACATTAAATCAAAATGACCACAAGTTTATGTCAAAGATCATAAATATGAGTAGTAATCCCTACCTCAAGTTTCGGAGCTCAAGGGAGAAAATGAAGAAACTCGAAGGTACTCCAAACCCAAAGATTTTCGAATCCAAACGTAGCTCACACCAAGCTCTACACTTTTTACAAAGGGGCAAAGGTGGAAGATCGCTAAAACTAGATGATTTCGTAGAGAGAGTGTATTCTAGAGAGAGGAGCTCTCAAAATAGAGTTTTGGAAAGCTAGAGAGAGAGAAAGAGTCGAAAAAGTGATGTAAAAAGGCTTCCCACGGACTGATATAATACACAGTCCGCTCGAGCGTGGAACGCCCCGCTCCAGCGTCAGACACGGACTCACGCTCAAGCGTCGAATGCATACTTCCAAAAGTTCTACAAACGAAGGTCCCCGCTCGAGCGTAAAAGTGGACGCTCGAGCCTCCGATGACCTGCATAAAAAAAAAATACTGAAGGTGTGATAATCCCGCTCGAGCGGAGGAACAAAAGCAAAGGGGCCCGCTTGAGCGTCAAAAGCCCCGCTCAAGCGTGAAGGCCACAATCTGGGCATCAACTCTATGTTTCTGAATACAACCAACCTGTTTCAAACCTGCCCAACACAACCCACAACTCAAATACAAGAGTAAAAGATGGGAACGAGAATAAGACAACAACACGCATCCACGGAACCGAGTCCGGAATACAACAAACAATGAAGGGAAAACCGGGATCGCTATAACCTCCCCCCTTAAAGAATTTCGTCCCCGAAATTAGATAAATAATTTTCAAAAACATGATTTCTCAATTCTTAACAACATTACAAATCAATATTCAACATCCTGAGCCACTACCAGTCACCCCATCTCTTTTTAAGAGGCAAATTACAATATATTTTCAATATGCATTATCAACATACTTTTCTTTGAAATTCAACAATTTCAACACAAGTATTCCACAATTCAATAACATATTCAATGTCAACAATATATTTGCATTTCCAAAACATAATTAACATATGCAATGTTAACGTAAACTTCCATTTTCAAACCATATTCAATGGCTATAACATTTCCACAATCTAAAACAAATATAATGTTTCCAGAATTCATTAACAAAACAAAATTCCCAATACATGGTTAAACATTAACAAACAAGTCTTAGTATTTCTCGCGGACCTCCAACTCACGTTCCCAAGTGGCTTCCTCCACTCCGTGATGTTTCCACAAAACTTTCACCAAGGTTATCGTCTCGCCTCGCAAGACTTGATCTCGTCTATCCAAGACCCGTACCGGTCTCTCCTCATACGAGGCATTCTCGTCTACCTCTAAGTCGGTCCAATCCAATACATGTGATGGATCCGGCTCGTATTTCCAAAGCATACTAATATGAAACACATCATGTACCTCGGATAATTGCGGCGGTAAAGCTAAACGGTATGCAACCTCTCCAATTCGCTCAAGGACCTCAAAGGGACCAATAAACCAAGGGGACAACTTCCCACTCTTCCCAAACCTCATCAAACCCCACCTAGGTGATATTTTCAGAAAGACGTGATCGCCCACCTCAAATGCCAAAGGCCTCCTCCGACAGTCGGCATAACTCTTTTGGCGGCTCTGGGCTGTAACAAGCCTCTTACGAATAAGCTCAACTTTCTCCGTCGTTTCTCGCACCAACTCCGGGCCCAACAAAAATACATCACCCACCTCGGCCCAACACACTGGAGACCTACATGGTCGGCCATACAAGGCCTCAAACGGTGCCATACCAATACTCGATAGGAAACTATTGTTATAGATGAACTCCACCAAGGGCAAGTGTCTCTCCCACGACCCATTAACGTCAAAGACATAGCCTCGTAGCATATCCTCAAGGATCTGAATAGTACGCTCGGACTGCCCGTCAGTCTGAGGGATAAGCCGTGCTAAAAGTCAATCTAGTGCCCAAGGCACTCTGCAAACTCTGCCACAACCTAGTGGTAAAACGTGGATCTCTATCTGAGACGATCGACACTAGGACTCCGTGCAACCTCACTATGTCCCAAATATACAAGTCGGCAAGATGATCTACCGAATCTCTTACGCACGTAGGAACAAAGTGCACCGACTTAGTCAACCGGTCTACGACCATCCAAATGGCATCACTACCCCATTGAGTCCTCGGAAGACCTACAACGAAGTCCATCGTGACATGCTCCCACTTCCACTCGGCTATAGGCAAGGGTTGCAACAAACCCGCGGGCCTCTGATGCTCAGCCTTCACTTGCTGACAAGTAAGGCACTTAGACACGAAAATCGCCATATCTTTCTTCATACCCCGCCACCAAAACTGGCGACCCAAATCACAATATATCTTAGTGCCTCCCGAATGCACCGCAAGGCGTGAATGGTGAAACTCTCGGAGTACTTCCTTTCGGCAAGACTCCAGTACAAACAAGCGGTCTCGGTACCTCACACTCAGGTCAGGGTACACAGTCAAACCCTTCTCGACCTTCCCACTGGAGATCTTCTCTTGAAGGGATTCTACCTCAAGGTCACTCATCTGTGCCTCTAACAGTCGATTCACAAGTGTGGGCTGTGCAACTACAGAAAACAAGGCCGCAGACTCAACAGATTCGCCTAGAAGCAAATCAAACTCGCCAAGTGCACCCAACATCTCCCATTCCCGGAAGGCTATGCAAGCTACATCACTAATGGATTTCCTACTAAGGGCATCGGCCATAACATTGGCCTTTCCTGGGTGATAGTGCAACTCAAAGTCATAATCCTCAATGAACTCCATCCACCTCCTCTGCCTCAGATTTAAGTCTTTCTCTGTAAACAGATACTTCAGACTCTTATGATCCGAGAACACCTCGAATCTCTCACCATACAGGTAATGCCTCCAAATCTTCAAGGCAAAAATTACAGCTGCTAACTCTAGGTCATGTGTAGGATAATTCTTCTCGTGTATTTTTAACTGACGTGAGCCATAGGCTACTACTTTCCACTCTTGCATCAACACACAACCCAAACATTCTCGTGAGGCATCACAATACATTGCATAACCCAAGCCCCTCTCCAGAATAATCAAAACTAGAGCGGTGGTAAGTCTAACTTTAAGCTCTTTGAACGACTTTTCACAAGTCTCACTCCATACAAATTTGACCCATTTCCGCGTCAACCTAGTCAACGGCGAAGCTAGCTTGGAGAAATCTTTCACAAACCTACGGTAATAACTGGCCAATCCTAGAAAACTGCGAATCTCAAAAATACTCTTAGGTTGTGCCCAATCCTGCACTGCCTCTACCTTGGATGTATCAATAGACACCCCTTCCCCGGAGACCACATGGCCTAAGAATTTAACCTCTCTCAACCAGAACTCACATTTTCCGAACTTAGCATACAGCTTATGGGCTCTAAGCAACTCAAGCACCACTCTCAAGTGTTCCTTGTGCTCCTCCTCCAAAGGTGAATAAATCAAAATGTCGTCCACGAAAACAACCACAAAACAATCTAAGAATTCCCGGAAAATCCGGTTCATCAAGTCCATAAACACTGCCGGTGCATTGGTGAGCCCAAAAGGCATCACCAAAAACTCATAATGGCCATACCGCGTACGGAATGCCGTCTTTGGGATATCCTCCTCCCTGACCCTCAACTGATGGTAACCCGATCTTAAGTCTATCTTAGAGAAACAACGGGACCCTTTTAACTGGTCAAACAAATCATCTATACGAGGTATAGGGTACTTGTTCTTAACTGTAGCCCGATTCAACTTCCGGTAATCAATACAAAGTCTCAAAACCCCATCTTTCTTTTTAGCAAAGAGGGCCAGTGCTCCCCACGGCGAAGCACTAGGGCGGATAAAGCCCATATCTAGCAACTCCTGGAGTTGAATCTTCAACTTACTCAATTCGGCTGGAGCAAAACAATACGGTGCCATGGAAATCAGTGCCGTGCCATGCACCAAGTCAATGGAGAACTCAATCTCTCAATGAGGTGGCAAGCTAACAAGATCCTCGGGAAAGACATCTGAGTACTCACAAACCACTCTTGGCAACTCAGCCTGAGTCTCATCACACTCACTACTCATACAGCTAGCGATGAGATAACTAAGCTCACCCCGCCCTCACAGATCATACACTGGTGGCAAAACACTACCCATCCGATCTCCCAAGAAGTGAAAACAATCCCCGCTCAAGGTACATACAGTAACCCTCTAGCGGTAGCAATCAATAACAGCCCGGTATGACGATAACCAGTCCATACTCAAAATCACATCAAAACCCGACATAGCCATTACTACAAAAGAAAATGGAAGTCGGCGGTCGACAACCTCTATATCACGACCTCTACACCCCTGTTCTAAAATCAACTCACCCCCCAACAGGTGATATTACTCAAATAGAAAAAGCTAACTGTGCCAACTCCAACCCCAAAACAGATACAAATGCAGCAGATATAAAGGAATGGGATGCACCCGTATCAATCAACACATTAGCAACCGAGTTGCAAAACAAAAAGGTACCTCTCACAACAGATGGAGCCGGTACAAGATCCTGCGCGGTAACAGCATACACACACCCTGTAGGCCCCTGATCTACCTGCTCACCTCTCGAAGCAAAAGACTGCAGCACAGACTGAGACGATGAGACTCCCTGATTGGCCCTCGAGGCCTGAACTGACTGAGCTGGCTGAAAACCCTGCCTCGACCCAGATGCACCAGATGTGCCACTCAACTGAGGGCAAAACCTCTTCAGGACCATACTGGTAACACGAGAGCGGCTGGCCTCTGCCCTGACTCTGGCTCTAAGGACGAACCGAAGATGAAGCTACTCTCTGCCCTCCTCCCTTCTGCGGGCAAGCTGGAGACTTGTGGCCCAACTGACCACACTTGTAACAAGTAAAGTCTCCCTGACTGCCTCTCTCAGAGCCTGAACTCGGCACTGGAAAGGTAGATCTCGCAAAAGCATCCTGGGACTGCTGAGGGTTAGAACCCCTCTGCCTTCTACCATCCCCTTAGCCATCCTGACTCCTCTTGGAGCCCCTCATCCTCTCCTCCTCCTCATGCATAATAATCTCAAAATGGGCCGCAGCATTCACCAGGCGCCCCTACTCCCGAGTCATGGACCCCGCAACTCTCATCTTAAGCCCGGTCCTTAACTTCTTTTCGAACTCAAGACAACGACGCTTCTCAGACGCCACCAACTCAGGTGCAAACCTCGATAAGCTGGTAAATGCAGCCTCAAACTCGGCCATAGGTGTGTTCAGCTACTTGAGCTGACAGAACTGATCCTTCAATTTCTCCCTAACAGCGGGAGGCAAAAACTTCTCCTGAAAAGCATCTACAAAGGCCTCCCAAGTCCCATCAATACGGCCCCGCATAAACTTCCACCACTGACCCGCGTCTCCCTTCAGCTGGAAGGACGCCAAGGTCACCCTCAAGGCTCCGTCTTCGATGCCTAGTATCTCAAACGTCTTCATCATCTGCTCAAGCCACTCATCAGCCTTAAGTGGTTCTTTCGGATCCCCTAGAAACTCATCCAGATTAGACCGGAAAAACTCCCTCTGCAGAAAAGAGGGCCCTGCCTCAGTAACATGGGTCTGGGCTTGATTCTCAGCTCTGAGAATGCCCATAAATTCCCTCAACGCTCCTACCATCTCGCGGGCTAAGGCGCCTATGGCCTGCTGACCTACTGGCTTGGCCACATTGGCCTGACCAACACCCTCCTGCTGCGCCGGAATCTCATCTGGTATAGGTATCTCCTGCCTCTTAGGCCTACCTCGCCTACCACCACGTCCTCGTCCTGACATCCTAATAAAGGTAACAAGAACATTAGCACATTCACAAATGTGCCGAAGTTATAACACTCACGTCCTAATACATGGACAATTGTAATTCACTCCACGTAAGCACATAATCACATAAGCACTTACGAATTTCATTTCCGGATAATAATAGTCCCGAGGCGTTGCTAGAGTTCCGGTTAGAAACAGTATTGATCAAGTGTTTTTCCAACAGGACTCCCAGCAACCCAAGGATCCAATCAACATCCCAGAAACTAAATCCCATACCCAAATAGTCACGTAAACATGTTATTACATAAGCACATAACATCATACATGAGTCTCTAATCAAGCGAGACAAACCCATCGTGGTACTAACCACTTCCCACGTACTCGAAATATTCAAACCCGGTACGCTCTGATACCAAGTTATAACGCCCTCAAAATAATACATATAAATCCAACATTTATGATATTCATAGACAAGAAAATAAAGCATATTCCCATTCATCAGAGTATTCTCACAAAAGTAATACCTGTTGACAACAAAAGTAAATGCCCTGTAGGCTTACAACTTTCCAAGTCAACACTTGGTTACAACAAAAGAAGAGTTCTAACTCTCTACACAAATAAGCCCTTGGCTTTATTTTACATGTATCACTAAAATAATAAAACAACCAAAAAGAGTCTTCAACTCCGAAAACCGTCCAAGCTAAGGCCTTGGTGGCGGCATAACACCTGAACCTGAAAATGATGTCCCATATAGGGTGAGCCAACGCCTAGTAGAGATATGCTAAACATAATATGAGCAATAACTAAAATATTGGCATTTGATAAATGTTTAACTCATATAAACAAACAAACATCTTTTCCCATTTCATTATCCAAACCAATTCATAGATATGGTTCCCTATTCAGCCAAACAGTTCATAATGAGCCTACAACTCATATTAACAATACTTCAACGATTCAATTTCAAATGAGACTACAACTCATATTATCATCACTTCAATACTTCAATACTTCTATTCATCTACGTTATACAAACGCAATTAGGATTTCGAGACTTTCACCCTGGACACTTCGGCCATCTTAGTTATCACTGGAGTCCATCCCCTATCTTCTCCCAAATCCGATTTACGAGTGCATCCCCTATCTCCTCCTAAACCGTAGAGTACATCCCTTATCTCCTCCCAAACCGTGGAGTACATTCCCTATCTCCTCCCAAACAATAAACATATACAATGTATTTAAACACTTATCATATACAATGATCAAGCCAAGCACATATTCAATGTGATATCCCATCCGTCATATTCAATTGATTAGTCTTAATTCACCTAATCATCATGTAGTGTCTACAACAATCAAGACTATCCTCCACCGATAGCCTAAAGCAATTATTTCTAAACAGATAATAAAATTATTGAACAGATATATTATCTACAATTTCAAAGGTGTGTGATCAATCAATCCAACTCCATCATTAAACCTCATAATCACCCAATTTCATTATTTCCAACTCAATTTCATATTTCCATAACTTTCCCAAATTAATTATACAAAATAATTCATCACAATAAATTTGGGCTTTTCTCCCCATTTTCTCTACGTTGACCCAAAGGTCCAAAAATCATCAATAAACATCAATAACCTTATTTAATGACCCAAAATACACATGTATTGGTCAAAAGAACAAAACCCCTCTTTATACATTTTGAAACCCTAACACCCAAAACTTCCCAACTCCAATATTAAATCAAAATGACCACAAGTTTATGTCAAAGATCATAAATATGAGTAGTAATCCCCACCTCAAGTTTCGCAGCTCAAGGGAGAAGATGAAGAAACTCAAAGGTGCTCTAAACCCAAAGACTTTCGGATCCAAACGTAGCCCACACCAAGCTCTACACTTTTTACAAAGGGGCAAGGGTGGAAGATCGCTAAAACTAGATGATTTCGTAGAGAGAAAGTGTATTCTAGAGAGAGGAGCTCTCAAAATAGAGTTTTGGAAAGCTAGAGAGAGAGAGAGTCGAAAAAGTGATATAAAAAGGCTTCCCATAGACTGATATAATACACAGTCTGCTCGAGCATGGAACGCCCCGCTCGAGCGTCAGACACAAACTCATGCTCGAGCGTGAAAAGCGCCGCTCGAGCGTCGAATGCATACTTCCAGAAGTTCTACAGACGAAGGTCCTCGCTCGAGCGTGAAAGTGGACGCTCAAGCGTCTGATGACCTGCATAAAAAAAAATACTGAAGGTGTGATAATCCCGCTCGAGCATCAAAATCCCCGCTTGAGCGGAGGAACAAAAGCAAAGGGGCCCGCTCGAGCGTCAAAAGCCCCGCTCGAGCGTGAAGGCCAAAATCTAGGCATCAACTCTATGTTTCTAAACACAACCAACCTGTTTCAAACCTGCCCAACACAACCCATAACTCAAATACAAGAGTAAAGGATGGGAACGAGAATAAGACAATAACACGCATCCACGGAATCGAGTCCGGAATACAACAAACAATGAAGGGAAAACCGGGATAGCTATAGTGATAATGTTTATGTTTTTCATCTTAATGATCTCTATGCTAGTGATGTTAAATGTTTATATGTTAATAATGAAAATAGTTGGTTATGGCATAGAAGACTTGGTCATGCTCATATGGATTTAATTGCTAAACTTTTGAGAAAGGATTTGGTCATTGGACTTCCAAAAATTAAATTTGAAAAAGATCATCTTTGATGTGCTTGTCAACAAGGAAAACAAACTAAAACATCATTTAAATCAAAATCTTATATTTCCATAACTAGACCTTTACAACTATTACATATGGATTTATTTTGTCCCTCAAAGACATCTAGTTTAGGTGGTAAACATTATTATCTTGTTATAGTTGATAATTATTCAAGATTTACATGGGTTACGTTTTTAGCACACAAAGATGAAACATTTTCTTCTTTCACAAAACTCTGTCGTAGAATTCAAAATGAAAAAGGTTTTCTTATTACTAATATTCGAACCGACCATGGTAGAGAACTTAAAAATGAGAAATTTGAATTGTTTTGTGATGAGTATGGTATTGGACATAATTTTTCAGCACCTAGAACCCCTCAACAAAATAGTGTAGTAGAAAGGAAGAATAGAACTTTAGAAGAGATAGGTAGAACAATGCTTTGCGAAAATAATTTTCCTAAATATTTTTGGGCCGAAGTCGTTCATATCGCATGCTATATTTTAAATCGTGCATTAATTAGATCTATTCTCAAAAAGACTCCTTATGAACTTTAGCATGATAGAAAGCCCAATATTAGTCACTTGTATATTTTTTGTTATAAATATTTTGTGCATAATAATAGTAAGGATAACTTAAGTAAATTTGATTCAAAATTCTATTTAAAATTCTATTTTTAAGAGATGTATCACTACGGATATATTATACCACTTTCAAAGATAATGTGTAAGCTTAGTTGGATTGCCTCCCTGAATTTTCAATATATATTGGTCACTCTGTTCATTTTCAATCAAATTTGTTAATTGTGTTTTTGGCCAGGTGAGGACTTTGAATTAGTTGGTGTTTGGGAAAAACTAAAAAGGTACATTTTTTTTATATACATACATTTATTTGGGTCGCATTAATCAATATCTATCGACGTCTTCTCCCAACTTTTCTAACCACTTTCTTTACTTTTCTATATATTTTTTTATAAAAATCAAAAAATATACTTATTTATTTATAAAAATCAAAAAATATACTTATTTAGAATATTCCAAACCTCTACTTAATAAGACGCTATCTTATGTTATGGGTGGTGCTGAATATATTAAATAAAACATAAATATGTTGCATAAGAACTTTTTCTTTTTAGGTATAAAAATATGCTACAAAATTTATAAATCTATTACATAAGATTTTTTTCATTAGGTACAAAAATCTCAATACATAATGTATAAAAATTATACAAAAATATTAGAGATTTTAAAAGTTTTACTAAAATTTTTACCAAATGTCTCACATGAATGTGGATCCCACACCCATATGAGACATTTGGTAAAAATTTTAGTAGAACTTTTAGAATTTTTAGCATTACTTAAAATTATAATTGGAGTGTATTTAGAAACTCTCATGTTGATTATCAGATCTTTCTTTTATTCTTTTTAGTTTTAATTAAAAAAAAGTAGAAGACAAAGACAATCAATCTCGATTAAAATGTTTATTTCCAAGAAAAATATAAATGTTTGTGGTGTGTTTTATTTTAATTTATGATAAAAGTAATGTACTATTATAAATTTATGATATGCACCTTAAAGTGGAAGTCATCATTTTAGTATTGAGTAAAAAGTCATATATATATAAGAATCGCTTAATTATTTGAAGTTCGTTTTTTCTTTTCGATTTTGTTCTTTTATTTTGAATAATTTATTAATAGTGGCTTATATGTTAAGTGAAGATTTTTTCGTAATTATGCAAATAATTTTGATCAATTATCGAATAGGTTTTTTCGTAAATACGTAAACATTCTTATTCAATTATGAAATTAGTTTTTTCGTAATTACGCAAACATTCTTAATCAGTTATGAAACATATATCTTTTATTTTTTAATATATTACAAAAACACCCATAAAGTTTGTTTAAAATGTGAATCAGTCCTATAATACTAGAAATTACAACTATCATTTGTTATAAATATTAATTTAACACAATACTCAAGAAAAAAAATATATTCTCCAATGAAATAATAAATTATCAAAATTGTTTATTGAAAAGTATTTTTCATATCATTAAAAACTATTAATTGACTTAATAATTTATTTATTAACAAAATGATTAATTGAAAAATATTTTTTATCATTAAAAATTGTTAATTTACTTAATGATTTACTTATTAATAAAATTAGTTATTTGTTATGTAAGTATGATTTATGCATTAATAAAATTAATCATTTGTATATATGTGTATTTTCTTCTGCTTTTTCATTAGTTCAGTAAATTATCTTAATGATTTTTTTTAGATGGAAGGATTATCTTAATATTTGTTTTATATTTTTGTGTTGAAAAAAGTTACCCACCATTTTTTTTTTTAATAAATTCAGAAGAAATATTAAAGTCTCATAAATTCATCCAAAATGATATGGTAATAGAATTGAAGTCTACATCATTAGGTGTATAACAAATTAAAAAATGATACATATCATACCCCATAATTCTATCATATATCTAAAGATTTATTCTATTCAATTTCATAAAACGATATTCTAATTTTTAAAAAATTATCAAAATATAAAACTTAAACATACTGTAATAATAGCCCGTGCCTTGCATTGGCCATTGTAAATATATATATATATATATATAAAAACCGCCTAACTGCTTGAGGTTCTTCTTTTCTTTTCGATTTTGCCTTTTCATTTTGAATAATTTATTAATGATGGCCTGTATATTGAGTGAAAGTTTTTTCAAAATTAACCAAACATTCTTAGTCAATTATGCAACAAGTTTCTTTTCATAATTATGCGAACATTCTTGGTCAATTATGAAACATGTTTTTTTGTAATTACGCAAACATTCTTGGTCAACTATGAAATATAAATCGTTTATTTTTTAACAAATTACAAATACACCCATAAGGCTTGTTTAAAATATGAATCGATCTTATAATACTAGAAATTATAACTACCATTTGTTATAAATTTTCATTTAACACAATACTGAGAAAAAAAAAAAATCAATTCTTTTATGCAATAATAAATTATCAAAATTGTTTATTAAAAAACATTTCTTATATCATTAAAAATTAGTAATTCACTTAATGATTTATTTATTAAGAAAATGATTAATTAAAAAATATTTTTCATATCATTAAAAATTGTTAATTTACTTAATGATTTACTTATTAATAAAATTGGTCATTTATTAGGCGAGTATAATTCATGTATTAATAAAATTAGTTATTTGTATATATATATATGTATTTTCTTTTGTTTCTTTATTAGTTTAGTGAATTATTTTAGTAGTTTTCTTTAGAGGGGAGAATTACCTTAGTATTTGTTTCATATTTATCTGTTGAAAAAAGATACACACCATAATTTTTATTTTTATTTTTATAAATTCGGAAGAAATGTTAAAGACTCATAAATTCATGCAAAATGATATGGTAATAGAATTAAAGTCTACATTATTAGGTGTATAACAAATCAAAAAATGATACATATCATGTCACATAATTCTATTATATATCTAATGATTTATTTATTAAATTTCATAGAATAATATTTTAATTTTTTAAAAATTATTAAAATATAAAACTTAAATGTATTGTAATAATAGCACGTGCCTTGCACATGCCTTTTTAAACTAGTATATATATATATATTGTGAAAAGAAAAGTTATGTCATTTATAATTTATTATAAATTTTTATAGTGTTGTTATAAGAGACATATTATATGCACTATATTAGGGATGCAGGTAGTGTCCATACCTTTCTTCTTATTTTTTTATGAATTAGTTTAGTATTAAACCTTAATTTTTGTTTAATTTTGAAATGAAATATGATAATTTAGATTAATTAATAGAAAATTCTATTCATGTCTTGGCCCCCAAAGATCCAAACCTGGTTCGGTCCGTGTCTACTTAACCTAATAGATATGACCTATTAATTTAAATTTTTTTCCATCTATAAATGTTATTAATTTATTTAAATTATTTTAAAATTTAATTATAAAATTGTCACGACCCAAACCCGGCCCTATGGGTTTAGCACCGTAACTGGCCAGTAATCCGAGATTACCACAGGCCTGCTGAACAGTAATACAGTAAAACAGAGTACAGGGCCTAGCAGAAGCCAATACAGTAAATAACTAGTGTCCATTGAGCTGTGAAAATCTGTATGCCAAAAACATTTTTCATGCATTCGTACAGTTCAGAACAGTACAGTCTATACAATCATTTACAATCATTCAGTACGGGGACTTAATCCCTCGATAACAGTATGGTCAAACAGTAACCAGTTTATACAATAAACAAAACAGTCAAGAGACAGGTGGGGGACACAAAAACACCCCAAGCCATAGCATGGCGTCTCGGAACCTCGTAGTGAGGCACATAGGCTGGCTTGACAAAACTGGGGACAATCCCACGCTCCTAGCTCCGGTCTGGCTGCTGAGAACCTACATATATATATAAACAGTGAGCTAAAGCCCAGTGAATAACATAATGTGTAAAGGGGTTATGAATGAATGTCCTTACAGTAATGAAATCAATTCATTATATAGTATTTCAATCTTTCAGTATTTCAATCAATCAGTATTTCAATCAATCGGTCATATGTGGTACATCCATTAGCCTATAAACAGTAGGTCCAAAAGGACCGGGCCTTAACAGACCCAACAATAATGATGGCCATCAATCGATAAACAATATGGTTCCACAAGGAAACCGACAGAGCTCTGTAACAGTCAATAACAGTAGGTGCTAAGGATGCCACAGTACAGTTCAGAAATAAAGGACATACATTCATTCAATAAACAATATCAGTTCAATAAACAGTTCAGTTCAGTATTCAAAATATAACCATTTTGAACATATCTTTACACAATCTGTTACTCACAGAGATTGGGCTAATAGCAGCTAGAGCGCGTCCCCGAGAGCCAACCCTAAACAGTCAATAAATAGAACACACACTAAGTTTCACAGTTGGGAAGGGTGATAATTAAATCCCTAAATTTCCTCGGTGTGGTTCTATGTCTAAATCCTCATTAAGATGCCTTAAACTAGGCCTAAGAATGCCTAGGATGGGATGAGGATGCAAAAATACATTTGGAAGGCATTTTTCAAAAGTTGCTGAAAATAGGAGCCTCGCTCGAGCGAGCCTTCCTTCGCTCGAGCGAGCTTCCAAAATCAAAGGCTTCGCTCGAGCGAGAAATCCTTCGCTCGAGCGAACTGCATGAACAGTAAAAGTACTGGATGCTCGATTTTTACGCGCGATAACACGCTCGATGCTCGCTCGAGCAGAGCCCTGGACAAAGGTGCTCGCTCGAGCGAGGAATCCTTCGCTCGAGCGAAGAAGCCAAATCTGGAATTTCCAGATTTGCCTCCCAAGCTCAAACCAAGCATTCAACCATCAAAACTCGACCCTTTAGGGCCCAAATTCTGGAAAACACATCCCAAAACAATGAATAACAAGTTTCAAAAGCCAATTTGAGAATTCAAGCCCCAAAGGTGAGTCAATTAAATCCAACATTCAAACCCATTTTCAAGAACAATTTCAAACATGCAATGCATGAACTTCAAACCAAATTCAAGCTCCAAATCTTGCTCTAATGAGCTCAATAGTTGGAAAACATTTTGAAAACATGGACTATAATATAAACATGGACATGCATGTACAATCTACCATGAATTCAACTTCAAATTACACTAAAATGGCCATGCATGCATGAATTCAAGCATAATCCAACTTCTTAGCACTAAATCATGGTTTAATCCTACAATGGAACATGAACCATGCAAAATGAAGCTTAAAGACAACAAGAAGATGATGATTTCCTTACCTAGAGTGTCAATTACAAGTCTTGAAAGCTCAATTTAGTAATCTATGTTACCAATCTTCAAGTTTCTAAGCAAGATGAAGCAATGCAAGAAGGAAATCAATTCTCTCCCTCTCCTCTCTCTCTAATTTCGGCAAGCAACAAGAAATAGGGGCTGGAGGAGTGTTTAATTAAGTGTATAAGATGCATAAGACTCAAGTCATAAGATTAAACAAGTGCCCACTCACAATGGCATTTCCGTAATTTCGACGAACTCTTAGATTGGCTTAAATTATTCTAGTTTAATCATTCCTAATCAATTTTCCGATAAATATATCATAAAATCACATAAATTACAATGATTCCAAAACTCTAAACGGTTCCTAATTCGGCCGCCGATAAGGCCTTCAATTAACAGTTTAAACACATACACTCAAACAGATAATCAATCAATTCAACAGATAGAAATGCAATATAATAGGTAAACTTATTCAATTCCAGTTTCGATTTCAATCAGTCCATTCAGTACTTCAGTTAATCCAATTATCAGTCATTATCGGTTCAGTTTAACAATAATCAGTATATAATTCAGTGGTTATACGGCAATCGGTACGAGGGTTGTTACAAAAATAAATAGGAAAAATTACAATTTATTATATTTCTTAAAAAAATTACAAATTCATTGAAAATTTTAAAAAAAATTAGTCTAACATCCCTCTCCAATTTTTAGTAATGAAAAAAGACCATAATATTTTTTTTGCAGCCTAAAGTTGCTCACCCACACCTATACATCACGCTCTCTCTCTCTTTCGTCTCTATATTCTCTCTATCTCTCTCTCTCTCTCTCTATATATACCAAATTTTTATTTATCTCTCTCTTTCGTGTTTGTATTCTCTCTCTTTCTCTCTCTATATATATATATATCTGTGAATTTTGGTCCATACTGTAAACCTTTGATTAAGGCTCTCTCTCTCACTCACTCTATATATATAAGAAGGATTGATATTTGTGATTGTATTTCGGGAAGAATTAGCTAAAAGATTAGTCCAATATGCAATTTGTGCTTAGAAATGTAAGAAACTAGGTATGGCAGTGGATGATATCTCTGTTATCTGTCTGTTCTTCTACAATTCGACATCATCAAGCTGCCATAACTATCTGGGTGTATATTCTTTCTTGACTCTACTGTACTTAAAAATTAATATAGAGTTGAATGATAAACATATTGGTGACCATGTCCATATTTTCTATACAAACGATATATATATAAAACACATATTTGCATCACTTGTTGAATTACTTCCCTTATAGATGAAAGAATTAAAGGGTTGACAAAATAACTATTCTATTTTTTTCTTCTCTCTCTTCTTTGTATAATACAAAGAAATTTCTTTAAACTAGAGAAATTTCCAAAACACGGAGAAAATCAAAGAAATTTCTCTGAATTTCTCTAAGTTTGGCGAAATTTCTCTGAGTTGGGTTGAAATTTCTCTGAGTTTGGGCCAAATTTTTGATTGATTTTCTCTAGCATCTAAATTTTCTCTGACCCATCAAATGATGTTGCGTGTTTGATTTTTACTAGTTAGTTGTCTCCTTGTGTGTAATTTTCCTATTGAGATGAATTTTCTCTGACATCACAATTTTCTCTAAACACATTGGATTCACTTTACTCTATGTGTCTTGCTTTATTTTTTATGATTAGTTGACTCTTTGATTTTCTCTCCAATTTTTTCTGGCATTTTAATTTTCCTTAACCACATTAAACTCCCACTAATTTGTATTGTTTGTTTGATTTTCACTGGTTAATTGTTCCTTGAACTGAATTTTCTTTGGCATTTGAATTTTCCCTGAAAACATTAAACATTAGGTTACTTGTTTGATTTTTACTAATTAGTTGTCTCCTTGCGTATAATTTTTCCTTTGAGATGAATTTTATTTGGCATTAAGATATCCCCTTTAGATTAATACTCTCTTTCTCTCTGTGCCTTGTAACAACCCAGATTTTTAATTATTCTGTAGAATTTATACTAATATTATTTAATCTCAGTTCGGAAAATATATAATTTATTATATATTATTATGCGTAATTTTGTAAAATAATATAATTATTAAAAGTTTAAGGGTCAAAATATAAATAATAATACTAATTTTTTTTTTTTTTTTTTTTTAGATTCATAAGAAAGCAAAACAAAGAAGGAGGTCTGATACAGCAAAAGGAGGGCTAGGCCCTCTCAAAACTAGCTCCAGTCATGTCTTCAATAAGGACATTAGTAATTTCAGCTGGAGGGTTGTCAAGAAAAACAACATGTTCATTTTGATCCACTCCCAGGTTAGCTAGGAGGTCAGCAGCTCTATTTCCCTCGCGCAAGGCGTGAATGAGAGAGCTGTTACTTCTTCTGAGCAGGAACTTGGCATCTTCGATGAGAGCTTTATAGGGGGAATTATGAGCTGGACCATGCAGAATTTGGTTGATCGCCTGGGCGGAATCTGATTCAATTTGTACATCTCTAGTGCCTTTCTGAAAGAGTATAGTCAAACCTCGGTAGATAGCCCAAATCTCTGCCTCTAAGCTGGAGCAATGCCCAAGCTTGCCATAGTAGCCCCAAACCCAATTACCAGTGTCATCGCGTAGCAGACCCCCATAGCCGGCCTGTCCTGGGTTGCCTTTCGAACATCCATCAGTATTAAGCTTTAGCTTACCTGCAGTTGGGTAACACCAATGGATTATATTAGGAAATATGGGGGATGGGCAGAGAGGAGAGAGGAAGGCCTCCTCAATCTCTTGAACATGTTGGAAGATGTTCTTGAGAGTGAGCTGAAGTGGGTTAGACAGATTATCAAAAATCAGTTTGTTTCTTTCTTTCCAAATATGCCATAGAGTAACAATAAAAACAAGGTACCATTGTTTTCCATAAAAGAGTTTTTTGCTTTGCATATTCACAGTAACCCATTCAGTTACAGACAGTTTCTGGCCCTCTTCCCACCAATTAATATGCTGGATGTTGATCCAGAATTCTTTAGATATTACACAATCTCTGAGCATATGTGCCATGGTCTCACTGTGATGGCCACATCTGGGGCAATCAGCAGAGGGAGCTAACTGTCTAACCAATCTGAGCTGGTTTGTCAACAGTCGATCTTTTAAAATCAACCAGAGAAACAGTTTCAGCTTTTGTGGTACCTTGATTTTCCAGATCCATTTCCAGTTCCTGTGATCTAAATCAGCATTGGTAATGAATTTAAAAGCAGAAGCACAAGTGAAATTACCTGTTTCCGAGGGGGCCCATGCAAGGGTATCAGTGAAGGTAACATATCTGGGTCTGTGGATCTTTAGGATTTCATTGAGGTCTTGTTTGGAAACAAGAGTAGACAAAATATTGAGGTCCCAATTACCTTCTGCATCTAGAATAGAACTTACCTTGACAGAGTCATCAGCAGGATAGCTGCTATTCTGTTGATATAGAGGTTGAGAACCACACCACCAATCAGTCCAGAGGGATATACTATTCCCATCCCCAACAATCCATTTGATTCCCTTCCCAAGGATGTGCCTAACCTTACAGATACTTCTCCAACAGTGAGAAGAGGTTTTCCTCTTAGGCCAAGTAAACAGATTATGCTGACTCAGGTATTTAGTGTGAAGAACTTTACACCAAAGGTTATTTTTCTCACTCAAGAGTTTCCATCCAAGTTTAGTTAAGAGGGTGGTATTCTGATCTCTAGCTTTCCTTATACTAAGACCACCCTCAGCCTTGCTTTGGCACACATTATCCCAATTAACCAAGTGAACCTTTTTCTGAGTGTCAGAATCACCCCACAGGAAGTTTCTATTGAGTCTATCAATGTCATCACAAAGTTTTCTAGGGAGTTCCATGGTTTGCATAGTGTAGGAGGGTATGGCAGAAGTCACAGCTTGTACTAGGGTTGCTCTACCAGCGAGGCTAAGGGTTCTAGCTTTCCAACCTGAGAGTTTGGTTTTTATCTTATCTAAGATGTCATTGAACAAGTGTCTGGAAACTCTCTGATGCAGAAGGGGAGAACCGAGATATTTTCCAAGGTTCTGGGTGAGAGGGATTCCACTTTGAAAGCTAAGGGCTTTAGCACAGTTTCTAGGAACATTAGGGAAACAAAGAGTTTAGATTTGAGAAGGTTTACCTTCTGCCCAGACACATTACAAAACTCAGAGAGGGTATCCATGATGATATCACAGGTGGATGAAGTAGCTTGCGCAAAAAGGATAAGATCATCAGCGAAAAACAGGTGGGATAAGGATGGGGTATGCCTAGAAGCTTTGAGGCCTTTCCAGGAACCCTCCTGAACCTTGCAATGAATCATATTTGATAATCGTTCCATACAGAGAACAAAGAGGTAAGGGGAGAAAGGGTCTCCTTGTCGGAGACCTCTCCTATTCTGGATCCCATCAATAATTTCTCCATTCCACAGGATGGAAGAATGATTGTTTGTAACACAGCTCATTATCAAGTCAATCCAAGTACCATTAAGTTTAAATTCCAGAAGAGTGTCTTTGATGAAGGACCAAGAAAGTCTATCATAGGCTTTCTCTAAGTCAATTTTGAAAATCATGCCACCCTTTTTCCCTTTCTTATGCCTTAAAGTATGCAGGATCTCTTGTGTGATAATGATATTGTCCGTAGTGCTCCTACCAGGGATGAAACTACTTTGATTAGAAGAGACGATGTTGTCCAAGAGAGGTCTAATACGACCCACAATAATCTTAGTTATAATTTTATAGCTAACATTACACAAGCTAATGGGTCGAAATTGTGTAATAGTTTCAGGACTATCAACTTTGGGTATTAACACAATAAGAGTTTCATTAACCTTCGGAGGCACAGTTTTATTATGAAAGCACTGTTTAACAAATTGACAGACAGAATTCCCTATGGAGTTCCAATAGGTCTTATAAAAAATGGCCTGTATGCCATCTTTCCCTGGCGCTTTGAAAGCACCAATGTCTTTAACAGCCCTAAGAATCTCAGCATTAGAAATGGGATTAAGGAACCCAAGGTTATCATCATGAGTAAAATAAGTTGAGGCTAAATTATTCCAGTGGTCAAGTTGGATAACATCTTCACAATTAAAAAGATTTTGAAAATAATCAAGAATGGCAGCCTTTATCTGATTAGTCTCAGTGAGCCAAATACCAGCAGGGCTTTTGAGAGCATTGATTTTGGTTTTCCTTCTTTTGTTAATAGTGGAAATGTGAAAAAACTTAGTATTTCTTTCCCCAAGAGTGATGTGCTTAGCCCTAGATTTCTGAAACCAAAGAGTTTCTTCTTGGATCAGAGTCGCATTATACTATTTTAGGAGATCTTGTTCAAGGACATGAAGATTATGAGAAAAATTACTAGCTAAAGATTTTTGGATGCCTTCTATCCTAGCAAGGAGATGTCTTTTTCTCTTAAATATATTGCCAAAAACTTCTCTATTCCACACAAGCACTCTACGCGTGAATTCAGCAATAGAATCAAGGAGATTATGATGCATAGTAGTCCAAGAAGAGTTAATGATATCAATAAGGCCAGGGTGAGACATCCAGGCAGCCTCAAATCTGAAAGGCCTCTGGGTAGGATTAAGAGAATGCATACCTTGGGTATAGACTAGCAGAGGGGAATGGTCTTAGTAGGTACGAGGAAGGACCCTCACAGTTGCTTCTGGAAACATAGTTCTCCATTCAGGATTGCTTAGGGCTCGATCAAGTCTCTCCATAGTATTGGCCAAACCTTGGCGATTATTGGTCCAAGTCATTTTTGGCCCTGTGCTACCCAAATCAATTAAGTTGCAGTTATTAATCCTCTCTAAAAACTTCTGTGTTCTTGCAGAGGTTGTGGATGGGGTATAGCTTCGACGTTCACTCTGATTCGCATAATCGTTAAAGTCCCCAGCGACCAACCAAGGTTTAGCCATGGTTGCTGCCACCTCTTCCAAATCCTCCCACAGTTTTTCCCTCAAGACAGGGTTTGGGCTGGCGTAGACGGCAGCAAGAACCCATTCCTCAAAGTCTTCTTTGTGAATAGTGGCATGGATTGCTTGGGAACTCACCGAAGAGGCTCTAACATTGACATGATTAGTGTCCCAAATGATCCAAATCCCACCTACTCGACCTACGGGGTCAACAAAGGTTGAGGCTGTGAAACCCAGGCGGTTAAAGAAATCTCCCATGGAGCTAAAAGTCACTTTGATCTCCATAAGTATGATGATCTCAGGTTTATGGATACGGATGATCTCCACAAAATTCCGTTTGAAGTTGTTATTGCCGGCGCCGCGACAATTCCAGAAAAGAAGTTTTAATAAATCCATAGAAGGGAATTGAAGAGGTGAGTCGGTTACCAGATCTTTAACAATGGTGCGAATCCTTCGCCGATCTGCCTCTGCTGACCTCATGGAGGCAAGTTGGATCGAGTGCAAAGGTCTCTGGTGTTGAGCTGTCCAGACTGGGACGATTGTCATTCGGAGTTGCTCGATCCACCAGACAAAAGCGATTAGGTGAGTTGCTTCGTTCTCGGGTTCTAACAAAAGGCTCACAGTGTCCTTCTGATTCCGATGCTCAATCACCTCCGGAGGAGAGTCTTCCAGGGTCGTATGATCTGTTTTCTCCATTAACTATATCACCTGGATCCGGTGGTTCCCGATCTGGTTGTAGAGGAGTAAAAGGGTTGTGAGCTGGGTTTAGATCTGGTGGGTAAGAAGAAATGGAGGGTGGGTTAACCTCAACCATAGTAGAGTCTACTGGGCTTGGGGTGGTTTCCGATGTATCGATCATGTCAGAGGTGTTCTGGTGAAATTGATTCGCAGTGCTATCTATTGTCATCTTGGAGTGATCTCGAGAAGGGCCCTCTGCTTGCAGAACAATGGCGTGTGAGGCTGAATTTTCCCCCATTTTTGGCCAGACAGCATGCTGATTACTACGAGTGTCTAGCTCCTTAGGTCTATTCTGGTGTAGCCCTTGTTTATGTTTACCTTTAGTCATTATATTTTGTGATGGACCACTTAATGGGCTGGGTTCTCCTTGGGCTTTATCCCCTGTAGGTTGAGTAGTCTTCCTACCCATTCGAGCAGAGCTTAATCCATCTTGGCCCACTTCTAAATACCGAAACGGATTGGTGCTAGTAACTGTGCTAGTGGGATTTTGGGCTCTCTTGTGTTGGGCTGATCTCCTAGGACGCTTAGTCACTAACATCCATGGGCCAAAAGTATCATCTTCTTCCTGAGGTTGGTGCAGGTAGCCGTTATCAATCACAAGTGAAGGGCTAGATGTAGCTGTACCGGAAACGGCTATATTCTCCACCGCCGGTGAAACATTGGTGGGTTTGAAACGACAGGCCTCCTTACGGTGATCAATTCTGCCACAGAGAAAGCAGAAAGAGTGCAGAGATTCATATTCAATGTTATACACCATACCCTCTAAAAAGAATTTGGGCTTTAACGGTTTACTAAGATCCATCTCAACACAAACTCGAGCAAATTTTCCCCGAGTTGCCATCGCAGTATTCCAATCAATTTTAAGGGGTTTACCGATAATTTTGGCTATCGCAAAAAGAACTTTCTCTTGGTAATACTCGATCGGAAGCTCAGGAAACCGAACCCAAACTGCGGTTGTGGTTTCAAAAGCTTCCGATGGTCTGAAATTAGGTTCCCAACGTCGCACAGTTAGGTAGTGATCCATGATAACCCAAGGCCCACCTGTGAAGACATTAGCACAGTCTGTGGGGTTTGAAAATTTGAATAGGAAATAGTTACAACCCAGGTCAATTGCATTAAATTCACCCTGAAGACCCCAGAGAGTCCTGACTCTGGAGCAGAGCAGTTTGTAACCAATATTCTTCCCTAACAGTCGGATAATAAGGGCATTCTCCCATGGTTTTCTAATCTTATCCAAGAGCTTCTTGGGGAGAGATATTGTGGGGATGCCCTGCTGCTCTGAAGAGGTTCCTCGTACGGTAGTCTGGTTCTTTGGATCTTCCTCATCTTCCTCATCAGACGATAAAATATCCATTGTGCTATTAAAGATGTAGTCTTTATGATGGACAGAAGTTAATGCTTCTTTGAAAGACTTAGGAGGGGCAGAACCCATATCTTGGCGGCTATGCTGTCCCAGATCTTCCTTGGTGATTTCTGTTTCCATATCGATCGCCTTTCCTTCGCGGCCCTCCGTGATAGAATCAGAGCTTTTGATTTTCTTTGTGCTTCTGATCAGATGATCTTCTTCTTCGGACGATTTTTCTTGAGCTAATGATTCACCGTGAACAGCAGAGTGGTTTGACATCACCGTGAACAGCGAAAGTTTTTAATAATAATACTAATTGGTGTGGTAATAAAATAAATAATTAATTTTATGTTAGTATAAGATAGAGTGTAATTTAATTAGAAATTAAATTATTTATATAATTATATTAAAAAGTTGGGTCAAAAGGTAATTATCTTAAATATCTATTAAAGATAAGAATGAATCTATATAATTATGAACTAAATCTGAACAAAAGCGACGCTTAACCACGTGGAGGCCACATACGCGTCTTTCCTCGCTATAAAGGGGAGAAGGCGTTTCACTTGATGAGAGGAAAAGAAAAGAAAAAAAAAGAAAGAAGAAAAGAAAAGGAAGAGAAATGAGAGAAAGAAAGAAAAGAAAAGAAAGAGAGGAAAGAAAAGGAAAAGAAAATGATGGAAGCTAAAAGGGTTTTCGATAGTGGAAAGAAAAGAGTAAGGTATTAAAGTTAAGGTGAGTTATATTATACCTTGAGTCACCAAAATGTATTTTACATATATTTTGACTTACCAAAATTTATTTTATACAAGTTATGTTTTGTAAGTATATTAATAAAAGTTATGTTTTATAAAGATTTCAGTTACGTGGTTTTATTTCTGAACCCTATTTGCTTAAAAGGAAATCCATGGATATGTTTGTTTATATTTTAAAGAATATTTGACTATGACCTTATAAACAATTATGTTTTGTAAGTACCACCACGGGAGTCCCACGCCTTGGGGGACTTAAATAACCATTGGCCTCTATTTGACCACTTTGTGGTCCTCTGTTTGTCATGGATCCACTGACCTCTGTTTTGTGCGGACCAAAGTGTTGTGCGGAGCTAAGTGCTACACTGTTGTGGGAGTCACCTCTAGAATCCGTACGAGCCACCTCTTGAATCTGTACCTCTGTTCTGTGCGGACCAAAGTGCTGTGCGGAGCTAAGTGCTATACTATTGTGGGAGCCACCTCTAAAATCCGTACGAGCTACCTCTTGAATCCGTACACCTGTTCTGACTGTCACTCATGTGATCTCTATTCTGTTTTATTCTGTACCGTGGTTATGGTTATTTATTTACATAATTTCTGTATTTCAGTTTCTGGCACTTAACTGATTTGTTTACCAAATTACCGTGGTTATGGTTATTTATTTACATAATCTCAGTTTTACTACTTAAAGGATTATTTGTTCCGACTAAGTTATCTTAAATGTTTTGGCCTAACTAACTATCCATGGTTATTTCGTATCCCTTATACTCTTGGTATAATATTTCTCACTCTGCCATGTGCTTATAGCTGTTTACCAATTTTCAGGAAATAATGCAATTCATAAATAGCTTTTAGAAAGTTTTAGATGCAGGGCTGCAGAATAGACACACACAGCACTTTTATTGATATTTTTCTATGTAAATATCAGCCTTTTTGGTCAATAAATTTTGTAATAAAAATAGAAACTCCGATGATTATTTTGGTACCCTTATTTAAATTTTACTTCCGCTCGTGTTTATTGATTTGTTTATGAATTGGCCGCAGGTAACTTCAGTTACTGGCCATCACGATGTTAACCCTTGGGTACGGGGAGCCGGTCGTGACAAATGGTATCAGAGCAATGGTTTATAAAAACAAATCATCATTGGAGCATAGGACACATGCACATTTAAGAAGTGAGATAGCGGGTAATTAATACCGAATTATTATATTTTGTTCGTCGATTTAATTATATTATAATTTTATATGATTATATATATATAATAATAAAAAAAATTAGTGTGCCTAATTTGTGAAGGATATTAGATATAATTTATATTTGTTATAGTAAAAGAAGGACAAGAACAGAAGGATGTCAGGTTCAATCACCTACCAAAATTATAATATAATTAAATATATATAATTTTCAGTTCAATATTCAAAAAAAAAAATTTATTTTGATGTTTTAAAAGTAGGTTCAAATTATAAAGATACTAATTTTGAAACTATTTCCCATCAATGAAAAGTTCATCTCAAAATTTTCAATTCTTGAATATAATTCTGTCATTGTGTTCTCATTTTTATTTATTTTTATCGTAAACAAAATGAGTGAAAAGTTTTTAAAGTCACCAATTATTTCTCATTTTGGCCCAAACTAATTTTTGACAACTAGACAATGAGTTATTTTTGGTAAAAAAAATTTTGAGGTAGTATTTTCTATCAGATTAATCATCTAATATATATTTATCAGAGTGTGCAGCGGATAGTTTACGTATGACAAATTTCGAGAACGAAATTTTTAAAAGGAGAGAAGATTGTAACAATCCAGATTTTTAATTATTCTGTAGAATTTATACTAATATTATTTAATCTCAGTTCGAAAAATATATAATTTATTATATATTATTATGCGTAATTTTGTAAAATAATATAATTATTAAAAGTTTAGGAGTCAAAATATAAATAATAATAATAATGGGTGTGGTAATAAAATAAATAATTAATTTTCTATTAGTATAAGATAGAGTGTAATTTAATTAGAAATTAAATTATTTATATAATTATATCAAAAAATTGGGTCAAAAGATAATTATCTTAAATATCTATTAAGGATAAGAATAAATCCATATAATTATGAATTAAATCTGAGCGAAAGCGACACTTAGCCACGTGGAGGCTACGTACGCGTCTTTCCTCCCTATAAAAGGGAGAAGGCGTTTCACCTGATGAGAGGAAAAGAAAAGAAAGAAGAAAAGAAAAGGAAGAGAAAGGAGAGAAAGAAAGAAAAGAAAAGAAAGAGAGGAAAGAAAAGGAAAAGAAAATGATGGAAGTTAAAAGGGTTTTCGATAGTGGAAAGAAAAGAGTAAGGTATTAAAGTTAAGGTGAGTTATATTATACCTTGAGTCACCAAAATATATTTTACGTATGTTTTGACTTACCAAAATCTATTTTATACAAGTTATGTTTTATTAGTATATTAATAAAAGTTATATTTTATAAAGATTTCAGTTACGTGGTTTTATTTCTGAACCCTATTTGCTTAAAAGGAAATCCATGGATATGTTTGTTTATATTTTAAAGAATATTTGACTATGACCTTATAAACAATTATGTTTTGTAAATACCACCACGGGAGTCCCACGCCTTGAGAGACTTAAATAACCATTGGCCTCTGTTTGACCACTTTGTGGTCCTCTGTTTGTCATGGATCCACTGACCTCTGTTCTGTGCGGAGCTAAGTGCTACACTGTTGTGGGAGCCACCTCTTGAATCCGTACCTCTGTTCTGTGCGGACCAAAGTGTTGTGCGGAGCTAAGTGCTACACTATTGTGGGAGCCACCTCTAGAATCCGTACGACCCACCTCTTGAATCCGTACATCTGTTCTGACTGTCACTCATGTGATCTCTATTCTGTTTTGTTCTGTACCGTGGTTATGGTTATTTATTTACATAATTTCTATATTTCAGTTTCTAGCACTTAACTGATTTGTTTACCAAATTACCGTGGTTATGGTTATTTATTTACATAATCTCAGTTTTACTACTTAAAGAATTATTTGTTCCGACTAAGTTATCTTAAATGTTTTGACCTAACTAACTATCCATGGTTATTTTGTATCCCTCATACTCTTGGTATATTATTTCTCACTCTGCCATGTGCTTATAGCTGTTTACCAATTTTCAATAAATAATGCAATTCAGAAATAGCTTTTAGAAAGTTTTAGATGCGCGGCTGCAGAATAGAAACACACAGCACTTTTATTGATATTTTTCTATGTAAATATCGGCATTTTTTGTCAATAAATTTTGTAATAAAAATAGAAGCTCCGATGATTATTTTGGTACCCTTATTTAAATTTTACTTCCGCTCGTGTTTATTGATTTGTTTATGAATTGGCCGTAGGTAACTTCAGTTACTGGCCATCACGATACTTAACCCTTGGGTACGAGGAGCGGGTCGTGACATGCCTTGCTTGATTTTCTCTGGCTAGTTGTCTCTTTGATTTTGTCTCAAATTTTCTCTGGCATTTGAATTTTCCCTACCCATATTAAGCTCTCACTAATTTATGTTGCTTGTTTGATTTTCACTAAATTTCTAACTTCGAATTTTATTTTTGATCTTTCGGGATGTGTAGCTCAATTTTCTCTAGCGTTTGTTGTTTTTTAAACTGTAATTAGATTTTGTATTTTAAGTTCTTTGATGAACTTAACATGGTGTTTTCTTGTAAAAATTATAGAAAAATTGGTTTGTGAGTAGCTCAATTTTCTCTGTAATTTTCTCTGATTTGTTCAAAACACAGAGAAAATAGTGAGCAAATTAGACAAAATTGGTAAAAACACATAGAAATTTGTGAGTAAACCAGAAAAATTTCAAATTAAAGAAATTTCAAAAAAAAAAGAAATTATGTGTTTCGAAATTTGAGGGACCCCAACTGCTAAAAAAATATTTCATATCCTTTATGTTATAAAATCTTAATATGAGGGACCATAAAAAAAAATTCCAAAATTTTATAATTTTAATTATTAATATTAATTAAATTTACTATTAATCTGTAATTATTCTTAAAAAATACACTGACATGTAATTTTTTCAAATAAATATGATCTTTTTGATAAAGGAACCAAACAAAATAGTGCACAAACTTGAAGTGGAAGATTATGGTTATGTGCTTCCAATCTTTGCCGACAGGCAAAGAAAATGTGTTTTTTTTTTTTGGTTTTGTTTTTTGCTTGAGTTCATGAGATATTTATTTGAATAAAGCTTGTGGGGGTGCTGGGATCTACTGTGATTGGTGGAAAATTGGTTTTTTTTTTAGCCAATGATAGGATGACACGTCACTGGGGGTCGGAAACATTGCTCTATTTATTTTATGATAATTTTGGACTGATTTAGAAGTTGTGAGTAGGTGAGAGAAAGCACGACATGTCATTGTTCTACATTTAATCCTGAACTGTACCCAACCCATCTAGAACCCTCTGGACAAGGTAATGATGTGTTTGATTTATTGACACGTGGCAACAGGGACGGAATTACGGAGGGACTGTCAGGGCCACGGCCCCCGCTTAAAAAAAAAATTATTTATATATATATATATATATCTTTTCAATAAGGTATTAATAGTAAAATGGTCCTGTTTTGTTTTGTAGGCTGGGCTAGGCTCAATCTCTTCGTTAGATGGCCAGGGAGGGCCATGTGTCTTCTTTAAAAAATAAAAAATAAAAAAAAAGCATGAATAGAAATATAAAAAGACAAAAAGAAAAAAGAAAGAAAACCTGATTCCTATGACCTGCTCTACGTCGTGACGCAGTCTTAATTTATTGAAAGTAATCATAGGATTTTTTTTTGAGTTAAATCAACTTGGGATACATAAAAAATAAAAAAATAAAATAAAAAAAGTCTTGCTTCTGCTATTAATCTTCTCACTATTATAGGTATGTGATTCATATTCTCTTTTATTGTTGTTTTCAATTTGTAATACTTTTATTTTTTTTTTTTTAATGTCATATTGATACAATTGTAATTTTTTTTTAATTTTTCATATTAAGAAAAAAAATCATGAATTATGACGTATGATTTCAATTAGTAGGGTTTTTTTTTAATCATATTTGGGCAAATTTAATTTTATTCAGAATAAGTGTTATAAATTCAAAATTAAAATGAATTGAGACTTGTATAAAATTTATGTGTTGAATCTTGAATTCTAAATTTTTAAATTTATATGAAATTTGTTTTAATTACATTTGTTATTCTAGGCACAAAAATTTTCTATGTCCTGTGATATATATATATATATTACATTAGCAATTGGTTTTAATTTCTAATAGAATATTAACCATGTATGTAATGAATTCTATTTTGATTTGTAAATTATTATGGGAAAGCCATGTACAATTGATAGATTTTTTAAAAGAAAAAATGCAAGTTCCTCAGAAGTCAATGCTGACAATACATCATTGCCAACTTCCAATGTTGATATCCTTGAAAATCCTCCCACAAAATCTCAAAAGATTGATGTTAAAGAAATTGATATTGGTTCATTGGAGCGAGATCCTGGATTACGTATACAGATTTGGGATTATCATGTTAATCAACGTGATGAAATTCGACGAGCTTATATTAAGGCTGGTCCATACCAACCTATACTTTCAAAGTATTCGAAATCTGGATCAATAACTCATCTTCGTAGCTTTCAACCGTCATGGTTCAAACTATTTCCGTCATGGTTGGAATATTCACCTGCAAAAGATGCAGCTTTTTGTTTACCATGCTTTCTTTTTTATAAACCATGTGGATCTGGATATTATGGGTAGCAAGCATTCACTATTAATGGATTTCAGAATTGGAAAAAAGTTAGGGATGGAGCAAAATGTGCTTTTTTAAATCATATAGGAAAATATCTATATGTTGGCTTTTTGGCTTTTCGAAGGATAGTTTTGTAAATGCGAGCGTGCCAGCAAGGATCAATCAGTCCTTACAGAAATTATAATTGCCAACCAATTTATCAGACGATTGTGTTTTTTAGTTCTTTCAGCCTCAATGAAGAGGACTTTTACTGGTGGCTTGACTTAGGAGAAATTAAGAAAAATAACAAGCAATATGAAGAACAATCGCAGTATTTCATTAAAAATGAACACTTACAATAGTCCAAACTCAGCCTCGAAGAGGTTTACAGCAACAGTCTACTTGAATCTACTTGAAACTACTCCTAGGAATCGAAGTGCAGTGCAGATATTTAAAGGACAAGTATTTAAAGTGCAGGTATTTAAAGTGCAGGTATTTAAAGTGCAGGAAATGTAAAACTGGGAAAGAAAATATAAAGTAAATGACTGGTTTGTATGATCTGAGTCTGGGGCCTTTTTCTGGGGACTTCCTTGCTATTTATACTTGCCAAGGATGACCTTCGAACTGCACTTCAAACCGTCGAACTGCTCCTCCATGATTGCTGATCATGCTGCCTTAGAAGTAGTTCCACTACGCCATCACTTGCAGTTAAACTTCCCTCTTATATTTGAATTTGAATATGAGTAACCGTTGAGGCCACGTCATCTTTCGTTTCTTTATTGATCTGGTGCTACTCGGATCACGTGAGAACCAATTGTCATCGCCACGTGTACGATCAGGATTGAAGACATGAATCATCTTTCCATAATACCCTTATTCTGCCACGTGTCGAATTGTTACTGGCTTTTACAAAATATATAGCCAACAATATCCTAATTCTTTTCACAATATTGCCGAGAGATCATGTGAAGACTTGATGAATCAATTTCAACATATACAAAAGGTATTGGACAATTTCACTTCTGAACAAATTGTAGATAATCGACTAAGATTGAAGGTCTCAATTGATACGATCCGATTGCTTGCATTTCAAGGTTGTGCTTTTAGAGGTCGTGATGAAAGGCCAAATTCAATCAATCGTGGAAATTTTCTTTAAATAGTGAAATTGCTGGGATCATATAATGATAATGTTGCTAAAGTATTGGATAAAACTCCGAAAAATGCCTCTTACACATTACCAAAGATTCAAAAAGAAATTTTACATATTTTTTTAACCAAAGTGAAGAATGCAATTCGTGAAGAAAATGGTGATGCGAAGTATTGCATAATTGTTGATGAAGCTCGTGATGAGTCGAAGAAGGAGCAAATGGCTATAGTTTTGAGATTCGTTGACAAAGATGGTTTTGTGAGAGAGCGTTTTTTTGGGCTTATTCATATCTCTAACACTGTTGCATCAACCCTAAAAGATGGAATATATTCTGTATTGTCTCATCACAATTTAGATATTCAGAATATTCGGGCACAAGGATACAATGGTGCAAGCAATATGCGAGGTGAGTGGAAAGGATTACAAGCATTAGTTTTGAATGATTGTCCATATGCTTATTATATTCATTGTTTTGCACATTGTTTGCAGTTGGCTTTAGTGGCAGCATCGAAAGATGTTATCCTAATTCATAAATTTTTTCCTAAATTGACTTTTGTTGTCAATATTGTTGGTGCCTCATGCAAGCGCAATGATGAATTGAAAGTTGCGCAAGCTGCTGAAATTGAACATATGATTGACATTGATGAGCTCGAGACTGGAAAGGGACTTAACCAGATTAACACTTTACAACGAGCTGGAGATACTCGTTGGAGTTCTCACTTCAAGCCAGTTTCAAGCTTAATAAAATATTCAGTCCAACATGTGAAGTTCTTCTTAACATCATTAATGAAAGAACGACTTTTGCCCAACGAGGAGATGCAGACTCAGCTTATGAAACATTGACTTCATTTGAATTTGTCTTTATTTTGCATCTCATGAAAGAAATGTTGAAGATCACTGATTTACTTTGTCAAGCTTTGCAATGCCGATCTCAAGATATCTTAAATGCAATGAATCTAGTTTCATCTACAACGGCACTTCTGTAAAAGTTTAGAGATGACAAATGGGATGTTTTACTAGCCAATGTGCAATCATTTTGCGAGGTACGTAACATAGATGTCCCGAATATGAATGCTCCTTATATTAGGAGAAGAGGTCGAGTTCGTGATCATCAAGATGACTTTACAGTTGACCATTATTATCGAGTAGATATTTTTTATGCTGCAATAGATTCTCAACTACAAGAATTAAATGGCCAGTTCAGTGAACATGCAATAGAGTTGCTTAATCTTAGCTCAACTCTAGATCCTCGAGATGTGTCTGAAACTTTTAGAATCGACGATATTTGTCGTTTAGTAGAAAATTTTTATCTACAAGACTTCAAAGATCAAGAGAAAATACAGTTGAGAATGCAACTTCACCATTACGAGCATAATGTAGTTCAGCATGCAGATTACAAAAAATTGTCTACTATTTCTGAATTGTGTCAATAGTTGGTAAGGATAAACAAATCTACGATCTATCAACTTGTTTATTGAATGATTACACTTGTTCTTACTCTTCCAGTTTCTACTGCAACTACGAAGCGATCATTTTCAGCCATGAAAATTGTCAAAAGTAGACTTCTCAACAAAATGGAAGATGAATTTCTTACAGACTCTTTGCTTGTGTACATTGAAAAGGAAATTGCTGAAAATTTTACCACAGAGTCAATCATTGAAGACTTTCGAGATATGAAAGAATGCCGAGTTCCACTTTGATAGATAATTGAGTTGATTTATATAAATAATTTTTTAATACATGACTTTACTTTTATTCATATATTAAATTTAGTAAATATATGGTTTTATTTTTTACGTACTAATTTAATATTAAATTTTAGTTTACTTTTTGAATTCAAAAAAATAGTAATTTATATCAATTTATATAAAAAAAATTTATTTATGTCTTGTCCCCCGCAAATGAATTCTTGATTCCGTCCCTGCGTGGCAACATGCAAACAAATTTGATAAAAAAACACAAACAATCGAGTTAGTCAGATCAGATGTATTTAATAACGTTTTTATTAATTTTTAAAGAAATAAATATGATAAAATAAAATATTATAATTATTATAAAATAAATAATTCCAATCACTTAAAATGAGATTTGTAGTGAATCCAATAAACCAGTCAAATTGAGTAGCCCAACCCTCTTAAATAATCTAGTTTTGGCACTAATTATTATTGTTTTGTTTAAATTTTAAATTGAATAATCTATAGGTGTCCATTGGTATATTAAATAGTGTATTAATAGATGATATGATATAATTTTAGAAGTTTTAAGTCTTTATAATTTGTATAATGAGTGGGTTATAATTTTGAAGTGACAATGTTATATATATTGGTACACTAATTAGTATATCAATTGGTGTGTATAACATCACCGTTTTAAATTTATAAATAAAAAAAAATTGTAAAGAAAAACAAAAGAAAAGTAATATTCAAATTGAAATTAAAACACAATCTTATGCCTTGTTTGATGTAGTTTTTTCTCTAATTAAAAATTTTTAATTTAAAATCACTACTCCCTTAATTTTTAGAAAATTAAATATTTTTTAACTTATTTAAGTTATTTTTATTGTATGAACAAAAACTGCAATCAAATATTGTAACATAAATTTTTGAAACAAAACTTTAAAATATATATATATTATAACCAACTTCGAATGAATAACAATAATTGTTATCATAAATATGACAAATGGGTTATTCTGGATAGAAAGGAAGGCTGTGCTCCATTGATGATCAAATTATTATTAGTATAATCTTATCCAAATCTCTTTTCTAGTCTCTACTTTGACACCACTACAATGGCCCTTTGTCAAACTAATCAATTACATTTCTCTAAAAAAAATATTAAATTAAATAAAAAAGACAAGTACTTCATGCCTATTGTTTAATATTAAAATTTATACACAATATATTTTAAAATTAGTGAAAAGAATTTTAAAATGAGTAAAAAAATATTTTATTTTATTTTGTGCTAAAGTTACAATATCGGAACTACTGACAAATAAATATTTTAAAATGTTTTACCATTAACTTATTAATTTCTAACTTGTACTCCCTACCTTGAAATGATGGCTAGACTTTGATTCCATATAAATTTGGATTTTTTGAAGAAAAATAAAATCAAATGGAAAAGACAAATTTCTTACATTGTGTTGGTTGGGATGAAAAACAAAAACATAAATAGATATTTATTAAAACAATTCTTTTCAAAATTTAATTAATCGTAGAAAAATAATCAAATATAAATATTTTTATTTTTCTTTCTCTCATCAAATTCTAGACCCAAACATAACATAAATTAACTAACAACTTCAATTATTTATTGATTTTTAATGTTAAAATATGTTATCAACTTCATCATCAAATATGTTTGTGTTGTTGGGTGAAAGACTAAAAAGACAAAAAAAGAAATAGCTTATTGGAAATTCTACACCAAGTAGCTTCAATTTTATTTATTTTCTTTTCAGTAATAACACCATGCAGGTTCTTTTAATGTTTACCCAAAAAAAGGTTCTTTTAATATAAGAACTTTTTTCTAATTTAGTTATTATATATATATATATATATATCTCATTCGACACAAGTCACTTTAAGTGCTTCATGTTAGGTGAGGTTACACATTTGTAATCATTTTCAAAAGTGAGACAATTTTATACAAAATTTTGACTATGAAAACATTAATCATGGTACTATAGATGTACACAAATCTACATAACAATAGGGGAATAAGAAATACATAGAGAAGTGAGGATTAAAAGAGAGGACTGAAAGAAAAGACTAAAAATCAAACCTAGATATTTTTATATATATTATAAAAAGTGAATACTACAACATTATCATATAGTTAACTTCAGTAGACAAAGATATAATAATAATAATTAGTATTTTTGCTAAGTTAATACAAACAAAACAAAACAAAACAAAACAAAACAAAAAAAAATCTAATTATAATTTTGTTCTCAATTATGTAGACAAAGAATGTCCGATTAATAATAGTACTATCATTCATGTTTTGTGCTAGTATAAATCAAAATTTAATATTTTATAATAATTTTTTTTCGATGAAAAACTACATGTGTTTTTGTCCCCAAAACTCGAATCCTAGATCTGTCTCGGTTAGCAACGACATCCCATTTGAACACTGTACTGTTATGTATCAAACCAGTCAACTCCGGTGACCAGTCAAGCTTATGCTTGCTTCAATTTGATTCCAGATGCATCCACAATCTTGGTCAATCTTTGTCTTCTCCATTTAGAACAATCTTAGTACGGTATTGTAAATTTGTTATCTAAGAATCTCTCTTACCATATCGTCTGTGTCTTTGCTGAAAGGATTGTAAAGCCTCAACAAACTCAATTTCTCCAAAATCAGGCCAATGTGATTGGGTGAAGTATAGTTCAGTATAAGCCAACTGCCACAGAAAGAAGTTACTTACTCTAAGCTCACCGCTTGTCCGTATAAGTAGATCAGGATCTGGGATTTCTGTACATTTTGTTTGCAGTTCTTGCTCTATTAAGAACTCATTGATGTCTTCGGGTTCAATAAGACTGTCTTTTACTTTCAGAGAAATGCTTCGGCATGCTTGCACAATGTCGTATTTCCCACTATAGCTAACTGCTACGATCAATTGGAGTCCTGAATTATGCTTTGTCCTCTCCTCAGCATCGGTTATCAGTTCCTGTATGGGATCCGGGAGCTTGGAAGAATCCCCAATACTCGAAATTCGAATATTTTCCCTGTTGGAAACCATCAAATTAAGCGCATTTTCAGGTATCTCTTACATATTCTTCAGTACAGACCATTAACAACTTAATGGTGCACGCAAGTAAGAACAAGTGATAACAATAAAAACGATAATAGTTAAAATGTAGTACTGAAAACAGTAAAATATAATCCTTTCTCTGATACATCGGAAAGAAGTAAAATATGATCATGGAGGAAAATTTTCAATTTGATATGCCAGACTTAAATATGAACCCTATCAACAGAAAATTGTCAAGTTGAAATCAGGACTAACATGGAAATCGCAGCCTCCTGAGAAACCCAAAAACAAAAAAACAATATATAGATAAATAGATCAACTGATTTTGGACCATGTTCTTCTACAACACATGTTTTGGATGATATCTTAATGCTGTGTTTGGTTGGGAGATTTATGGAGGGATTTGGAAAGGGAAATGAAAAAAGTAGGTGAAATGTGAATAAAACATGCCTATATTTCACCTAGTTTCACACACCTTTTCCTTTTCCCTTTCCAAATCCCTCTCCAAATCTCCTAACCAAACACAGTATAAGAGAACAGCTCTCTCCTAAACCCACCAAGGCTCAACCACACCGACCAATCCATTTCCAAACTGGAAAGAAGTTGTTCCCAAATCTCTATGAAACACCGACACTTCAAAGCAAATGTCGTATTCATATCGGACACACGGACACTTCGGAGACACATATGACATGCACCATATGGCTTGTCCTCTTATTTAATTAATTTATTTTCAGATGACACTTCAGGGACATACTGACAAGTTATCTTTTTCTCCATATTATTTAATACTTTTGATGAATGCTGAATATTTATTATTATTTTTTTAAATTTAAATACTTAATAGATCATCCGTAATATATATATATGTATGTATAAACTGTAATTAAAAGTGTTTTTTAAAATAAAAAAATAGAATTAGAGTTAGTTTTTATTAATATTGATTATTTGTGAATGTAATATTAATCTAGATAGAAAATAAAAATATATGAAAATATATTTTATTATCGTATCCCTACCGTGTTCATGTTTTCACTTTTTTAAAATTATCGTGTCACATGTCCGAGTCATGCTTCCTAGCCAAATCTTACTCTTAGAATGAGGATCCTCTCCTTGCAGCCTTCGTACTTGTGCCCGTCCTTGCAGGCCTTTGGGTCTACTTTTAGGCCCAATTTTGATAATCTGAACCGTTCATATTTTATGATTTATTTAGTATAACATACCTGTAAAAAATCAAGTTGATCGGATATCAGAAAGTATGTGTTTGAAAAATTGAACTAAAAACTATTTTTTAAATAATTTAATAAACAGTTTTCCGAACATATACTTTCTGATATCCGATCAACTTGATTTTTTACAGGTATGAGATACTGAATAAATCATAAAATATGAACGGTTCGGATTATCAAAATTGGGCCTAAAAATAGACCCGAAGGCCTATAAGGACGGGTACAAGTACAAGACTGCAAGGAGAGAATCTCGGCTCCCAAATCTTAATGACCTGAAAAGATGGTCAAAATCATATCTATGGACTGACGATTTTTTGCTTTTTTCAAGGGACCTCTACTATTGTTGGGTTTTGTCGTCTACATACAGTACTTGACAACCTATGCTGTGACATTAAAAAGCAAAGACCTCCTAAGGAGAAATTGATGATAAATAGAAGGACAATTCATCAATACCATAATTCCACTCCACTCCAAATGATTCAGATTCAACACAATTCTGTATGAAGTATGAACATAGTAAAGAAACAACAAATATATATATATATTTTTTTTTTGGTTGTGGCAATGTATGCTCTTTTGTTAACGGGAGTTCAATTGCCTCCTCTGCCATGAATATATACTTGTAGCACAAAATTTTGCACTATAATCATTCGGTTGTGACGACACAACTAAATTTAAAAAGCTACTGAATAATCAATCCCTTCCCTTGGTGCAAACCATGAAAAGCATTTTTGAGGTTCGATTATTTATTAATTTATTTATACATTGAAGACAAGTACTACCAAAACATCATAAATATTCGGTTATAAGGAATGTTGCTACGATTTCGCACCAATGTATTTTAAACAACACTAAAAGGGGGGTTTTTAGAGTAATCATTTATCAGTGTCAAATTCATAAATTGTAACCAAATCCATTGACGTATTTTTGCATAGAGAAATTGTAGTTAAAAAGTAGCAATCAAGTATAAATGACTTGATTTGAAGACAATTTTACCTCATAAAATTGTCTACTTCATCATTCATTCCTCTTTCAAGTAAATTCATCAAGAAATCAACTTCCACCTACAAAAATACCCCAAAAACAAACACATCACTCTCTCACTAAGAAATTCCACAAAATGTCAGCATCAGGAGAGAGAGAGAGAGAGAGGTTGAAGGTGACCTTGGGGCGAAACCAGTTATCAGAAGAGAAAGCGAAGACAGTAAGAACCCTAATACCCCATCTGCAACAGAGCTTGACGAGCACTCTCAACGCCCTCACACCCGCTTCGTAACCCGATCCGGACGGCAGCCCTCTCATCCGGGCCCACCTCCTGTTCCCGTCCATAATCACTGCCACGTGGTCCGGCATCAGATCCCTCCGGAGTCCCGCCGGCAGAGTCTCTTCCTCTCCGGCACCGACGTCTTCTTCTTCCTCGACTATAACACTCTGTGCGGTGGCGCAGGCGGAGGACAGGTCTGGACTGGGTCTGAAGCAGAGGTGGTGGTGGTGGTGGTCGCGGCGGAGGAGTGGGGTGGGAGAGAGAGGTTTGGAGGGGTGATGAGAGAGAGTGATTGGCGGGAAAGTGAACAATGGTAGAGAGAGCATTACTAGTGCTAGTAGGGTTTTGTGTGGTGTTGTTAATGCTGAGCTCAGCTGTGACTTGCTTATGCTTGTTATGCTGCTGCTGGCAAGCGAATGGTCATTGGTCAGAGAGCTTCCATCAGAGTTGAACTTGGATGTGGAGTTGTTATTTACAAAGTTCATACCACGTCGTTTCCTACATTTTTCTTTTCTTTTTGGGCTGATTTTCAATGTTTAAGAGTTCAATTCTGCCATGTGTATGTGTGCATGTATCTAAACTCAACAGGATTAATAAATTCTTAGGTTATATTCGAATATGTTGATTTTGAATAATGCTATATGAACTAATTAGTGTATTAATTAATGTACTAACAGGTTGTGTGACACAATTTTGAAAGTTTTGAATATTTGTATAATAGGTAAGGTCAATAATAATATTATAAACTAGTTAGTATACTAATTAGTGCATGCAGTACTACTGTTTTTTAAAATTTGGGGTGTTTCCCAATCTAAAAATATACCATCATATTAATAAAAAGGTTTGGGTGTTCGAATTTGAATTTGAATATCTTTTTGAAAAAATTTCATTTCAGTGTAGTTTTTAAAAAAAAAAAAAATACACATTAATAATTAAATTTATTTATTTTATCATAAATTTATAATGATTTTTTTGATAACACTGCTAGTTAGTAATTTTTCTCTTTTTTTAATCTATAATTAATTTTTTTTTTTAAAGTAGACTTTTGAAAGAGGAACCAAAAAAATAAAAATAACAATAAAAATTTACAAAGGCCAAAAATAGTTTGTGTGGATGTCTTCCCTTTGTGAAATGGCCATGAAATGGGCTCGATCTACTTCAAAATTAGCAGTTCCTAATTCTAGTTAGATACAGAGCCAACACCTATTCTAAAAGCTTCAGGTGTCTCCAGATCCTATCGATCCCTTCCTATTCAAGATCAACACTGTTGAAAATCTCAAGAATACTGATGACAACAAAAAAATTTATTCAGTGACCAAGATCAACATGAACATGAATTACAACCACATCATAGGATTGAACTATGTGAAATTGTAAACTACCCTGTTGAATTTCTGGGCTAGTATAAAGGACCTGTTGTACAAAACCACAGCCCAAGGAAATATGAACTCCTGGTAGACTCGAGAAGCACAAACCCAGTACAAATGATTTTTGGCAGAACATCATTCCTCCCCAAAACGAGGATATTCTGCACAGGACATGATCACAAAAAATGGAAAAGAAAAAATCAATGGCAGCATAATAGCGACACAAAACTAGTCTGTTGAATCACTAGTGCTTTGCTTTTCTTTCTTGCGATTTTCCTCTGCAATTCTTTGAAACTCCTTCTCACTGGCAGCTATTAGACGTTTAACAGTATCGAAGGTCGTAAGCCTAATACTGCAAAAGAAAAAAAAGAAAACTAGTGTAGGTAAATAAATACTATATATTAAGAATAAAGCAATTGAAAGTATAAAATAAAAAGGAAAAAGAAAAGGAAGGCAACTTTTTATGGTGCAAAAATCAACTCAATATCAGTGTAAACATAAAACAAGTCTGCAAAACTAATTCTACGACAACATCCTAGTCATTATGCAAAATCTTCCAAGGCTCAGCCAAAATCAAAGCATTCTGAATAAAATTAACTCGTTACTGACTAAAAATGAAAAGCTGAAATTTATCTAATTAAAAGTTAAACAATACATATATAATACAAGAAAGTATTTGACATAAAGTAGAGCAGATGCAACAGAACCTGCTGTTTGGTAGATTTTTCAATGCATTGGGAACAAAACCCCTGTACAATCCAACTAAACCATCCCGTTCTACTATTCCTGCATCAACAAGATCAAAGCAGAGAATTAGCAATTCGATAATTTTCAATAGGAGTATAAGAAACTCAGCTTTTCCATCTATAATGACTAATGGATTTCACTAAAATTTGCTCCCACACCTATTTGTTTATAATTTTAGTCTTCTATGCTGAACTGTTATACCCCCAACTTTTAAGTCTGATCTAGACACGGAGAGTAAAGGCTTCCTGCGTTTTTTTTTTTTTTTTTTTTTTTTACTGAAGGCAGATGAATGTGCAACTAAAGTGATTACAAGTACTTCGGATATGCCATCTATGGAATTTAACCAAGTGTTATTATGATACAATTTGTGGTCATCTCTACTGGCTTACAAGTGTTGATAAATAAAAGCACCGAGTTACCTGGAATAGCATCTAAAACTGTCTTGTAAGGTGTACCCCTCATTTGCATTTGCCTTCTCACTGTATCCAAAGGATAGCACATAAGCGTGGAAAGAGTAGCCGACACCAAAGCTGTTACTAGTGATGTTTCAGTCCTCTTTTGATACTTCTCGGGCAAAGACTTCTTTATCCTAATAACATTTAACAAAAGATCCAGGTTTTAAGATTAAAAAAAATGTTTTACACGTTTGTGTCTCTCTTATGAAGCAATAGAGAAAATATTACTGAAATAGTAAGCTCACAAATCAAAAATGCAAAAGTTCACAGCAATATAAGGTGCTATTCCAATAAGAGAAGGTCCAAGACCATTGTAAAATGATGCAACTCCTTCCTCTCTTAGCATGTTCAAGGCGACCTGAAAGCAATCCGACAAAACCCATCACATGTAAGGTGCCCCATGTCAGAAATACAATTTATGTTGGTCAGTGTTATGACTCTTACCTCGGACATTGTTTTGTACCCAGGCTCAACAGCTAATCTTAACCTCAAGACATCTAGAGGATATGTTACCTATGAAGAACCAATGAGTCAAGGATTATTGCTTTATATTTGTTAATAGACATACAAATAGAATATATATATATATAGCAAATACATCATCATCAAGCAAGTTGTGTTCATAAGTGAACTCATTTACTATATTACTCACAAAAGTTGAAGTCATGCCAGCACAAGCACCAGCTGCAAGCCTTCCAATAACAGAGAGCTGGCCATCCTTCCCCCTAAAAAGTTTCTAGAAATTCAAAGGTAAAATACTAATCAAATGCTTCAAACAGTAAAAGTTCATAGAGTGCTAAGACTTTTTTGAAAATTGGTTTTGCTATTACCTTGTAGGTTTCATAAGCAAACAGCTGGACTGCACTATAAGGTATGATTCGTATCACCTGAAATTGAAAAGGAAATGTTTAGTAAGTGAAACTCAACAAAAACCTTGTACAGAATTTGGGAAAAATAATGTGAAAATACTATTAGAAAAAAAGCTTATCTATGGGAAAGTGAAAAGCAAAGGATGCAAAGGACCTGTGGAAGGTTGCCTTTCCAATACCCTTTAATCCCGTCTTGCTTCCCTATCAATGTCAAAGCCTGCAATTCATGTCCAGGTAGGCACCATCACTAAATATGAAAAAGCATCAGACACGGTAGGAATGCTTCTAGAACAGGCAGGTACAATACCAATCGACAAATGACCTCAGCAATTCAAGGCAGGTACATATAAGCAATGACAGTTTATCAGATACTATAGAAGCTAAGAAGAACCAGGACTAAATTTTTTACTGAAAGCACAATAATTGTGTATTAGATAAATATTAGAATTCAAATGTTGATAAATTTTAGAACTCACAATTCTGTTATGTTGAGATAAGAAGCAAACCTGATTGTATATATCATATATCACCAACTATGTAAATAAATTCTATTTGAAGGCAAATACAACATAGCACTGGGTGTGTGAGATTATTCAATCATTTGTTTGATTTGATTATTATTATTATTAGTTTACATAGTGAAACAATATTCAAGCACACAGAGCTGGCTATCCATGTTTATCTCCATAAACCTCAGAAATCTTTTAGGTTTGTCTTGTCACCGACTCACCATTATGTAATAAAAATAAAATCTAAATTGTATCGCCTTTGCTTTCTATATACGTCACAGTTTGAGCCCCTACATATGGCCGCATTTTCATCTATAGAATTTATACTTACCAAAAACAAAAAACAAAGAAGAATCTAATTGTTCCACCTTACAATGATCTGAAAAGACTCAAGCCCAAAGCATTCAACAATGACAATTATCATCTAAACTAACTTATCATGAGTTGTCCCAATTCACAAAATGACACCCAAAGAGAGAAGGGGAAGGAAAAATAGAGAGATGAAAGCTAAGGAAGGAATCTCTCTATTTAAGCAGTGATAAAAGATCAAAAGACCAAAGTACTTGCAGTACCAACTGAATGATCATGCACTCTTGGAGTAGAAATAGAAAACAATTAAACTCAATAATCATTTATCAAACTCCTTTATAAGGGATTACGGGAATCACAGACTGAAATGGGGAGAGTAGTTAAACTATTAAGGTAATTGAATCCTAAAGAAAATAGGATAACTTTCGCGGGTTTTAAAATTTACAAGTCAATAGAAACTTAAGAAGCATAGTGAGGGGAATAATTTACCCAAAAGAGGCTTTAGGACTAAAAGATGGATATCATACCAACTTTCCTCCAGAAAGCTAATGGCAGTGGTCCTATTAATGATTTATGCTGATTTTCAGTCTACAGTCCTATCAATGAAATTGCCCGCCAAACATTACAATACAAGCAAGATGAATGAATGAGATCTTAACCTGCCTATAAGTTATGCCTTACCTAGTTTTCAATATTGATAAATGTATTATTAGCTATGTTACAATCCTCAAAACTAAAATTTAAAAATAAATAAAATAAATAAAATAAAATAAAATAAGTGCATGAAATCTGTTACATGTGGAGCAATTAAGCAAAACAGAGAATTGGTAACATGCCTCAATGAACCCAATTCCTTTCTTAGCAGCTTCTTGGCCAGCTCGCAATCCATGAGTCTGCAAACAGACCAGAAAATTTGAGACTACAAATCAACAATCCCAATCACATTCATTGACTGACTCTAATCTCAAATTTCTTAAATTCAACAATAAAATTTAAAATCAAACATACAAACCATAATTACAAAAACCCTAGAATTCAAAGTGACGACGCTTGAAGACCGAATTGCGAAGTTCAAGTGAAATGCAAAACAAAATCGAACCTGCATAAGAAGCTTGATACGGTCAAGAGGAGCCGTGACGGTCTTCGCGGCGGCGCCGGCAATCGCTCCGGCGGCGAAGAGCGCCACGTCTTTGGGCACCAATGCAACCATTGCCACCGGGTGCTTCAAGAGCTGAGCCGTCGTCGGAGCGAACCCTCTATCCTCCGCCATCGAAACAGAGGCAAACCCACAAACACTGACGCCGGAGCCAGCAGGAATATCGCCGGCGAACCACCTGTTTGGCCATAGCTGGTCGTGGGTTGGTTCGGCGAAGCCATTTCGAGGAGGAATGAGATCCGGAATGTCTCGAAAGACTAGTATGGCTTTGTCAGTAGGTCGAATTTTGTTGGGTCGTAGTCGAATTGAGGAAATCTCCATAGCTTCCTCTGTAAAACTGTGGATGAAGAAGAAGATAAGGAAATGCGAAGAAGTTGCAGAGAGAGAGAGAGAGAGAGAGTGGAGAAGCAAATGAAACGAAGAGCGAATTATTTATTTATTAGAAATTTTTTTTGTAAAAATACGCCATATGAGACACAAGGGATCACACACCCCTGGGTAAAAATATATTTATTTATTTATTTTAATTTTAAAAAAATTAATGAGAAAATGAAGAAAAAAAATTAATGTTTGAATAAATTTTTTCAGTTAAAAAAATAAAAATACAAAATTTAAAAATCGAATCAAACTAGTAATCTTTGTTATTTTGAAAGATTAATTATAAATTTAAAGATAGTGTATTATGAATTATATTTAAAATAATTTTTTTTTCACATATTTAAATGACACAAATTTTTTTTTATTAGTGCTGTATATTTAAGTACCAAAATGTTTAAGAATGGTATAGTAATTTTATCACTAAGTTTTTTTATTATAGAGAAGATCAATAAAATTTTATCAAAATTATATACTTCATTACAATTTCTCCATTATTTAAGTGATTAATATAATTTATCCTTGCTAGTGCCTATTTTGAAAAATATTTCTTTTAGTGTTTTTTTTTTTTTTTTAAACTTTTTACAAAGAAATGTAAATTAAAAAAGGAGCGAATTTTTTACTAAAATAATGAGACTAACATTTTTAGATCCACAAATTCACTTACAAATAAGAGAGTTGAACTTTATATGATTAGGGAGGTGTTTATTTGGAAAAATTGGAAGGGGAGATTGGACTCTATGTTGTTTGGGCTCTTTTTTGATAAATCCTAGTTCTAACTGTTTTATTCCATAAAACCCAAACTATTTCTGAATATTCCATTAGGTCCATTAATAGTAAAAGGACAAAATAATCCTCCTCCACCTCTTCCGCGTGTAATCGATTCTGCAAAACCCATTCTCATTCCAACTATTCAATCCACAAAATTTCCAAAACAAAAACTGAATCCACGAAACCAGATTCACATCGCCTCCAGTAACCCTAGATTCACATCGCCTCACCAACGTCGTCGTCGTCCACCGTCGACCCCAGATTCCTCTTCATCTCACCGCTGCGAAGGTTCACATCGAAAAGAGGGTGTTTCGTCATTTGAAAATTCCTGTCGTTGGATTAAGTTTATTTCATCCACTGAGTGTTGTCCATACCCACCCACCATGAGGAACAAAAGTAAGCAATACCATTCCACCTTCTGCTTTTCAATCATAATGTGATCACCGATGTATACATTTACGTTGCCCTATAACTGTTGTTGTTTTCGAATTTGAATTTGTTGTAAACATAGATGATGTGAACATTCACATTAGTGTTCATTATTGAGTAAACTTACATTAGTAGACACTGATGTGTGTCTTAGACCTCAAAGGTAACTGGGAAGATCATCTATCTTTAGTGGAGTTCGCGTATAATAATAGCTACCATGCAAGTATTGGAATGGCACCGTACGAGGCACTGTATGGAAGGAGATGTCGATCACCTCTGTGTTGGACGGAAGTCGGAGACAGAAAATTATTAGGCCCCGAGATCGTGCAAATAAATCTCATCGACAAGAGGGGTAATCCGATTTGGAAAGCGAGGAAAATTAAGACCACGTTACATCGGCCCATTCGAGATACTCGAAAGGATTGGTCCTGTAGCATATCGTCTTGCGCTTCCACCCGAACTATCCAATGTCCATTATGTGTTTCACGTTTCGATGCTTCGTCGATATCTTCGAGATCCAGAGCATGTTGTCGATCATGAGAACCTAGAAGTCCAAGAAGATCTCTCCTACGAAGAGCAACCTGTACAGATTCTCGATCATCGTGATCAGATCTTTCGAAATAAAACTATACCCCTCGTAAAGGTCTTATGGAGAAACTATCGTGTCGAAAAAGCAACGTGGGAAACTGAAAGCCAAATGCGAGCCAAATACCCACACCTCTTCGAAAACCAAGGTACGTCAAGTTTGGGGACAAACTTCTTTTAAGAAGGGGAGAAATGTGACACCCGAATGTTTTAAATTTAATATTACAATAATAAAAGAAATGAAAAAATAAATAAATAAAAATAAATATATATATATAAATATATGTATAAAGAATACAAATATATACATATATATATATATAGGTATATATACACATGTAATGACAATAATAATAACTAAATAAATAATAATAAGTAAATGCATAATAAATTGAGAATTTTATTATTAAAGAAATACGTTGTGAAACACTACACGTTAAATATTTTAGTAAGTGATAAGTGGTGATTTATAGTTGGGTAGTGAGGTTTTTAGACATGAACCTAATTTATAGTCATATATAATTCCAGGAGTCATCATGAATTACCAAAGAAGGTAATAACTTTTAAATTAATAAAATGATCAAAATAAATCTAAGTCTTAAGAGAATGGATTAGTCAATGGTCAAGTAAAGAGATAAATCAAACAAGTTAATAAATGGATGGATAAGGGTGGAACGGAGTGAATAGCAAGTTTTACACACGTTAATACGGAACCTTCTATGACTTGCTACCCACGATTTACCTTCCTATAAATAGGAAAGAGTGGCATGTTTAAGGCAACGGAAAGAAAGATAAATAGAGAGTAGAAAAGATGACGGCACGGGTGAGAATCTTGAGTGGTGGAAAGGAAGTATAAAGGAATTAATTTAAGGTGAGTTATATTATACCTTGGGTTACCAAAATGTATTTTACTGATGTTTTGACTTACAAAATCTATTTTTATACTAGTTATGTTTTGTTAGTATATTAATAAAAGTTATATTTTATAAACATTTCAGTTACGTGAATTTATTTCTGAACCCTATTTCCTTAAAAGGAAACCCATGGATATGTTTGTTTATATTTTAAAGAATAATTGATTATGACCTTATAAGCAATTATGTTTTGAAAGTACCACCATGGGAGTCCCACACCTTGGGGGACTTAAATAACCATTGGCTAGTGTTTGACCACTTTGTGGTCCAGTGTTGTCATGGATCCATTGACCTCTGTAGTGATTGTTACTTTAGTGATGTACCGTGGTTATAGTGATTATTTCAGTTTCTGACACCTAATTAATTTGTATATTCAACTCAACTCAAAATAAATATCCATGGCCATTTTGTGCCCCTACACTCATAGTATGATATTTCTCACTCTACTATGTGCTTATAGCTGTTACCCCTTTCAGGTGACGAGGTTTAGCGGGATCAAGATAGAAAATGAATCGCTATGTTATTTTGTTTTCTATCTTTTATTATTAGACTCTTGTAATACAATGAAGTTCAAGTAAACTTTGTTTTATTTCCTTTTAAATAAACAGTTGGTACCCAGTTATTTATTTTAATTTATTTAATTTATCCGCTTGCGTTGTGACTACAGAATTATCCGAATTATTTTATTTTTATCTTGTTACGACGCCGAGCCTTTGGATACCGGGTTTGGGTCGTGACAGCTTGATCAGTAACGAAGTCGACCTCAACCACTGCATGAAATATGATGATGTCATTGTACGTATAGTGCAGACATTCAAGCTATTTAGTGGGAGGTTTTACATTGGGGATAAGAACATCCAGATTTTTAAAAGCGATGTATCACTGATTTTTGGGGTAGACTGCGGCACCAAGTCGATCGACCTCTCTTATGGTGCAAAACCAACAACCGGCATCATACACCGAATGTGCAAGGATGTTAGTCGATTAAGTGCTGCCAAAATACGAGAAATTTTGAGCGAAGCATTAAAAGGCACCAAGAAACAAGACAATTAAGAGGTCGCAAGATTAGTTTGCATGTATGCATGAGTCAAGTTATTCTTTTCTACGTCCGGAGAAACAATTAGATTGGCTTTCTACTCATACATGGACCCATTAGACAACATGATCGAGTATGATTGGGCTGAGAGCATTCGGGCAACCCTTATGGGTTCATTGGGCCAAAACTGTGGAAAATCAGGACGAGTCACCGGATGTGTGATGTTGTTAATCGTAAATCTCATAAAACTTATTATATGTTTAATATGAACATTTACGGGGTCTACCCACTCTGATGTGAATGTTCACATTACTGGGCAATGGTGTGGAAGTTGACATCAGTGATGTAAACATTCACATTACTATTCAGTAATGTACAAACACACATTAGTAGACACTGGTGTAAACATTCACATCAGTGTAGATTGATGTGATGGTAGCACCAAAACAAATTTAGAACATTCACATTACTAATGTGAACATTTACATTACTAGGCAATGGTGTGGAAGTTGACATCAATAATGTGAACATTCACATTGCTGTTCAGTAATGTATAAACACACATTATTAGCCATTGGTGTAAACATTCACATCAGTATTAATTGATGTAAACATTCGCATTACTGGCCACTGGTGTAAACATTCACATCAATGTTAATTGATATGAACATTCACATTACTGGCCACTGGTGTAAACATTCATATCAATGTTAATTGATATGAACATTCACATTACTGGCCACTGGTGTAAACATTCACATCAGTGTTCATTGATGTGAACATTCACATTACTGATATTTGTTATTTGTTTCAGTACTAGTTGTGTGAGCATACAACAATCTTACAACCCCGCAACCCCAATGCCATTCCGCGATGTGTAAAGTGGGACCTCACAGCCTTACATAGCAACATGAAGTCCATATCTTTGGCTAAGCTTGGTTTAAATGAGGTAGAAGTACAACCAAAAATATTGTGCCCATTCACATAGTGAGACAAGGAACTATCTAACTAACATAATGTCTCTAACTGCAGGTATATGGCAGCGAGCTAATGGCATCTCCAACTGACGCAAAGATGTACCATCATACAAAATTGAATGTGGAGCCCAAACCTGAGATTTTGTCAAGTGCACCAACAAAGAAAGATGAAAGCAAAGACAATCAACGCAGTGACGACAGAGATGGATTTTCTGTCGTCCAATGGACTTGAATGATGTTGGACATAATATCAACCCCAGCTTTAACACCCCCAATGCTGAGAGAGGTATCATCATAGCACAACCAACTGAGCCAGACATTGTGGATGTACTTATAAAAGAAAACCAAAAAGCTTAGGGTCTTGTAAGACAATGGGAAGCGAAATACAAATAGTTGGAAGAATCATGGGAGTTGAGGGCAAGGGTGATTGCTGCCCTTGAAGCCAAACTATTTGACCAATCGGGCCCATCCAATATGAACATGGACATGAAGAATTGCATGGAGTGGAAAGATACAGAAATTCAGCGGCTGACAAAGTTAGTCATCAACTTGGAATGTGAAAAAATAATTCTTCAAGACCTTTTTGACGATCAGTCCGTCCACATTATCACTCAAGTTGAAGTACAAAAGGCTCATGACAGCCTTAAGAAGCATCCCACTGTAGCATTGGAACACGTTATCAGCCCACCATCGAGGGTAAAGTACATAAAGCAGAAGGTAAGGAAAGAACACCGGTTGGATGAGTTTGAATACCCCAACTTGCCTGGTCAAAAGAAATGGAAAGAGGGAATCGAAGAGCAATCCCATGCAGTCCAAATTGCACAAGATTTAGACAAGCATCCACGAAAAAAGCAACCAACAAAGTACAAGAAGTTAACCTTGAACAACAAATTGAAGGTTTGGGCCAACATGAGCAAACTCAACAAGCAGAAGGTCCAAAATTTGCACAAGAACGGCGGTGATGAGTAAGTGATCTTACATATCCCCAATTGAATTTTTTTTTTTTTTTGCTCATGTTCAGTGCACATACATACTTAATAAATTAGATCATTTCATAAATGTGCAATGTTGACATTAATGTTTTCTGTAATCACAATGCACAGGTTGCTAGTGTGGTGAGGGGACTCAAAGACTAAAGATGTGTATTTTGATGACATCATACACATCATCAAGGAAGAATCAATCACCAACAACGTATGGCAACCATAAATGTGTACAAAACACACACACACACACACACACACTGTAAAGACACTGCAAATAATGTACTGCCACCCCTCTGTTTCTGCAGGTGATAGATGCTTATGGTGAAATTCTACTTGAACTGCAAGGGCTAGTCAACCCAAGTTTGGAGGATTCAGCATTCATCTTTACAAGCACATGTTTGGTAACCACTAGACTTTTGGTTTGTTTATGTTTCAATAGATGTGAATGTTCATCTCAGCATTATATGCTTATATTGTTAACTTAAATGATAAGCAGATCTGAATGTTAACAACAACATAAAATGACTGATGAGAAGATTCACATTGACAGATGTGAACATTAACATCATTCGCAGTGAACATTATATGCTTAGTATGTTGTTAAGTTAAATAATACACAGATGTGAATGTTAACAACAACATAATATAACAGGTGTGAACATTCACATCCGTAATACATTGCATGACTGTTTCACAAATTAATAGATGTAAACATTCACATCATTCACATCACTAATCATTAACAGATGTGAACATTCACATCACTCACATTAACAGATGTGAACATTCACATCACTCACCATTAGCAGATGTGAACATTCACATCATTCACATCATTCACATCACTCACCATTACTAGATATGAACATTCACATCATTCACATCGAACATTGATATAAATACTCGGTACATCATTGTATGCCCTTTGTGTGCAGAAAATCATGCAAGAGTACCCCCCCACAAGAGAAATAAACTGATTAATGTACACATCAAGGAGTATCAAGGCCAGAGATTCTTAATCTTCCCAATACACGACAACTTCCACTGGACAATTGTTGTGTACGACGTGAAAGAGAATGTATGGAGGCATTATAACTCACTGCGCCCAAGAGAAGGCATACATGACCCACATATTGACAAAGCACAAATAGTGGTAAGTGGCTGACACATATAATACTTGTCATGATCTGTAATATTTGAACTTGGACGTATGCATTATGTTGGTTGGTGCCTAATATGAAATTTCATTGTTAGCAGAGGGACTACATCGAGGCTTTGGTGCACAACATTGAACCATCATCACCATTATGGACCAAATTATCAAGCCAAAATACTTCACAACCAGTCATATCAGTAGACATCTGTCCTCAGCAAGCATCAGATTCATAAGCCTAAAATCGATTTGTACACATGTTCCACAACCATTACCCACCTAAATTTCAAAATCTAACAAGAAGTTTGCATTTTCAGGGTGGATTGTGGGCCTGCAGTTTGTTACATCATGAGGGCGCATGTATACCGTGAAGACATTGTTGCCAGCCTAGATCGCTTTGAATGGTGTCAAATAAGAGACTTAGTAATACACCTTTTTCTGAACCACAGAAAGACAGTGCAATGTGAAAACCCATAGGTGGGGGGTGTCTACCTATCACTGTTACCCAAATCTGTTATCCACATTTAAGACAATTTAGTGTCAATAGATTTTACATATTGCAGCAGGCTAGCTTAATTATAAATCAAGTCTATATCACTGCTTGTACAGATATTTTTCAGTCAATATATGTATATGCATTTTCAGGCCTATTTTGCGTTGGTGATGCACATTGAAATTATATTTTCTTTTTCTTTTTTTGGACACATGACATGATGTGAATGTTCACATCACAGAATGATCATACACTTTCTTATGTTTTAAACCATACTACATGGATGTAAATATTGCTTAAAATGTTCATGTAACACAATATGACAGGTGTGAATATGATATTTATTAACACAAGTCAATATTCACATCTAATAATTTGATGATGTGAATATTCACATCATAACTTCTGATTATTTGAATGGCAGCAACGATATCATGAATATTCACATCTTATGAGTTGATAATGTGAATGGTTACATTGATGTAAACGTTCATGTCATCTACTTTGATGCTGTTAACAGTAACAAGAATGTGAAGATTCACAACACAAAAATGTTTAAAAGTTCAACCCATGTGCAATTATTCACATAATGTGATTATATTACACAAGTGTGAATGTTAACATCATGCATTCATCCAAAACACAACAACGTAAATGTCAGATTGGTACCTTAAAAAATTAAAAATAAAACACAAATCAAATACTAATGCATTATTATGTTTGCCAACGCAACGTAATCTTATTGCAACACTATGTTTGCTAACATAACACAATCTTATTTCAAAAATGAATATAAGAATCCAATCTAAAACACAATGTTGAAATGAAATGAAAAATGTACATCCTATATCGACTCCGTGCATGATTTCCGATTATGGCTCCCCAACTTATCACATCTCCCGCACCTTATTTGCTTCAATTTCTCATCCCTTGATGGGATCCTATTCTTTTTCGGCCTTCCGGGTGGTCTTTTCACAGTTGGCGGGTATATAGTGAAGTCCGTGGGATCAAAAGGCGGCTTCTCCACCGATGGTATAGGGAATATGGCACCCGAATAGGCTGCACAATATGTCTCCACATGAAAGTAATGTTCCACACAATCATTAAGATTGTAGCGACTCTTCTGAATCGCAATAACAGCATGGTCACATGGGAATCCGTTGATTTGCCATTTGAAGCAAGAACATGTACGCCTCGCAACATCAACTGTAACAGATGGTATCAAATGAACTTCAAACACATCCTCATTGACTTTGCTAACTTGCCAAGACCTGCTGTCATTGAACGAATCCATAAGCCTTGTTTCGAATGTAGGACAAATAAGCTCATTCCATTTGTTTGCTTGGTCACGCCGTGCAAACATTTGCCACATCAACTAAGTACGAATTGTGTCCACCATTTGAATGATAGGAAAATTACGTGTTTCTTTAATCCAGTTATTAAATGACTCCGCCGCATTGGATGTCATCTCCTCATAATGCATGCCCCTGCACAATATCACAAACATTGTACAATACGGAATATAACAGGTCATCACATTCACGTTGACAGATGTAAACATTAACATCATTGGCAGTGAACATTATATGCTTATTATGTTGTCAACTTAAATGATAGACATATGTGAATGTTAACAACAACAAAATATGACAGGTGTCAACATTCAAATCTGTAATACATTGCATGATTGTTTGACAAATTAACAGATGTGAACATTCACATCATTCACATCAGTCATCATTAGCAGATGTGAACATTCACATCATTTACATTGAACATGAAACACAATTGGAAGATTGTTACCATTCTAAACTGAAAATTCACATCGCTACCATTCTAAACTTGACAAATGGAACACCTTAGGAAACCCTTATTACCTGAAGTATTAATTTGCCCAGTGCTCAAGTGCCAAGTCCTTGAAAAAATTATGAGTTCGTTATTTACCCTCCTCTTTTAATTTTGCAAGCTTTTCATGGAACCCCACCACAATTGGCTCATAAGCACAGTCACACAAACTACTTACTAGGTGATCCCTGAATCTATTATCAATTTCTTTCATCTGATCTCTTAAATTGCTCTTCAAGTGTTGTAAGCAATAACTGTAATGAGCCGATGGGAACACCTTTGGCATAGCTTCTAACAGACCAAGATTACGATCCGAAATAAAGGTAATCTGGCGCTTACCATCAACAACCTTCCCAAGTTCATGCAAGAACCACGACCAATTGGCCGTGGTCTCTGAATCAACAATTGCAAATTGTAGACGTCCCCGAACGCCCCGGGAGGGTGATGTCCCGTTCCGTTCATTTTTGGGCTCACTACAGTTCGGACTCAAATTGTCACGGTTCTTAATCTGAACCAAAGAGTCCAAATCCGGCAAATCGTTTTGAGAAAATAGATTTTTGAAAGAAGTGCCAAACATGGACTGCTTTGCCAGATATAGAGTCGCCACCTAAATATTTTATTTTTGGAAAATTTAGGAAACCCTGACTCGTGCCTAAGGCCACGTGTCCGTCATCACCAAAGTTGCCTCGGCTCGGGAACTTGGGTACGATTGGGGAAGGTCACTTCGTGAGCACCCCCGTTCGCCCAATCAAAAATCGGCCTCTACTAACCATGACATCTAGTTTTGAAAACATTATGCGTTCTTATTCCGGTTATTAGCCTAGATTTACTATGTGATGCGCACAGAATACAAGTATAGACTGGATCGCCTGAATTGGAACAAAACATTTCATGTTTATTTTTGAAAGTGGTTTGCTACTCGCAAGTAGGCTTAAAATGCAGATTTTGCCACCCTCGGGTGGGCTTTAGAAAACATGACTTTGCCACTATCTAGTGGGCTTAAAACTCACAGTCAATGCATTGTTCCAATCAAAATAACCCAACCTTCACCCACAGGCATTCAGACAGGTATATCATATAAGCACATAGCCTCATGGTAAGCATGCTATCATGGCAGTCACTCACACGCATGCAAGGATGCTAAAGCATAAAACTTACCGAGTACTCCGAGCTATGTTAGAAATCCATGCATGATCCTAACTATACAGAAATGCCTAATGCAACACATGCAAAATGCAGCTAAGATAGGCTCGGCTATTCTAAACATGGCATATGAAATGCTACAGCTAACATGTATTCAACTCGGAATTGAAATACAATGCAGTGAACATGATGCGCCGAGCCCGGTGCATGCAGAACAGATGAATGGCTGCAAACATGCTATCATACTGTATGCTAATTGAAACATGCCCTAATCTAACCATCATAAGCTGGTAAATAAAAGGGAGAAAGACGTGGGGTTGGAAGACATACATCACACGCACGCACACTTATTACAATTGTGCCCTCGCTCGGAGGGTCCGAATAAATATACAGTCCCAAATAAATAATTACAGTCCGAATAAGTACAAAACCCTAATTAATTAACAAATTAATCTAGGAAAGCAGTAAATTAGCATGCAAGCTATGGACTGCCTCAGCTCTGCTCCGGATGATGGATGATGCATGCTTGAGTTGCCTTGCGCGGAAATCCATTGCGATGCCCCGGTTTGCCTCTGTTTGCAATTGTTCTCGGAATGCTGTGTAATGCTTTAGAAAGCTGTTGATCCTTGATTTGCTGCAACAGAGAGCAACAAAGGGGGGCATGGCAAAGTATTTTCACATATGTATGCATGACTACTCTTCAGGGAGTGTAGTCTTCGATCCTCATGCCACCAATCACGCATCTCGATGCATGATGGCCGAGGAGTTGATTTGCATGACTCAATATGGAATGAATGCACATGAAAACACAACAAGGCCTAGACTCCATCACGGATAATCCGGAGTGTCGGCGACAGGGAATTGAGACACGTTCCGTCACTCGGAGTACGAAACGTCCCTCGTTTCCCGTGCTTGGGTTAACTCTTATCCCAAACACAATGCAATATGCATGACATGCATGAATGCAATCCTAACATGTAACCTAGCATACACGATGCTATGAAATGGCATACACAATGCACGATGTAATAAGGCATACACAATGCTCTAACATACAACCTAGCATACGCAATGCTATGAATTGAAATGGCATACACAATGCATAATGGACTTACACCAACATGAGTGGACCTCAGCCACACTCACATCCGTAGCCATAAGATGAAAATGAGACTATCGAAATGCGTGCACACATGCACGCAAACCGAGGACCGAACCTAAGGCACCAAATGCCACTCTAACAAGGCATGGCAAGGCATGGAATATGGCATACAAGCATGCAAATTTCAGCACTGAAATATGATGCTAAATGGTCCCGAAACATGGAAAAATGGCACCCGATGCATGAGATGAACCCCGAAACTCAAAACTAGGCACATGGAATGGCTTATAGCTATACAAAACATGCATTATTTGATCATGAAGTCTAAATACAGAGCCAAGGCAGTCCCAAAATATGCACATTTCTAGTTCAAAGTGTAGCCAAAAAGTGCTAGCAAGATGGACTAAAATAACATGCAATTTTGACTAGCAAACATGGTTTACATGGCAAGTATATTAAGCATATGGAATCTCACCAAACCAACAAAAATTAGTGAACAAAACATGCCAAAATATGCCCAGATAACCACTGAAATGAAGCCAACACATGCAAAAATGATGAACTCCTTTAGAGGGCTATGCAAGGGATTCTTAAGCACATACAAGGTGGACACTTAGCATGGCATAAACAACTCTGAAAATCAAATATGGTAGTCCTAAAACTCACCAAATTGACCCTGGAAAGTGACTTCAAAGCATGCAAGATAGGGTCTCTTTGGAAGGCCTAAAAGGCCACCAAACAAGGCAAGGTGAGAGGGGGTCACCCCCCTCTGATTTTGAGGCTCAAAATAGTGTACTAGCCACTAAAAATTCACTGGATTTCAGTGGCTAGAAGGCCAAACCAAGCATGCAACAAGAGCTTAGGTGTAAGACTCAAAATAAGGGACAATCAAGCATACAAGGAAGCATATGACCTCAAACAAGAAAATGCCCTTAATCAAACATGAATATGATGTCAAAATAAGACTTTTTCCAGTTTATAAAAAATCTCAAAAGTGAACACAAATAGGTCCAATCTATCATGCAAAAATGGCCCTAAAAGAGAGATTAGAGACAAGGGACAGCAGCTGGCCCCAAATAGCAAAGAGCCCTTCAACAAAGTTGAAGAGGGGCTCAAAACAAGGCACTTTACATTTTATATTAAGTCTCGAAAATAAACACAAGTGGGGCTAAAACAACATGCAAGAAAAAGGCCTAAAAGAGGGATAAAAAGACAAGTGGTAGCAGCTGGCCTCAAACAGAGGAGATTCCTTCAAAAAAGTTGAAGAGGGGCTCAAAAAAAGATATTTTACAGTTTATGACCAAGTCCAAAACAGCTCACAAATAAGACTAAAATACCATGCAAAAATAGGCCTAAAAGAGAGATTAAACACAAAGGGTGAGGAGAAGACCTCAAACAGTAAAAAGTCCTTGATCAAACATTAAGAGGAGCTCAAAATATGACTATTTACAGTTAAGGTCGGAGCTCAAAAATGCAAGCAACAAAAGCTAAGATAGCATGCAAAATAGAACAAAAAAAGAGGGAAAAGAGACTCATCCTTGTAGCACAAGTCTTCAGCAGCTTTTGGACCAAGGAAAGGTGCTCCTAACCTCTGAAAAATAGCCTCAAGTTGCTGGAATGGAGTGTGGAGGTTGTAGGCTTGGAGGTGGTGTGTAAAGGGTGCAAGAACCTTAGGGTTTGGAGGGTTGAATGAGAGATGTAGAGGGTGTATGCATCAATGCCTCAGCTGGTTTTTTGTAACCCTTCAAAATGGTGGTAGAGTGCTGGTTTTATAAAGGGAGAGGGGCCAAAGAAAGGGGGGGAAAAATCAATTCAAATTTCCCCCCAAAAGGACAAGTCCTCGGACAGTGGGTTAAGTGGAAAACAGCTGGCACAGCTACAATATACTCATGGAGAAAAAAATGGCCGGCCAGGTTCAAAAGGTTTAGGTGGCCGGCCGACCAGGTCAAAAGGGTCAAGGTGGCCAGCCACCCCCTAGGATGAATCCCCAGAAGTTAGCTTTCCAATGCCGCAAACCTTGCATCAAAATTCCTCCTGTGGAAAAAGTTATGCCAGTTTTGGTGAAGCCGCGCAGATTCGGTCCAAACGGATTTCAACCAACCATATCTCCTCCACCCAGACTTGGCTCTAGGAGATTCTTGAGTAAAAAATGAAGCCCCGGAAATAATCTTTCCAACGGTGGTGGCCTCATACCTTAATTCCTCCTGTGCAAAGAGTTATTCCCTTTTCGGTGAAGCTGCGCAATGTTTTCTCTCCTTCCCAGATTCATGCTGAACCACTTTTGACCAAACAAGGCTGGTCGGCCATCTGATTTGCTTGTTCTTCATGTGGCCACATTGAAGCCCCGGAAGTTATCTTTCCAACGGTGCCAACCTCACATCAAAATTCCTCCTATGCAAAGAGTTATGCCCGTTTCGGTGAAGCCGCGCAGATTCGGTCCTACCCGGATTCATGCCGAACTTCTCCCAAACTAGTTTTCCTTTCTCTTCTCCTCTTTTCTTCAACTCCAAACCCCTAGACAAGGTGTTTCGAAAGATTTTTCAAAGATTTCATCTCTCTTTCATTCATTTCCACTTTGTCCTTGCTCAGTTTACCGAACAGCGCAACATTTGACAAAATGCGAGCCTCGGAACATCGTAAAAACTTTATTTCAAAAACGTTTTGAAAGAGAGGATTTTAAGGTCTAAAAATCTTTTGATCAAGATTGTTTTGGTCTAAAATCTTTCAAAAATGAACCCTAACTGATGCAAAACGAGGGTTCGGGGGCCAAAACGCGTGGCCCGAGGTCCCAAAAACTGACTATTAAGCACCGGAGGTGGCGTTCGACCACGAAGTTGGTCTCTCGGGCCACAGTGTCCCTCAAAAGGGAGGGAATAAGGTGCGTGCCAAAAACCGGAGCAAACGGAGGTGGTTAAGCGGTCCCGAACCGAGGCACACGGCCGACGGCTCCGAAAACCGGGAACCGGGCTCCAAATGGGAAAAATGGCCTACGACCACGAAACGTAGCTCACAGCCACTGAGAGATGATCTACGAGACCTCTCCCTCCCTTCGGGAAGAGAAAACGGAGAAAACGGGACCCGATTCGCAAACCGAGGCAAAGCACAAAAGAGCCCCGAAGTCCGGAGGCAAGGCTCGCAGCCGAGATTCCGCAACTTCAGAACAAGCACAATATGCAACATCACCGAGCGCTCAGTTAGTGACGTCTGAGTCTTAAGGTCGGTCAAAAATGGGGTGTCTACACAAATGCAACAGGAAACAGACCTACAACACAACACCAATACACAACTGTTCACAATATTCCAAAGTGAATAGAAAACAATATAAACGAAACAGGTCATGTGAATGTTTATATTTACATTGCCCTATTACTATTGTTATTTTTGCATTCGGGTTCGTAAACATCAATGATGTGAACATTCACATTAATGACCATTAATAATTCATTGTTGATTGTTGAGTCATTGATAATGTGAACATTCACAGTACTGTTCATTAATGGATCAACTGACATTAGTATACACTGATGTGAACATTCACATCAGTGTATAATAATGTGAATGTTCACATTACTGTCATTAGCAGACACAGATGTGAACATTCACATCAATGCATACTAATGTGAATGTTCACATTACTTATAATTTCTCAATCACTCATTTGTCCAAACTATGCTGCTCAATGTGAATATTGACATGAATAGACAGCTAAAAAAAACACTAACTATTGTTTCCGTCTTTCGCCGTTGCCGCAAGTAGCTGACCTTTGTACTTTCCTTTGAGAAATGTTTCATCTAGGAATAATAAAGGCCGACAAGCATTGAACCCAGAAATACACGCAGCGAATGACACAAAGAAACAACAAAACTGTTGACTACTCGCATCATAGTCAATATTGACATAACTCCCCGGATTGTACCGCATCACAGCATCAGAATACCACCGCAGCTGGTCAAACGATAATAAGTGATCTCCATGAATACCAGCCTTTGCTTTCTCCACACCCAACCATACGACATGGTAACTCACATCTAGCCCATAATCCCTCTTCAAAATAGTCACCACCTCACACGGCCGAGTCAATGACTTGTCCCTCACAATTTCAGATATGGTACTTGACAACAAATCCGAACAAACTTGCGAATTCTTCGATGTTCGGACATCCGTACCACAACTATGCACATCAATAAACCTCTTGATGTAGAAAAAACCATTTGCTCGTTGTGCTCTACAATGTATAGCCCACAAGCAGCCTCTCTCCTCCCGCATCGCACACACAGCAGTAACTCTTGTTGCCTCGTTCTTGAAATATGTAAACTAAAACCCACATTGGATGGCATACTTACATAAAATGTCACAAAATTCTTGTGCACCTCCAACAGACCGTTGTCCCACATGTGTAATACCATTTGCCCAAGGGACTGACAATAACACCTTCTCCTTATGGTGGCAAAATCTCCGTAGTGCATCAATTTCTTCCTCAACCCCCACACGCAGCGATCCCGAGCTACTTGACTGACCAATATCACTTTTCAACTCAACAACAACTTCTACATGTTGTACCCCCATTGATTTAGCAAGCAGTAACATGTTCTGAAATTCTTCCTCATTGTCCAAATCACACCTATTAATCCCAGGTAACCGACAGAACAATGAAATAGAACCAGCAGACAACTCCTCCCACTTTTCACACAAACAGTCCACCAAACGCGAATAACACAATGCACGGGCAACATTTATTACAGTTGTACTGCAACCATATGTACACACCAGCATCATAAAGGTATCCATCTCTTGTAAAAACACAACAATACAACAATCAACAATAATCCAAACCGATATGAACATTCACATTGTGCAAAAATTAGATGACTACGTGTACAGTTCAAGCGTTAAATCCATAATTCACATTAACAAGATGTGAATATTCACATTGATACATATACTCTGAATTATATCACCCCACACAGAGCCTCATTAAGCAAACATCAAAGTAAAGTGAGAACATCCACATTAAACTCATAATATTAACACGATATAAACATTTACATTGACACATATACTCTTAATTATATCACCCATATAGAGCCTCATTAAGCAAACATCAAAGTAAAATGTAAACATTCACATTCTTCACATAATATTAACACGATATAAACATTCACATTGGTCCATATACTCTGAATTATAGAAGATCCACATTCATCACTAATCTGATGACCTCCCCTCCACAGGATCACGATGTAAACATTCACATTGATACATACACTCTGAATTATATCACTCACACAGAGCCTCATTAAGCAAACATCAAAGTAAAATGAGAACATCCACATTCTTCACATAATATTAACAAGATGTAAACATTCACATTGATACATATACTCTGAATTATATCACCACACAGAGCTTCATTATGGATACATCAAAGTAAAATGAGAACTATACATTCTTTACATAATCTAAATGACCTCCCCTCCACAGGACCACGTATGATGCATATAATTGAAAAAACAGAGCATCCGATCCATATCAATCAAAAAACAGAGCATCTGATCCATAATACAAATCAAAACATAAAATGAACATGTATTCATAACCAAAATGATACTAACCTTAATCATGCAATCCTACAATCGTCCAGAAACTCAAAAAGAACTGCTTTGAAGTAGTTATACTCCAGAAAATGTGAGAACCGAACACCTTCAAAGTCGTCGTCTTCACTTGAAAATCACCGACCCAGACTATAACAGCAAAAATGAAACCCTAGCACATCAAAGTCTTAGAATGAGCATGCAAGATAGAAACGTATCCATTTGAATTCAAATGATGATGAAAAGCGTAAAGATAGAAACTGCCAAACTGAATCCACGAAATCACAGGAACGTGTTATGTATTAACACAGTGTATATATATATATATGGGCATAATAGTCCAGGTAAAAATATAAAATTAGAAAAATGGACTTTATGGAATAAAAAGAAAAGTATATGGGACTAATCAGGTTATAATATTCCTTTGTGGACTTAATGGGTTATAACAACTCTAAGATGGATTTATCAATAAAAATCCCATGTTTATATATTGATTGTTTGGTTAAAAATTTGTTGGCCAAATTAGGAGTCCAACCGGATTTCATGTCTTTCATATGTGGGATTGTTGTGTCTTAGAAAAATGAGGGATACAAATGATGGGATAACAATCCCATGAGATTAACTTGTAAAAAGACACTTTTACCTCCCAAATACATGTATCTTAATTTTATTTTTTAAAAATTTCTTTGGAATAACAATTTAATTTTTTCAAATGGTGGGATAAAGATTCAATTTTTTTTCACTATCATATAGACAAATGTTTAGTTTCATTATGTATTGTACTTAGTAAAATAAAATAAAATTTAAAAGTCTTAATTAAATTTAAAATAAATTTATCTAATTTTTATTGATGTTTTATTTATTTAATTTTTTAGAATTTCTAGCCAAAAATAAAATAAAATAAAAATTAAAGGTAGATTTATTATTGCTATTACTTAGTAAACAATTAAAAAATAATAAAATAATCTTTTGAGGATTTATCTTTTTTCATAATATTCTAACCAAGTATTGGATTCACTAGGATAGTCATTTTCAAACATCGAATTCTATGAGAAAACAAACATGGATACACACTATTTTTAACCAAATAGTTTAAGGATTATGTATTTAGAGTTAACCGTCCGATGGATTACAATTCCTCTGATCCAGTCCGTCCAAAGTTGACACATATTATACAATATTATTGTGAGCCAATTTTTTTTTTGGATCTCAAACATTTTCTAAATTTATTATACATATAAAAATTATTAGAGAGAAAAAATTCATAACTTTTGTCCTGTGAACCTGTCCCTAAGACTATGGATTATTTTAGTGATTAACTTTTTAAATATTTTTTTGATTTTTTATTAGATGTGTAAAAAAATAAAAATATAAATTAACTTTTATATAATAACTTTATTATTTTTTAGTTAAAATACTAAGTTGTCAAAATTAGCCTATGTCATTCTAAAAATAGTTCATTTTTATAAATATAAAATATAAATTTATTTCAACTTCTATCCACAAACGCTGTTTTTATTTACAAATTATAAACAAAAATGCTAGAAATTCAAAAAAAATTATCAAAAGTTCTACCAAATATTTTATATTATATGGGTGTAAAACACACATAGAACTCACATTATTATGTGAGTCCCACATCCCTATAAGATATTTAATAAAAATTTTACTAGAATTTTTGAATTCAATTATAAAACATCATTTCAAACAAATTAAGCATTCGTTTGGCAATGACTCTTTTAATTAGTTTTTTGGCATTTTTGATTTTTTTAGCTTGGGACTTTTTTGTTTATTTGGTATTCTTGATTGGCTTTTTTTGAGTTTTTAGCTTTGAAATGATAAATTTTTTTGGTCCTTTTGTGATATTTGACTTTTTGTGATTTTTAAATTTTTTTTATCCTTTTGTAATTTTTTAGCCTAATTCGAAAACCAAATAACCCCTAACTAACTTGGGCTCTCGCGGGAAAAGCATGGAGAGGCCCACCTAATATTATTTATTTTTTAATTATAAAAATAATGTGTATGTTTGGTTTGGTTTTGAGAGAGTAATTTTTAAAATTATTTTGGGGAGAAAGTTTAGAATTTTTTATGATTTGTTTGGTTGTGTCTTTTGAAAGTAGTTTTGGAGTTTGGGAATTTAGAATAATTTGATATTTTGTTGTAACTGAGTAGATGTGTGTGAGAAAAAAAAAGTGATTGAGAATGAGAGAGAAGAGAGAAAAAGTAATTAATTGATGTGTAAGAGAGAGAAAGTGATTTTAAAAATTATTTTGAAAAAATTACAAACCAAACAACTTTTTTAAAAAAAAAAATCTAAAATCACTCTACAAAGTCAAACCGAACCTGCCCAATAACTCTTCCAATTGGTAGTTGCATTGCAAGTAATAACACGGCATTTTCCACAACATTAATACAACCATAACTACCTAGCTGGTTTGACAAATGTAAAAAAAATTAAAAAGTCAAAAAATTACTAAGCGTGTGTTTGGGAAGCGTGGTTGAGGCTAAATTAGCCAGATCACGACAAAAGAGGCTTATTTAGCCACTTCACGACAAAGGCTCTCCAATGGGTTGGAGAGGAACCCTTATTCGGGTAAATTGACCAAAACACCCTCAAACATCCTCTGATTCATTTCGCCCAACGCCAAATCCAAACACACAACACAACCAAAAACCTAGGGCACAGACGAAGCGAAGGAGGCGATTAATGGCAACCAGCGACGACGACATCTGAGCCAAGCTTTTTGGAGGAGATTGGGCCGGAGTCATCTGCGGTAGCGAAGACGACTCGCGAACAGGTCGGCAAATCGGACGGTTAGGCCCTAACGTTGGCGGCGGCGAACAATAGACGGAACCCTCTCAAACACGACCGATCTTCAGGTAACTCTTTGAAATCGTTCTGATTTCGTAGATCTGTGTGTGTGTGTGGCCTCTGCTTACGATTCATGTCTGGAGTCCCTTTCTCTTTATACAACGTTAGGATTTTTCCCAAAATTGAAGGAAGTGCGGAATCTGTTTCTTTAAATTTTTCCATATTTTGTTTTTCCAAAGTTTTTTTTTTTTCCATTTTGGGTTCATTACAAATCTGGTTCATTACCGACCTGTTGAAGTGATTCGTCGTGCTTGGGTTCACACATTTTGGACACAGATATATATATATATATACATATATCTGTTCTTATATACAAATCTGTAACTCTGTGCATAATGAGGGCCGGACTAGGTTGAGATCCGTAAAACACTCTCTTGTTCTTTTGATTTTGTTCTTATAATTATCATTAAAAATCTGCCTTTTCTCAGATCACAATTAAAAATGAAAAATTTTGTGCTTGGGTTCACATATTTTGTTCAGATCACAATCTGATTTGGGTTCATATTCAAATCTGATTTTTTTTAGATTTGTTGATTTTGTGCTTGGGTTCACACATTTTGTTCTTATAATTATAAAAATTACAAATTTCAGATCACAAGTTCGAATTGATGTATTCACTAGCTGAATGAAATCTGATTTATGAAATTGATGTACACATTGTTCCACTGTTACTCTCTACCCATTTTTCAAATAAATTCTGAATCAAATCTGTGAATACACTTATGTTATTGGGAATGAATATCAGATTCTGGTAAAGCTCTGTTCAGATCCGTAAAACACTCTATCGTCCTTTTGATTTTTTGCTTATAATTATCAAGAAAAATCTAAAATTTCAGATCACACATTCGAATTCATGTATACAAATGCTGAATGAAATCTGAATTATCAAATTGATGTATACATTGTTCCACTGCTACTCTGTAGCCATTTCTGAAATAAATTCTTAATGAAATCTGTGAATGCATATCTGATTTTGGTGAAGCTCTGTTCAAACACATGAAAATCCATTTTCTTCCTTTGATTTTTTTCTTATAATTATCATTAAAAATGGAAAATTTCAGATCACAAGTTCGAATTGATGTATACAAATGCCACGACATGAAATATGATTTATCAAATTCATGTATACATTGTTCCACTGCTAGTCTCCAGCCATTTCTGAAATAAATTCTGAATGATATCTGTGAATGCATGTATGATTCTATTAAATACCATTTGATTTGTCATGAAATCTGAGTCTGCGAATGAATAAGGAAAACTGAAATGGGTTCTGTGATGTTTTTAGTCAATAAGGGAATAAATGTCCAATTTTGGTTAGATTTGTTGTTATACTCAAAAATGTCCAATGCTTAAGCCTGAATTTGTGTTACTTTTTTCTTATACTCATTACTCAATACTCATTACTCAATGCTCAATTCTCATTTGTAAAAAATATATTCGAGTAAAAAATATATTACAAACTAAATTTGGGAAGGAAGGTAAATATATTAAAAATATATTAACAGCATATTATAAATCATTATAAAAAATATATTTGAAATATATTACAAAATATATTTATGAGAAAAATATATTAAAAATATATTAACCAAAATATATAAAAATTAAATTAAAATATATATTACAAATTTAGATTTAAAAAATATATTTGAGTAAAAAATATATTAAACATATATTAAAAATTATATTTATTAAAAAATATATTAAACATATATTAAAAATTATATTTAAAATATATTAAAATATATATTAAAAATTTAGATTTTAAAATATACATTTGAGTAAAAAATGTATGAAAAATATATTAAAAAATGTAGTTATTAAAAAATATATTAAACATATATTCAAAAATATATTAAAATGAGTAAAAAATGTATTAAAAATATATATTAAAAATTTACATTTTAAAATATATATTTGAGTAAAAAATATATTAAACATATATTAAAAAATGTAGTCATTAAAAAATATATTAAACATATATCAAAAATTATATTAAAAATATATTAAAATATATATTAAAAATTTAGATTTTAAAATATATATTTCAGTAAAAAATATATTAAACATATATTAAAAAATGTAGTTATTAAAAAATATATTAAACATATATTCAAAAATATATTTATTATTTTTAATATATGCATTTACTCAATACTCAATGCTCAATTCTCATTACTCAATTTTTGTAACTTTTTTCTTATACTCAATACTCATTACTCAATACCACATAATCAATTCTGTTATATTTTCATGTCCACTTTTAAAAAAAAGTATAATCTTGTAAATTTGTGATATAAATAGAGTATTCTCAAATTTCAATAAACATAAACTAATTTCAATAAACTGAAGGAAGTTCATAATTTGTTTACCTATCCAATATACAAATGTGCTTAACGTATTTGGTTTACGTAGCCCTGATATATGGATAACATAAACTAATTACTTGTATGCTTCATGGTCACTTCCCAATGTTTGTAAAGCGTAGCATGGCTTCGTTTACTTCCACTGCAACTTCCAGTACATGGCCTCCCCGAATGTGTGCCTGTGGACATGGCCCCTGTATTGTTAAGATTTCCAGGTCCACCAAAAATCCAAGGCGTCCCTATTTTGTCTGTCCCCGCCCTGTGGTGAGTGACCCATTCTTTACTGGTCATAATTGTATGAACATTAACAACCCATGAAACTAATAGTTCCATAATTTGCACTCATCAGCCCTGTGTCAGTTGGATTGGTTGGTGCGAAGAACCAAGGCGAGACAACCAAGACTATGCGTCACCCAGAGACGAAATTGTCATGCAATTGCGGGCTGATGTCATAGACATTCAACAATCCTTGTGTGTCCTTAAGACCATTGTGTATGTGCTATGCATTGTCGTTGTCATTTTGTTGTGCCATATGTAAGCAACGTTACGATGCTGTCAGTATGTAGAAACACGTTAGTATGTTGTCAGTATGTTGCTAGTATGTTGGTAGTATGGTTTAGTATGACTTTAAGCTGTCTTTGCCTTCCTCCACTTCGATACGGTAGACGTATTAATAACTATCATAACTATGTCCACTACTAACTTCCATGGAACCTATGTACGTATGTTATTAATGTGCCATGGTTATATGCTGGCTAATTTAGCAACCTATCTCTCTGTTTGTTGTTATTAATGTGTAATGGCTTATGCGTGTGCATATAACAACTGAATTTGTAATGGTAATCTTTTGTAACCGTACATTAGTAATGGCTTCCACACGTACTTCTCCGCGTAACCAATCGAAAAGCAAAGGCGTTGTCACTGACAAGTCAAGCAGTCTTGAAGAGACACATAATCAGTTCAGCCACAAGGCCTCATGGGACAGTAACTCAATCCGAGTTTTCCTGTAGTTGATTGCAAACGAGATTACTAAAGGAAATCGCCCATTCCTAGTCCTCAGCCAAGCAGGGTACAAGTCGTTGGCAAGGAAATTTAAGAAAAAAACAGGAAGAAAACATGGACTGAAACAGTTGAAGAATAAGTACATGAGCTTGAAAAAAAGAGTGGCAAGCGTGGACAAAGTTGATGGATTCAAGCAAAGGAGTGTCCGGGATAGGCTTTGACTGTGACACCGGTATGTTTCAGGCACCTGAGGAGTGGTGGGACAAGATGGAATCAGTAAGTACATGTACAAACAAGTTTCATATTTGTCATTTACCAGTACATTTTTTACTTGTTTAGTTAACTTTTAATTAATTATATGAAATGTAACGTCTTCCTCTTTCATATATCTTTATTTCTGTAGATCAACAAGGTGTGTGCCAAGTTCAAGAAAAAAAACCTTGGAACATCGTGAGTTGATAGAGACGGTCTTCATGGGGGCATCAGCTACTGGGAAGCACCATTGGACCCCGGGAGAGAAACTTCCTGAAGCTGCTGATGACTCATCTGATTCAGTACATAGTTTGGGAGCCCAGCCATTTGCTGATCCGATACCCGCAGGAGTACAGGACGTGGATTCAGATTCTTCACTTGTGATACCCCTGTTCCGTAATTTGTTAATTGGTCCTTAATATGAGTATGATTATGTGTCTAATATGATTTTGTGTGCCATTATGTGAAAATATATGGTTTTGAATTTCTATCTGTTCACCGTAGGAATATCTGTTTAATTATCTGCTTTAGAAATTAAATTGAAGGCCTTATCGGCCATAGAACCCGAAATTGATTGCATCATTGTGATTGGCATAATTTTTAGAGCCTACGGTGAAGTTTAATTGAAAATTTGATTCGGACCAGATTAAATTGATTAAACTGATGAATTAGTGCCCAATTATTTATTATTATTAAATAAATGTTAGTAGGGCTTGTTGTATGAAGGCACTACACTCTCCTTTAACTCTTTTGAACTCAAAAATTTGAGATATACAATTGTGAGAGAGAGAGAGAGAGGGCCGGCCATAGTGAGAGAAAAGGAGAGAAATTGTGCAATTTTGGCTCAAAGCTTGGAAACCTTGAAGATTTTATAGATTGTGAGAATCAAGGCTCCTAGGTGAGTATCTCATGGATTTTGTTTGGAATTTGTAAATTCAAGTTTGATTAATGGCCAAGAACATGAATTAGTTTGATTATAAGGAAATTGAGTTGATTTTTGTTGAATTTGAAGTCATAGAACTCATGCATGTAGAGAGCTGCTATGGATTTCCATGTTGAGCCTAATTTGTGTAATCTATGTTGAAGTTTGATTGAAATCCATGTGTATGACCATTTCTTCACCAAATGAGTTGTGAATAATGTGTATTTCTCACATGCAAGAATAGATCATGAAAGTGTAAGCTTTGCATATTGAATTTGATGTGTTGGTGATGAATTTGGATTAATTTGAGACATGCATGTAAGTAATACAAGAAATTGAGCTCCATGATGATGTGTTTTGGTGTTTATATCATGTTAGTACAAGTATATATGAAATTGGAGCCATAATATGCAAGAAATGTGGTTAAAATGTCAAATTTGAGCTCAAGAACACAATTTGGGAAAACCCAAAAATTTGATGTCTGCTCGAGCGTGAATTTCGTGCTCCCAGTATTTTCTGCAGACCTTGATGTCCACTCGAGCGGGGAAGTTCACGCTCGAGCGGGGAGCTATGTTTGATGAACTTCAGCTCGAGCGTCCAAGTTTAAGCTCGAGCGTAGAAATGATACATCCAGTACTTTTTGCAGACATGGCGTCCGCTCGAGCGGGGAATCTCACGCTCGAGTAGGAGCCATGTAGAGAGGCCTTCCGCTCGAGCGCCAGAGTGCACGATCGAGCGTAAATTCGACCTAACCAGTACTTTTGCAGGCCTCAAGGGTCCGCTCGAGCGGGGACCCTATTTTCTAAAATTTTATTTTCGCATTCTGTGTTTCGTTTTCCGTTCTCTTTCACTTGCAAGCACTCTTAGGCATGCATTGAGCATTGTAATTGAATTTGAGATAAGAATAAAGCCTAAAGAAGAAAATGTGAATTTAAGAACGGATTGAATTGTTGGTGACCCTTTTGTGTTCATGGACTATGTAGGGTCGAGTTCCAGGGCAAGCCAACCAACCCATCACTGTGAGTAATATCTTATCGAAGATATCTGAATTATATTGTTGTCCAATTGTTTACTTCCATGTAAGTTTTATAAATTCGTTTGGTGGACAACGGTTTGAAACAAATGAATGGACCAAAGGTCGTTTTGACATAAATGAATGGACCAAAGGTCGTTTTGACACCAATGAATGGACCAAAAGTCGTTTTGACACAAATGAATGGACCAAAGGTCGTTTTGACACAAATGAATGGACCAAAGGTCGTTTTGACATGATTGAGTGGGCCAAAGGCTGTTTTGACATAATTGAGTGGGCCGAAGGCCGTTTTGACATGAATGGATGGGCCAAGGGCTGTTTTGACACGAATGGATGGGCCAGAGGCCGTTTTGACAGAAATGAAAGATAAATGGGCCCAAGGCCAGTATGTATATAAATGTTAAATTGGGCCCAAGGCCGTTTTGACAGTTACTTGACTTAAATTGTGTATATAAATGTTAAATAAAAATGTGAATTGGGCCCAAGGCCGTTCAGAGTATGTTGCTCTATACATCTTTTGTATCTTCTTATTTGATATTATTCACTGGGCTATCGCTCACACTCATTCATGTGTTTGTAGGTGAGCCAAGAGAGGTCCAGACCCAACCCCAGTGAAGTCTGTGTGAAACAACCGAGTTTTGGAGAGTCAGCCCTAGTGTCTCACGCACGAGACTCGTATTCGCCTTTCTGCTATGTTATGTTATTTTTGTTATATTGGCGAGGACTTTGCATATGTCTGTATATAGTTTTCATGGGTTGACTTAGTTTTTGGATGATCCTGTTTGTACAGAACTTATGCTACTGTGTTTCTGTTGTGAGTTATTAATGCACATATATGTTTGATTATTTGAATGTGCTATGTAAGCACAGCTCTATGGACAAAGTTTTGAACTACTTCCGTTTGGCCCCCATTAACTCTGTAAAAATACATTTGTTTTGGTTTGAGGCCGTAGGTAATCTCACGATTACTGGCCGGTTATGTCCTCAACCCACAAGGGCGGGTTCGGGTCATGACATCACTGGAGCATGTTCCGATTGAAAAGGGGAAAAGGAGAAAGACGCCATCAACAAGTGTTTCAAAGTCGAAGAAGGCAGCAAGTGGAGAGTCAGTTATTGTGGAAAGCATGAACAATCTAATAGATATGGTGCGTACGAAGAATCAGCAGGTTACGGTGAGGCACCTCACAGGCAACGAATCGCTGTACACTATTTCGGAGTGCATGCATCGCCTGACGAGTATTCCATCCCTGATTGGTACGCCGTTATTCCACTTCGCCTCGACACTTATGGATAACGCCGATTACCGGGAGGTGATGATGTGCCAGCCTGCTGACGACCACATCATTGGGTGGCTTACATAGAAGCAGCTCCAGTGTGCTGCGTCGGCGCCTTTTGCAAACCTGTTTGGGGGTCGCCGGATGTGATATAGCGGTGTTACGAGTGTTGAAGATGACTGTCATTGTCTTCCTTTTTAAAACTTTGACTTATGGTATTGTTGGCACTGTATTAAAACAGGATGGTGGTGTGTGCATGTTTTTATTCTGTCGTTTTTGTTTTTTTCTTGCTAGCTATGGTGACCAGAACTTTTAGTTAAGTGCATGGGTTGACGGAACGAAAGTATGGTTGTGCTTCGTTTTTGGGAAATGAATGGGATGCTTATGTTTTAATATTTTGTGTGGCTATTTTTTAGAAAGGGAATTACGTTTTTCTTGCTAGCTTTTGAATGCCTATATGTTGCAACTTTAATTGTTAGTTTAGTTTGCTGGCTATTTTTATGGTTGTTACCACCATGGTCCCCCTATAAAGCAGAAGTTGAACAGGTTTTCTTTTTTGTGCAATTCATATGATTATGCGTTCCTAATGACATTGGTGACGACATTACTTACATTAAAAACAATGTCGGCATTTTTTAATTGCAAACTTAAATATAATTTGAGTCAATGAATCACGTGCCAACTGATTGAAAGAGTGCCACTCTTGTAGGTTTCGCATCAACGAAGACGCGATGAATCCCTGGGATGGAAGCAACAATGATGAAATAACGGAAATGCTTAATCAAATGGCGGTCCAGGTGCAACAAGAACACAACTGCACATTTCTACAAGCATGCCAGTATGCGACAAAATGGTACAAAAAACACATGGATAAAACGCCGTGTCGCACTTCTATACTAACCGGGAATACATGGATATGCGAACTATATACGGGCCATATGGGTCGATTTGAGGAAAATGTTTGCATGCCAAAGGAAGTTTTTGCCGCATTGTGTGAGACATTAGTAAATGATTTTGGGTTACAAGTCCCGCAACGTCCATATGGCTTAGCTGTTGAAGAAAGCGTTGCAATGTTTATCCATGTGTTGAAAAGAAAGCAAAATCGGGAAATTCAAGAACGATTCCAACATTCCGGGGAGACTGTGTCTCGACACGTGCATAACGTATTAACTTCCATGAAAGAGTTCACTGTTGTTCATTGTCGGCCCACATACAGTCAGCATCATATACATCCATACGTGCGGTCTAGACGGAAATACCTACCGTTCAATGTACTCTTGAAAAACATTATTGACATATAAATAAAGAGTGTCAGTTATTTTGTTATTATTGTTAACTGGACGTGACGTATGGAAAAAACCAAACACTTGTTACCCATTTAAGCAACAAAACAATTGGGTTGGTTGCAGGACTGCATTGGTGCAATAGACGGAACACATGTAAGTGCATAGGTTATGGGGCCAGATGCGGCAACATATTTCGGTAGGAAATACTGTCACACGCAAAATATCATGGCCGCAGTCGATTTTGACATGTGCTTCATATTCATTTCGTGCGGATGGGAAGGAAGTATGCATGATAGTCGCATATTCAACGAGATACTAACAAATGACAATGTCTCCTTCCCACATCCTGACGAAGGTAACACATGGCGATGTTATTAGATTTAGGGGCCTATAAATTTTTCCTGAAACAGCGTTACTTGAAAATGACGCACAAAACAATGTTCGGTTTTGGTGTCATACATTGTTGTCATGTCTGCAGGCAAATATTATCTTGTCGATTCTGGCTATCCAAACCGGATAGGTTACTTAGCACCATTCAAAGGCCACCGCTACCACCAACAAGAATTCTGACGTAATGCACGGAACACGACGGCAAACACGCCAAGGGAATTATTTAACAAAGTGCACTCATCCCTACGCAGTGTGGTGGAACGCACTTTCGGTGCCTGGAAAAATCGATGGGGGTTTATTCGAGACATGCTTCGGTATGACTTTGCAAATGTGCAAGTTCAGTTAGTAGGTGCGTCAATGGCATTACATAATTATATACGGCGAAACACAAGTAACCCAACAACTGTTCACCCAATCTGTGACGAGGAAGAGGCTATGACAATAGTAAATGCCATACCAGAAGTTGAACATGACGAGGATGGTTTAATGGTTGGGGATGAGGACCCCCATATGGCATTGGTGCGCCTTCACATACGCGACAAATTATGTTACGTATGTAATAACGGAATGTTAGGAAATATATAATAGTCGACCTAATTTTCGTATGGTTGTAACATTACTAATGACACACGTGGAACAGACAGTATTCAAATATATTATCATGTACAATATGTATGAGTTTCCACGGGAATGTACCCCTTTCCAATTGGGGACGTGCCTAACTTTGACAAACCAAAATCCACAGGAAATTTTTTTTTCGAAAAACAAAAAAAGGTGAAACAAATAACAAAAAAAAAAGAAAAGAAAACTAATACAGAAATTGTCATGTGCGTCGTCAATTAAAAACATAAAAACAGAAGTTGAAAACAACAAAAAAACCAAAACAGACCCTCATTTTTTGTCATGTGCCACGGCAATATATGATTTTCCACTGTATTTTGAATAAATGACATAAAAAAGCGTTTTTCCAAACAAAAAACCAACCGAAATTAGTATTTGCCACGTAATTTACAAATAAATAAAACACATGAAAACTAATTTGTCAAATATAAAAACAAATTAATGTATACAAATTAAAAAATATTACAGAGACGTAAATTAAAAAAAGAACGACAAACATAGGCCTCATCCAAAAAAAAAAGGAAAAAAAGAAAGAAAAAAACAGAAATTACCATTTGCCATGTCATTTACAAATAAATAAAACGAGAGAAAATCCATTTTTAAAATATAAAAACAAATTAATGTGAGTAAATAAGAAAATGACAAAATCGTAAATTTTGAAAAAATAACAACAAAAATACGCCTCATTCAAAAACATTTTTAAAAAAAAACATGAAAACATGAATTACCATTCGCCACGTAATTTACAAATAAATGAAACACATAAATAAATAAATAAAGTTATTGTATGCCAATAAAAATAAAGAACAAGAACTAATTAATGTTAAAAAAAAAAGACAAAAACATAAATTTAAAAAAAAAAATCGAAAAATTTAAGCACAATACGCCAAATCCAAACCCAAAATAAAAAAAATTAAAAAAAAAATTTAAGCAAAATACGCCAAATCTAAACCAAAAATAAATAAATAAATAAAAATTTAAGTAAAATACGCCAAATCCAAACCCAACATAAAAAATAAAAAATAAAAACAAACAAATTAACCAAAATATGCCAAATCCAAACTGAAAATAAAAAAAAATAAAAAATAAAAAAACATTTAAGCAAAATACGCCAAATCCAAACCCAAAATAAATAAAATAAAAAATTTAAGCAAAATATGCCAAATCCAAACCCAAAATTAAAAAATTAAAAAAAAAAAGGCAAAAAGGGCAGTTTGGTAATTTAACAGGAAGACACCTAACCAAAAAGCCAAAAAGTCCTTTCCAAACCAGGCTTTTTAGCCCCAGGCTAAAATAACCAAAAAAGCTAAAAAGCCAAAAAGTCAACCCACTTCCCAAACGGAGGCTAAAAAAATTAAAAAGTTATATCTTACTATTTACTAAAAAATATATATATATATAATTGATATACAAATATTAAAATATAAATAAACTTTTTGCCCCATCAATGTCTGATGTCAAGCCAACGGCAGGGAAAGGGCAAAAAAAAAATGTTACATGTACATTCACTAAGTTTGATGGTAAAGTTAGGCCCGTGGGGGCCCACATGGATCCCGTTTTGATAATCCGAACCGTTCAAGATGTAGAACTCGTCTAGTACTATATGCTTATAAGAAATCACGTCTATCGGATATCACTAACTACATGATCAAATCAGTTTTATATAAAAATTGAATGGTGTTATAGTTAACAGTTGACAAAAAAAACTAACACGATCAGATAGCTATCGATATCCAATCAACGTGATTTTTTACAAACATATAGTTCTCAATGAGTTCTACACATTCAACGGTTTCGATTAGAAAAACGGGACCTGTGGTAGGCCCCCATGGGCCGAAAAATATCATCCATTTAAAGCCGAAAAGGAGGCAATTTTTTTCCATGTATTCACCCAGCCGGTTGATTGCCAATCCGTACGTGTGCACTACACTATTTTCTCCTATACACTTATTTATATAATTTTTTAATACACATTTTTTCATAAAAAGTCAAAAAGTTAACCCAAACCTCCATATTTTTTTCCTCAACTTCTTATTCTAAAAAGATAAAAAGTGCACTTATATAGGACACCCTAAACAATAATACTAGAGATCCCAAATAATTTATCAATCAAACCTCTCATATAGGTGTGGGTCTTTGTGTGAGTCTCACACTCATGTGAGAGATTTGGTAAAATATTTGATAGATTATTTGAAGAATAATGCTATATGTACTAATTAATATACGCTTTAGTGTACTAACAGATGATGTGACATCATGTGTATGGTTTTAGATATTTGTAACTTGTATAATAAATATGGTCAACAATAATATCATAACACTAGTTAATACAATATGTATATTAATTAGTACATATAGTACCACCGTATTAAAAAACGTTGAGCAAATTACACTAGCAATTCCTATAGTTTGGAGGTCATGTCACTTTGATCCCTGACTTTTCAATTGTGACACATTTAACCCTGAATTTTCAATCTTGTTCCAAATAAGGACAATTGAACATACCATTGTTTAATTTCAAGGTAAAATTGTCAAATTGATAAAATAGAAATTAATTTGAAAAAATAATGTGATTTTTTTTAAATATTGAAAAATTATTTCTACCTACCAAAAATAAAATTATGTAAAATTGATAAATTTTTTAGACATTTATTTATTTATTTATTTTACAAAATTGATTTTTATTATGTGTATGGATGATGATCATGTAATGGATGATTGTTAGGTTTTTAGTGTATAATCAATATATTTAATATATGAAATGTTTTCAGTTTTGGATTTTTTGATTTAATGAATTAGTTTAATAACGATATCAAGGTTGTCACCATATTTGACTGTTGGAAAAATAGAAACTAATTTAATGAAAATAAAAATAATCACCCATTACATGACCATCATCCAAACACATAATAAAATTAATTTGGTAAAAAAAAATAAATGTCTAAAAAATTTATCAGTTTTACATAATTTTATTTTTAGTTGGTAGTTTTAATTTTTAAAAATTTAAAAATATTTTTTTGACACTTATTTTTATCAAATTAGTTTATATTTTATAAAATTGATGATTTTAGCCTTGAAAAATCTAATGGTATTTTCAATTGTCCTTATTTAGAACAAAACTCAAAATTCATGATTAAATATATCACAATTAAAAAATTAGGGACCAAAGTGACACAAGTATCAAACTAAAAGGACCGTTAATGTAATTTGTCTAGAAAAATTTGCATTGATTGAAGTAGACCCCACATGGTCAGCTTGAAATCGCGATTTCTATTGCTGATATAAAATGACTCGTTGAAAAATTAATTCTGATAAAAAATCTCGTCAAAAAAATTATTTTTAAAATAAATTATAAATATAAATTTTTTAATTTATTTAAAATATAAATAGATTAATACAACCATAACTATGTTAAAAAAAGTTTGCATTAATTGAAGTAGACCCACATGGTCACCTTTGAAATCGCGATTAAATTGCTGATATGAAATGACTCGTTGAAAAATTTATTCTCATAAAAAAATCTCGTCAAAACATTTATTTTTAAAATATAAATTTATTAATACTGTACGGGAAAGGATTAAACCTTCTCGTATAATCCTATTGATCAAGTCTGTACTCTTCCGTACGACGTCGCTTTACTCCCTAAAAACACAAACGTGAGTTAGCCGGCGGGTGTGTGCCGGATACCTCTCCGATGCCTAAGTCAGCAAAAATAGACAAATAGACAAGAAACTCTGTGTATTCGGGGGTCAAAGTTGTATTACCTCTCCATAGGTGATATTATGAGCTTTTATAGGTTCCATGTGGCACAATCCTAATAGGACTCTTATTCCTTCATGCAGAGTCCTCCTATAAATCATACTCCTAAAAGATAATACTTATCCTTCAATACCCAATTCACTGTCTAAACTAAGTGAGATGGTCCTAGCTCGGTGGTATGTCCAAACGACCGAGCTAGCATTGTCATGGTATAATGATAATGTAACCGAGCTAACATTACTCATGTTACTTTTACCCCGGCGTTTTATGTGTAACATGTACCTCGGCTACGCCTGAAGACCGTGCTAACCATAGCGTACTTGGACCGAGCTACTCAACAGTAAGGTCCTGAGTAGAAGCCAAAAATACCTTGGCTCAAGATGGTTTAACCGAGCTAACTGTCACTACGCCGACCATGGTGACCGAGCTGACCACCAAGCTCTTTCGGACCGGGCTATCTGCAAGGCTCCTCTGGACCGGACTAATTACAAAGTCTTTTTACTCAGCCCTTCTTATTATGGCCCACAGAATGGCCCAGTACCCAGCTCGGCCAAATTTACATATAAATTACCCTCTCAATTGCCCCTTAATTCCATCTACGCAGCATGATAGGGATTACCTGTTATCAGCCGAGTTAAAAAACTTTATCCTCCCAACCGAGCTAAATTCACACCGTGCTACCAATCTGTCCGGTCAAAACGTCTCTTCAGTCTCTATAATCTGAATCGATTTCCATTCCAAGGACACGTGGCAGATTCTGATTAGTCCAATGCAGCTATCACGCCGCCTTCGTACTCCGCGTTTTTTTGAACAGTCCCGCTTTTTTGTCCTTCCCTCTAAACAAAACAGCATCTTCGTTTTGAATCCCTCATTTCACTATTCACCTTCTCTCTCTCTTGCTTAAGCCTCCATTTCTGCAACCACTGTTTCTTGCAAAGCTCGTGTTTGTTGCTGTTACTACCTCCATTTTCAGTGCCTCTGTCTTGAACTGGTAAGTGTTTTCGAATCTTCTTCCTTTCTGTTGATTTCGCACCTCTTTTGCAACATAAGGCATCTTTTATTTGTATGTTTTTCAAAGCACATTCCACTTTTGCATCCATATTTCTAGGAAGAACATGCAATAGAACCACTTGATTTTACGAATGAACTGAAAAATACTGTATTTGATCCAAAATCACACATCAACTGAACTAGGATACTGTTTGTTTTAGATACAAGCCTAGCCACACCCAACAACCGCACTAAAACATCACGCCATACTTGCGGTTTCCATAGGTTAGGGACATTTTGTTTCTTTTAACCGGGCTACCGAATCGTACTAGGATTGCGCAATACTATGCTAGAAAGCCTCAACCACCGACCGAGCTAAAACTTGGGGCTAAACCAGCTCCCTTATCTCAAACCGAACTGAGAATGCTACCCCAAAGGCTCAACCGAGCTAAAGCCCCTTGCTTAGACCAAGCTAAAAATTGATAGCATCTTGTGTAGCCGAGCTAGGACTTTATTTATCTTGCCCTTGTTTTCTGTAGCACGGTCCAATGATCAGTGCTTAACACCCTTCTTTTTTACTTTGCAGACTTAGGTTGGCCAGGCACTCCTCTGATTGCTCCACCGAGCTACTAGGCGCCTTTTCTTGACCGAGCTAATCCTTCAGCTAATTTATTGATAATTTAATAATTAATGGGAAAATATAGGTTTTTAGTAGACTCACCAGGGGCCATAGCCGAATTCCGTAAGGACTATCAAATTCCGAATGATGTCCACCTTTCACTAGCCGAACTAGACACCGTCCCCTGTGGAAAACAAGGCTTTGTCCCTTTTAATGTTATTTCCATCGTAGAGTGCGGTCTGCGATTCCCTGTACAACCCATTCTTTGTGAATTCCTTAGACAAACCAACCTCTGCCGTACCCAACTTTCCACCAATTCTTACTGCATAATAAACGGCATAGCCGAGCTAAATCGTCGGGCTGGCCTTAATCTCGGTTTTGCCGAGCTCTTCCATCAATACTCCATAAGGTCGGCTGAAGATGGCTGGGTTTATTATCTTAGAATAAGGCGCCGTCGTGAAAAGATAATAAAAAATACCCCGGATAAAGATGTGAATGATGACGATTTCTTCTAGGTATCTGGAAATTTTGAGGACCAACAAGCCCAGATCCCTGGCGACAGAATAAACTGGAACAAGGATGTAGCCGGTAGGATTACCTCGGTTCGCTTCCATGCTTTTCTTTACTTCGGTTTTCTTATCTCGCACCGTTCTAACTGTTGTCTTCCTTAATGCAGATTTGGACTTTCTCAAGTCCCAATATAGTTACCCCAACTTGGATATACTACGTGCCGCGCTGCGATATCCAAACAGAAATTGGACCGAACTGCTAAATTTTGAGCCGACCTATCGTTACAGCGGCAGATGAAAGGCCAAGGTAACTGATTTTTTGTTGGAAGCCTCTCCTGAACTAGACCCATCCTTGCCTCAAATCAATCTGATCCCTTTAACCGCTAAGCAAGAGATGGCCAAGAAACGAGCTGTGAGGGCCCTCCTGACCAAAACAAACCAACCCGAGGTACCACCAGCCGGTCAGACTTAGGAGACCGTGGTGGCCCTTCCATCCCATCAACCCTCATCATCTCGTCCAAACAAGCGTGCTCGGACTTCCACAACCGAGCCACACCTTGTTGATGAAGAAGATACCATCCTTCCGCCAAGCCCTCCACCGAGCCCACAACCGGAGCGCTCTGACCGAGCTAGCTCTTCCAAGTGGGCTCCAAAGATCACTTTTCAAAACCGTGCTATCACAGATTCTGACTTAGTGGTCGCAGAAAAAGACCACTTGATGGCATTCAACCTGGCTAAAAGTGTTTGCCTTCCAGCCGACATGAGGTATCACGACCACCTAACCGAGCTGAAGGCCCTTCGTTCGTCCACAAAATCAATGGTGTTGGTAAGTTGCCCCTTTGCTTATTTTTTCAAAAAAAAAATTATAACTTTCAGCTCGGTTTTATTGAAAAGTGTTTTACCATCCTTTTGCAGGCCATACAGAAAAACTACATCGCTCACAAGCGAGTGTTGGAACTTCGAAAAACCACCAGGCAGGCCATGGCCGAGGCAAATAAAAAGGCGGCCGAGCTAAAAAAGTCCCAACAAAAGATGGCCGAGCTAGAGACCGAGGTAGCTCGGCTCACCGGGCTAGTTACCTCGGCTGATGCTGCTAAACAAAAGGCCCTTGCCGTGATAAAAGATAAATACTTGCGCAAGCTGGCCAAGCTCGATGGCAAAAAGAGTGCGGAGATCGCCGAACTGAAGAAGAAGGCGGAAGACGGAGAGGACCGGGGTTACAAGGAGGGGGAGGCCACTTACATGAAGCAATGCGAGGCGGCCAAAGACCTTTTCTTTAAATGTGGATGGAGGGCAGCCATTTCGCAGCTCGGTCACGGCCCCGAGACCGAGGTCTTCAACCCTCCTTCATATTTCATACCGAGCTCAATAATGGAGTACGCTGCCGCCGTACAGCAACAGTTTCTTCAAGAGGAGGAGGATGAAGATGCTGCTCCAAAAGAAACTGAGGCTAACAATGCCCCAGTCGTTGATGATCCTGCCATTCAGTCAGCTCAGATGGAGCCGCCGGTGGAAGACCTGACAACCGAGCTACCAACTGAAACCGGGCTCCGGGCTAAACTGGATGCTGATCTTGACGACTTGTTTGCTTGACTTTGTATTTTCTTCTCTCTACTTTTGGAAAAGAAACTATAACCGGGCTAAAGTTTTTTGCATGTTTAATGAAATCTTCTTTTGTTGCAACTGTTATTTCAGCTTAACTTCCATGCTTGTTTTTACTTTCCTAATATAATCTGAGTGAAGTATAACATTTTTCGGCCGAGATATTTATCCCGGTCTTAACCTTGTAATCTAGCTGGCCATACCTGCCAACCTCTTTAGCCTTGATCCTTATCTCGGCTAAAGAACAATAAGCGTTGGTTTTTCCAGCCAACCACTCTTCAGCCTAGGTCCTTACTTCTGCTGAAGAGTACTAAGTGTTGGTTTTTCCGGCCAACTTCTTCAGCCTAGATCCTTATCTCGCTGAAGAACAATAAGTGTTGGTTTTTCCAACCAACCACTCTTCAGCCTAGATCCTTACTTTGGCTGAAGAGTACTAAGTGTTTGTTTTTTCCGGCCAACTTTTTCAGTCTAGATCCTTATCTCGGCTGAAGAACAATAAGTGTTGGTTTTTCCAGCCAACCTCTAAGTTGGTTATTTCTGCCAATCTAGAGTAGAGTGTTTGGTTATTCCGACCAAACGTCCTGCAGCCTGGATCCTTATCATGGACTTAGGAAAGGTGTTGATTTTTCCAGCCAATCTCTAAGTTGGTTATTTCTGCCAACCTAGAATAGAGTGTTTGGTTATTCCGACCAAACGTTCTGCAGCCTGGATCCTTATCCTGGGCTTAGGAGGGGTGATGGTTTTTCCAGCCAACCTCTAAGTTGGTTATTTTTGTCAACCTAGAGTAGAGTGTTTGGTTATTCCGACCAAACGTCCTGCAACCTGGATCCTTATCCTGGGCTTAGGAGGGATGTTGGTTATTCCAGCCAACTTCGTCAATACTGATCCTAATCTTAGCTGAAGAGAGTGCAAAGTTGGTTATTCCGGCCAACTATGCTTTCAGTGTGCCTAACTCACTAAAACAATCTTTTACAGAAGGAAACAACTATACTGAAAAGAAACTACTTGTTTTATTGAGAAAGAAAGAAAAAATTACAAATACTTGAAAGAAAAGCTAAAATAAAATAGTTTGAGATTGACAGTGTTCCATAGCCTGGGAATGGCTTTGCTGTCTTTATCTTCCAAGTGGTATGCCCATTTTCCTGCTAATCCAACCACCTTGTAAGGCCCTAACTTGCCATCTCCGGGTACCAAGGTGTTTCCCATCACTTTGCATAGTACCCAATCTCCGATTTTGAATTGTCTTGGATGTACTGTTTTGTTATACTTTCTAGATAACTCCTGATGGTACAAGGCAATGTGAACCAGTGCTCTTTCTCTTCTTTCTTCCGCAAGATCGAGCTCCAATGCTATGACTTCTCCATTTAAGTCTGGATCAAAATTTTCACTTCTAATTGTGGGGAGGCCAACTTCTAGTGGGATTACTGCTTCCATGCCATAGGCCAAGGAAAATGGTGTTTCGCTAGTAGACCGCCGAGGTGTGGTACGGTAAGCCCATAAAACGTGGGGAAGTTCCTCAGCCCACTTGCCCTTTGCTTTCTCTAATCTTTTCTTCAATCCATCCAAGACCACTTTGTTTGATGCTTCTGCTTGGCCATTTGCTTGGGGGTATGCCGGTGTAAAGTTGTAGAATTCTATCTTGTATTCCACACAAAAGCCTCTAAAGATTCTGCCATCGAACTGAGTGCTGTTGTCCGATATTAGAGCTTTTGGTATGCCGAACCGAGTGATGAGATTCTGCCAGACGAACTTTTTCACATCTTTCTCCTTGATCGATGCCAATGCTTCTGCCTCCACCCACTTTGTGAAGTAATATGTTGCTGCAAGAAAGAACTTTCTGTTGCCGGGTGCCGTTGGAAGTGGTCCTACTATGTCCAAGCCCTACATTGCAAAGGGCCATAGGCTTGTCAATGGTAGGAGTTCTCTGGCTAGCTGATGTATTTGGTGTGCGAACTTCTGACATTTCTTGCACTTCTTGACATACTTCTCTGAATCTACTTACATGTATAGCCACCAATATCCTTGCGAAATTGCTCTGTAGGCCAATGATCTTCCTCCTTAATGGCTTCTGCATACGCCTTCGTGTATTTCGAACAAGAATGCTTTCACTTTGCTGGGGTGGACACACTTTAGGTAAGGTCCTGTGAAGGATTTCTTGTACAATGCCATTGATGGGGAGAGCCAAAAGCGTTGTGACTTTGCTCTTATTTTGTTTGCCTCTTTCTTTTCTTCCGGTAAGACGCCGTCTTTAGGAACAGTATGATGGGATCCATCCACGACGGGCCTAGTTCAGCGCAACATACCTCTTCTACTTCGGGTTCTTCAATGCTTGGTCTTGGTAGGTAGTCAATCAGCAATGGATGAGGGATGGAGGTATCTGCCATTGAAGCAAAGCCTGCCAGTTCGTCCGCTCTACTGTTTTCTTCCTTGCCGATCTGCTCTATCCGCACTACTTCAAATTTCTTGATCTCTTTTCTGACTAACTCTTGGTACTTAGCCATCCTGTCATCCTTTGCCTCGTAGTCACCTGAAATTTGGTTTACCACCAGCTGCGAGTCACTGTAAACCATTAGCTCGGTGGCTTTCATGTAGGATACTGATTTTAAGCCTGCCAGAAGTGCTTCATATTCCGCTTCGTTGTTTGATGCTGAGAAGCCAAGGTTGACTGCTTGCTCCACCACTAATCCGTCTGGTGAGATGAGGACTATGCCCAGTCCTGCTCCGTGCCTGTTGGACGCTCCATCCACGAAGAGCTTCCACATCTCTCCAACGAACAGTTTCCAGTAAGTGGAGGGATCAGATGATGCCTTGGGATCAAGAGTGTTGCTGGAGTTTTCTTCAAGGTCCATGTTTGCTGTTTGCCCCTCGCTATCTGATTGTACCAAGTCTTTATTTGTTGGTGAGTCTTGGCTTGGTGTAGCATGGTTCGCTTCTTTCTCCCTTACTTTACTCTGGTCTGCCTTAGGGTCTGACTGGGTATCCTGCACCAGGGGTTGCGCTATTCCGGCGCCATCTTCCAACCCTAGTTCGGTTGTATCAGTCAGGTCAACTGGGCAGATATGATGACTTCCTAGGGTGAATTCTGCGACAAAGTCTGCCAAGGCTTGGGCTTTTACCGCAGTTCTGGGTTGGAACTTGATGTCAAACTTTCCCAACTCTACTGCCCACTTTAGGATTCGCCTAGAAAAGTTTGCCCTCTCAAACAAAGCTTTTAATGGAAAGGCTGTGAGGATGACTATGGTGTAGGCGTGAAAGTAATGCGACAATTTCCTTGAGGCCATTATCAAGGCTAGGGCCAGTTTTTCCAGTGGTAAGTACCTTGTTTCTGCGCCTAGTAATGTCTTGCTGACATAAAAGATGAGCAGATGTTGGATTCCTTCCGCTCGGACCAACACTGCGCTAATTGCGTGCTGTGAAACTGCCAGGTACAGAAAGAGTTCTTCTCTAGGTATCGGGGTTACAAGCAGTGGTGGAGAAGACATATATTCTTTCAAGCTTTCTAGAGCGCGGTCGCATTCTTCGTCCCACTCGAACTTGGTTTTCAATGCTTGAAAAAATGGTCAACATCGGTCTGACGACCGGCTTATAAACCGGTTAAGTGCAGCTGCCATGCCTGTGAGATACTGCACTTGTTTTACTAAGTTGGGCCTCTCCAGATCCTGAATTGCTTTAATCTGAGAGGGGTCTGCCTCAATACCTCGGTTGGTCACCAAGAAGCCCAGGAATTTGCCAGATCCTACACCGAACGCACATTTGGACGCATTAAGGCGCAGCTTGTGCTTTTTCAGGATCTAAAACATCTCACCTAGGTCCTTGAGATGGTTATTCTCATCCTTGCTCTTGACCACCATGTCGTCGATGTAAGCCTCCATTGTTCTGCCTAACAATGGTTCAAACATCTTGGTGACCATCCGTTGGAATTTTGCCCCTGCGTGCTTTAGGCCAAAGGGTATGACCTTGTAGCAGTACAGTCCTCTTGGTGTTGTAAAAGATGTGACCTCCTGGTCTGGTTCATACATAGCGATCTGATGGTAGCCTCTGTATGCATCAAGAAAGCTAAGTCGGTTGTGCCCCGCCGTTAGGTCTACCAGTTGGTCTATCCGGGGTAGGGGGAAGCTATCTTTTAGGCATGCTTTGTTGACTGTTTTGCAGTCTACGCAGACACGCCATTTTCCATTTTTCTTTGGCACCACCACTGTATTAGAGATCCATCTGGGGTAGTGCACCTCTCTGATAGCTCCTGCCTCTAGCAGGTTTCCTACTTCTTCCTCCACTATCTCAGCGTGGTGGAGCGCCGATCTGCGAGTGCGCTGGATGATTGGTCTGGCGGTTGGGTAGACGTTCAATTGGTGACGGATGAAGCTTGGGTCAATGCCAGGCATATCATACGGCGTCCAGGCAAACACTTCGATGTTAGAGGTCAAGAATTCCATGACCTCTATTCTCTCAATGCTGGACATAGATGAGCCAAGCAAAAAGAACTTATCCGAGTTCTTTTCATCTATTCTTACCTGTACCAAGTCTTCCACTGCCTTCTGTTCAGCAGCTTTGCCAACATCCGCGAATAATTCATTGCTCTCTAGTTCTTCTACCATCTGTACAAACCCCTTGGCAGCTCGGCTGCCATTTACTGTGACGAAGCATTGCTTGGACATAATTTGGTCTCCATAGACCTCTTCAATTACTCCGGCTTCGTTGGGGAACCGCATTACTTGATGGTAGGTTGATGCTACTGATCGCATGGCATGCAGCCATGTTCTTCCTAAGATGATGTTATAAGTGGAGGGGACTTTCAATACCCAGAATTCCACTTATTTCGTCATACTTCCTGCTCTGACTGGGAGGATTATCTTGCCAACTGGCCACTCTGGCATTGAGTTGAATCCGATCAAGGGAGATACGGCTGGTGCCAAGTCCTTGTCCTTCAGTTTTAATTGTTTGAAGGTTTCGTAGTACATTATCTCGCATGAGCTCCCTTGGTCAATCAAAATTCGCTTGATGTCATAATCCTTGACACGGAGAGTGCCGACCAATGCATCATTGTGAGGGCAATATATCCTTGCCAAGTCTTTGTCCGAAAAAGACATGACGTTTGTGGCCTCTGTTCTCCCCTTTTTAATGGTAGGTTGTGCACTTAATACCTCCCTCAAGTGCTCAGCCTTCTTTATCACGCCTTGAGGTGGGGCATCAATCGGCATTCCGTCTGGGTGATCGTGGTTTTGGGGGGCTGGCTGTGTCCCTCCTTCTATGTACTGGTCCAAGCGCCCGGCTGCCACTAACTCCTCCAGGTGCTGTCTCAACGGTGTGCAATTTTCAGTGCGGTGTCCTTTTTCCTTATGGAAGGTGCACCGAGATCTTTCGTCATAGTCCTTTTGCGCTTCTCCTAACATAGCTGGCCACCTGACGAAAGGTTCATCACGTATCTCACTAAGAATCCGATAGATCGATTTTTTGAATACTGTGGTAATGGCTGTGCGGACCCTCAACCATCTTTTATCTTGGTCCTCTCCGTTGTCCCGCCTGCCTCGTCCGTTTCTGCTTGGACGTTCTACTGTGTTGACTTTTGCCGAAGTCTTTTTATCTGGTATTACGGTTGTACCAGACTTTGTTTTAGCACGGGCACCATCCTCTTCTACCCGAATGTGCTGGTGTACCCTCTCCATTAAGGCTTCCATTGTGAGGGGGGGCGTCATGGTAATTGAGTCCCTCAGTTTGTTTCCGACTGGAAGACCTCTTTTGTATTGTGCGATGGCGAGATTGGTAGGCAGTCCCCTATCTGGTTAAACGTCTCCCAGTAGGGACTGTTGTAGGATCTCAATGTTTCCTTGTCGCCCATGTCAATGGAGAGTAGCTGATCGATCTCCACTGGGGTCTTGGTGTTCGTTTTGAACCTTGTCACGAACCCCTCTGCCAATTGTGCCCAGGAGGCTATGCTGCCTTCTGGTAGCCTTTCGAACCAGGTTAAACCTAGGTCGCCAAGGCTTGATGGGAATAGGATGTACATTAAAGCCTCGTTTCGTTGGTAAACTGCCATGACCTGGCGAAAGTGGCTTAAGTGCGAGTAGGGGTCTGTCTTCCCCTCATACGTAGTAAATTTGGGCTGAAGGAAGCCGGAAGGTAGGGGCGCGTTCTCAATTACTGGAACGAACGGCGAGGTCTGCAGTCTTGCTAAGGCTTTATCTGTCGGTTCGTAAGCAGGGCGCGCTATTGGCATTCCTACCTCGACGCTTCCATGCGTCCGAGGAGCCAACCGCTGAAGGGCTGAGACTCTACACGGGTCGCGCGCCCTGGTATCCTCTTTCCAACGTGCCCTTTCTTCTAGCACAGTTCGTAAGTCAGACGATCTAGGCAATTCTGTCTGCCTGGATGATGTCTAGTGTGTGTGCGACAGCCGATAGGTGCTTCCCTCAGTGTATGACCTCTCGGTTCTCGTTCTCTCAGACCTGGAGTAACGAGTCCTATAAGTCCTGGATTGAGTATCGCCTATTCTGAGGCTTCTACTCTCTGCTTGTGACGGTGTGGTATGCCTACCATGATCCTCCGAGTGGTGAGGGGGCGTGTTGCCTTTGCGCCTCTCTCCTATCACCACCCATTTTCCCTTGATTTGGCATTTCATAGCCTCCATGTCCGCCGCCATCTTCCTTATCAGTTCATTCTGCTCTTTTACGTGATCCTCCAATACTTGAGGGTCGATTTTTTCGCCTCTACCTTTCAGGACTTTGAGAGCGACAAGGGTTGTGGTTCCGCCTCCCGTTTGCATCCCTCCGGGGGTTCTGTCCCTGGGGCTCTAAGTCCGCCATGGGAGGGATAGGAGGCAAACCTTCTCGCCTTCCACCCCCCTCTGGGGTTTGTCCGTCAATGGCGAACTGCGGCAACTCTTCAATGTGCGCCATTGCTTCTAATTAGCAAGGAAAACTTGATCAAGAGGTTTTGTTCTTTCTGTTATTCCCACAGACGACGCCAATTGTACGGGAAAGGAATAAACCTTCTCATGTAATCCTATTGATCAAGTCTGCACTCCTCCGTACGACATACTCCCTGAAAACACAAACGTGAGCTAGCCGGCGGGTGTGTGCCAGATACCTCTCCGATGCCTAAGTCAGCAAAAATAGACAAATAGACAAGAAGCTCTGTGTATTCGGGGGTCAAAGTTGTGTTACCTCTCCATAGATGATATTATGAGCTTTTATAGGTTCCATGTGGCATAGGACTCTTATTCCTCCATGCAGAGTCCTCCTAGGAATCATACTCCTGAAAGATAATGCTTATCCTTCAACACCCCCCTCACTGCCTAAACCAAGTGAGATGGTCCTAGCTCGGTGGTATGTCCAAACGACCGAGCTAGCATTGCCATGGTATAATGATAATGTAACCGAGCTAACAATACTCATGTTACTTTTACCCCGGCGTTTTATGTATAACATGTACCTCCGCTACGCTTGAAGACTGTGCTAACCATAGCGTACTTGGACCGAGCTACTCAACAATAAGGTCCTGAGTAGAAGCCAAAAATATCTCGGCTCAAGATGGTTTGACCGAGCTAACTGTCACCGCGCCGACCATGGTGACCGAGCCAACCACCAAGCTCTTTCAGACCGGGCTATCTGCAAGGCTCCTCTGGACCGGACTAATTACAAGGCCCTTTTACTCAGCCCTTCTTACTGTGGCCCACAGAATGGCCCAGTACCCAACTCGACCAAACTTACATATAAATTACCCTCTCAAATACAATCATAACTATCTTTAAAAAGTTTGCATTGATTGAAGTAGACCCTACATGGTCAGCTTGAAATCACGATTTAAATTGCAGATATGAAATGACTCATTGAAAAATTTATTCTGATAAAAAATCTCGTCAAAAAAATTTATTTTTAAAATAAGGGCAAATTATATATACCCCTCGAGATTTAGTAAAATTACAGATATCCCTTAAAGTTTGAGAAATTATAGATATCCCCTGAAGGTACTATTTGCATAACAAATCATGGGGCAAATTGTTATGAAAATATAAACCTCAAGAGGTAATTTGTTATGAAAATATAAACCTCAGGAGGGTATCTGTAATTTCTGAAACCTCAGGGGATATCTGTAATTTAGCTAAACCTCGAGGGAGGTATATGTAATTTGACATTAAAATAAATTATAAATATATTTTTTAAAATTTGTTTAAAATATAAATGTGAGTAAAGAAAACCTTTCATATTCAACCTTCATTTAGGATGTGGGTTGACTTTTTAGTTTTTTAACTTTTGATTATCTTAGTTTGGTATTAAAAAATTTCGTTTAGGATAAACTTTTTGATTTTTTTAATTTTTGTGAAAGAAAAAATAAACTAATTATGATTTAAATATAATATTTTATCTTATTAAATTAAAAAATCTATTTTATTTTTTTATGACTAAAATAGCCCAACCTAACTCCAACCATCATGTCAAACATAGCCTCATTGGAACAATTTTGGTCCAAGTTTGGACTTATGGGAAAGATTTACAAAATCTAAAAAATAGTGGTAGATGAAGAGCAAATCATGTTTGGAATTAATAAAAATTTTATTCGAAATAAGAGAATTCTATTTCTTAGTGTCTGTTTGGGAAGATGGTTTGTGGCTAAAATAGTTACAAAAGACAAAATAGGCTATTTTAGCCACAACAAATAAAACATTACATCCAACCAATAATCATTACACTCTTCTCTCACAAAAAAAGTCAAAAAAGTCAAAAAGCTAAAAAGCCCTTCCCAAACCAAACTTTTTAACCCAGGCTAAAATAGCCAAAAAAGTTAAAAAGCTAACCAACTTCCCAAACCAACCCTTAGATACGTATTTAGATCGGCATTATGATTTCACTAGTAACACTTTCAGAGCTGGTTTGGAAAGAAAAAGTCTTGACATTTATTGGTTAAAATAGTTACAAAAAAATAAAATAAATTAAAAGTTAATAAGATAAAATATCACATTCAAATCATAATCATTTCATTTTTTCTCTTACAAAAGTCAAGAAAGTCAAAAAAATCCATCTCAAACGAAACTTTTTAATCTCAGACTAAAATACCCAAAAAATCAAAAATCTAAAAATTCAACTCACATCCCAAACGAACCCTTAATATCTCATTCCGATCGCAACAAAGGGATTTTAGCGAATGTCACTTATTAACTATTTAAGCTAAAAAATGTTATTTTTTTATTTTAATTTGTTTAATTGACATTTGAGATAAAAATAAAAAAAAATAAAAAAAATAGAATCCTTTATATTTGGCAATTGTTATAAAAATCATTCATTTTCTTAATGTTTTTGTCTGTTGTTAAAAAAAAAAAATTGTATTAAAAAAATTTATTATTTAAGTCCTTATAGTTTAGAAGGATATAATTTTTTTTTTATAAAATTTAAAACTAAAAATGACAAAAAAATAATAAAAATATAAACTTATAATAGCGATTAATAATTTGAATACGTGTATTTAATGACATATTATGACACATCATTATGATACATGTGAATATTGATTTCATTGTAATGTAATAACATAATTTAAAAAAGAATTTAAATTTAAAATTTTATTTAATAATTTAAGAAAAGATGCATAAATTAAAAAATAAATATTGATCTTATACTTGTAACATAATTCAAAGAAGAATCTAAATTTAAAATTTTATTTTAAGAAAATAAAATTAATTAATAAACCAATCATATTGTGACACATATTAACAAAAATTAAATCAAAAAAAAATAAAAATTTTAACTTTAAACTTTAATAAGATGACAGTTTTACAATTATAATAGTATACAAATTTTGTATAAGGTTTTGAAATTCTCATAATATCTCTTCTTAAAAGTATTTTTTTTGTAAAATATATAAATAATGTCAATGTCATTCTTATTGCTCCTAAATACAAAAATTATGAACTAATTATAATAATTTTAAATGTTTATTTTGAAACTTACAAATCATAAGATAGATCACTATAATTTTAAATTTATATTGTGTCAATTTTAAATTTAAATTAATATACTGATTTCCATATTTAGGGATCCACAAATTTAAATTTTAAAATGAATTAATATACTTTTTATTTTTTAAAAAATTTGATATACTTTTCATTTGAAAGTCATAAATCAAAGGATATTTATTTTTATTTTTATTTTTTGTTGGATTAAGAGCTAACCAATAGAAATTTTTTTTAATTTTTAAAAATTAAAAATTAGGAAATTTGGAGCTCTTTAAAGCCTTGTGAGTTAATTTCCCTTTTGCTTATGTAATATATATTTCTAATTCTAATTAGTTTCAGGCTCGAAATAAGAAGAAAAAAAAAATTTATAAGTTCTTAGGTACTGTTTGGTAACACTTATATTTTCAGTTTTCTATTTATATTTACAAAAATTTTAAAAACTCAAATAAAAACTTGTTTGGTAAAATTTTTGATTTATAAATCAGTGGTCTCAGTTTATAAATTTAGGCAAAAAATGTAAACTCAAAAAAGATGTTTCCGTTTTGAGTTTTGAATTTTTTTTTTTTACCACCCAACACTAGCCACCACCCGCCACCACCGTCTTCCGCCACCACCCACCACCCACCACCACCACTCACCACCCACCACCCACCTGCCACCACCACCCACTTGCCACCCACTACCCATCACCCACCTGCCACCCACTCGCCACCACCACCCACCCCTCGCCGCCACCACCACCACCACCACCACCACCACCACTCACCACCCACCTGCCATCCACCCGCCACTACCCACCATCCGCCACTACCATCCACCGCCCGCCACCACCACCTGCCACCTACTCGCCACCATCACTCACCACCCACCTGCCACCACCATCCACCACTCGCCACCATCAACCACCACCCACCCGCCACCACCACCCACCACCATCACCCACCACCCACCCGCCACCCATCTGCTGCCACCACCACCACCACCACCACCCATCATCCGCCACCCACCTGCCACCACCACCCCCCACCCGCCACCACCACCACCACCACCACCACCCACTCGCTACCACCCACCATCACCACCCGCCACCTACCCACCCACCATCACCACCCGCCACCTACCCGCCATCACCACCCACTCCCCGCCACCTGCCACCCACCCGCCACCGTCACCCACCCACCGTCACCCACCCACCCACCCACCACCACCACCTGCCACCACCTGCGATCCGCCATCCACCCGCCACCACCACCACCCACCACCACCACCACCACCACCCGCCCACCACCACCCGCTACCCACCACCCACCGTCACCACTTTCCACCACCGTCTTTCGTCACTACTTGCCACCACTTGCCATTTCTCACTCTTTTTTATATTTTTAAATTTTTTTAAACATTTTATCAATTACCAAACGCGTTTGTAGTTTATGTTTTTCTAAAAATAAACAAAAAATAAACAAAAATCAGTTTATAAATTTTTTGTAAATATAAACTGAAAACGTAAACGTTACCAAACAAACATCGCTCTCCTTTTGAAATCCAACTTCTAAAAAGATTAGCATATGTTGTTTGATTTGGTTTTAAATTATTTTTAAAATTAAAAATTAATTTAATGAAAAAATAAGAAATACTCATCATTTCTATATAATTTTATCTTTTTAAACTCTAAAAATAATTTATAAAAATTCAAAAATATCTTTTTAGTATTTATTTTTGTTAAATTATTTTCTACTTTTTCACAAAAAAAAAAAAAAAAAGAAAGAAAGAAAAAAGAAAAAATCAAAATAAAACCAAACAAATTTCACGAGATACCACACAGTATTTAAGAATTGTGAGTGCTTTGGGTTGAGAAAAATCAGAGGGGGGTTTTTTGTGGGAATAATAAAACAGTTCTCCGATCAGTGGAAGCCAGAAATATGATTTGACAACAAAACTCCGGATGAGGCCGCGGCGGAGGAAGGTGGCCTAGCATGGAGTGAAGGTTGAATTGCAGCTTCTCAACTGGGAATTAGCTACAGTTACTGAAAATCTATGTTGTTTCTCTAGGCTTAATGCAATACACACGGGATCCTAAATGTTGTACTTCAAGACCAGCATTCTCACACCCGTTGAAGAAAAGTGACTCGTCCTCTTTTCCAATTCTGCGTCTCCAACTCATTAAAAATGCCGGGCAGGGCAGCCCCAAGCACTTTTCTGTTGCAAAAAGTAAAAAATAATCAGTAAATTGATCAACTTGATGTCTCTGCTATATATAAAAATGACGAAATTAGATAGAATTTACCTCCATTCTGTTCATTATTCCTCAGAGAAACTAATTCATTAAGTTTAGGCTTGTAAGATTTGAGAAGAAAGGATAGAGTCTTTATTAGATTAGCATACTGTTTCACATCTACAAGCAGCAAGGAAAAAAGGAACTTTAAATAAAAAATCAAAATATATATATATATGCATTTAAATAGAAAATTTGCATTTAAATGGGAACAACTCAAGATAATTGCATTTTCATGGAGGCGTAAGTGAATCTGTGTCCGAAACAAGTGAAAGAAGCGACATGGGACACAACTCTTGCTCCAACTTGCACCTCCATGGAAGGCAGAATTACAAACTTAAACGCCAAACTTAAAAGCTAATTTTGATTTCAAGAGCCATAATCACTCATTTAGAGGAAATGGATGAAGAAGTAAAAACGTACTAGGAAACCAAAGAAAGGACCTCATTTCTAGTGACATAAAGTTCCTTAATACTCCTCAAAAGAGATTGCAACTTTTGAGGCCAATCTTGGAGCCAAAATATCAATCGTTCTAGAAGAAAGGTCAACAACCTAGATACATCAACAGACTGCCAAGGATCTCCTTTTATTTGCAGCCCACCTAATGACAGCAAGATTGAGAGAAAAATATATACATGATGTTGTTTCTAAAATTATAGCTCGTTTCTCCAGACTTCCTATATCCATTAATGTCTTTCCATTAACAATCGACTGATGAAAATATGTCTGACATACTGGTGTATTGAGTCAAAGTCAGATTGCCTATTCATAGTAAAGTACATTTCCAAATGTTCAGAAGCCAATTTCAGATTAGGAACTTACACAATAAAATATCGCTAGCAATAACCAGATCCCAATCTGGGTCAGCAGATGGAAAGGCATCCCCCCATGAATCTGAAAACATAAATGCATACTACGTTTGTCATCATATTTTACGAAAAAAGTTAAAAGACATACAAATGAGGGATCTACTATAGCTATCATGTCACATTGTTCATTCCCTAAAAGTCTAATTTTACGATGAAAAATACAAAAAAAATTCCACCAATCATGAGAATGAAGGTCAAAGGCATCAAATCTTATTGATAGTCCTCACCAATATTTTCTTGGATCTATCTTCCTTACCGTATGAAAGAGAAAAAGAACTCACGCTTAATGTGAGGAAGGACGGGAGAAATTCCATTAACTCTACAATTATGAGCTATGTTCTCTGCAATTTCTTGATCATCATAGTCTGAGGTAGTGATGTCAAGTTGAAATGATTTTCTCAAAAAAATGGCCAAAGCTCCAGTTCCACTGGCATAGAATACAAGAGTGAACATCAGGAATATAATTACATATATGAAAATACTCAAACTAACTCAAAATTCTGTACTCACATATCAGTCCTGTACACACTCAGATACAAGGATGATAAAAATGACCAAGCAACATAAAATAATTGAAAAGGGACGACTAAGTGCAAGAAAAACAACTTGACATGCCTGCCCAATTCAATGGTGCGCCGTCCTTCTACCCATGACCTGTGTTGAAGTAACCATTCTGCAAATGAAAATGTCCCTGGCCAAAGTAAATTAGCATTCAACTCGTGAAAAGAAAATTCTCGAATTAGCAACTCCTGCAGATAAGCCAATAACATATGATGTTATAACACACCTAATAAATATGCATCAAAGATCAAGAAACAAACCATTTTGCTAGAGAGAACAAGCACATCAAAAAATAAGGCTAAACCCTAAGATTGATAAACAAATTATCAAGAAAATCGCAGAAGACAAGTTGTGTAGTTCATCATAAGATGGTTCATTTCTAGAAAATCACCAAGATAACACCTTTGGTTGTCCAGATAATCAAAATTATGAAGGCCTAATATTTGATAACTCAATCAATTTGTTCTAATAGACTAACATAGTATAGTATAGTATAGTCATTTGGGTTCTGTATCAAAATTTTGAATTGAGAATCAAACGAAAAACAGTTGGAGAAATCATTCAAAATGTTACGCAAACAAATTATTAGAAACTAATATAAACTAACAAAAATCAAGAGAATTAGCATTGGAAACACAGATAAATCATACAAATATTAAGCAATTGATTAAAATTTAGGGCAAAACGTGATTACACTAACCATTCCAGGAAATTGGTGCCTTCTCTCCGCGTAGCTCTGATGGGTCTCCATCGTTTCCTCATCTGCAAACCACACCGTGTATTTGTCGATATGATACTGAGCATGCTAGAGAGACAGAGACAGAGACAGAGACAGAGACAGAGACAGAGAGTTACCGGTAGAGCTGCCATCGTTGTCGGCGAAAAGCGAAGATGGGGAGAAGATAGCAAAATCCATCTCTCTGCTTCTGCTTCTGCTTCTGCTTCTGCTTTACTAGACCTAATTGAACAGGGCATGTGGCTTGCCGGTTGGCAAATGAGATCCAAAAAAAAAAAACCGCAAAAAATAAATAAGTTAATATAATAAAATCTTACATTTAAATTATAATTATTTTTTTATAAAAATGTCAAAAAAAAAAAATTAAATGGAATTAATTTAGGTCCATTTTGACAATTAAGGAAAAAAAAAACTAATTTATTGGCTTATTTAAGTCATAATTTTTCTATATTTTTTGTATATTTTTTTCAAAAAAAAAAAAAGCCAATAAATTATAATAAAATAAAATAAAATAAACCATTTCTTAAAATAGGCCTTAGCCAGATTAAATTAGTCAAAAAGTTAGGCTAAAAAAATTCTTCCCAAATGAATCCTAATATTGGCTTTTTTTGGCTTATTGGTTTTTTATTTTAAAAATGTAAAAATAAAAATAAATAAATAAATAGAGAGCTGATGTCATCCAAATAAATCAATAAACTGACTTTTCTTCCAAAAGTGTTTTTTTGCCTATAGCATAAGCCGGTTTTTTTAAGAAACCTGAGTTTAAATAAAAAATAAAAAATAAAAAATAAAAAAATTGTTAATGTGAGTAGTTTTGAATTTATTTTTTAAACTTGTATTTTTAAAAAAGACTTCCGGCTCGAAGTTATATTTTGAAGACAAGAATTAAAAAAATTCACAATAAATTTATTAAATTCGTTTCTCAAAACATTTATTTTCAAAACAAACTGTAAATCTGAAGTCCTATAATCAACTTTACAAAATAATACTACAAATTTAAAAAATAAATTCAAAACTGTTGCGTTTGAAAATTATTTTCAAAATGGCATGAATTTGATTTTTTTTTTTTTTTTTAATACTCCAGCAGCAACAGTGATTTTATTGCCTAGGCCAAACGAATGATCAAGAATGAGGCATACTTGTGTTTTGCTTGGGGGCTGTAATAGTTTTTAAATTATGAGACACAATCAACCCTCTCGAGTTGAAAACCATTTTTCTTAATTGATTCTTTAGTTTTGTATTTGTAAATATCAAATTATTCACATTTTTGTTATGTCCTCATTCATACGCACTGGTTTTAACCAAAAAACAAAAAAAAAGTATTCCCGACTTACTAGATAATTTCTGCATGAATTGGGTATGGCAGGGTCAATATACTTTATGAAACGAGACTGTCAGTATATTTGACGATGAGTAAACTGCTAGTTGAAAAGCACAATGCACTTGACCACTCTGAAATTCATCTGATGAACTTGGTCAATACAAAACTCATCTCATTAATATAAATCCATCATCCAAACATATCACATGATGCAAAGCTCCAACATACAAACTGTTTAAGCTTTTCAGGGGTTTTATTTCTTTAACCTTTACAAAACAAATAATTAAAGCACGCATGAATCATGAACTGATTAGTCAAGAAATTTTGATTTTCATTCACTATATAAATACATCAAGGGTAGTCCTCAAACTAGTCCCCACGCATGCCAAAGATAAACAAACAAAGGCATAATACATACAAAAGGTGGGGAAACAAGAAAAACACAAGTAGCACAACTCTTTCTATTTTGTAGTAATCAAAGTTTAACTCGGATGAGGTCTGTCTACTTTCTCTAGACAACAACATCGAACAAATCTCTAGGCCATACATGCATCCGACCTAAATCATTCACAATAATTTGTGCAACTGCAGATTCCGTAAGTAAGATCAAGTTAGATGCATACTCTCTTCAAGGCAATACATGCTTCAAGTGGAAAGCTGGAATCTGCCGCTTGGTTTTTTTCTTTTCCATCCCTGAAAAATTACAAAACTAACAGAAATGAGCCTTCAGGTTCAAGCTACCTAAAAGAAAGACAAAAGACGCGTAAACTTACAAAGGCAGCATATAAAACAAACGTCAGTCCGGCCAAGGCAATGAACGCTATTTGGAACACATTATACCTGCAATACGGTTATGTACAACTGGATGAGTATTTTATGTCTAATATTGATCAGAAGTTCATGAGAAGAGTTGTGACTGACTTGTATAAATATTTGATTCCACGAAGAGATTGCAATGTGTGACCGAATATTTCCTGTGCAGCAGTAGCTTGAGCATAGTATGCAAATGATGTTGCACAGAACTGAATCACACTGAAAAACAGCAAAACCAACAACGATCACTATCAAACACGAAACCAAGGAATTATATTCCCGGGACGGACGGAGAAGCAAAACTATAAACGAGATGTCAGCAAGGTGACCAACTTCTGCAATGTCTAATATAATGCATAATTAAAATTTAATTGATATGTTATATTCATTTTTTTTTTTCCCTTCAGCCTGTAATTCAATCAATGTCTCCAACCAGAAAGAAAAAAATAGGTACATAAGGATGCAAAACCCAAACAAATTGGTGGCAACAGAACTCAAAACTATAAGAAACAGGATTTTTTTCTTGAAAAGTAAATAATTCTAATAAAAGGCATAAGAAACAAGACGTAACATTTTAATACTACAAGGCTATAACTATTGATTTAAAGTACATGCAGGTCAAGTGCAGGTTGAACTCTCAATGTCATTTGTCAGTTTTTTATTTTATTTTTTATGGGGCATATATCGTGATTAAATCCCTAGCTGTGCACATGTTCCAACTTCAATATGTAAATAAAGTGTGTCGAGAATCCAAGATTCCAACCTGATGGAGCAAAGGAGAATGAGTCCCACATTAAAAAGAAAGGAGTTCATCAGAGTGGCTCCCCACCTGTGATATGGATCAATTATTAGCAATCACAGGAAGCATCAGAAGCACAATGAAATAATAAGATGAGAAAAAATATGCCGACATGACAAAGTTCATTACTTCATGGGATGGATTGTTATGAAAACTAATCTCATGCCAAGCATCATTGCCCCAGCAATCACGGCAAGTAGAAGGTAGAAGCAGAAGAATGCAAAGGCTGCAGTTCCCAGAAGACCTGGTGAAGTGGCAAATAGGGATCTCAAGTTAATGTTATGACTCATGAAGCAAAAAGGAAATGAAAGAAAAAAACATGCTTAAAATTTTTATAATACCCCAGACGTCATCCAACTTGATGAAAACCCCATTTAGGAAAGGAGAAAGAGGAGGGCTAATCAATAGATATATCACAATATGTGCAATCCATGCCACTGAAACAATCAACCTATCAAACAAGCAGCCAAGAAGAAGTCAGATTTAATATACCCCATAGACACAGAACAGAAACAAAAATATCACGAGAATAGTGGTGTGAAGTAAGGTACAGGAGAAACGCATATGATAAAACATAGAGAAGGCAAATACAATCAACATGAAAGAGATGTAGATCATCATATATTTACCCAACAATAATATCCCCATAAGAAATATAATACTTCATACACATCAAAGCAAGCTCCCTATCCCCAAATACATTGCGTTTAAAATTAAAGGCCAGAACAAATAACTAGAGACTAAACATCATCCATACGTTATCCATAAGAAATGTTTTTAAATTCTTTTTTCTTTTCTTTTTTTTTCTTTTTTTTTTTTTTGGTGTGATAACACAATTTTCATCTAAAATTTTCTGCAGAGACCCCAAAAAATGACAGTTTCAAGGAAATCAAAATAACATTTTGTTTGTCAAAGTCACAATTAATGATATGCATAAAATTCACACTTACCCTAAAACCCCCAACACTAGTTTGGCCAAGTATCCAAGAACAGTCATGGCCCATGCAGTCTCCGCCTGAATGAATCAAGCAGCAAAGTCAGGAGACAAAATCAGATCTCTCTTCTTTTTCTTTTTTTTCAAATAGAAATTAGTTTGACAAAAAGAAACATCAAAAATAATATTTTCAGATTTTTAAAAATTACTTCCACACCCAAAAAAAGATAAAACCATATAAAAATGACTAGTGTTTTTTTATTTTTTCATTTCTTTCATCAAATTAGTTTTTAGTTTTATTGAAATTTTTTCAGAAGACATTCTCAAAAACTGCTTTTGAAAAAATGTGCAGTCAGCACATTAAAAAATTTCAAACCATCACCTTTTCACCTTGAGGGTACATCTCTTCTAAAGCCTTTACATCTTCTTCCAGAAGAAGCAACTCCTACAAGTTTAAGAATAAGTCAGTACCCAATTCCAATCTATCTAACCATGGATACATAGACAAGTCAACCAACAATGTAAACTTCAAATTTCATAAAAAATGATGTAATTTCTACAAACCCTAAACGGCCCCTAAGCATATAATAGCAATTGGAAAATAGCAGGAAACCTTGTAATTGTAGTTATCAATTGTTATGTCTTAAATGAAAACAATTTTGTAGTTGGATCATGATTCATGACATTAATTTCTGATGTAAACATTTTAACGGAAGAAAAGAAGCTTTTACAGATCTCAGAAATGATATTCAAATTCAACAAATTGTATCTTAGACCCTACATCATCTGTAAAACCAACTTTGGGCTGAAGTACACCAAATTATAAGATGTACCAATTTTCTTGCTATGTCTTAAGGTGGACTTAAACCATGCACCTTCCCTTTTAGCCATGGCAAGGCACCCTTCAGCTAACAATACTGATAAACGTTAATACCTTTTCTACTGCCTTTACATTTTTACGCCACTTCCTTCCCTTTGAGCCACTCTTTTCCTCCTGACGAAGCGCATCAGCTGCTTTCTTCAATTCTCTTGCCTTCTTACCTAGTTCAGTTGCTTCCTACAAATTATCGAGTCAATTGCCTATAATCAACTCAAACATGCAAATAACCATTACGTTGATACAGAAGGCATAAGTAGGTAATTTTATATGGATACATAAAGCACGATGCAAAAGGTACCTTAATATACTGTGAACGAGTGATAACAGCTTTTGGACGCCGAAAGAATGAAAAGATAAGTCCCAATGGCAGACAAGCAATGCCCACACCGCCAAATATCTGGGTAGGACAACAAGAGCTCAATAGCAAAATACAATATTCTTTGAAAACAGACGTATTGTTGGTTCAATAATATCCAGATCTAACAGGTCATTTTGAACCAGAAAGATAACTTGTATCTTTCCATTAGAACCATATTGCCTTAATTTCCATAAATTTTGGTTTGGATAATAACAATATAGTCTTATTTTTTGTAAAACCTGACATAAAATCCCATATGTGGTGAACGATCATTTTGATCTTATATATTCTCCGTTAGACATAATTCAAACATGAAACAACACCCATTGCTACCATATTACCATCACGATTCTACAATAAATTAATATAAAAGGCAGCAATCACACTTTCACATTGCTTTTACAATATAGGTAAGTATGAGAAGAAACAACCATGCCAAATAGCACTTAAATATAGGTTCAATTTCCTTCAAATTGCTTCTGTAAAATAGTTAAATATGAAATAAAACTCTGAACATTATAAAACAGCTTAAAAATTTGCAAGATTGACATACAGTGAAGAGAACAGATCCAACAATAGTAGCAAGAGCAACAACATATTCTGGGAATGTAGTGCGCATAGTCCATGTTGTCTCTGATGAAGCACTTGCAGAATATGCAGAACACTGGAAAGTAAGAGAATAATCTTGAGAATGTTTATCATATGTTATTCATGCTGAAGCAGTCTAAGCAAAATCTAAAGCCAGTAAATGTAATTATTTTCTTCACCTGGTGTACGCCACTTCCACCAATACATTGTTGACTGCTGGAGAAGTCCCATGTACTGGGAAAGGAAGCAGTTTCTGAAGAGAGGTGCCTGACAGTAAAGTCGACTTTTCCAACAAGTCCTGGTACAATCAAACAAAAAGAAAAAGTAATACACAGCTTATAAGTCCATGAAAAATATAAAAATATATATATATTAGACTAAAATCCAACAACAGGCATTGGACCAAAAAGACTTCCCTTCCTGGTTTACCAACAGTATCTAAACTAGAAAAAATGAAAGGGCAGAAGAACATAATGAAACAAGCAACCCACTTGACTAGAGACTAGAGAAATCCCACCACGCTAGGGTCACATAAAGTAAGATGTCTTCCCAGCCACTCATAGATGCTACTTACTCTCCACAAATATATTCAATCTCACACATAACATACAAGATCTTCAATGAGCTACCTCTGCAATATCCTTTGATTATGTTTAATGTCATCAAATAAAAATAAAAGAAAGGTGCTCTTTCTAAGCAATAGTTGGAGATTTTTTCACATGGTCAATAAAATGTACAAGTATTCTCATGATGGATAACATTTAAGTTGAGAAAAGATTCTCCCTTATCCATTTCCTACTTTATCATGGAGTTGTGGGAAAGGTATGATCTTGTTATTGACCTTGTTTGGGGTGACTTGGGTCTTACCTAGATCAGTGGTGGAAGTTCTTCAAATGTATGAAACATTGACAGCCTGAGCTTAGTATGTAATGTTACATTGAGCCAAAAAAAGAAAAGGGAATTATTTCAAGAACTGATGGGAATCAATTGTCAATTAAAGAGTAACATCTTAGGATTATTGTTTAGTTGTGTTGGGTGAAGATTAAAAACGAGAGCAAAAATCCTTTACTTGAGATTTTCTGGACTTTTTGAGGCATCTGTAGTTGGGTCACTGGATGCTTTGGTTAATTTAGGTTCTAAGGTTTGGTTTTGGTGTGCAGCATACATACATGGATTTTGGCCACCCTTTTGGCATTGAATTCCTATTTATCAAAAAAAGAAATTCCAATAATAAAAATTCTTTTTTTCTCATAAAGAAATGAAAATAAAGGATACTCCAACAATGAAATTACAGCTTAAAAGGGATTGCAGTACTGAAACCATAATAAAACACGGAGATGGAATCTCTAGTTACGATTAAAAATAGGAGAAATTTCAATTCAATGTAAGCTTTCAAAAAAAAAAAATCAGAAGTGCTAAACTTTATACACATTAATAATTAAAATCATAAACTTTTTCATGATTCTGTAATAATTTTCTGGTAGTAACACTGATAGGTAATTTCCCCTTGAGAATAAACCATAATTTAGCACCCGTGATGATTAAAAAACAGCTGAATTCACACAAAGGGAATTACACCCAAGCAAGGTTCTGAAAAGCGGTTGTGGTCGCCGTAACGGTGGCGGTGACGCGGCTGTGGTTGGGGGGTGTAAAGGCCGTAGTGTAACGGTTGCGGTAACCGAAACCGTGAATTTTTTTATTTTTCGCACAATTTGAAAAAAACTTACCGATACGCATATTTTTTTTCCATGATCATATTTATTGGGTTAAAAATAAATATTGATCAATTTTTGTAAATTTTTAAGTATGATCCAATATATTTCATATTTTTAAATCACTATAAGCTGAGTTTTTTACATTTTATTTTAATAATTAATGACTTTATATTTTACAAAAAATTAATCACTAACTATTATATATAAGATAAATAATGACAAAAGTAAGAGAATAAATAAGAGCATAAATATATATATATATACATATTTTAACCAAGTCAAATAGATAATGACCACACTTATTATTATTATTATTTTCAAACAATATATAGATAGACACACACAAACAAAATGGTTTAGTGATATCAGCTGCATAGAATAGCATAGGTCTTATAGTTTCAACAAATCAATAACATATTCTTCATCTTCTCTCTTATCTCTCTATCTCTTGCTCCGCTATTTTCTCTCTTTATCTTCCCTCTTCTCTCTATCCCTCTTCCCCCATTTTCAGCTTTTTTTGTGTGTGTTTTTTCAAAAGAAACAGTTTGAAACCATTACGTAACGGTGCATAACAGGCCGTTATGGCTGTTACGGCACTGTTACGACCGTTACGGCAGCCGCTACGACCGACACACCTGTGAATCTCAATCACACTGCAAAAGCGGCCGTAATGGGTGGCGGTAACCGCCAAAACTGTTACGTAACGGCGTTACGTAACGATTGCAGCCGCTTTTTAAAAGCTTGCACCCAAGCAACCAAATTGATATATTTAGATCAAATTTTTCATTTAATTTGATTCCAAATTCGAGTAAAAAGCTTGATTTGATATGAACTACTCCAATCCTTTCATCAAATGTTCATCAAAATATTTTTAAAAATTACTTTCTCATCCCAAATTTCAAACAAGGTTGTTAAAATCGGGATCCTACGTTGGATCGTTGGAGGTGTTTATAGGATCGGATCGTAGAATCGGATCGAGGATCGTAAGATCCTACCGAAAAAGACAAATTACATAATAATTTAATTTAAATAAATATTTCTTATAAAGTATACACAAAATGAGCCTATATTCTATTAAAAAGAAGTGAATATATTGTGAAAAATACAATACTCCATGTAAAATGTACATATAATATTATACAATAGAAAACTCGATGGTAAAAGTTTTGTATTTCATCAAAAAAGAAGGTGAAGAAGAAGAAGAAGAATTCTATAACAAAATACTTTACAATCTACAATAATGCATAAAAAGTTAAGAAAAAATACTTAACAAAGTTGGATATGAAAATAGATTAAGAACTCAAAAAGTAGCTTAGTCGAATGATAAGGTTTGTCGTTAGCATCCTTGGTGGAGCGGATTTGAGTCACAAAAATAATCTCTCCAAAAATTGGGATAAAGTTGCAATCATCTTACCCTCCTTAGACTCCGCTAAAGCTAAGTTTGTTTTTCCGACTATTTAATTTTCTTAAATTACCGCAATATTTAAATGTTTGTTTCCTAATTTGTTTTTCTTAGTCTATTTGATTCAATACTACTTAATTTTTATTATTTATTTTGACTACATAAATTGGTATTTAGACAACAAACATAAAATTTACAATAAAATATGTCATACAATACAAAACAAGGCTTGTAAATTGGATCGGATATGATCGGATTCGGATCGGGATTCTACGATCCTATAAGATCCCACTACCAGAATCACAAGATCCTACCTATAAGGAGTTTTTTACACGATCCGGATCGATTGTACTCAAATGGATCGTAAGATCGTAGGATCGTAAGATCCGGATCGGGATTCTGATAACCATGATTTCAAATTTCATCAATTTTGGTGAAAAAAACCTAGCTCCAATCCTTCATCTTTTAACAATTTCATCGAACTTAAGTGTAAAAAGGCTTGGTTGGAAACCTGGTGAAAGGTTTGGTTTATCCTTGATTAGATGAAAATTTTGCTTCTTCTTGATTTAATACAAGTTTGATGAAAGGATTGTACCTTATTTTCACCAAAATTTTCATCAAATTTAAATTTGATGAAGAATTTGGTGAAGGATTGGAGAATTACATATGAATTCCACAATTTAGGTCATTCCAAATCTGACTTATTCTCACTCCATGGTTAAGTAATCTGTCAATATTGAAGAAAACTAACCGTATAAAATTCCGAGCACCAGACCGCAAACTATAGCTGTAGTTCCCACCCACAACAATGCGCTTTTAATCCTTTTACCAATAGTCCTGCATCAAAAAAACAAAAACAAAATCAAAATCAAAATCAAAATCAAAATCAAAATTCCACACACACACTGACATTTCAATGATGATAATCAAAATCAAAATAAAAAAAACACTAGAAATGTATACTGACTTGTCCTGATCGCCTTCGTAGTAGAACATAGCGAAAGGTATGACGAAGAAGACGAGAACAGCATCGAGAATGTAGACAGCGAGCCACAGAGACTTCATAGGCAAAGTGAGATTACAAGCGCCATTGTAAATGGCGTGCTGACAAGCCTGGCGATTGGCGACATCGGCGGGTAACATGAGGATGGAGATGGCGGCGACAGAGAGCCCCAAAACGACGACGAATTTGGGGAAGTAGGCCTGGTTTGCGTCGTCCGGGTGCTGGAAGTTGATGAGGAGGTAGACATTGAAGAAGAAAACCAGGACGCATACGACTATGGCGACGATCACCAGAGCGAGGTTGAAATCGCCCATTTGTGAACTCTCGATTCGAATCAATCAAAATCGATTCGAATCGAAATCGATTTCAGAAGCTTTTAGGGTTTTCACGGCGGTGGAGATTTTCGACGCTTCTCAGATCTGGTTTTCGGAGGTGCTTTCAAAAGAAGAGAGAGAGAGAGAGAGGTGGTGGTTTGAGTTTTTGCCGTGTGGTTGAAATTACGATTTTGCCCTTGATAAAATAAATTTTGCGCGGATAAATATGGGGGCTGGAGATAGAAATTCGAAGTTCTAGGACACACACACCAGCCTGGCAAAATGGAAAAATTTCAACGCTTTTTAGACTTGTCTGAGGAAACGACGCCGCATAACAAGTACTATTGTTTTTTATAATTACATATTTCTAAATATAATTAAGGTTAATTACACTTTTTACTGGCTCAAATTCCACTTTAATTTTTATAGTTTTAAATTGAATAATTTAATCTATACCTTTGAAGTTTAAGGGTTGTTTGGAATGATCTAAAGCCACTTTTGGGAATAGGAGAAAAACGCCAGGTTGGCGTTTTGGAGCAAAACGCAGGTTGCGTTTTTTTGTTCATTTGGAAAGTGCTAAAATTAGGTTTAAAAATTACGTAATTGCCTTCAAATTTTATATTTTGTATAAATGGCTAAAATGTAATTTTTTAAGTTGAGTGAGGGTATTTTAGTCATTTTAGTGTGATGTGACACCATAAATAAATATTAATCAAAAAAAAAATAACTTTTTACCAACTTCCCAAATCACTCTAAAAAATCTTGGTTAAAAGTAAAAAAGTTGATTTTTACCACCTTCCCAAAATAGGCCTAAATAAGTGCACTTTTTGTCTTTTTACGAAAAGATGTACAGAAAAGTAGAGAGGTGATGTGATGGAAAAAAGATAAAAGATAAAAAGATGGGTTATATAGGGGATGCCAAACCACCCCTTAATTTTAATTTAATCAATTCATCTGATTGGGAGGTTAAATTAACAATTATAGAACACTTACTAATTTTTAAAAAATTTCGATTTGATTTCTCTATCTAAATTATATGGTACAATTAATAAAAAAATTTAAACGAAAATACTAAATTAAAACTAACCTTAAAGTTCAAATTAAAACTTTAAAAGCTAATATTAATTTGAGTTAGACTATAAAAATGAAATGTGTAATTAACTCATAAATTATTACCTTCACTCTTGAAATTTAATTCATCCTTCTAATTTTTATTTTGGAATTTTGCTTTTTTATGGAGTTGGTGAGAAGGATATTAAAATGTTTAAATTTCTAATTAATTTTAATAGGGTGATTATAAGTCCTTTTTGTCTCTGCCCTAATCATTATAATTATGTATATATTTTAAAATTTAATCATATAAATTGAAACAAGTGAAGTATCATGCCCTCCAGCGGGTTGATTGTACGGTAAAGACCAAATTTAAAGCATCATGGCAATTTTAAAGTCTAACAAGAATGTTGTTTGGTTTAACTTATTATAAATTAAAAGTTAAAATTAAAAAGTAAAAATTAAAAGTATTTTTTTTTAATTTTTAAATAATTAATTTTTTTCAACTTATTTAAACTATTCCTACTTAAAAAATTATAAACAAAAACTATACTAAACAATCAAATACAAATTTTTAAATTAAAATACGCTATAATCAACCCTATATTCACACCAAACACCCCAAAGTAGTCAAATTTCATGGAATAGTAGCAACTCGCACTTTGGTTTTGTTGTGCGCAGAGGTCAATTTTTGGAACATTGGTGTCCACGTGGCACAAGACATGATTCTCACAAACATCTATAGAGATAATTTTTTTTTTTAAAAAAGTAAGATAATTAAAATTAATATAAATAATTTATAAATGCATACATAAATAATGATAAAATATAAATAATATCATGTTTTATTCATATAATTAATAAATTACTGATGAAAGAAAAATTAAAATTTTAATAAAATTTAGTTCTCATTTGGCAAATATTTTGGGGCTAAAAAGGCACAAAGAGACAAAATAGGCTATATAGGATAATAAAATAAAATGACACATCTAAATCATAATCATTACACTTTTTTTCTTACAAAAGTCGAAAAAAAATTAAAACAAAAATCAAATAAGGCTAAAAAAGTCTCAACACAAAAAAAAATTGACTACCATAACTATTGTCAAACGAAATTTTAATATAATTATGTTAAGTTTGTATAACTCAATCAATGTTCTTTAAATCTTGAAGGAGGTTATAATAATTTATCGTTCAAAATTTAAAAATTCCGAGTGCATGTTATCATGTGACTAGGGCCAAGTTTGGGAAGTTTAGAATAAGTGCACTTTTTGACTTTTCTTGTATTATGTGTAGAAAAAGTAGAGAGGAGATGTTGATTGATGTGACCCAAAAAAGATAAAAAGATGAAATAAGTGCACTTATATTGGGTACCCAAACAAGGCCCTAGACACAAACATTTAACTCGCTTGAGAAAGTTGTCACTGATTATGTGATCAGAATTTGTCCATATAAGAGAAACTCTAATATTACTCTTTAATTTTTCAATAATTAAACTACAAAAGAAATATGCTCAATATCTTATGCAACTGATTTTTTTATTTTTTTTTAATGTACGTACTTTAACATTATTATTTATTTTATTAATCTATTGATCCAAAACTATTTAAAGAGTTTCTTAAACTTCCCAATATAACTAATCTGAAATTTTTATAATTAGGCCAAATTTATCTATTAGATTTCAAAAATTCTAGGTCTAAATTTCTTAAGGGCTTAGGCCTCGTTTGTGAATAAATTATTTTAGTAATTTTTTGATTTTTTTGTTAAAATATGAGATTAAAAAATTAGTATTTTGAAATGATTTTTTGATTTTTTATGACAAAATATGTAAAAAATAGAGAGAAAATATAATTTTTAATTTTTTGATATAAATTGTTAACTTTTTATTTTTTTAGTGACTTTTTAACTTTTAGGCTAAAATACTGAGTTGCCAAACGAGACCTTAGTTCATGTGGGTTCAATTCTCTTTAGAAATAGTTGAATTAAAGAGGTAAACACTTAACCTTATACCAAAAGTGAAGAAATTAACTCACATATGTACTAATTTAATAACTAACAATTAAAATAAAACAAATAAAAAAAATTAACTACAACAGCTAATGTGGCTGCACGTTGCTCATAGTTCTAAGGCCCCATTTGTTTTTGAGTGTAATGGATGGGAGGGTGTGAAACAAAGTATAACGTAGCGGAATAAAAATTATGGTCATACCTTTAGAACAGAGTCTGTGAAGAAAGGATCTCGTGGGTAAATCACGTGTTTCCTGAATCTGATCAATCAACCCAGCAATGGAGTGATATTACAATAGTGAATATCACCCACACAAATCACAGTGCAAATGGCTTTGATCGTTGGTTTTTGGGAGAGAGTCAGTATATGGGAAAAAGCTCAAACATACGTTGTTTTTCTCTTAATCACCCATATCCCATATTGTCAGATATATAATATGTTTATCTCATTTATCCATATCAGTTATATGAGATAATATAAGATATATCATCTATCCATATCAATTATATGATAGATAGATATATATATATATCCTGAGTAGTTATCCAAATAGGTTTTGAATTTGAATTCAAAACCCATTTGGATAAGGTTCAAAAGATTCAAAGGGTCATGCTACATGGGCGCCCATTTCTAACATCTCTCATTCGCACATGGGTTGGCATGACACTGCCACATCTCTATCTCAATCTCCCCAAAAATGAACAATCTCATACTAGCTAATGCACCGTGCGACCGCTGAGAACACCTGCATGTGGGAGCTCTATACTAGAAACTCAATATGAGTCAGCATATAGACATCAACCCAAAAAGAACAGAAATAGTGTCTCATGTACCCAGACCCATCTAGCTACATCAGTCCAAAAGCATCTCTAATCCCTCAAAGAGCATGTTTGACTCTCCTAGATCCCGTATTATATTCACACCCAATCAGCATCCTATAAAGAGCGATATGAGTTGTCGACAGTGAATATAGAGCAGAGATGTAGAACTAGATGATCTTCCCTTCACCCTCATATCATTCAATTTGAAATTGACCGCTTTCCTAGTAATATTCCTTAAAGCCGAATCATACATGACCGCAGGCAACATACCAAAGTAGCTGAACATCAACTCATCATCTTATGACACAGTCAAAGGTCACCAAAGGCACAAAGTGAAGTCATTTAGGGAAAAATGACTTTTAGGACTCACACGGTGAAGAAGCAGGGATCCATTCTTTCACCTCGCTAACGGGTCGATAAGCACATGCAGTACGAATGCATTTTATAGTGGAGTAACTCTTCCAAAGAGTGGTGTTAAACTCACACACCATACAGATCTTAGTCTAGTCGCTCTTACGCGCACAAGTCGCTTCCTAGCGTCTAACTCGAATTCTCTATTTGCTCGCCTCTCAGGCATCAAATGAGATCTCGCATCTGGCTATCCATAACAGGCACATCATGGAAAAGTGGGCACTTTCATATCCATGGTCAGTCTCCAACAAGACCTCATCTTGGCTCCAACCAAGGCGACATAGCTAGTGGATAATTTTAGCTTCTCTATTTGCTCCAAATACAATAAGCCAATAGTCTCATCCTTACTCGCTATCTAGCGCTAAGGGCGATTGCTCGTGTAAGTGAGCCAATCTTGCCTGCTAACATCAATTTAATTATTTTTGTGTATGCTAATTCACAAACCATTGCAAAAGGTAGTAAACATAAATGTGTAATAGAAACAAATATGAATACTAATGACATAAATATCCCCAAAAAATATGAGTTCAACTGAATACACATAAAAAAAAATCACCACCTACGTAGTCCTAAAGCCCTAACATGAGTAAGATAAACATCTCTAGCAATGGGCTTAGTCAAAGGGTCCACAACCATGCGACTCATAGGGATGTGCTCCAAGATCACTTCTTTTTGCGCTAAAATGTCTATGATAAAGTTGAACCTCACATCAATGTGTTTGGTTCTGCCGTGGTATTTAGGATCCTTAGCGTAAGCGAGTGCAGCCATGCTGTCACAATGGATAGTCACAGGGTCTGAAGTGTGTGTGACAACATCCAAATGCTGAAGGAATCTCCTCAACCACACGGCATCCTGAACGGCAGATGAATAAGCCACAAACTCAGCCTCCATAGTCGATAAGGTGATACAGGATTGCTTCTTACTACTCCAAGAAATAGCACCATCGCTAAGCATGAAAGCATATCCTGAAGTAGACTTACATTCATCTAGGTCTCTTCTCCAGTCAGCATCACAATAGCCAACTAGATGTAGATCTGAACTCTAGTAGCAAAGTGTGTAATTTGCAGTCTCTCTAAGATATCGTAATATCCTCTTAACTGCTTTCCAATGAGCTGGTCCTGGGTTGGATTGGTAACGACTCACCAATCCGACTACATAACAAATGTCAGGACGCGTACACATCATAGCATACATCAAGCTTCCAACAGCATTTGCATAGGGAACATGGGCCATCTTTTCATTTTCTTCTTGAGTCTTAGGACCCATATCAAGGCTTAGGCTCTCGCCTTTTGCAACAGGAGTGTCAATGGGTTTGCAGCTCTGTATCTGGAATCGCTCTAGAATAGTCTTAATGTAAGTCTCTTGAGACAAACCAAGAAGTCTCCTAGAGCGATCCCTAAGGATCTTAACACCGAGCACATAGCTCACCTCACCCATGTCTTTCATCTCAAATGTAAAGAACAACCACATTTTAGTGGCGACAATCATCTCCTTGTCATTTCCAGCCATAATATGTCATCTACATATAATGACAATATCAGAAAAATGTCCTTGGACCGCTTAACGTACACACAGTGATCTTCATCAATCATCGTAAACCCATTAGAAACAATGGCTCGATGAAATCTCAGATTCCACTGTCTGGATGATTGCTTTAAGCCATAAATAGATTATTGAAGTTTGCAAACTTTGCGCTCCTAACCTACTACCACAAAGCCTTCTGGTTGATCCATATAGATCTCTTCATCCAATTCTCCATTGAGAAATGCAGTCTTAACGTCCATTTGATATAGCTCTAAGTCCAACTGAGCTACTATGGCCAGGATTAGGCGAATAGAGGCAAACCTTACAACTGGTGAAAAAGTTTCCTCATAGTCCACACCCTCTCGTTGGGTGTAACCTTTCGCTACTAGGCGAGCCTTATACCTTTATATGGAACCATCCGCCTTGCGCTTGACTTTGAGAACCCATTTGTTCCTAATAGTCTTACGCCCTGGCGGTAAATCAACCAAGTCGCAGACATGATTTTTCTTCATAGACTCTATTTCTTCATCCATTGCAGTACTCCATTCTTTACTAGCAAGGGATGAGAGAGCCTCTTTGAGATTCTTAGGCTCCATCTCATCACTCGGAGCAATCATGAATGCTTTTCCTTCAATCTCAAAACGACGACGGGGTATAGCTCCACGTTTGCTTCTACGTAGTTGAGAATCCTCATCCATTGGATCTAATCCATGGGTAGGTAGATCGCTCCCACTGTCCCTAGGAGCTTGAGGAATTATCTCCTCATTCTCTACTAGGCTACTAGGTGCGCCTTCAAGTAGATCCTCCATTTCATAGAGTTCTACTTCTCTAGTTACCTCACCTCTGCTAAGGAAATCCTCCTCTAGGAAATCCACATCTCGTGACTCAATTTCAGTCACACTTCTATCCGGATACTCCCCAACAAACACATAGCCCTTAGAATGCTCACTATAGCGAATGAAGATACACTTCTTTCCTCTAGGGCTCAACTTCCCAAACTTATGAGAAGCGTTGTGTATGTAAGCTGCCGAACCCCAAGGCCGCAAATTGCCCAAATCAGGCTTTTTGCCAGTCCACATTTCATATGGGGTGGAAGGAACTGATTTGGAGGGCACACGGTTAAGGACGTAGGCAGCAGTCAACAAAGCATCTCCCCAATAAGAAATGGGAAGATTAGCTTGCGCTATCATTGATCTAACCATGTCAAGCAATATGCGATTCCTTTTCTCCGTTACACCATTTTGCTGCGGAGTCCTAAGAATTGTCAATTGCCTGATGACTCATTTTTTCTCACAGAGCACTTTAAATTGCTCAGATAGATTCTCACGTCCTCGGTCAGTCCTTAGAGCCTTAATGCTCTTGTCTAATTGATTCTCAACTTCATTAACATACCGTCTAAAGCAATCCAATGCTTCTGACTTGTGAGAAATCAAATAGACATGACCAAAACGCGTGCAATCATCTATAAATGTGATGAAATAAGGGGCTCTATGCCTTGCCCTCATATTCATTGGTCCACATATATCAGAATGAATAAGTTGCAATGGGACTGATGCCCTTATGGCTTTCCCAAATGGTTTCCTTGTTGCCTTACCAGCAAGACAGTGCTCACAAGTAGGCAAAGTGACTCTAGCGAGTGGGCCTAAAAGACCTTCTCTAGCCAATCTAGTCATCATGTCTTGCCCTATATGGCCTAATCTAGCATGCCATCTCATAGAATCATTATCACAAAAAGATGCAATATTAGAAACAGAGCCATTGACATTTTTATTAAGACTAGAATCATCTACATCCAAAACTAAAAAACCATCTGAAAGATAACCAAAACCATAAAAAATTGTTCCCAAATAAATGCTAACACCATTATTCTCAAAACAAAAGCTAAAACCAAAGCTCATCATGCTAATAACTGAAACTAAGTTTCGCCGAATATCCGGAGCATAAAGAACATCATGAAGATACAAGGTGCACCCTCGTCGCATTTCCAGCTTGAATGTGCCAATACCAAGCACCTCCACACTGGACTCGTTCCCCATGTAAACTTTTCTGCTCCCAGCAGGTACTCGGTGATACTCAACGAACCCTACTCTGTCCCTCACGATGTGTTCTGTTGCTCCGTAGTCTACAACCCAAAAATAAGGAAAATGAGCAATTAATGCTTGACTAGACACAAAGCATTGAATGCGAGAAATTAAGTAAGGGAGTACCTTCTTCTGCTCAGGGCAATCCCGAGCGAAATGTCCTTCTTTGTTACAGTTAAAGCATGTCAATTTAGCCTTTGCCTTCTTACTACCTCTCTTGCCCCTACGCTTGAAATTTCTAGCACCATTGGGCTTAAGCGCAGCTGCTGCTTGCTTCTTAGGGGCACCTTTTGCTTTTCCACGTTTGAACTAAGAAGTCCTATGTGAACTTGACTTAACCACCATAGCAAAACCATCAGACTTAGCCGCCTCAAGGCGCTCAGCCTCTAGCTCCAAATGACGCGATATGTCTTTGAATGTTTTCATACTCTCATTATGCATCATGTTCTGCTTCATCTGCTCCCAAGAATTTGGCAGAGAGCGAATCACAGCTTGTACTTGCTACTCTTGAGTCAAATTGTACCCAGTAGCCGCAAGCTCACGTATCATGGCTGACATGACCCTCAAATGCTGCTTCATCGAGTGATGCGCCCTTTTCTGATATGAGTCAAACTTCATAGTCAGCCCACGTAGCTTTGCCAAAGAGGTAATACCAAACTTTTGCTTGAGAGCTTCCCACATCTCAAATGCAGTCGGGCAATGCTCAAACTCACTAATCAAGTCGTTGTGCATGCTGCTCAATATGGTAAAGCGTGCACACCGGTCTTTGTTACTGTCACGACCCAAACCCGCCCCTAAAAGGTTGGCATCGTAACCGGCCAGTAATCCTAGATTACCACAGGCCGTCCTGAACATAACATAAATAAACGGGGCTCGCGGAAGCGAAAGCAAAACACTAATAGTCCAAAGAGCTGTGCATTTATATGAACAAGTATTTACATGCCAAAAATGTTAATTTACCCACTACTGTACATAACATGGATCAAAAGATCATATACATCACATAGGCAAAAGCCACAACTATATAACCAAAAACAAAGCTCGTACGGCCTTCCAGGCCTAGCCCCAACTCGGAGGCACTCAAAACATCTGGTCGGCTTCAAAACGGCGGCTCGAACAAGACCCCGCCTAGGCTTGACTCCCTGAGGGCTCACCTATAAATACATAAATACAAACAATGAGCTAAAGCTCAGCAAGTAACATTAACGTAAAGGGGTAGTGAACGAATTCCGACATTTCATATAAATCCATAAAACATAACATTCATAATCATAATCATAATCGTCTCATAAGAACATACATAATGGCATACTCCATAGAACATAACATAGCATAACCTTTGTCGACTAACGACTAGAGTAACCGGTCCCGGACACCGATTAAACACATACCGAGATCTCGTAACTGGTCATGGGCTTGTCCTTCCATGTCGTCCCCCATGACTCAAGCGCATGGGCCTGCATGTTCTCGCCCCCATGACTTCAACTAACTATGAATGCCATACTAGATTTGCAAATTAGGACATTCGTTCACAGTTCAAAATCACATTTTAAAACATATCATATAGCATTCACATAACATGTCAAATATATTGCTTATCAACATAACTTTACAGAAATGTTACTCACAGTGGGTTTCCAAAACCGGTGGCACGGTCTTCACAGTTTGACCTGCAAACATCATAATAACACATTGCCTTAACACATATCATCATCAAATCACATAATTCCTGCATTCTTTTAATGATGTTACCATCTCATAATCTCATTATCTTAACTTAGTTAAGGCTTAAGAATGCTCAAATTGCAATGTGGATGCCCAAAACATGCATTGAAACATTTCCTGGAATTTCTGAAAAATAGGTCCCCGCTCGAGCGGCAAAACCCCCGCTCGAGCGGACTGCAACTGTGACAAAAATACTGGATGTGCGAAATCTCCGCTCGAGCGGCCAAACCCCCGCTCGAGCGGACTGCGAAAATCTGAATGGAAACCAGTCCGAAATTCTGCACTTTTCCAAAGCTTCAACCTTTCCTTTGCCAAAAAACAACTTCAAAGTGATGAAACCAAGTTCCAAAACACTTGAAAACCACTTGATTTAAACATTACAACTTCTCAACAAAACCCACATATATCATATACAAGATCAAACCATGAATTGAGATAAAGAATCATAACTATGTATATAAAAGCTTCATTCCCTCAAACCCATGGAGATTCTCCCTCAAATATGTCAAATATAACCATGAATCATCTATTTATGCCATACATGCTCAAATTAAACATATTCCCCCTTTCAATCCTCTTATTTACCATGACATTATGCATGAATTTACTTTATTTCAAGACTTTAGAGAGAAATCCTTACCTTGATTCCTTAATTTGGAGGAGTTAAGCTTGATTCTCTTTTTCTCCTCTTCTTCCCCTTTCTCACGAATTTCTTCTCTCTCTCTCTTAGATGTTTTCCTTCCTTTCTTTTATTTTTGAGTCAACAATGGTCAACATACCCTTTATCCTTATCTATATATAACATTGTGCCATAAACTCAAGCCAAACAAGACTTAGCGATTCAGACGAAATTCAGTCATCAATTTATTTTCCCAATTGGTTCTAAAAATTCCCGGTATCACATAGGCGTGTTTAATTTCATTTTCTGAACCCATTACAGTTGTCAATTTCAGTCCCGAAGTCGTAATTTCAACAGATATTTTTCCAATTCATACAGATATTCTTCAATTAAATCATATAATCACACAATTAATTATCGATAATTACGCCATACGTTTTGGGGTCATTACAGTTACGCCAAGTCTGAAAGGCTTCAAGATCACGACGATGTTGAGCTGTATTGCCCTGCTCTGGCTCAACCATCACTTGTTCAAGTATGGTCAACACTTCTTGCTCATTGAGGAGATATTGGATCTTACGGCGCCATATATCATAATTGTCGCCATCCAATTTCTCTCCCTTAGTTAAGTCTGCCACCAATGTCTTAGCAGCCATTTCTACATACAAAGTAAACAGATGCGCAGGGGATATAAATGATAGCAACACAAAAAAAATATTTTGCAGCAAAAGAATCTAAATTAAATAATGATAATTTTACACATGTCTCAAGATCGAAAATTTGCTATGCTCGTAATCATCTCTTACGCCTCTAGTGATAATTATCAAAATTTAATTTAATTTCATACGTAAAAAATAATCAATCTCCCACTACTTATGGCATATACAAAGCATGATAAATTTCATACAATAGCATCTTAATGTAAATATACAAATAACTCATGCTATATTCATTTAATAATGGAATTTAAATAAATAAATAAATAAATAACTAATCATGCTTCTTTAATTGCAACATATTATAAACCCTTAAAAATATGCTGTATTTAATATTCAGATTATGCCATAATAAAAAGTACATCATTCTGAAATTTTCTGGAATTTTTCTGAAATTTTCTAGAATTCTAAATAACTAATAAACACACATTAAATTAGAAATAAAAAATTCCAGAATCTGATAAACTAAAAAAACATTCAGATTATGCCATAATTAAAATGTATATCATTCTGAAATTTTTCTGGAATTTTAAATAACTAATAAACACACATTAAATTAGAAATAAAAAATTCCAGAATCTGATAAACTTAAAAAAATTATTCCAATAAATAGTAAAACATTTCAGAAGTCTACAATAAAAAATTCAACCCCAGAAAATAATTTATGCAATACCAGAAGCATTTTAAAGCATAAATAATGAATTATGATCACAGGAAAAATACTTTTTATTTTCATAAAATTTTCAAAATTTTACAGAATATAGAAAATTTAATTCTGAGTCTAACAGTACTAACTACGCATAAAACAAATCTATAATGAATTAATTATAACCATTTAACGCGATTCAGAATTAAAAACAAAACAAACAGTGCCTTATGCATCAACAGCCAAGCCGGCGGAGGAAAACGGCGCGGCTCAGCGCGCGACTCAGAACGCGGCTCAACGCGCGGCTCAGCACACGGCACGCGTGCGTGTGGACAGCGCCGCTGGCGCGCGCGTGAGGACGCGTGTAGGCGCTTCGGCAGGGCGTTTGCCGCATGGGAGCGGCTCACGGCGTCAGGTGGGGCTTGAGGCCCACGCGCCGCCTTCCAGGGTGTTTTCCGGTCTAATTATTGTACTGCCAGACTTCATTTTTAAAAATAAAACCATTTATGGTATTAAAAAAGACATTAATGAACATAAAAATAGGTATTTATGCTCTTAATCTAATGAAAGTAGACATTTTTCTTCCTTTATAAACATTCATGTATATAATGTATACATATACATATAAAAATATACACATGATTAAAAGAAAACGGCACGGCTCAGAACGCGGCTCAACGCGCGTGCGTGGCGTGGACGGCGCGCGCGTGGACAGCGCTGCTCACGCGCGCGTGAGGGCACGTGCAGGCCCGTCAGCAGGGCGTCTGGCGCGTGGGAGCGGCTCACGGCGTCAGGTGGGGCGTGAGGCCCACGCACCGCCTTCCAGGGTGTTTTCCGGTCTAATTATTGTACTGCTAGACTCCATTTTTTAAAATAAAACCATTTATGGTATTAAAAAAGACATTAATGAACATAAAAATAGGTATTTATGCTTTTAATCTAATTAAAGTAGACATTTTTCCTCCTTTATAAACATTCATGTATATAATGTATACATATACATATAAAAATATACACATGATTAAAGAAAAATACGAAAATACCCATTCATGCTCTGATACCAATGTGAAACAAAGTATAACGCAGCGGAATAAAAATTATAGTCATACCTTTAGAACAGAGTCTGTGAAGAAAGGATCTCGTGGGTAAATAACGTGCTTTATGAATCTGATCAGTCAACCCAACAATGGAGTGATATTACAATAATGAATATCACCCACACAAATCACAGTGCAAATGGCTTTGATCGTTGGTTTTTGGGAGAGAGTCAATATATGGGAAAAAGCTCAAACATACGTTGTTTTTCTCTTAATCACCCATATCCCATATTGTCAGATATATAATATGTTTATCTCATTTATTCATATCAGTTATATGAGATAATATAAGATATATCATCTATCCATATCAATTATATGATAGATATATATATATCCTGAGTGGTTATCTAAATAGGTTTGAATTTGAATTCAAAACCCATTTGGATAAGGTTCAAAAGATTCAAAGGGTCATGCCACATGGGCGCCCATTTCTAACAGAGGGGATTAGGAAGGAGGTGGGGTTAGTGTTGTATTTGTTTGTAGAGGTGGGGAAGAGATTAGGATGGTGGAGGGAATTAAGATGGAGGTTGGAAGGGGGATTGAGATGGAGGAGTTGGAGATGGTATTAAAAAAATAGTGAGGGGGATTAGAAAAAAAAAATTTTTTTTTTTTTTTTTACATATTGGGAATTTTTTTTAAACATTAATGTTTAATTTTTTATATTTTTTTATTTGTTTTATTATTTTATATAAAAATAATTTAATAATTCATACACTAACAACTATCATCAAAACAAATACAATTTTACTTAGTCCCCTCACTATCAATCCCCTCACTAACAATCCCCTCACTATGAATCTCCTCCATTCTACTTCTGAAAAGAAACGGGGCCTAAGAGCATACTTCGAAAGGTGATAAATGAGTCAAGGTGATAAATGAGTCAAATAGTTAACTGTTTAAATATAGTTTGAAAATTTTAATTAGGTTTTAAAGTTTAAAAATTTGTTCAAATTTGATTAGTTAAATTTTCAATTCAATTTCAAAAGAGTTTTTATCCACTATTCAAATTTAATTTGAAAATTCTTAACTAATTTTTAAAATGTGTTTGAATTTAATTCATGGAGAATTTTATAATGCACACCCTTATCATATGCAATTTTAGTTATGCTAGTTATGATTTTTTTCTTTAGTTATAATATTTTTTTAAGATATTTAGTTAGGATTCATATAGTGTTTGGTTATATATATATTTTTTTAATTATGATTCAAAAATTATAAAATTATATATATTTTTTTAATTACAAAGTACATATAATATATACTATTTCCTTAACTTATTTACTTAACGAATTGAATTGAAACGAGATTTTAACCAACCAACGAATTGAAGCCAAACCATTTGGATCGTTTAATACCCCTTACATGTGCCCCGTTTAGTATAATTGTTAAAATAGATTATAAATTATAACTTAGCAGATTATAGATTATAGATTATGACTTTAATCAGAAGTTATTAATCTGTTTGGTGTAACTGTTGGATTATTGATTTAAGTTATTAAGTAGTATTTAGGGCTGAGCAAGAAATCCGTATAATCCGTAATCCAATCCGGTCCAGTCAAATCCAATAGGTTTTGATTGATTTTTTAAGTCCGTGATTTGGTTCTGGATTGAAAATTTTAAAATTCATAGGCCACGGATCGGTTTTGGATTGAACCGCACGGTTTTAGATTGAAACTGATCCGAACCGTATACAAATAGTCTATATTTATACTATAGACCCTCCCACGTAATATTATCTCTTATTTCGTATAAAAGCTAAACCAATTTCCTTATTGCTTTTATTTGATGCTATGTTTGGTTTTAATACTGAAAATAACTTCTCTTTGTGTAATGTGTATCCAATTTTATTGTTTTTGTTTAATGCTATATTTATATTTTTATAAAATTAAAATGTGCTATATTTTTTTTGTTATTTAATTATGTGAATCCGTGGTTTTAAACCAATCAAATCCATGTTTAAACGGATTGGTTCCATCATTTAAACGGATTTAATTGGTTTCAATTTTTTAGCAACCACAGATAACGGATTGGTCCTGGTTTTATTTCAATCCGAACCAATCCGGACCATGCTCACCCCTTGTCACGCCCTAAAATTTGGATAATTAAATATTAAATTAAAACTAAACCCCCATCAATATTTCATCATCCAAATCCTAAGGGTGAAATAAAAAAAAAAAAACTAAATGTTCTCGTCTCCATGAGGTTAAATAAATTCCATGCTCAAAAGATTATAAAGGATAAAAAAAAAACTAACAAAATGTCAAACAAACCGTCTACCATAAATTTCATAACTAACCAATACTTTTAACATTAAAGTAACAATAACTAATCAAAACAACTTAAATAATGCAAAGTTGAAAAATAACCTACAATGTCAAATTGTCAAAATATTAAGGTCATAAAAAAAATAATAAATATAATAAACTAATATCAACTCTACGCTCAAGAAAACAAAAGAAATCTAAGAGACATGTCCAACAATTATAGTTATTCCACATCACGACCGTAGTCTTAACTAATCTTGCGAATGAAGTTCGACTGCGCTCAAATAGAACGCACACAAGATGTTAAAAGACAAAACGAGTTAGTGTACAAGTATACTGGCGTAAGTATAATTATTTGACACCCACGTGTCCACCAAACACAAATAAAAATACATTTAATTCTTATTATGGGATAAGACAAATAGTTCCATCTGCACCAAGACGAAGAAGTAGTTTCCTGCGATATAGTGACATTTAGTTTCTTACCCGTACATAACTAAATATAAATTGAGTATAAAATAAACAAAATAAAAATAAAAATATGGTGAGTCATTTCTACATAAAAAAGTTAGTAAGACCCACCATTTTGCAAAAAAAAAAAAAAAGTTAGTATGATTCAATCATAAGTAATTTGTTAAAGAAGTATAAAAATACGCCGTTATGCTTAAATAGTTTGAATTGCCAAAACTCAAAGAACAAAAGTTGTACAAAATCAAATTTTATAGAAATTAGCGCGAACAAATTTAGTAGAAATTGAACAGGTTGAGAGAAAAGCTTAGAGCTAATTTGGCATAGTCTAATAAAAATAAAAAGTCAAAAAATTATCATTATTCACAAAATAAATAAATAAATAAATAAATTTATACAAAAAAAGTACAAGTCAACGTCGTGTAATGAAGTGATGGTGCTCAGCAGTGATAGTATTAGGCGAATGCACTTCTCATGACACACAAGACAATGCTATTGGGCCTGTGGGGGCCCATCACGGGCTCCATTCTGATAATCTGAACTGTTAAATATGTAGAACTCGTCGAGTACTATATATTTAACAAAAATCACGTTGATCGGATATTGATAACTATATGATCAAAGCAGTTTTGTATAAAAAAAATTGATAGTGAACACATTAATGGTTGACAAAAAATTAATTTGATCAGATAGTTATCGATATTCAATCGACGTGATTTTTTATAGACATATAATACTAGATGAGTTCTACATATTGAACGGTTTCGATTATCAAAACGGGACCCGTAGTGAGTCCCTATGGACCCAACAGTACTCGTGAAGCCTCATCCTATATACATATATGTTCTGAAGTTATCACCATTTTGAAAGCAATCTGTACTGTCTTTCAATCAGCACTGTCAGTACGCATATGACAGAGGGGTAATAATGTAATTTTGCTATTTTATACAATATTTTAATACATATTTTTTAATAAAAAGTCAAAAATTTATCCCAAACAACCATCTTTTATTCCTCTATTTTTTTTTTAATCAAAAAAGTCAAAAAGTGAACTTATTTATAACACCCCAAACAACCATTTAATAGAAAATCCTAAACGTAATTCGATCGAAAAATCTGAAACTAAAAACGAAAAAAAAATGCATTTTTTCGGAAAAGTTTAAAACACAAAAAGTGTTCAGAATAATGTTTTATTTCAGCTTACGGAAACTAATAAAAATGAACTCGTTTCATGGGTTAAAACAGCCTCTAAAATCAGTATTACTAAAATGAATAAAAATTATTATAACCAAGATCATCCGATTATAAGTTATAATCAATCTTTTTAGTACAAAGTTAAAATACAAAAGTTGTCTATAATTACGTATACATAACCTTGGCCAAATTTCATAATTTATCAAGGTCGATTATTATTTGTTTCAAGATGTACAAATTAATACAATTCAAACTATACATATAAGTTCATATTTAATTTTTTATACCTTAACCCCACCATTTCGGCCCTTCACTTTCGGCCTACACATATATCTCATGTGCCTCCCGTATATCTAACATCGCTCCGAAGCCAAACTTGAATGAGAATATCGTCCCAAGCTTGACCCACACTCCCCAGATGGTTAGGGGATACGTACGCACATAAATCAAAGCACTTGTCTACTCATGAGAACGAGGCAACAATATATATACACAATCTCTCATCTACTCATGAGAACAAACATAACAATGCCAAGCCTAATGCATTAAAATAAATCTTATATTCTTCACTTTTTTTTTTCTTATACACTCTTTCTCACTATCACTCAAATAAAATAACAATTCATGAAGTCATAGTGGAGTATAAGGAATTTATTTATGGGTTCCAAGTTTATTCTAATTTTATATAACAATGAGTGTGATTATAACCATAACATAAATCCATATAAAAACTCTAAACAAGACATACACAACTAATCAAAATAATTAACATCAATCTATCATATACATGCAAATACAAAATCAAACCAACATCAAATAAATAAATAAAAATAATGAATTAAACATAAATCAAGAAAAATGAGTTTTGTACTTGAAAGGGAGATTTATGATCTGGAATTGGGCCAGACAGATTTGGGCCGAACAAGGGTTGGGCCGAGGTAGTGCGGCCTTGTCTTGAAAGAACCTACTTGGTTAATGCAAGGCGTGGTTTGACCGAGCTACATAGCTTCATGGTATCGAGGCCGGTCAATTGAGTTGTCCGACGCCAGGAAAGGCGTGGTTGGACCGAGCTACTTGTGTTTGCTCGACAGTAAGGCCGACAGCAAACCAAATGGGCTGTCCCGAGCTCGGCTATGCCGGGATACAGCCGAGCTCGGTCCTCAATGAGCTTAGCTATTGGAATACTTAGGCATGAAGCAAAGCATGGCCGTTGACAGCTGAGATGGTGCAGCTCGGCCGCCGAGCACTCAGTAGAGTGGGCAGGCAGTTGGGTTAGGTGATGTTCAGCAAGGTTTGTGCTGACAGATGGGATAGCAGAGCCACGTGTCGAGAGATCACTGGGAGTAGATTTGGGGCGCAGAGGGTATATAAGCATGTCTGCGCCCCCCGTACGCAGGGGCATGAACGTTTTGTAAGAAATACTTACACTCAAACACTCTCTCCTCTTTCTCTCTCTATCCCAAGGTGTGTGCTAACTTGATCGTCGGAGGCGTTTTTCGGCCACACACTGCCGGGTAGCTCACCGCCGTTGTGCTCGTAGGTGATCGGACAGAAACGGAGCTTGAAAGAAAGGAGTACGGGCTTGCCGGAATATTTGCTCCCCGTACAATTGGCACTGCCTGTGGGAATCTTTGCAGACAAAACCTTATCTTCCAGGCTCATCTGATCGCCGTTCATGGCGAACAACGACAAGATTCCATTGTCCGCCATCGACGGAGTTACCCCGGAGTCAGGCAGACAGAGAGAAGGACATCCCACCATCCCTCAAATGGCGGACTTGGAGACATTCCCAGGAGGGCAATCGGGAGACGCACGGGATAAGCGCGGGAGGAGCTATGGTCATTCATGGAGCCCAGACGGTCATCGGCGACGGAGAGAATCACACGCCAGACATCTGGAACACAAGCTAAGGGACCAAGACGCCGTCATCCGGCGAATGGCGGCGGAGATGGAGGAGCTGAAACGGCATGTCAAAGGGAAAGGTATAGCTGGCGTAGCAAACCACAGTGAGCGCACCCAACCCTACCGCTCAGGCAGTCAGAGTCAGCGGCACACTCCGTCCATCTCTATTACCAGAAGTTACAAGGTTGGTGATTCCGATGTGCGTGCAGAGAAGTCCAACACGCAAGATAGCACTTACCAGCCCTCACGTCCGGAGATGACGTCGAGGTACTCTTATTCCACTCGTTCAGAGGATTTGCGGGCAGTCTTAAAGGAACGGGCTACCCGGCGGGAGGCTCAGAGGGTGCCGGCGTTCCAGCGGCTATCCTATGGAGTTCACGCCAGCGAGGAGGTCGGAATGCCTTCACCCCGCCAAGCAACGCCGCTCCTTGTAGACTCAGACATGGCGAGGCTGAGCGCCACCCCTTTCTCCCTAGAGATAGAAACAACACCGCTTCCGGCAGGCTTTCACCAACCTAAATTCACACTTTACGACGGAAAGACTAATCCCTACATGCATGTAAGCCACTTCCGACAGGTTATGGCCGGACATAGGCGGAATGACGCACTTATGTGCCTTATCTTCCCGTCAAGTTTAGGCGAACTGGGCTTGAAATGGTTTGAAAGGTTACCAGAGGGGAGTATCGAGAGGTGGCATCAGTTGGCCGAAACCTTTGTGATGCGCTTCAAAACCAACACCAAAACACCAAAGGAAGTTGATCACCTACTGAGTGTCAAGATGGAACCAAGTGACACATTGAAGGCGTACAACTCCAGATATTGGGAGACCTTCAACGAGATCTTGGATTACCCGGTCAACCTTGCAATCACTCAATACAAGCGTGGTCTCCCGGTCGAACATAGACTGCGGGACTCGCTTACCATGCACCAGCCGACATCCATGGGCCAGCTTATGCAGCGTATCAATGAGCACATCCGAGTAGAGGATGATGCGTCGGCATCTACCGCGAAGGCGATTCCGGTAGCAACAAACAAGAGGTCAACTGGCAAAGTGCACGCAGTTGGGCAAGAGTCTAGCCGATCAAGTGACCGCGCTGAGGAATCGGACCGTGGCTCGAATCGCAAGAACCAGGGAAGGGGACGTCGGAATGACCGGGATGACTACCCCCGAGATGACGTGGCCGATGCAAACAGAAGGTTGAAGGCCAGGACAGGCATCACCACGGTTTTCAAGATTCCAATCTATCGCATACTTAATGAAATCCGAGACGAGGAGTATGTCCGGTTTCCAGCTAAGTTGGGCGACAGTCAGAAGGGCTTCAATTCACGGTACCGTTGCACGTTTCGCCGGGAGCGCGGCCACCGGACAGAGGATTGTTTGCCTTTGAGGCAACACTTGGAAGAGCTAGTCGCAGCCGGACACCTGGACCTTTACATCGATGGGGGAGTTAAGGCGAATCAAGCTCCGGTTGATCCGCGGGGACCGGATGACCGTGATGCGCCCCCACAAGGAGTTATTAATGTTATCCACGGCATAGTGGAGTCGGCGCGGGTATGCGAGCTCCAGGGTATGATTAAGAAGGTAGAACACATGAGGGAAGTCTTGTCGGTTCAGCCTGCGATCAAGAGGGGGAAGACCGAAGAAAAAGATGTGCTCAGTTTCTCCTCAAGGGATCTAGAAGGCATTCAGACACCGTACAACAACGCCTTAGTAGTGACGCTCCACGTCAAGGAATTTGATGTCAGACGGATCTTGATCGATCAGGAAAGCTCGGTTGAGATCATGTACTACGATGCATTCAAGCAGCTCAAGCTCTATGATACAGACTTGGCTCCGGTGACTTCACCACTGGTTGGTTTCAACTCACAACCGAAGTGGCCTTTGGGAAAATTATCCTGCCGGTCAAAGCGGGATCCGTGGTCAAGCAAGTGGAGTTCTGGGTATTGCAAGTACCATCTACTTATAACATGATCCTTGGAAGGGGATGGCTTCACACGATGCAAGCCGTGGCATCGACCTACCATCAGGTGATGAGATTCCCCTCGGCTATGGGGGCAATTGAAGAAATTTGGGGAGTTCAAGTCATGTCAAAGCAGTGCTTCGTGGCAGTCAACGGGAGCCGGGCTGCCAAAGGCTTCATTCAAATGATAGAAGGATCGGAAGACTGGGGAGTTCTTGACGATGTGGGCACCAGGGCAAAGGACAAAGCCGTTGAGGAATTGGTGGAGGTGCGAATTGATACAGAGCATCCGGACAAGTTCTTCTTGCTCGGCTCCAGCCTTACTGCCTAAGAAATGACCGAAATGGTTGAGTTTTTAATGGCCAACATCGAGGTCTTCGCATGGTCGCCTTACGACATGCCCGGCCTCGATCCAAGTTTTATCTACCATCACCTCAATGTCTTCCCCGGAGCAAAGCCAGTCATTCAGCGAACAAGGAGATCAGCGCTGCATCACGCCGAGGTAGTTGCTAAGGAAGTGAAAAACTTGCTTGAGGCACGAGCAATTCAGAAAGTGCACTACCCTCGGTGGATTTCCAACACAGTAGTGGTGCCCAAGAAGAATGGGAAGTGGCGAGTTTGTGTCGATTACAAGACAGTCAACCGAGCTTGTCCGAAAGACAGCTTCCCTTTGCCCAGAATTGACCAGCTTGTGGACTTGACGGCTGGGCATAGCAGGCTTAGTTTCTTAGATGCCTACCGCGGCTACCATCAGATTGCCATGCATGGGCCCGACAGAGAGATCACCTCCTTTACGACTCCAAGGGGACTCTTCTGCTACCGAGTCATGCCTTTTGGTTTAAAGAACGCCGGGGCAACTTTTCAGAGGATGGTGACCAAGATGTTTGCCCCTCTGCTGGGCCGGACAATGGAGGCTTACATTGATGATATGGTGGTTAAAAGCCGGCATCAAGCAGACCATTTGTCCGACTTAGCCGAGATGTTCGCCATTCTTAAAAAACACAAGCTACGCCTGAATGCGTCCAAGTGTGCCTCTGGCGTGGGATCCGAAAATTTTTTGGGATTCCTAGTCACGAACCGAGGTATCGAAGCAGACCCCACACAGATCAGAGCCGTACAAGAGTTGAAACAGCCTAGTTCGGCTAAGGACGTGCAACATTTGGCCCGAATGGCCGCCGCGCTTAATCGATTTATAAATCGGTCATCAGATCGCTGCCGCCCTTTCTTTCAGGCATTGAAATCAAAGTTCTCGTGGGACGAAGAGTGTGACCGGGCTTTAGCCGAGCTCAAGGAGTATCTGTCTTTGGCGCCACTATTGGTAACACCGAAGCCCGGCGAGGAACTCTACCTTTACCTGGCCGTTTCACAACATGCAGTCAGTGCAGTGCTTATCTGAGTTGAAGGGATCAAGCACCTCCCAATCTTCTACGTCAGTAAAACCTTGTTGCCGGCAGAGTCGAGATACTTGCCGTTGGAAAAGCTTGCGTTGGCATTGATGATGGCTTCGAGGAAGTTGGCACACTATTTCCACGCCCATACCATCATCGTTCTGACCGAGTTCCCCCTTAAAGCTTTGTTCGAACGGGCGGACTTTTCCGGTCGAATTCTCAAGTGGGCGGTCGAACTGGGACAATTTGATGCGAAGTTCCAACTGTGTACTGCTATAAAGGCCCAGACCTTGGCCGATTTCGTCGCTGAGTTTTCACCTGGAACTCATCCGGTATGCCCGATCGATATTGCCGCGGCAGATGAGGAGAATGCAAGCCCGACCGAAATACAATAGTTTGGCGGTATTGGCGACGTGGAACTTGCGTGCCCCGCCGAAGCACCTTCAGTTAGTACGATTCTACAACCCAGCGATGCGATGACGGAGTTGGGTAACACCGATCAACCTGCTCTGTCCGGTACCGCATCACCTAGGGGGGAAGAAGTGGAACCACTCAGCACAGAGACTGCGGCCTGCATAATACCGCAACCTGGCGATTCACCTATGGACTTGGGCATTACAGATCAACTTGCTGAGTCTGGTGCCGAATCGCCAAGGGGGGCTGTAGTGGAGCCGCTCAGCACAGAGCTTGGAACCAAACAGCCAAGCAGCTATGATCCCATTAACCTCCAAGCCTCTCAGGACCCCTCAGAATGCTGGAAGCTCTTTGTGGGGGAGATGTGGAAACTTTTTGTTGATGGAGCCTCGAACCGTCACGGTGTCGGGCTAGGTATAGTTCTGATCTCGCCGGATGGTCTGACTATTGAACACTCTATCACACTTGGCTTCCCAACATCCAATAACGAGGCCGAGTACGAGGCGCTGTTGGCCGGGCTCATGAGCGCGCTTCAGATGCAAGCATCCGAGCTAATGGTTTACAGTGATTCCTAGCTTGTGGTTAACCAAGTTTCTGGGGTATACGAAGTAAAGGATGACAGAATGGTAAAGTACCAAGCACTGGTCAGGGACCACATCAAGCGATTTCAGGCGATCAGGATCCAACAGATTGGCCTAGAAGAAAACGGCCGAGCGGATGAGTTGGTCGGACTGGCTTCCATGGTCGATAGCTCATCTCCCAACCCTCTTTTGATTGAATTCCTTCCAAGACCCAACATTGAAGCAACCGGGCAGACAGAAGTACTCTGCACCGAGCTAGGGCCCTCTTGGATGGACCCTATCATCCTTTTTCTCAGAGAACGGACCCTTCCAGACGACAAGAAGGAAACACATAAAGTGCGGGTGAAGTCAGAGCGATTTTGGCTCTTTCCGTTCGGCGCTTTATACAAGAAGTCTTTCACCGGTCCCTACCTGAAGTGTGTGCACCCGAGCAGCGTGGAAGCCTTCCTGCGTGAAATTCACGAAGGCATCTGTAGCAGTCATATAGGGGGCAGGTCCTTGGCCTACCGAGTTATTTCACAAGGCTATTGGTGGCCGTACATGCAAGCCGACGCACAAAAGTATGTTCGCAAGTGTGAGAAGTGCCAGAAGTTTGCTCATCAGATCCACCGGCCGGCCAGGGAACTTCTTCCCCTCACCAGCCCATGGCCCTTTGCGATGTGGGGGCTAGATATCGTGGGGTCGCTCCCAACAGCACCAGGCAACCGGAAGTTTTTCATCACGGCCACCGACTACTTCACCAAATGGGTTGAAGCTGAGCCTTTGGCAACAATCAAGGAGAAAGACGTGAAGCGGTTTGTCTGGCAAAATGTGGTTACGCGGTTTGGCGTCCCCAAAATTCTGATCTCTGATAACGACACCCAATTTGACGATCGCCTATTCAGAGGGTTTTGTGAAGATTTAAAGATTGAATTCTACAATTCTACTCCGGCTTACCCGCAGTCTAATGGTCAGGCCGAGGCGTCAAACAAGACCATACTCGATGGGTTGAAGAAACGGCTGGAGAAGGCAAAGGAAAAGTGGGCTGAGGAACTCCCCAGCGTCTTTTGGGCATACCGAACAACCCCTCGGCAGTCTACTGGGGAAACTCCATTTACTTTGGCTTATGGCATGGAGGCGGTCATACCTTTGGAAGTTGGCGTGCCCACCCTCAGAAGCGAAAGTTTTGAGCCCGAGCTGAACGCGGAGGCCATTGCCTTGGAACTGGATCTAGTGGAAGAGCGTCGGGAAAAGGCTCTCATCTATGTGGCCGCCTATCAACAAGAGCTTTCAAGGAAATGTAACAAAACGGTGCACCCCAGACCGTTCAAAGTAGGTGATTGGGTCTTGAGGAAAGTCATGGGCAATACCCTGGTGCCAGGTGAAGGCAAGGTAAGGGCAAATTGGAAAAGACCCTACAAGAAAACCGGTCTGGCAGGCAAGGGGGCATACCACTTGGAGGACTTGGAAGGTAGAGCAATACCCCGGCCATGGAATGCGGCTAATCTCAAACTGTATTATTTCTAGCTTTTGCTTTCTTTTTGTGCAAAGGAATTTTTTGCCTTACACTTCAGAATGTAATTCTTTTTGTCAATATATAGAAGTGTCTCTTCTTTGCTTTAGCATTCAGATTGTTATTTTGATGTAAAAACCGAGATGATTTACTCCGGTCAATTGGGTCTGATTTGCTCAGCTTTGAAGATAAAACCAAGATGTTTACTCCGGTTGAAAGAGTTTATGTTTTGTTCAACTTAGGTATACTCAATCGAGGTGTTTATTCCGGTTGAAAGAGTTGGTGTTTTGTTCAACTTAGTTATTCTCAATCGAGATATTTATTCCGGTTGAAAGAGTTGATGTTTTGTTCAACTTAGTTAGTCTCAACCGAAATGTTTACTCCGGTTGAAAAGTTGATGTTTTGTTCAACTTCGGTATTCTCAACCGAGATGTTTACTCCGGTTGAAAGAGTTGATGGCTTGCTCAACTTAGGTATTCTCAATCGAGATGTTTATTCCGATTGAAAGAGTTGATGTTTTGTTCAACTAAATTAGTCTCAACCGAGATGTTTATTCCGGTTGAAAAGTTGATGTTTTGTTCAACTTAGGTATTCTCAACCAAGATGTTTACTCCGGTTGAAAGAGTTGATGGCTTGCTCAATATAGGCGTTCCCAACTGAGGTGCTTATTCCGGTTGACAGAGTTGCAGATATGTTCAACCATGAGATTCAAGCCGAGGTGTCCTTTCCGGTTATATGTGTTAATTAATGTGGTTTGTCTTGCCGAGGTATTTTGTTCGGCTGAAGCTATGAGGCATGAATACCGCACAAACACTTGATGAAATTTAGCTTTTTCATTGATCGAAAATAAGTACAAGAGGTGGGCTGACAGCCCGGTTACATATGTAAAGCAAAAAGCCGCGAAAAAAGAAAACTAAGCTAAGGGGGAGAAGTTGGTGAATTCATCCTCGGTTGCCTCCAAATTGACCGTTGGAGATTGGTCTTGGGCACCGGGCTCAGTTCGGCCGGGCTGCTCCTACTCTTCGTGGTCCTCTCCCTCAGCATCTGCCTCGGCCTCTTCTTCAAGACCTTCCTCGGCCTCAGCCTGCAACGCGCTGAAGACGTCGTTGGCATATGGCACGAGATAGGTTGGTAGAAAGGCAGGCGGCGGAGTGGCAAACACGTCGGTATTAGGACCTTGACCGAGATGTTCGCAGGCAGACTTCTAGCCCGCTTTGAAATAAATGTCTTGAGTTGCGAAGACCTGCTTCTTGTAGCTGTCATCGGCTTCATTGAAGCCGGCGTTGTTGGCATCTTCGCACTCCTTCTTCCTTGACTTCTTGAGTGCATCCAGCTCGGCCTGGAGCTTATCCTCCTTCTTCTCGGCTTCGTCAAGCTGGCCGAGCAACCTGTTGTTGTCAGCATTGGCGATTTGAAGTGAGGACTTTGCTCGGCTAAGCTCGGTTTGAAGGCTTTGGACTTGGCTGACAGTGTCATTCGCCTTTTGCCGCAGTCGATGGATGCGCTCTATGACCAAGTGTTGCTTTTGGATGGCCTGCAAGAAGAAAATTTGATCAGAGAAGAAACCGTGCAAACACTTGTAAAAATTTTAGTAGAAGATTGAGATTCTTACCTTGGCCATGGACTTCACCGCTGATTTCACCAACCGGGTGTCAGGGACGTGGTCGCTGCCAACCACGTCGCTCGGCAGCAGAAGGGCTTTTGAAAGGTCAAAGGTGAGCAAATGCTCCTTATCGCCCTTGACGGAAGCGTTACCCGGTATGTCTTTACCCCAGTGCTTTAGCTGCGGTCGCCATGCTGGTGTGGGGTCGGCGGTGACGACGGGTTGCTCGGTGGTTAGCTCGGCAACCAGCTCGGCAGATGGGTCTGCGCGAGGTTTTTTGCCAGCTCGGCGAGTTTCTTGTCTGGCTTGCCCGGCGGCTGGAGATGCCAAGGCAACCACGGGGCCGCTGGATTGACCGGCAGCTGGCGAGTGGGTGATGATGCTCGGTATCTCAGCTGAAGTGGCTGTGAGGAGGTTCTTGATGCGGCTTCGTTTGGCCATCTCTTGTTCTTCGGTCAACCGGATTAACGGCACGTCCGGTAGAGTTGGGTCTGGAGGAGGTAATGGAGCACGAAGAAAGTCTGTCACTTTGCTCCGGCGTGGAGTTGAATATCTGTAAGTTGGAGTGTAGCCGAGCAGCTCGTTACAATCCCGGTGGCGGTAGCGGAGCACGGTTCGGATGGCTTCTACGTTGGGATATTGGTAGTTGGCTTGCAAGGCTTGAATCGCTGTAAAGGAAACAGGAAAAATGTTTAAGTACAGAATATTGGAGAAAGGCAACTGACCGAGCAAATTAGCGCGGCTTACTTATGGAACCGAAGTTCTTGCTAATTGACCAGCCCGGTACGTCGGCTGTTTCATAATTGCCAGACACCTAGAAAAAGTCATTGTCGTGTAAGTCTTTATCTGGGGTGCCGGTCACTAGTTTTTCTTTGCCCGGTCGGATTTTTAAATAATAAGCGAGGCCATCGCCGGTGTGCCCAAGTGTGTATTGCCTCAGTATCTCGGCTAAACCTAAGTTGGTGCCTAGCCGGTTGTTTAGCTCGTGGACGCCGTTGATAATTCGGTAAGTGTTTGTTGATACTTGTGTAGGTGCAAACCTAGTCCGACGCAGAAATTCGGTCATCAATGGGTTGACCGGGAAGCGGAGGCCTCATTCGATGATAGACAGCACGGTGAAGGGGCACTGTTCTAATCTGCCCCAAGGCGTTGTTTCAATTTTTGCGAGCTTAAGGTGGACGTCGGCCGGGATACCGTACTCCTCCCTGAACGCGGCCAGCGCAGCCGGAGTATCGACGAGGAAGCGAAATTTCCCCATGTGAAACCGGCTAAGTTAGCTCGGTGAGGAGGTTTGTCACCGTCTGGTGATTGATGGCTGCTCGGTCTTTGAGAGCCTCGGTAATGGTCAGTGGTCCCCTTGGACTCTGCAGGAAAAGGATGGCAAGTGTAAGAGGGAGCGCGGTCGCGCAAAGCGAGCTTGACTTTAGCTCGGTCATGAAGAGTGCCAAACCACCTTGGTTGTAAAGGCTAACCAAGGAGCTCAGTCGCTCAAGCGGACTAGATGTTAGCCTAGTCGAGCGGCCAAGTACTTTTGCTATCCCGGTTTTTACTAAGGTTGAGGCAAACAGGTTATTTGCTTGGTCGGAATGATTTTTTTGGATCAAAAGAAGACCTGGAGCCCGGTAAAAGAAGACCTGGAGTCCGGTCCGCCCCAGATCTTCAATGTTCATCAGAGAAAATGAAGAACACCATAAATAGTTAAGGGTTTGGGACGATTTTGGGTGCCTATGTCCTAAAAACTACGTGTTTAGTGCCCTAATGTGCGAAATACTAAGTGAAATAACAGCAAAAGAGGAGTTGGGGGACATACCTTTGAAGGGCAGTGGCTACTTCTTCGAACACAAGCTGAGGAATGGCAAAGGAGGAATGACACAAGCTCTGGGTCGTCGAAGAGAAATGAGAAGCAAGAAGAATGAAATGAAAGAAGCTAGGCATGCTTATAAGGAAGAAAAACCGCTAAAAATTTGAATGCCAACGGACGGCTGGGTTGGCCGCTCGAGGGCCAATGAGAGATTGACATGTGTCCCCATTAATGGCAGCGTCAGAGTTGAAGAGACAGGAAGGTCAGACGAGGCGTCAACCGAGCAAGTCAAGAGATAGTATGCTGAAGACAGGCATGTCAGCCAGCCCGGTCAACAATTGGTAAACCGAGGACCGAGGAGATGTTACCCCGGTCAGAATGGGTAATCCCAGTCACGCTTGCGCAGACGGAATTAAGGGGCAATTGAGAGGGAGATTTATGATCTGGAATTGGGCCGGATAGATTTGGGCCGAACAAGGGTTGGGCCGAGGTAGTGCGGCCCTGTCTTGAAAGAACCTGCTCGGTTAATGCAAGGCGTGGTTTGACTAAGCTACATAGCTTCATGGTATCGAGGCCGGTCAATTGAGTTGTCCGGCACCAGGAAAGGCGTAGTTGGACCGAGCTACTTGTGTTTGCTCGACAGTAAGGCCGACGGCAAACCAGCATGAGCTGTCCCAAGCTCGGCTATGCTGGGATGCAGCCGAGCTCGGTCCTCGTTGAGCTTAGCTATTGGAATACTTAGGCATGAAGCACAGCATGGCCGTTGACAACCGAGATGGTGCAGCTCGACCGCTGAGCTCCCAGTAGAGTGGGCAGGCAGTTGGGTTAGGTGATGTTCAGCAAGGTTTGTGCTGACAGATGGGATAGCAGAGCCACGTGTCGAGAGATCACTGGGAGTAGATTTGGGGCGCAGAGGGTATATAAGCATGTCTGCGCCCCCTGTACGCAGGGGCACGAACGTTTTGTAAGAAATACTTACACTCAAACACTCTCTCCTCTTTCTCTCTCTATCCCAAGGTATGTGCTAACTTGATCGTCGGAGGGTTTTCTGGCCACACACCATCGGGTAGCTCACCGCCGTTGTGCTCGCAGGTGATCGGACAGAAATGAAGCTTAGAATAAAGGAGTACGGGCTTACCGGAATATTTGCTCCCCGTATAGTACTCATAATATTTTTTTAAAAATCAATAAAATACTTGAAAAAATACCAAAATAAAATCCTAATTTTCCCCCCCTCCTTTCGTCGACTCTCTCCCCTCGTCCCCCTCTCTCTCTCTCGACTTTTTTTTTCATTTTTTTTAACCCGTGTCTGCTGCTGCTCCTCTTTATAACCTAATTGACAATCCTTTCAAGATATAACACCTTTTTGTTTTTAATTTTTTATTTTATTTATTATATTATAGTATACAAATATAATATAAATACCATATATATAAATATATTATATATGACCAATACATACATATATATATAACACATTTTATATACATATATAAAATATACATAAATATTCAGATTAATTATATATAATTAAATAACATGTTAAATTAGTTAAACAACACATTAAATTAACTAAATATCGCATTAAATTCTCATGTAACCACACAATTAATGAAGTCCAAAAATAAAATTAGGTAATAATAAAATAATCACTAATGACTTAAGAAAATTAGGGTCACTACAATATACACACCTCAAAAGAATCTCGTCATGAAATTCAATAGAAGAGAGTACTAAGCAAAAAGTTTCGGGTGCATACGCCGAATTTTCTCTTCTAATTCCCAAGTGATATCGTTCTCATTCTCACTCCATTGCACTTTCACCAAGTTTACTTTTTTGCACCGCAACTGCTTTACATGCCGATCTAGAATAGTAACCGGTCGCACCACATACGTAGATCATCACTGATCTCCAACATCTCTGGTGATACTATTTGGGAAGGATCTTGCACAGAGTTTCGCAATAAAAATACATGGAACACGTTGTGAATCATAGCTAAAGCATGTGGTATGGCTAATTTGTAAGCCACATTACCAATCTTCTCAGTGATCTCGTATGGTCTTACAAATTTAGGTGCCACCTTTCTTTTCTTTTCCGAACTGCATGATACCCTTCATCGGTGAGACCTTAAAAAATACAAAATCTCCAACATTCAACTTGACCCCTTTATGTTTTCTATCAGTCTCGGTGCGGATGGAACTACTTGTCTTGTACCGTAACAGGAATTAAATGTATTTTTATTTGTGTTTGGTGGACACGTGGGTGTCAAATAATTGTACTCATACCAGTATACTTATATACTAACCTATTTTGTTTCTTGACATCTTGGATGTGTTCTATTTGAGCGCGACCGAACTTTCTTTGCAGGATTAGTTGAGGCTACAGTAGTGACGTAAAATAACTATAGTTGTTAAACATGTCTCTTAGATTTATTTTGTTTTCTTGAGTTTAGGATTGATATTAGTTTATTGCATTTATTATTATTATTTTTTTTATGATCTTAGTATTTTGACAATTTGACATTGTAGGTTATTTTTCAACTTTATATTATTTAAGTTGTTTTGATTAGTTATTGTTACTTTAATATTGGGGGTATTAGTTAGTTATGAAATTTATGGTAGACGGTTTGGTTGATGTTTTGTTAGTTTTTCTTTTAATCCCTTGTAATCTTTTGAGCATGAAATTTATTTAACCTTATGGAGACGAGAACATTTAGTTTTTTTTATTTTATCCCTAAGATTTGAATGATGGAATGTTGATTAGGGTTTAGTCTTAATTTAATATTTAATTGTCAAAATTTTGAAGCGTGACACCCTTAGTTTGTTAAATAAGCTGTGAATTAGCTTCTTCAATTAATTTTTATTTTTTGTTATTTATTATTTGTCTATATTTCTCATAAAAAATAATAATAATAATTTATAGTCTATTTGGGTCTTTTTTTATTTTTAAAAAATAAAAAATAAAAAATAAAAAAATCTAAGAGTATAACCGTAAATTAACATATACATACTAATAATCAAAAGTAAAAAATGAATAACTTCTCAAAATTAATTTTTAAAATTAAAATAAATTGTTAAAATTCAAAACTATTTAAAACAAATTTAAATAAACAGTTTAAAATAACTTTTCAAAAATTAAAAGCCATAGATTGGTTAGCTCAAAAATATCCAGACAACCAGCCCATGTGTTCCCCCACTTTTGTAGTTGTAGTTGTAGTTGTAGAGTATTTAAACTCGCCTAACCGTGACTCTATCCACAACTACCAGTCCCACGCAACGTCGAAACGACTGATTGGTCAACAATTTTTCAGTTACTCGTCCTTCAAACCAACCTCTCTTTTTGCTTCTCTCTTCCATGGATTCTTCTCAACCCAAATCACAATTAGGGTTTTTCTCAAAAATCCTATTTCACTCTCTCTCTAGATTCTCTCTTTCATGGAGCCTACAGATCAGGCTGCTCAATCAGCTTCTTCGTCTTCTTCGGCATCTGCATCTTCCTCTTCCTCAACATTTGGGAGTTTTCCGGCGCCCCAACCACGTCGTATTCGTTCTTTCCGGTCAGAGAGGAGGAGGAGGTGGCGGCGGAAGAGGCGGAGGACGACGGCGATCAACCGTCGTTGCTCGTTCAGCAACAGACTGGGGTTGGTTACCATGTCCACTACCCAACAACAACTGAAGATGAAGAGACATCAAGATTGATCAGAGACGATACCTGGTCTTGCATCATTGTTGTCCTCACCTTTTGGTTCTTTGGTTCGTCCTCAATTTCTATACATTTTCGATTCTTACTTCCTTTTTGCCCCATCAAATTTGCTTGAAATTTTGATTACCTGATATGAAACACACAAAATCTTACTCTAATTTTTTTTCATCAAATCTTTTTAAAAAATTCCAAACTTATCCTAAAAATATGACTTTAAAGAATTTGGTGAAAAATTTGTCTCTCCCTTGATTTGTTACAGATTTGATGAAATGGGTGGATCACAATTTAGCAATTTTTTTCATCAAATTTGAATTCAATGAAAAAATTGATGAAGGATTGGAAATGCTCTTAAATGTAGATGTTTGAATGAAAGAACTTCAAATATATCCTAAAAGAGTAATGCTTGACATTTGGTAGAAATATTGGTAAAACATTTGGGGTCCCTAGCATTTTTCATCCTAAAAACATGTTTTAAACATCTTTTTAATGAAAGAAAACTATCTAAAATCCTTTCACTTTTTAAAATTTTTTTATCAAATTTCAGTAAAATTATGACTGTTGAGAATTTGATGAAAGATTTGGCTCATCCTTGCTTTGGTGAAAAAAATTGCCTCCCCTCGATTTTGATACAGATTTGATGAAATGGGTGGATCAGATTTTAGCAATTTTTTTTTTTTTTTCAAATTTGATGAAGGATTGGAAATGCTATTAAATATAGATTTTTGAATGCTGGTTGTGTTGTTAAGCTTTAGAGTCTGATGGATCTTGTTAAATTTGGTGTTGGGTTCTGTTTTTTTATTTCAGTTTCAATGACTTTGATTTTGGGGGTATACGGTGCTGTCAATCTACAACTCGGCTCTAATTGTTCTCTTCTCATAACACCTAATCCACTCTTTGTGGAGTCTATAAGGGTAATTTGATAGCACTCATTCTCTTCTCTTTCATGGTTTTTTTTTGGGATCAGTACCTGAATTGGGTTGGTTAAATATACCAGGTGGAGCAATTAGATGAAGCAAACAATGGACCTATTCTTTATGGATTTTACAAAGAGCCACCGCGTGATGTTGTAACTACTTGGTCGGAAACTCAGACCACCTTTATCCCAGCTCATCTTTACAAGGCAAGTTAGTTAATTTTGGTGTGCAACATAGATATTCAAGTTAAAGGTGGTGGAGTAAATTCTTTTCTTTTTCTTTTTGTTATAGGATTGGGTGTATATATTGAATGAGGGGTCTCAAATAAATATTTCGTACAGTGTGAACTCTCCGAGCTCATCTTCTCTAATCCTTATAATTGCCCAAGGTATGTTTACACTTCCTGACCAGCTTCTTCAAGGAACTACTACTTTATCCACTTTCATGCATCACTACAATCATATAATTATATCTTTAAGGCATGCTTGGAAGTCTTATGGTAATCGAATGATATGTTTTTTTTTAATATCTTGCGAATAATCCCAGCTTTTTCTTGGACTTTGCTATGGGGATCCTCTTTCAGTGTATAGCTCTCTGAGGCCCATGTCCATCTTTTGCTAGATTATTGTCTAAGGAAATTATTCTTCGATCATTTTCTCTCTCTCTCTCTCTTGGCCCTCTTATTTTAAATTATTCCATACATTTTATCCTATTGCTATGGTGCTTTCATATGTCCTCATCACGGTTTTGATAATTCATGTAGTTATGTAAATTATACAGTCGACTGGTCTCACAATGTACTTAGCTTTACTCGCAGCATGCTGCTACTTTTTTTGTATGTTACAGATATAATTGTTTGTTATCTCCCTAGTATCTTCTATTTGCACAGAGATGTTATTTGGGGGCTGATTTTATATGGAATTACTGTTTTAACATAATTTTAAAACTGAAACATTGCAGGGAATGAAGGATTTGCTCAATGGCTTGAAGACATATCATATCCTAATACCACCTTGTCATGGAATGTCATTCATGGTGAGATGGAAAAGTGAATTTTTTTTTAAAAAAAATGCCTATGTAGAACTGCGTGCTAACTAGGTTACTGCATATTTACAGGAAGTGGTATAATCCAGCAGGATATTTTCCAGTCTTCTACTTACTATGTTGCAGTGGGTAACTTGAACCCGGAAGAAGTGGAGGTAATGTGTAACTCGTCTCTTATTCCATTGACTTTCTTTTGGCTTAATTTTTAGGATTTCAATTATCTGCCACAGAATTATTGAAGATAATGAGATTTATGGATCTGTTGCTTCTTGTATTTCCAATTTTTAGAAATAATAATAAACCATCTTTTAGATTCTTGTTCCTTGGTTTTGAGTGCTTGTGCAGAGTAGTTGGAGGGAGTGTCACTGCAATGTGCTTATAATTTCCTTAGCGGATGTTAAAGGGCAACTTCTGCTCATTGTTGTATGTTCCATGAGCCTAAGGTTCCATCTAGGTTGTGAACCTTTAAGATGCATTCAACATGTCATATAAGATTATAGAGACTGACTCAGACAATTTGAACTGACTCAACCCCTTTGACTTGGTTTTATAGTCTACGGTGAGTATGGTTTGGGGCAACAAGCTAATATGATAGTCTGTTCTAGAAATAAAGCCTTGACATGGCAGTCACTCCATGAGGAAGATGAGAGAAAGCCATTGTAAGGGTAGAAAGAAGGGTTGCTTTGGACCAGTGGTGTTGTGCACTGTGACACCCAATCAAAGTCCCTATCAATTGGATTCTTCTTGGACATTTAGGAAGCTGTTGAAGTTAAGGGGTTTGGCTCACCTCTAATTAGATATATGATTGGGGATGGATATGAGACCTTTTTATGGTTGGACAATTGGCATCTGGTTGGCCCTTTGTATAAAGTCTATGGTGAAAGAGTGGTTAGAAACTTAGGAAGCTCCCTCCTTGCTAATGTTTCTTCCATTACTAGTAATGGGTCCTGGAGATGGCCAAGACTAAGAAATAGATCTATCCTTCATATTATTGAAAACACCCTGCTGATTTCGTGCCTAGACCTGAGATTTGGTGACCTCAACAATCTTAGCTCCTATGATGTTGGAAGAATGAACTGAAAGTGTTTTCTTTCATCTGGTCTACAAGTGTATTTTAAAAGAACGTTGAAGAAGTAAATGTGGAATGTGAAGTTTGTTCCTTCTTTAAGTAGTCTGATGCTTTATTCCTTTTTCACCAGTTTGTGCTATTCATTTGCCTCGAACTGTGTCAAACAGGTGCAATTAAATATCAGCTTGAAGGCTTTCCTGTATAATACATCTGATGCGTATTACAACTGTGCTGTGGCTCACGGTGCTTGTAGTTTGAAAATGTTTTTCCCAATGGAAATGCTGCTGTCTTAACCTCTCCAGGTCCAGAACAGGTAAGCCTTGTAACCTTTTGACTGTTTCTCTCAGTTTGAAGTCAAACAGAACATCCTAAAAAATGATGAATGAACCATAATTTTTGCATTTCCCTACATTACAATTCTCTTTGCTAGGCTTTACTTTTGGTATTCTCAGTCAGTTAGTCTATGTATTTAACAATCATCTTTTATACAAAACCCTCAACCCTAAAATATGGTGGCATCTATGCATGAATCTTATTATTATGTATATTTATTTAAGGGTGGTGTTATTACCATCAGAGAAAAGGTTGTTTCTGCAGCACCCTAGAAATTTAAATGAGGGCAAATCTGCCTTGTTAAGTCAAAAGAGGTTGTCCCACCAGTAGTGGCTGTTCTCTTTTGGTGTAACTTTCCCATCATCTACTCGTCAATGTTCGCATTACCATTGTTGTTGACCATGTTGACAATATTTTGAATTCCCTCAATCAACCATGTTACCTTACCATCCATGTTTACTAAACCATTGACTGTTGCCAGAAATCAAGCCCTCTGCCATCATCTCTCTCATCCCACATTCAGATTGCTGTCACCTTTAGAATATTTGGAAATTACTTGCTCATAAACCTCTCTTTAGCTAGTGACTAGTTGCAGCTTATTGCTGTTGTTTTCAAGGTTTGGAGAATTGGGAATGAGATCAAAAGTTGGATTGCAAGTTGACGAGAGGGGGATGTAAGAGATTCCTTTTGGTGGACATTTTGAATTTTTGGGGGGCAGATTTTTCCCTTTTAATTTAAATTTGTAGGTTGCTGTGGAGGGTGATTTTAAGTACACCCCAAAATTTCTCTCTGTACTTACCTCCCTCTCACATGCATTGAGGACTGTGCTCTCACAAGGGATGGGTGTGAAGATAAATTTGATGGATGTATTTATGAGCACCCTGCTGTGGAAGCAACCATATGTGAGGCAGTAGCATCAGCTTATATGAATTTGAGGTCTTCCATGGTGACATTAGACAATAGTGGGAGATTGGGCCTCTGCCATAAATATGGCATGCACCCATCCATGGATGCTAAACTGAATTTTCAAAAGATTATTGTAGATTCAAAATGGAATTATATATATTTTTATTTTAGTAAAACTATGGCACCAAGGGGATGCCACTCATATACACTAACAAAAGCAAAACAAAACACCTAAAACTACTATACATAAATCTTTGTCCGAAAGTCTCTACAAAGTCCAAAAATTAGCTCAATGATGGATCAACAAAGCCCAAGGATCAACTATACAGAAGGGATTACATTCTACTTTTCAGCTTAAAAGTGGTTCTTCTATTCATCGAAAGTCCTTTTGTTGCTTCCCCCCTAAATAGATCTACATGAAACAAAAATGCACCAATGACCAATTCTTTTTCCTTCTCTTCCCCACTCTAGGCCACCTCTTTGTTAGAACTTACGTATTCTTGGAAGATGTCTAGAAGTTACATTGTTAATAACTACATATTGATCTGAGATCCTGTTGGCCATTAAAGTTGCAACGACCATGGAGTATCTCATCAAATGGACATTCCAAGCTTATAGGTTTTAACTAGAATATGAGTTAAAACAGCATCATCTCACCTTTCCCTTTTTACTGCTATCTTGAATAATTTTCAATTTTGTTTTTTACCCAGCAGGAAGTCATACTACCTAATACTATTTTTGGTTCCCTCAGGGTACAACCAGTGATCAGTGGTATGTTAAACTGTCCTATGGACCTCGATGGATCACATATCTTGTTGGTATAGGTATACTTTTCTGTTTGTCTTATTCTTGAAACAAAAAAGCATATTATCGTTTTCTTAATTTTTGCTGTGTGTAGGTGTAATGACTGTCTTCATGCTGTTGGCCTTCCACTTCTTGAACAATTTCCAATGTACCCATGAAGAAGGAAACAGATTTCAATTTGGGGAATTGAGATCAGAGAGAGCTCCTCTACTTACACAAAAAGACGATGATCTGTCAAGTTGGGGTTCGTCTTATGATTCTGTCTCACAAGATGACGAAGATCTTGAAGATGGGCTGGCAGTGGGTTCACTTGAGGGGAAGCCACTAAAAGACGGTGAATACAATAATAACATCCGGCGTCTTTGTGCAATTTGCTTTGATGCTCCTAGGGACTGTTTCTTCCTTCCATGCGGGCACTGTGTGGCTTGTTTTGCATGCGGAACAAGGTATCTTGTTTCTTCATTAACCTTAAACATAAAATCTAGTCTTTCAAAAGATAAATCACATGCTGAAACCAAGATAGATTTCTATCACCATAGTCTAAATTTATTGTGATACTTTGAGGACTATATGTGAAATTAGATGATGACAATGAAGTAGTTTTAAGTACTTCCCATTTAACCTAATGTCTATGGGATTAGCCCATTTAGTATTTGGCTTGGGGTGCATGACAAGATTGATGAACATTCTATTGAAAACTCGAAACTTGGAGTTAGGCTTTTCCTTAAGACTTTCTCCAACAATATTGTAGCGACTACTGACATAAGCTGAAAATTATTTCTGATAATTTATATTATTCTGATAAATAAAATTGTGACTTACAGGAATGTCATGAATCATGTTAGCCTTAATAAGCCCCTCTAAATTGCAATCAAATTGCAACAATCTTGTCGTAATCTCTATAAGTTTGGATCTGCAGGATTGCGGACTTGGCAGGTACTTGCCCTATCTGTCGGAGGAACATGAAGAAGGTGAGGAAGATATTTACAGTTTGAACAAACATACGGAAGTTCCCCAAGAAGCGCTGCTTGGTTAACAGCTTGTGATGTAGATTGATTCATTTGATTGTGTCTATACACCATTGCATTGTTCAAGCTATGATCCATGCTAGGTGGCTAGAATACTATTGGAAACTAGATGGCAAACATTGATCAAGCCTTCTGTACTTTTCAAGTGTCAAGTGCTTGAAGTCATTTTTTTGTAAGTGATGCTTAGATGAATATTTCTTTTAAGCACGCGAAAAGTTTTGACATGTCAAATTATGGATTCTCTAGTTGGCTGCATTTAATTAATCTGTCTCTGGATTTGGATGTTCCACACATATTGGCTCTAACATATTAGAAATCTTAACTTAGGGGTGGTTTTGTCAATTCACCGAAAATTGTTTGTAGAAGGCGTTAGAGGTATTGCCCCCAATAAGATTTGAGATTAAACATTTGTGTGGAAGCTATCACTATATACAAATGTCAATCTCATAAATTGGGGCAGTGCCCCCAACAAATACTAAATAATTTATTTTTACTAGAAGTATGAAATTTGACGACATTTCCATAGCTGATGAGGAAAGTTAGGAGTAACAAAGGGAGTCTTTAAATAATCCCAAAATTGTTATGGGGCACCTCAATTTTTTTTATAATACTAAATTTGCAAATTTGAATTTTGTTATTTTTCTTTGAATACATCAATTAATTTCAATTTTATCTCTCACCCACAACGCCCTTCTCACCTCTGATGCCACCTTCACAGCTGTGCCCACCATCTTTGGCCACCCTTCTCTTTTTGTCCCTCTCAACCTCAACCTTAACCCTGAATCCCATTCCTGTCACAACTTACCACCAACTCTGACCGAGAGAGAAGAAGAGAGAGTTGCAGACAAAAAGGGGAGGGTGGAGGAGTGGCAAGTGCACTGGGGTATGGCGGTTAGAGGAGGAGAAGATGGTGTCTAAGAGTGGTTGTAGAAATGAATGAATTTTAGACTTTTATCCCTTTTAATATTAAAAATAAAATAATATGAAATATGAAATGCCAAACAACATTTTAAAAATGTATTTGGTAGAGCCTCATACGAAGGGAGGGTGGCAGTGGTTTCACTGTGGAGGAGTGAAGGATTATTTTGAAACTCTTTGAAAGTTGAAAGTAGTGAAAGGAAATAATTAAAGTGGGATGTATGATATCATTGTCCTTGGACTCAGTTGTGTAACTCCCAAGTAACGATGCTTAGACTGTTTGATAAAAATGGTCAATGGCACAATCTCAATAAACTATAAAAAAAAGGGGAAAATATTTATTAAAAAAACCAAAGGAATTTAATATCTTTAGAAGTGGACAAAATTATAAGAAAAATGATTGAGAGTACTAAAAGTGGTGCTCTAATAGCACCACTAATGATGTGACAGTGGACTTTTTTTTTTTGTTTTGACATTCCCAATGCATTAGTGCTATTAATGATTTTTTTTTAATGGTATGAATCATTATTGAAATTATAAATAAAGAAACTAACTAATGATGGTTGTTTTGGGAAGTTGGTAAAAAGCTGGCTTTTGGCTTTTTACTAAGCTTTTTGCTTTTTTGGAAGTGATTTGGGAAGTTGGTAAAAAATTGACTTTTTGTTTTTTAGTTTAATATTTATTTATGGTGTCAAATCAAATTAAAATGACCAAAATACCCTTATCCAACATAAGAGAGTTATTTTTTTATTTTTTTTTCATAGGCCCTAATTTGTAATTTTACGGCTGCGTTTTTGGCACTTGCCAAATGACTTTTCTGGCGTTTTTGGCAGCCACGTTTTTGAACATTTTGTCCAAAAACGTGACTTTTTACCATATTCCCAAAATGGCACTGAATAGTAGGAGAACAAAGATTTGATTTGTCTTCCTTGTGTGCATTAGTGGGGGCAAAGTGAGAGTCAATGGAAAATTGCAAGTTGAAGACCTCTCTCTCTCTCTCTCTGTTCAAGTAATGCATATCTATTTTATTGAAAAATTTTAAAAACACAAAAATAAATTACAGTATCATATATATATATATATATTTTAAATGAATGTGACTCATTATATCTCATAAAAATAAGTTGTCTGATTCTATATTTAAATTTTTACACTTATAAATATGTATTTAGAGAACAGCGGATAATAAATTGTAAAAAGGATTAAAATTTTTCAAATTCACATAATGTATTATAATTTTATTATGAATACAAAAATAAAATGCACAATCAAACATAGAATGAACAAAATTTTAATAAATTCATTAATTATATTTACTTGTTAACAAATTTGTCCATTTATATAGGTCCAACACGGGGAGGAAAAACTAGTGTCCATAGGATTGAGAACGAATGGCGCCTTTCAATGGCCTCATAGCAGCCTCTTAAATAATTTTTTATTTTTAATTCCGACTCAAGTATAACATTATCATCTGTATTTGTGTGTACATATATAATGATATTTCATTGTGTGCTAGCAAGGAGAAATTTGATTGGCTATTTGTTAGTGGCACACACATGCTTCCTTTAGTGTTGATTTAAAAATCTTAAAAAATACTATGTATTATTGCTTTTGTGTTATTATTTATATGAATATTTATGATCGATCCTTTTATTTAAATACGGTTATTAATGAATTAATGAAATTAGATAATAATTTTGATACATACTTTGGTAATATAAAAAGGTTAAGAAATAGATAATACATAACATCTTAAAAAAATTAATGAATATCAAATTGTGTTTCAATTTAATTTGTATACTTTTCAAGTAGATTTTAAATGAGTTTAATTGAGTCAATAAAAAGTTGAATATTTTAAATCAAATAATAAGTTGTTTAAATTTAATTTAAAATTTTAACAAATCAAACAATAAATTATTGATTTAAATTTTAATTAATTTTAAGATACGCTCAAATTTAATTTATTTAGAGTGAACTCAAAAAAAAAAAAAAATATTGACAATTACTAACCTTTTTTTTTTTTTTTTTCTCCCTTAAATTTAGAGAAAGTGTGGGGTCTACAAGCTCCTTTAAAGTTTTAAATGTTAATTACACTAAAATCTCTTTTAACTATTAATAAATATTATTTTATATGAACTTTTCAACTATAAAAAATTGTATAAATACCTCTATTTTGAAAATATTTTTAACTGTTAAAAGTGATATATTTTTATAATTGAAATGTTAATATATACGAGTTTATATATAGAAGTAGCCTGATATTCACTAATAATTGAAAGAATCTTAATATAGTTAATTCAAATTTTAATTCACATAACATTTATTTCATTTTCATTATGAATAAAAAAATACTTTCATTTTTTTCACTATATATATATTTGTTTTTTATTAGAGAAAATTAGAAAAAAAATGGTGGAAAGTCCATCCCAAAAGGGTATAAGGCATTAAATTCAAGGTAAAATCTTATTTGGTGATCGGGACATGCTAGAAAGTCACCGCTGCCATGATGAGGTAGATAAATGTGTGATATTTAACAGATAGAGGTTGAATAAGGGACATGTGGAACATTCAACAAATAGTTAGTTTGGTGAATTTCAATGAATAGACAAATTGATTGACTTCAACAGATAAACAGATATGTTAATTTTAACAAATAATTATCCTTTTAGACAAATTGCATCATTTTGGCTCAAAGAGATTAGAGTTTAGGTTTAATGGCCTAAAAGATTTTAAAATGTACTTATGGCATAAAACCCCTTATTATTATTACGGTAGTGCTACGTAGCTCAAAACCCGTGGCTCGAGTTTTGGCTCGACACCAAAACGTCGATTTTTTTTTTTTTTTTTTTCTTTTTTTCGTGTTTTGTTGCAGAACGAAGAAGAAGAAGTTGCAGAACGAAGAAGAAGAAGAAGAAGGAAGAAGAAGAGAAGGAAGGAAGAGGAGGAGGAGGAGGAGGAGGAGGAGGAAGGAGGGGAGGGGAGGGGGCCATAAAAATCAGCTGGAGGAGGAGGCGGGGCTGCGACTGCGACTGCAACTGCGACTGCGACGATCGGCGAGGCGACGGTCTGAAGCTGCGACGATCGACGGCGGTGCTGCGTGACGATCTCCTCCCTCCCTTCTCTTCTCTCTCTCCCTTCTCTTTCTCCTCTCCTTCTTTCGAGCCATTTCGAGCTTTTGGTGTCGAGCTACGGCTCATTTCCGTTATTATTATTAGTTCTTATCATTTTAATATTAATATAATAATAATCAGTGCTACATTTATACAATTTTTGCCTTACAAATCTCCTAAATGACGTGGTAAGATTGGTTAGAGAGATTTGAGAGAAGAGAGACGTATTAAGTGTGAGTTATAAATCAATTAATGCTAGATACTCAAAAGATTTTTTCCCCCAAAATATTAGTCAATTATTTTTATTCTTTATTCTCTTAAAATATTAGTCCATTTTAAAAAATTAAAAACTAAAATAACAAGAATTTCTTATTTTGCTTTTCTTTCAAATTTATATACTTAAAAATATAATTATGACAATTGATATTCTAAAAAAAGTCAAAGAATAATATTTTGAAATGTAATAATTATACTATTAAAAAAAATTAAATTTTTTTATCAAATGTCTTACTATATAAGTTATTTGATAAACTTTTTAGGTCTCTAATTTCTATTGCCATGGAGTTCCCGCGGGGGGGGGGGGGGGGGGGGGAGAATTTGTGTGTATAAATTATTTTTTAATAATAGAATAAATTATAAATACACTCCTAAAATTTGATTAAAATATAAATGATTTTTGTAATTTTAAAAATTATATTTTACTTCTTGAAAATTTTTAATTTCATAACAAATCGTCTCTTTTAATTATAAATTATGAAGTCAATTAATAATTTTTAATAATATTAAAAATATATTTTAATTAATAATTTAGATAATTTTATCATTATATAAAAGGATAATTATAAATTTTAATTTTGTAATTAATTTTATTAAATAAAAAATTTTAACAAAAAAATATTTATAATTTTTTAAATAAAAAAAACAACAATTTAGGTTTTAAACAAATCTCAATAATAATAATACCACTACTATTAAACTTGGCAGGAGCCATTCAAACGCCACTCTTATTTATATCTCTCATTCCCCCACACCATTCCCATCTCTCTCTCTCTCTCTCTCTCTCTCTGTGTAAAAATGGCCGGAACCGGAGTAGTAGCAGTGTACGGAAACGGCGCAATAACAGAAGCAAAGAAATCCACTTTCTCCGTTAAAGTTGGCCTCGCCCAAATGCTCCGAGGCGGCGTCATCATGGACGTCGTTAACGCCGACCAAGCCAGAATCGCCGAGGAAGCCGGCGCCTGCGCCGTCATGGCGCTCGAGCGAGTCCCGGCCGACATCCGAGCCCAAGGCGGCGTGGCTCGGATGAGCGACCCTCAGCTGATCAAAGAGATCAAGAACGCCGTCACGATTCCCGTCATGGCCAAGGCTCGGATCGGCCACTTCGTCGAGGCTCAAATTCTGGAAGCGATTGGAATCGATTATGTTGATGAGAGCGAGGTCTTGACTCTCGCTGATGATGAGAACCATATCAACAAGCATAATTTTCGAATTCCTTTTGTATGTGGATGCCGGAATCTCGGTGAAGCCCTCCGGCGGATTCGCGAAGGGGCCGCGATGATTCGCACCAAAGGGGAAGCAGGTAATCTCAATTACAATGATTGTCTTATTTTACAGATTGTTTTTGTGTGGATTGAGTGATTTTGGGAAGAAAAGAAAAGAAATTTATTTATTATGTTAGTGCTAATTACTTGTTTGATTTGTTAAAAACAGAGAAATGAGCAGAAATAGAAAAAAAAAAGAGAAAAAATTAAGAGAAATTTTGATTTTTAGCGAACTCGTACAAAATTTTTAAAAATATTTTCGATTCTTACATTTGGTTTGACGAGACGAATAGAAAATTTGAAAAACTTTTAAAAAATTCAGAAAGACAAAAAGAAGTAAAAAATAGCAGATTTTTTTTTTTGGGGCTTATTTTGGTTTCAATTTTGTTTGGGAGTTTTTTTTTAAAAAAAATTATTTTTTAATTCGTCTCCGCAAGACAAGACAACACAAGAAGAACTTGAAAAGTAAAAAAAATTGATACTCCTCTGTTCCAAAATAATGGTCCCTCTTGGATAATCTAATTTTTTTAGTAGTATAATTATTGCACTTTAAAAAAGTTGATTTTCTAAAATTACTCTTTTGATAGTACATTTTTTAAGAATATTAATGTCATAATTGTACTTTTATATTGTTTATTAATTTAAAAGAAGGGCAAAATAGGAAATTTATATTATTTTTGTACTTGATTTTTGAAGAGAGACTAATATTTTGAGACAATAAAAAATGGAATAAGGGACTAATATTTTAGGACGGAGGGAGTATAATTTTGAAAAAAAGTCACTGAAGATAAAAAAAAATTGAAAAAAGAGGTGGCTTTTTAATGAGATCAAACACCCTCTTAGAATGATGTCTTATTTATTTTACAGCTTGTTATTTCGATTGAGTGAGTTTGTTTTGACTAAAAGAGAGAGAAATGAGGAGAAATAGAAAAAAATTGAGAGAAATTTATTTCTCTCAATTTTCCTCATAATACCGCGTTCACATGATATGACATGGATGAGGGTGTGAGATATGTGTCTAACACTTATATCTAATTTAGACACTCAGATCCTTTAATTTGTTAATATATGAGAAGAAGAAATTCACATTTGCTAGTAAAGTAATATTTTTAGCTCTCACATTAATTAGATATAAAAATTTCATATTTTTTCCTGAATTCTATTCAATTTCAAGTAAATTTTGATATAATTTACAACATTTCATTTGAGAATATTATATAATATATAATATATACGCATATATGACATGTCTCCGTACCCATATCAAATTTTGGATACGTATTTCAAGATCTTAAGATTAAAATTTATGAGGGTCTGATGCTTGCATACACACTCGCACCCAATTTTGGATACGTATCTCAAGATCCTAAGATTAAAATTTACGAGGGTCTGATGCTTGAATACACACCCGCACTTGATACTTGTACCTGAATCCATGTAACATAGTTTATAACTCACTTTTGAATATTTTCCAAAATTGGAGAGCTTGGGAAGAGAAAAGAAAAGCAATAATTGCAAATTTTATATACTAAAATTGTTCATCCATGCATTTAAAAAATAGTCGTAATTAATTTTTATCCCCTAAACTATTATTATTTTTTCTATTTCATCATTAATTTATTAGTTTTGTTTATTTAATCCTAAAGATTTTGATTTTTGTCTATGCGATCCAATTGAATATATAATTGTACAAATTAGTAATGCTTAAATCCTAATTTGATGAGTAAAAATATAATTTAAAATTTAAAAAACTTAAATGATATAAACAAACACTCGTTAAATTGGTTGTGGGGTGTTGATTGTTCTAACTTATAAGAAAATGAGTGTTTTGTTGTATGATTTAAAATTGTTCAATAATCTTTGTTTTTAAATTAGTCTTCATTGTCTCTAATTGGACCAATTGCATCACATGAACATAAATTTGAAACTTTAGGCACCAAATAGAGGAAATTGATAGTTTATGGATGAAATGAAAAATAAAATAGGGATAATTTAGTGGATAAAAGTGAAATTAATCCTTAAAAAATTGGAACTTTCAACAATAAAATCGGTCTTGAGTGACCAATTAAGTGGCCTAATGATTGAACCATCTCTGCAGGTACTGGAAATATAATTGAGGCGGTGAGGCATGTGAGGTCAGTGATGGGGGATATTAGGGTTTTGCGGAACATGGATGATGATGAGGTTTTCACCTTTGCTAAAAAGATTGCTGCACCATACGATTTGGTAATGCAGACGAAACAGCTAGGGCGGCTTCCTGTTGTGCATTTCGCTGCTGGTGGTGTCGCGACGCCAGCAGACGCGGCTTTGATGATGCAATTGGGGTGTGATGGAGTGTTTGTGGGGTCTGGGGTGTTCAAGAGCGGTGACCCGGCTAGGAGAGCTCGAGCGATTGTGCAGGCTGTCACGCATTATAGCGATCCGGAGGTGCTTGCTGAGGTGAGCTGTGGTTTGGGTGAGGCTATGGTGGGTCTGAATCTGGATAAGAATGTGGAGAGGTACGCAAACCGGTCTGAGTAGTGGAAATTAATGCAGATTGCTTGGAGGTGAGGGTAATTGAAAGCTCTTGTTTTTTCAAAAAACATAAGACCTTTGATAGTATATGCTAGTCCACTCTATTGGAAGTGTGTTTCCAATGAGTTATTTAGGTTTTTTTTAGGTCTTCTCATGCTGTAGAGAGTCAATGTTATGATGAAATTAGTTTGTTTCAATGTTATGTTGAAAGTAGTTTGTTTTACGTCATATTATGGTTCAATGCAATTGGAGAATTTGTTACATTCATTAAGCTTTGGCTTCTCAATACGCACAAATTATACTCAATTGAAGAATTTGTCGTATTAATTGTAGAATGTTGTGATCTTATTGTTTGGTGATGCGGTAAAGTTGAGGATATGTTTGATTGTGATGATTTTAAGGAACCACCTTCCCTGTTTCTTCTTTCATATTGTCAGGAGCATATACCATCACCCAAAATGTTTCAAGAATAGGTCTCTGGTCCATCAGCTGACAGAGCATCATCATCTAATGAGTTTTGACTCTTTGCAGTAAGAATGGAATGTTCTGATTAATGTAATAGATGTTTTGTATTCAACAATTTCAAATAGGTTGATTTTCCTAGGCCTCATCCCTCCAGTTAACCATTTGAATGGCAAACTCCCTACCTCCATAAACTAGGCTGAGCTGTGGTAATCATACGTCTGCTGATTCGGATTTTAGGTTTTACTTTTCTTTCTTCACAGGCTAAAATTCTGCATCAGCACCTCCCAAGCCTGCATTTTCTTTCTCTCGTGTACTGAACAGCCAAAATGCATGTTTATTCCAACTTTGTAGAGTCCGCATAAATCTACTAAGAAGCACAGATATGGACACGAAGATGGATATAATATAGTAATGATATGCCGGCATGACAATTTTTAAAAAATCAGGACACGAGATATATTCCCCATCTTTTGATGCTTATGGTCTTTTTGAGGTGTATTAAATGCTTGTGGGATGTTCACTGCCATGCTACCAGATGATATCCAAAATGATCCATGTAATTGTAGAAGATTGGTTTTCTCAGGAAATGGTTTCTACTTTAAGGTTTTTTCCACAACTTTGTTAGATTTTCCTTTTTTTGGTTCCTTCCCATACAAAGTACAGTAAGCACTTCCTCTTGCCCTTGGGAACAAGTATTTACCATCCATTTGTGCTATTACTGAGGCTTCAGAATGGAAATCAGCAGGAATCCATCATCCCTATGTTCCTTGTTCATGCAAACAACTCAGCAGCTCCATTCACATCTTTTCATTATTGAGTTGCAGACTTGCATTCATGTACTCTTCACTTTTAGAAGTCGTCATTATTATTAATCAGACATGTTGGCTTGGACCTAGGTTTAGTGCATATGAATGATGCCTAAGCCTCAAACACAACAGTGTGTTCTTTCTTTTCTTCTTTCTGAGGAGGGTCCCAAAGCCAAAGTAGAGAGATGGATACTGTAAACAGAAAGTTGAGAGCATTAGAGACACTTGGTTGAAGAGCAACACTAGCATTTTGTTGAAACCCACAATACAGAGTCTGATGGATTGATGATCAAGAGGGGACGAGTTCTCCTTTTACAGATGAGGAGTTTAAAATAATATTTAAATTAAGATGTCCCAAGAATAGGATCCCGATCAGTGTAAGCCTATTGTTATGACTAGGATAGAATTCCTTCCAAGATTATCTGATAATGATCTTATTGTCCAAACCCAATTAGTATGCCTTGTCAAAATGAGGAGATGCCCTTCGCCTCCACTGCCCAAGGTAGAGATTGGGAGACTATATTGTGTATATTCTATGTTTGGTATGATTGTGGTTGTACATATTATAGTCGTGATTGTGTATAGGCGTGATTGATGTGTGATTGTGTTTTTCTTTTTTGGTTTAGGAGTTAGGGCTATATAATCTAGGGTCTTGTTGTAATCAAATACACAATTGAATGTACAATATACAGAAATCTTACATGGTATTAGAGTCACATTCGAAACCCTAAGTCTGGCCTTGATTATTTGAAGTTCTTTCTTTGCGTTCACACCTGTTGTTCGAAGTCTTCTTTAGGCTTCTCTAAAGTCATGAAGGCCTCTCTGTTCTTTGGTCTTCTTCGAAGTCGCGACAATCCTCTGGTGCTTGGTCTGAAGTCGTTACTCAGGGATCTGTTGTGTCTCTCTCTGGTTTGGATACTCGAACACACATTATGGTTTGTCGGATCTGTTCGACTGACAATTTGGTCTCTGATTCTGGTTGGTTGGCCTCTGTTTCTAGTTCGTTGGCCTCGATCTCTCTCTTGGGTCGATACATCATCACGGTCTTTCTGTTCCTTCGTCTGCTACATCTGGATTTGGTGTGTGTGTGTGTCTCTCTCTTAGTTTCTCTTTGTATTCGTGGTAGTTATCTCTATGTGTCTTAGTTTCTCTAGACTTGCTATTTGACCTATTACTTATCTTTTTTTCACACTTTAGCCCCTTGGTTTATGATTTTTTGGTTATTTGGTATCAATTTTTTTGAGACATTATACTTCGACCCATCATCTTTGTTTTATTATAATGTCGAACACCAAAATCCAGGCCATCCAGTGCAAACTCACTGGTGACAATTATGTTTATTGAGCCAGTGTTATGAAGAATTTTCTTCTTGGTCAGAAAAAATAGGGCTATGTATTTGGTTCTGTTCCTTGTCCATCGGACCCGAAAAAGGAAGATTGTTTGACTTCCTGTGACACTTGAGATTGTGACAATTCTAACCTTGTTTCACAACTCTGTAAATGACCGAATTGGGGTGATCATGTCCAAATACTGTACTGCAAAGGAAGTGTGGGAGTATTTACAAGGTGTTTATCAGCAGTCCAATTTTGCCAAACGGTATGAATTGGAAATAGATATTCAGGGTGGTCGCCAGCGGGATAAATCTATTCAGGACTTTTATATTGAGATGACAAGCCTCTAGGATCAGTTGGCTCTCATGGAACCGTCTAGCCTTAAGAGTCTCGATGCTTATGTTGAGTTTTAGGAACAGGGTCATTTAGTACAGTTCTTAATAGCTCTCTCCCCTTAGTATGAGGCTGTCCGTGATGGCATTCTTCATCAGTCTCCTCTTCCTTCTGTAGATGCTATTGTTCATGAGCTCCTTTTCGAGGAAACCCGTTTCAAGACGGCCAGTCAGACTGCGTCCCCTTTGATTTTCTTAGCACCTACACAACCACTCCTTTTGGCGACTTCTTATCAACTTTAGCCTTCTGCCAAGCCAAAAAAAAAGGCCCTTAGTATCAGATGAGTGTGTTTTCTGCCATCAGAAGGGTTATTGGAAGTACAATTGTCCCAGGAAGGGACGTTCATCTTCTTAGCAGTCTTAGTCCCGAGCTCCTACTCAGAGTTCTTTCTAGCCTCCCGCTGCTTATACTACATCCACTCCGGCTCCAGGTCCTGATTTGGTTTCCTTGAGTACTCAGCTTGCTCAACTTCAGCAGATCTTGTCCACCTCTCAGTTATCTTCATCTATCTCTGCTCTCACATTTCTTCATTCAGGTTTACTTGGGTTTTCTTCAAGTATTCCTTCTTCTGTCTGGCTTTTTGATTCTGGTGACTCTTATAATATGACTCCTCACTTTTCTTTTCTCTAAAACTGTATCCCTCCTCCTTTTCCTATTACTATTAATACTGCTAATGGGTTTTGTATGTCTGTCTTATCCATTGGGTCTGTTTTACCCTCTGCCATGTCTGCTATTGTTATTCCCTCTGTTCTTTATGTTCCTTAACTGTTTGTTAGCTTTCTTTCTATCAGTCAACTTGATACTTCTGGTTTAGATGTTATCTTTTCTTTTTCTGTTTGTTGTGTGTAGGATCGAGTATTCAAAAAGCAGTTAGGACCGGCCGTAAAGTTGGAGATCTCTATATGGTGGAAAGCCTATATCTTCCCAAAAATGCTTCAGGGCTCGAATGTGTTGGCTCGAATGCCCCAAATGCCCAAAACGACATTGTTTTGGGCATTTTTTTTTTTCTTCTTCCATTTTCAGAGCAGAAGAAGACGAAGAGGGAAAGGGAGAGAAAGAGAAGAGAGGAGGAGAGAGGGAGAAAGAGAGAGGAGGAGAGGAGAGAAGGGCCCCCTCTTGTGCCTCGCCGCCGTCGATCGTCGAGCACCGCGATCGTCGCAGCACCGCGGTCGATCGTTGAGCACCGCGATCGTCGCAGCACCGCGATCGTCGCCTCCGGCCCCGCCTCCGCCTCTGCCTCCGCCCGGTTGATATGGCCCCCTCCAGTCCCTTCTTCTCCTCCTCCCTCCTCCTTCTTCTGATCTGCAAAAAAAAAAAAAGGGGATTCGGGGCATTCGGGGGGGGGGGAGCTTTCGGGCTCCCTATCATAGTTGATATCTTCCTCTATCTACCTCTCCCGTTGCACTTTTATCGTTTCAATTAGAGTTTCAATCGAGTCAGTTTTATTTATGGCATTCTCGCCTCGGTCATTTGTCAGTTGACCGTTTACAGTCTTTAACTCAGTCAGGATTGTTGGGTAAAGTTTTTCCTAGTCATGTTAATGAATGTCGATGGTGTAAACTTGCTAAAATGATAGCTTTACCTTTTGATAAAAGTTCCTCTATTTTTATTTTCCCTTTTTCTCTTGTCTATATTGATGTCTGGGAACCTTCTCCTGTTCTTACTAAAGGGGGTTCTGCATACTGTGTTTCCTTTATTGATGATTGTACCTGTTATACTTGGGTTTATTTGATGGCTCATAAATCTGACTTTTACCTGATCTGTCGTACCTTTTAGTCTATGATCATTACACAGTTTGGGGCTACAATTAAAATGCTACGGTCTGACTTGGGTAAAGAATACTTTAAAATCTAATTATGTGAGTATTTGGCCAATTTGGATACCCTTCGTCAAACTTTCTGTACTGATATACCTGCCCAAAATGGTTGTGCTGAGCATAAACACCGTCATCTCCTTGAGGTAGCTTGATCTCTCCTTCTTTTTGCCTTTGTTCCGGTACCATTATGAGGTGAGGCAGTTCTTATTACTGCTTTTCTACTCAACCACATATCGACGCCCTTTCTCTATGGACGATCTCCTTATGAGGCTCTGTATTCCCAACCTCCTAATTATTCCTTTCTACGTGTTTTTAGGTTTGCTTGTTTTGTCCTTCTTCCCTGTAAAGATAAGATTAAACTAAGTGCCAGGTCTGTCATATGTGTCTTTTTGGGTTACAGTCTCAGTATTACTCAGAAATGCTATCGCTGTTACAACTCTGTCTCTCGTCGCCTTTATGTCTCTCGCCATGTTGCCTTTCTTGAACTTGTGTCTTACTTTCAGCTTCCCCATTTCACTGCTCTAGTTTCAAAAGAGGATTTGGTTCACATTGACCTATTTCCTTTTGAGGTCCCGTTTGATGAGTATATTTCCACTGTTTCTCTTGAGCTTGTTCCATCTTCTCCACCTTTCACCCATTCTATTGAATACCTCTCCACTGACCCCCCTGAGGCTGTTTATACTTTTTTTCCTGCTTCACCTCTAACTATTTCTCCTCCTTCGGCTTCTTCTCCTCCTCCGTTGTTAGTCTATTCCTTTCGCAAGGCTTCCTTTCTACCAGCTGTCTCTGCCCCGATTGCTTCTTCTTCTGCTTCTGACGACTCTGATCCTGTTGCCTACCAATATCCTACTTGAGTACGTCGTCCTCTAAACAGGTTGGGTTGGTCTAATACAGGTTTTTTTGCTTCCTATTGTCCTTTTTTGTTTGTTATTCATTCTTTTTCAGAACCTCAGTCTTACAAGGAAGCCTGTCAAGATCCCAATTGGATTCGAGCTATGGAGGATGAGTTGTCTACTTTACAGAAAACTAGTACTTGGTAGTTGGTTCCTTTGCCTGCTGGTAAGAATTTGGTTAGTTGCAAATGGATTTACAAAGTCAAGACTCATTCTGATAGTTCTTTTGAGTGTTACAAGGCTTGCCTGGTTGCCAAGGGTCTTTCACAGGAGTATGGTATTGATTATGAGGAGATCTTTACCTTTATTGCCAAGATGACTACTGTCCGTACTTTGATGTCTGTTGCTGTTGTTCGACATTGGCCTCTTTATCTGATGGATGTTAAGAATGCGTTTCTTAATGGTCATCTCGCTGAGGAGGTTTACATGTGTCCTCCCCTGACCTTCACCATTTCTTTGGACAGGTTTGTCGTCTTCGGCTTATTCTTTATGGCCTGAAGCAATCTCCTCATGCTTAGTATGATTGATTTTAGACTGCTGTTACTAAGCTTGTGTTTCATCCTTCTGGCTTTGACTCTGCTTTGTTTCTGAGACATACTTTTGCTAGTTTTGTTGCTCTCTTACTATGTGTGGATGATATGATCATCACTGGCTCTGACTTTTTTGCTATCTTTCTGAGGTCAAGTAGTATCTCTTCTTCACATTCGAAATGAAGGATCTGGGTCCATTGTGGTATTTTTTTGATATTTAGGTTGTTTCTTCTCTAAAGGGCTATTTTCTGTCTCAGGCTAAGTATGTTAATGGGATGATTCACCGTGCTAGTCTTACTGATACTAAGGTTTTTGATATACCTATTGATCTTAATATAAAGCTCAACTCTACTGATGGTGTCCCTCTGGATGATATCATTTTATATCGCGAACTTATGGGTTGTTTAGTTTATCTGACTGTTACTCTCTCTGATCTTGCTTATGTTGTTCATGTGGTTAGTCAGTTCGTTTCTGTTCCTCGCTCTACCCATGGGGCTACTTTGGTTTACATTCTTCGCTATCTCAGGTACCATTTTTCAGGATTTACTATTGTCCTCTACTTCCTCTTTAGACTTGGTGGTCTATGCTGATTTTGATTGGGCTGGTGATGTTACTGATCGCAAGTCTATGTCTAGTTTCAGTATGTTTCTTGGTGATTCCTTGATCTCTTGGAAAAGTAAGAAACAATCAGTTGTTGCTCGCTCTACTGCTGAAGCTGAGTATCGTGCGATAACTCATGCCACTGTCGAGATTGTTTGGTTTCGTTGTCTCCTGTCTGATTTGGGTGTCCCTCAGTCTTCTCCGACCTCTCTTTATTGTGACAACTGCAGTGCTATTCAGATTGCCCACAATACTGTCTTCTATGAACAAATGAAACACATTGAGATTGATTGTCACTTTGTTCGCTGGTATTTGCAGTTTGGCTCTATCTCGTTTCTTTTCGTCTCTTTTACTTTGCAACTTGCGGACTTCTTTACCAAGACTCACACTACTGTTCGGTTTCAGTTTCTTCTTAACAAACTCTCAGTATTTTTTGCTAAAACGTCTTGAGTTTGACTGGGGGTGTGAGAATATATTGTGTATATTCTATATTTGGCATGATTGTAATTGTACATATTATAGGCGTGATTGTGTATAGGCGTGATTGAGGCATAATTGTGTTTTCCTTTTATGATTTAGGAATCAGGGTTATATAATCTATGATCTTATTGTAATCAAATACACAATTGAATATACAATGGGGGCGTTTGGGAAGAAAGATTTTAGCCTCTTTTTAGGCTAAAATCCACAAAAAGACAAAATAGGCTAAATAGTTAATAAGACAAAATATCACACCAAACACATAATCATTTCACTTTTTTTCTCATAAACATCACATCCAATTACAAAAAAATTCAATCATCTTCCCAAATACAAAAATTTTAGCCTACTAAAATAGCCAAAAACTAAAATAGCTTACTAAAATAACAACTTTCCAAATACCCACAATATACAGAAATCTTACAGAGACATCATTGATGCCTTGACTGGCCTTTACTCCTAGCCACCAAGCCTCGTGTTCCCAATATCCTAACATGGACTATGGACACAAACAAAACCACAATGGACCCCCATGGTTCCGTCAACTGATTGAGGTAGACATCTCAATCTGGGTGTATGAGAGCTGAGAGGGCTTCTCTCTCTTCTTGGGATAGTAGGAGGTCAAGGCAGATGTTTCTGCTTTATTGTCATGCACACTTTTCCCAGTGCAGTGCTTGCGATGGAAAGCACTAGCTAAGATTCTAAAGTGCTGCTGCTCTTGACGAATTCAAAAAAATGGTACAACTTCTTGAGTAGTTAGCTTTCCAGAAGTGTCAGCAAAAATTTTCGTGTGGCGCCCTTGATGGATTTGGATAAAACATAAGATTCTGGAGCAGTGTTTTTGAAGCAATTGTAAAAAATGGAACGGCTTCTAGGGCGGTGCTCTTGACTGAAACCAGAATATTATCAAATTGGGAGCCTCCTTGGAGGGATTTACCCTCGAGGTAATACTTAGGCCTCGTTTGACAACTCAATATTTTAGTTTAAAAATCAAAAAGTCATTAAAAAAATTAAAAAACCAACAATTTATATCAAAAAATCAAATATTATTTTTTCTCTCTATTTTTTGCATATCTTTTCGTAAAAAATCAAAAAATATTCTAAATATACTATTTTTTTACCTCATATTTTAGTCAAAAAATCAAAAAAAGTACTAAAATGTCATAATAGGCTTAGTCTCAATGTTTTCATGAAGCCATTGAATCATTGGAGAGCTTTGCTGTGGAAATCACCATTGAGTTGAGATATGACACCACCTAAAGATTCTCAGTCGAGGTGGTCGTGGAGAGGCTCCTTTTCTGCAACCCCTTCTGTTCTCAGTCGAGATATGACTACTGCAGATAAGCATCTGTTCGTAGAAGATTTACTACCCAATGTGGAAGATTCAGCACTTATTGTGCCTACTTGTTTTATTCCGGTTCAAAGTTCTCCATGCAAACTTGGCCTGCCGAATTATTCTAATTTCCATAGTAATATCTGAATTGGAAGTACATTGTAGTCTTTAATCCAGTGAAGTTGGTAATTTCTGTTGTTGGGGTAGCATTTTGTTGCTTCTCCTGGAAATATTCAGCTGAGCTTGTCAAATGTTGTGCTCTAACTCCCTCTTGCAGTAGGCAAATAGCTCTTGACATAGCCAACTGTATCTAGATTTACTGTCAATTATTACTAGTAATAGTTAAAGAACTAATGGGATGATATGTTGGTTGTAAAGGTAACCGAACTGTTATAATAAAAAAACTTAATTCCACTATCATAGCTGCTTGTGTTTTGGTGTTTGGCCAATAATACAGTTTTTCTGGATCTATTTTGTGTTGTAAGCAATACGTGGGTTCTGAAGTGCATCTATTTGAGGGACTTAAAGTTGATTTTTATTTTTTTAAATTTGAAAATTAGAGTATTTACATCCTTTTCATGATTAATGCTTTAACAAAAAACAAAAAAAAAGGTCCTTTGATGATCAATTTGTATTTTGTAATGTGAAATCAGTGAATTCTGAAGCTTTTGGACATGAGGGCCCATTCAACAATGGTAGTCATGACTCCAAAAAACCATCATTTTAGGAAGCTTTATTGGGCCATGTCTGAATAAAGAGGAGACCAGATTCTGAACTTTGTAGTCTTTTCGTGTTAGTTGTGTTTGGTTGAGAGATTTGAAAAGGGATTTGGAAAGAGAAAGGAAAAAAGTGTGTGAAATTAGGTGAAATATAGATGCATTTTATTCACATTTCACTTACCTTTTTCTTTTTCTTTTGTTTTCCAAATGCATTCTCAAATCTTCCAACTAAACACAGCATATGTGTACAACATATAAAGCTTTTAGGTTTCAATAGTAACAACTTTAGCCAAGACTCTAGCCCTTTATGGATTTAGATCATCAATATAGAGAGTGACAAATCAGTAAACAATAGGCAGTGACAATTAGGCTTAACATGCTTTATGTGGAAACAAGTTTGAAGATCATTGTGAATTTCAAACATCAGATGCCAGAGTGCTTTGAGTTATATTAATAATTTTGGATACAGAGAAATACAGTTTAGAGAGATGTATATGCAGAATACGGTACACAACAGAGGGCATTTTATTCCAAATCTATTCTAGCATAACTAGATATGACTGCATATTGTGGTGGGTAAGCCCATGATAATATATGACACCACAGTGATTTTAATGCATGATTGTTGCACAAAATGAATGCTTTGAGTTTGAGCTAAGCATATCCCTCATATCATTGACATAACTTATCAAAGTTGGTGATATCATAAGTTCTGTCTGTGTACCTTCCTGTTATGGGATGCAGAAAATTATAAAATGACCTATACTTGTAAAAAAAAAAAATTCGAATCTGCCCCCTCTAAATTTCTTATATGCCCTTTAATATTTATGTAACTCCTCTCTCTTTCCGTTTTTCAACAAAATTCCTACAATTTGACCCCTTTAAATAGCTAATTCTCTCTCTTCTCTCTCAAATCTTTCTCCACTCTTTACTTTTTTATTTTTATTTTTCTCTCTCATTTATTCTATGTTTCTCTGACAATAACAATTTTGATCAAAGATCATGAAACTGGTTATAATTTCTTGTTCAAATTACCTTTTGGATGAAGTATGTAGTGTGCCTTGTTTACAATGAAGTGCTGGGTCAGGACATCAGGTATATTCTATTTATGAAGTATAGTATTTTATATGAAAAGTGAGAACTTTATGTCCAGTTTTTACCATTTGAAATGCCTATTGGAATCTCTACGAAAATTCATGAGAATTAAACACAAAATTCATTTATAGTGAGGTCATAAAATGTAGCAAAAAATGGTACAAACATTGGTTATTGCAAGTCTCAATCGTATATAAAAATTTGCTGCTCCCCTCTCTCTCCCAAATTAATTTTCTGGCTCCACTACTAATTAATTGGTTGCATTAACTTCGGCGTTAGCTATTCAATGTACGGAGTTGGTGGTGGGTAATAAAGGAATTGGCAGTAATATTTATGATGATAATTACCATTGTTATTTGCTTTATTTATTTGCAGGTAGATATGATGATATGTCAAAGATGGATTCAATGTGGGGTTGCTGTGGCTTTGGAAGAAGAGGTTTCATGTTTTTCCTGTAGTTTTCAACTTTTTAAAGTGAGGTATGTATAATTGCTGGATGGTCCAGGTTGGGTTTACATCACTGACTAGTGACCAGTTACGTTTAAAGTTTTGTGGTGATAATTTTGATATTTGATTATGTATTGTTGTTATGGGTTTGGTGCAAGTTGTCATGGGTTGATGATAGAGACTAAAGATTTAAATCTTGTATTTTTATTTTTTAATCTACAATTACTCATAGTTATGGAGCAGATAAACTGCTTTATTTATTTCCAGAAAACAGAAAGATGGTTTGTGAATCAAGTTTGTGCGTATCTTCTTTGCTTTCCCCAGTTGTATTTGAGTGAATTTTTGGAGAATAATAAACAGGATAGTGCTTGGAGAATCTTTCTGGATTGGAGCTCATCAGAGACCCAGCATGGGTCATGTTTTGATGATCCGAACTATCTGTATCATTCATAAAAAAAAATTTAGATCGATCTGATAATTCATCTTGCTTGTTTTCACGTTTCAAAAAATATTTTTCAGAAAATTTTACTTTCTTATTTTTTGTGTTTTTTTATTTTTACTGAATTTTTTTAATATTTTAAGTAATTTTTTTACTTTTTAGACACACCTAACATAAATATACCTAAAAAGTAAAAAAATTGTAAAAAAAATCTTTTAAAAATTCACTAAATACCAAAAATACAAAAAAATACAAGAATAGTATATTTTTTTGTATTTTTATGTATTTATTAATTTTTTAAAATATTTTTTCACAAATTTTTTACTTTTTAGATACATCTAAGTAAGGTGCATATAAAAAAGTAAAAAAAATATTTAAAATTTTAAAAATATTCACTAAATATGAAAAAATACGAAAACTAAAAAAGTCAGTTTTTAAAAAACTTAATCCAGAAAACTCAAACAAACACACTGAATGTTTTTATTTTATTACGTTTGTTTTAAAAAAAGTAGACAACAAATACGTTTTTAAAAACAAATCATCTATTTTTTAGAGATAAATATAATAAAATAAAAAAGTTACTATTATCGGATTGATTTAATTTTTTTTCATGAACGATATACATAGAGTCCTACAAAATGAATAGTTCAGATCAACAAAATAGAACTCATGTCATGGTGGTTCTCACTTTTAAGGGTTCGTTTGGGAAGATGGTTTGTGGCTAAAATAGCCATAAAAGACAAAATAGGCTATTTTAGTCACAACAAACAAAACATCACATCCAACCCATAATCATTATACTATTCTCTCACAAAAAAAGTCAAAAAAGTCAAAAAGCTAAAAAATCCTTCCCAAACTAAAGTTTTTTAGCTCAGACTAAAATAACTAAAAAAATTAAAAAGTCAAAAAGTCAATCCACTTTTCAAACCAACTCCGAGATTAATTCATATAAAGTGTTTGTTCTAATTTTAAATAGAATTTTCAAAATTAATCAAAATATATACTAAATTAATCCAGACATTCAATCATAAAAAAAAATTAAAAAAAAATACACTTTTTGTATAAAAATCCCCACCCACCATTTTTTTGTTGGTATGTCGGCCAGACTTGACTTGACCTCTAGCCGACGTGAAGCCACGGCTTTGTGTAGTGAGTGGTGGTGATCCTCATTTTTGGTACATGGCTCTCTGATAGAATCATTAAAGTTTTGTTTGGAAAAGTCAAAAAGACAAGGACAATATCCACTGTGAAAGTGTGGTATCTCTTTCACTCTTGTTGGGCGATTTAACACATGACATAAGCATGCTTACATGATTTCCCATTTTTGTGTCCTTCAAATTTCACTATTACTCTTGTTGTTCTTATTGAAAATGGGGCCATTTAACACGTGAGATAAGCATGCTTACATGATTTCCCATTTTTTATATTCTTCAAATTTTAAAACAATATTTTTACTCGTTAAATTACATTTTAGACGTTATTAATTTAGGTACATATAAAATTATATGAGCCAAAATTAGGAACAAGTTTCGTTGAGACCCACCATCACTTTGTGTAAAATCAACACAAAGCTTGTGATTGTGTTTAATAAAATTATGAATATTCTCAACATTTCTCATTATTAAAAGGTGAGATATCATTATTGAAATTATGATTCTAATTTTTTTTTTTTTTTTTTTTTGTTGGTATATAGACTTTTACATGTATGTGCACAAAAAAGACAATACAGGAGTGATGGAGACCCCCTCTAATCACCACCTCCACCATCCTACACACGTGGCAGGTGGTGATTGGAGGATAAGGGAAACAAAAAAAAAAAAAAAATCCAACCAATGAGAGAGAGAGAGGGGGTCAAAGGGGGTGGGAAAAAAAAAGAGGTCTTAAACATTTTTGAAGACAATAACTCACAAATGAATGAGGCTCATGTTTCATTGTGAGACATTTTGTGTTTTTTATGCACTTTTTTTTTCTTTCTCGATATTACTATATATGTTCAAAAAATATATTTATAAATCACAATCATTCTAATGTGACTTACATTCTACTAATTTTATATTCATAGTACATAGTATTTTTATTTGTTTGTTTGTTTTTTTTTCTTTTATAATTTCGGGTGTTGTTGCACATTGACTATATCATAATTATTTCAATTCTAATTTTATTTACACACTTGATAGTGCAAGCAAAACACTTTTAAAAAAGAAAAATCCTATCCTTCAAATGGAATCCATCATATTTTAAACAAGATCCATCACTCTTTTAATAAATATATATTTTTTTCTAACAAATCTTTAAGTAATACGAATTCTAATTATTGTCTACGGGTGATATTCTCAGCAAATGAAGAATCATAAAGGGAATGACTTCCCTTCGGTCCGTGATTGAACTAGAGGATATTATTGAGCTCTATGAGGGCCTACTACGGATTCTGTTTCGATAATCCGAACCATTTAATGTGTATAACTTGTCGAGTACTACATGCTTATAAAAAATTATATTGATAGGATATCAATAGTTATGTGATTAAATCAGATTTTTGTAAGTCGTTTATTTTTCACCGTCCATTTTTTTTCATACAAAACTGATTTGATTACATAGCTATCAATATCCGATCAATATAATTTTTTACAGGCATATAGTATTTGACGATTTATATACATTGAACAATTAGAATTATCGAAACGAGACCGTGGTGAGCTTTCACAGGCCCAATAGTATCCTCCAACTTGTGATTGGACTGGAGGAAAGTCATTCCCAATCATAAAACACGCTAAATAAATCATCAATTATTTTTTTATTACTTAATAAAAGCAAATCAATATTGGAAAATGTTTGAAATCCCCATTAATCTGTCACAATTCAACTCATAATTATTTGATTTGATAAGTGTCAATTTTTTATTAGTTACAAGCTCAATAATATGGGACCTATCACCCTTGTCATATCATTGTAAATGCGTTTGTAAGTGTAAAATGTGAATATGTAACATTATTAATCAACATTATCTTATATCTAATATTTTCCGCTACTTAATTGTTAGGTTTTTATTTTGGCAACCCCGTTTGACAAAACTCCTTTGAGTTGTAATTTTATTCGCATTTTTGTTTCAGTGAGGCTATGAGTTTATTAGATGCGAATCCAAACCCGAATCGAGCCATGCAGAGAAGTTTGTGATGTTAATGCTTTCAAGATTGCCACTTCGCTGATTATTACGGGGGTCGAGCTGTCCGGTCAGCTCGCGGCCGAAGCAAAATGCAAAAGTACATTCAAAATTGCATGTCAGCCGTTGCTCGCTCGAGCCAAGGAGTGCTCGCTCGAGCCAAGACTTTCTCGCTCGAGCCAAGGAATGCTCGCTCGAGCGAAGGATTGCGTCCGCACAAAAACCTGAAAGCAGTGATTGGTCGCTCGAGCCAAGGATCCGTCGCTCGAGCGAAGGCACTAGTAGAAATCACGAAATTTACTCTCCTCGCTCGAGCCAGGAAAGCCTCGCTCGAGCGAGCCTCAGAATCCGGTTTTTTTTCAAAGAGTTGGTTTTCTTCTGAAACAGGATTTCTTTTGGTGTTCTACAAGAAGTTGGATTTCTTCCTTGGGAAGTTTTGGATCACTTTTGGACTTCTACAAAGAGTTGGTTTTCTTCCAAGACAAGGATTATTTTGGTTCTTTATAAGTAGTTGGTGTTCTCCCAAAACTAGACTACTGATTAATTATTCCTCCAGATCTTCTTTTTGGTTCTTAAAGGTTTATATCTGGGGATATTTTATTTTTCTTTGATGTCTTATTGAGTATTCAACTCATGATCTGAAAAGGCTACATCAAAGGTTTTGTTTGTTACACAAAAGAGAGAGTTGTTCTTCAGTTGTGGATTCTGAAGAATTCGAGCCTGAAGCTTCAGTTGTGAATTCTGGAGTGGCTCATCAAAGTTGTTCTTCAGTTGTGGATTCTGAAGAATTCGGTCTGAAGCTTCGGTGGTGGAATCCGGAGTGGCTCATCAGAAAGACAATTCCGTGGTGAAGATGGGGTTGGAAGAGGCACATAGAGGTTGGTTCAATTAGGCGTTGTGGATTCGCTAGATAATTGAGAGTGATACCTGTGTAATTCCTTTATATCTTCTTAGTGGATTGTTCTGGTGGCTGTGGCCCGTGGTTTTTTGATCACAATTGGAAGGTGTCCAATTGTGGTTTTTCCACGTAAAATCTTTGTGTCTCTTTCTCTTGTTTGTGTGATTGAGATTTTTATATTCTGCTTAAAATTGATACATAATCACAAATCAACATCTAGGAGGTTTCTAGATTTTTCATTAATTAATTGAGAATACTGCATAACGTTGTAAAACTATTAAATAATTAAAAATAAATAAATACAAATAATTCAGGGACAATTTGAAAACTTGATAAAAAGTCAATTTTTTGATTTTTTAATTTTTTTACACAAAAAAGTCATAAAAAATTAGTTTTTTTAGCCAAAAAAGCCACCAAAAAGCCAAAAAAATTAATTTTTTACCAACTTCCTAAAACACCACTCAATCACAAAAACAATTCTTTCACATGAGACACTAATTAATTAAATATAGGGTAAAATATAAATACACATCTAAAATTTATTTAAAATACAATCTGCTCTTTGTAATTTTAAAAATTACAAATATCTTTTTTTCAAAAAAATTTGTTTAATAGAAAGAATAGAAAAATTAAATTTTAAATTACTCTCTTATATAATAATAAAATTATTAAATTATTAATTAAAATATATTGTTGATATCATTAAAAGCTATATATATTTTTTTGATTAAAAAAAAGGACATTTTCAGGAGACATCATAGCATCTGTAGAGACACAATGTCAATTAAAAATTGTTAATTGACTTAATGAAAAATAGCCATTTATTGATGAGATATAATTTCTAAAATTATATGTACAATTTGTATTTTAAATAAATATAAAAAATATATTTATTGTAATTTGAATTAATTATTTACACGTGACATAGCTGAAATGATTAACCATAGTATATTAAAAGATAATTATTTAAAGAATATAAACACGTGATATTTTAGGAGTATTTTAATAACTTTCCTTCCTTTTCCTAATTTTTCACTTAGAACTAAGCGAGCATTATCATGCATGATAATTATTTAGGGGTTGTTTGGAATGATTTAAATAAGTGTATTTTTTATCTTTTTATAAAAAGATGTGTAAAAAAGTAAAGAGGTGATGTGATAAAAAAAAGATAAAATGATGGATTATATAAGGGATGCCAAATCACCCCTTAGTAATTTTAGAATATGAATATATGATACTTTATAATATTATGATTTATAATATTATAATTGATAGAGAAGATGAATAAATTAAATATTGTATTGAGTAATTAAGAAATGAGGATCATATTGAGTGATAATTAGTTATGAATTATTTCGAATATCGAATAATTTCCCATCATGCAGTGAGAGCACTTAAATGATAGCTAATTGGCCCCCATCTTCTCTCTCTTCTCTCTCTCTAGCCAACACCACCATAACTAACCATGTCTCGTCTTCTTCTCTCTTTAAAAAGTCTCAATATAGAAACACTTATCTTTCATCACACTCACACTCACACTCACACACTCTCTCTCTCGCTCTCTAACATGTCGAAGCAAACATACAGTGTGTGCTTCTGTTTCACGCGAAGGTTCAAGCTGACAGTAGCCGAAGCGCCAGCCGAGATCAGAGACCTCTTCGACCGTTACTCGGAAAATGGAATCATGACTGTCGATCACCTTCACAGGTTCTTGATCGAGGCTGAGGGAGAAGATAAAGCCACAAAAGAAGACGCAGAGTCGATCATGGAGTCTCTCAATGAACTCAAACACCTCAATATCTTCCATCGCAAAGGTCTCCATCTCGAAGCTTTCTTTCACTACCTCTTCAGCGACTCTAATCCTCCTCTCTCTCCTTCTCCTAAGGTAATTCAAACAAAATCATTCTTAATCTTTCTCGCTTTCGTAACCGCTCGAGCCAGATCCATTTCAGAGAAACAGTATTTAGTGTTTGAGTTGAGAATACATTGTTCAAATTTGATTTGAAAATTTTAAGGATGATGAAAATGTATTTAAGCTTTACTTGTTTACTGTTCAAGTCGATTTAGTAATGGATTGTTGAAATTTGATTTGAAAAACTTGAAGATATTTAAATTGTATTTAAGCTTGAGTTGCTTTCTGATTAGTCAGATCTCAAATGAGCTTCAATTTAGTTAAATTTAAGTGAATTGATTTTTTTTTTTTTTAATTATGTGCTGATCTGGAAAAAATGATTAACAAAATCTAAATATATTTAAGTTTAACTGTTAAAATAAGTTGAGTACAATTTAAATTGGTTTATTTTTTATAATTATTTTATTGCAACCAACAAGGCTGTGGATTCGTGCCTATATATATATATATTTATACAAATCTGCCGCACCAGCATGGTGGCTCTGCTCACGTAAGCTGCCATGAGGTTTAAGTCCGGTTGTTTTTTGTTGTGCTGAACTTTTTCTAGCACAATCATCTGTCAATTTTGCAGTTAATTTTCATTAGGGCTCTGCAAAATATTGCTCAATCCGTACTGATCCGCTTGCTAACCGTGGGTTGTTTGATCAGCGGTTTGAAATTTATAATCCGCTTTCAAGACTGGCTTGCCCCGCCATAGTTGATACACTTATTTTTTAATTCCAATGAAATATCAAAGTAAAAATTAGTATGAGAGAGGTCTGAGATGTGAAATTTGGTGCAAATTAGTGTTATATACATGAAAAATATTATGCAAATTAGTTATGTTATGCAAATATTTGATAATTGTTTAAGGTTTTTCTTTAATCTGCTATCCATAGTTTGGTTTTAATTTTATTTTCAAACCGCACCGCACCGCACCACACACTCTCCTAATTTTCATGATGTATGTATGATATGCACATTCCATTTATACACGGAGATTAAAATTATTGAACACTATTGAAGGTTAAAAAACAAGACCTTGGGAGAAGTAATTTTGGAAAAGGAAAGTGATCTTACCTTTTACCTTCAATTTGTAGTAACAAAAGTTACTTCATAGCTATAAAAGATTTTGTTTTTTTGTTTTTTTTTTTTAAAAAAAAGAAGTAATTACCAGTTACCACTTGGGGCAAACTATCTCATTATACCGTACTGTGCACCCAAGGTTTTGGTGTTGAAGGGCCTTTATCATACAAGTGCCAATGACAGTGTATATATATATGTTGTGACTGTGTCTTGAATTCAATCTAAATTTTGTTTGTGACCTTCATGACCCGACAAATGTGCAAATGACAAGGTTTCTTTGCATTTGGTCTTGTGATTATTTTTAAAGTAGATGTTTGTTATGCTCAAAATTTTATTACTAACCACATTTTTTGTGTTCTGTTTCTTTTGTTTCAGGTGCACCATGATATGACTGCGCCCTTGTCCCATTATTTCATATTTACGGGACATAATTCCTACCTAACTGGAAATCAGCTCAGCAGCGACTGTAGCGATGTCCCCATCATAGAAGCTTTGCAGAGAGGTGTAAGAGTAATTGAACTTGATATGTGGCCGAATTCCACCAAAGATAATATTGATATTCTTCATGGAAGGTAAATTATGTGTGTGTGTGTTTTACATGCTTTTGATTTAAATGGTGAAATATCCAAGAGAGTTTAGAAGAGATATGTGAATAAAATGTACATGCTGAGGAGAAGAGAAGAGAGACTTTTTTCAAGATATGCCAAGAATGAACAAAGAGCAAGCGAAAGAGATTGATTTCAAACTACTTAACTTTATACTAGTAATGATAAACTTTCTTTACTTATGTAGGACACTTACTACCCCAGTGGAACTCATCAAGTGCTTGAGATCTATCAGGGAATATGCCTTTGTTGCGTCTGAATATCCTCTCATAATAACTCTAGAAGACCATCTTACACCGAATCTTCAGGCTAAAGTTGCCGAGGTGAGTTTATGCTTTTATTTCAAACATGAGCCTTTTGTCATGGTTGGAAAAGTTTTAATTCTTGTGACTGCAAATGAATTCCATTTCATAGATGGTCACTCAAACATTTGGAGATATACTGTTTTCCCCTGGGTCAGAATGCGTATTGGAATTCCCTTCACCGGAATCATTGAAGAAACGGATTATTATCTCAACTAAACCACCAAAAGAATATCTTGAAAGTAAGAGTAGTGTTAAGGAGAACAGCAATGATTCAAAGAACAACAATGATTCAAAGAAGTCAAAGGATTCGTCTGAGGAAGGAGCTTGGGGAGAGGAAGTTCTTGAGTTCAAAGATAAAGTTGAAGACTTTGATAAGGTACCTTGTCAATAACTTGTGTTCTGGCTAAACTTTAGATGAAGCTATTATATTTGTTTATCGAGTAAATACATCAAGTCTATATCTACACCATAGATTCAAATTCTAGGCAATTTTCGGGGTATGTGTTTTTTCTGGGTACATAGCATTTCTGTTGAGCAAATCAAGTTTTGTCTTATGATTGCTGAATTAATTACATTACCATATGGGAAAGAATGACACAGAGGATGCAGAGTGTCCAGATGAAGAATGTGTTGATGACGGGGATCACAAGTTGCAGCAGAATACTGCACCAGAATACAAGCGTTTGATAACTATTCATGCTGGCAAGGCGAAAGGCGAGATTAAAGAATGGCTAAGAGTGGATACTAATAAGGTTAGACGTATTAGCTTAAATGAACAAAAGCTGGAAAAGACTGTCAGCACTAATGGAACAGATATTGTCAGGTAATTGTTAAGAAACTTTTAAGGTTTTTTTTTTTTTTTCTTTTTCATTCCAGCAACATTATATATATTTATTGTCTCTTGAGATTATTTGTAGCATTGAAATCTATCAAATTATATTGCACAAAGTTTTAGATTTACAGTTGAGTCAAGCATTTTGTCATCAGGAAGTATAAATATTCTCCTAATTGTCTAAAGTTGATTGTCCCCTCGGTGAACGTTTGTTTGGCTAATTGTTTCCAGAAACCTTTTTTGAAAAAAATTCTATAAAAAAATCCCCAGCTTGTAGGAAACACCAAAAAGTTGATTTCGAATTAAAAAAAAAAAAAAAAAAAACTTTTTTCGCACAAAAATGAAAATGATGTCTGTTTTCAAACTTTTCAATGCTTTATTTAGAAGAACACGATAAAAAAAAAATACAGAACCAACCGGGAATTTTAGCACTTCAAATATTTATGAATCACTAGTCTTACTATTCTTGCTCTAAACTGGGATATTGATACAACACATGCTGTGTTGAATCACAAATTTAGAAGGTCTCAATTCTTTCAACAAAAATAAAATAAAATTAACACAATTGTGACTCCAAGTTATTTTATGAATTTGGTGTCTGCTGGTAAACGAGAGGTCTACATATCCAAGGGAATTTACATTTTAGTTGCCTAACTGGATGTATAGTTGGCTTTATCTTTTCTTGATTTCTTGTTCAACAGCAATATGATTAAAAACCTTCATGATGAATTGTTACCAAGTCTCGTATTCTTTTGTTTCCAACCCCTGGTGACTGGTTTCTTGTAGGTTTACCCAGAGAAATATATTGAGGGTATATCCAAAAGGTACGCGGTTTGATTCATCAAATTACAATCCATTAATCGGGTGGACGCATGGAGCTCAGATGGTCGCATTTAATATGCAGGTTTAATTGCCATAATGTCTCTAATTCTATATCATTATGCTTTCAAAGATATTTGGAATTGTTTTTTGGGTGAATAATTTGGAATTGTTTTGCTATGAAGTGTGCCCACAAAAAGATGAAAAAATATAAAAAAACACATTAAAAAGATACAGTATATCTAACATCAACAAAGTCATTGTGAAAATAATAGCTAAGTAAATAGGGAACCTAAGTAAAAATAGGAATTTGATATGATATTGAACACTATGTTAATGAATATTCCTGATTTTGTGACAGCAAAATTCAATGCATTAAATTAAGTTACATTCTTGGACAAGACACTTCTGAAAGAAACTTGTAATTAACTAAAGTTACGTTTTTCTTTTCTATATTAGTTTTTGTATTGTAGTGTATGCAATATACAATGTAGTTGGCTTCCTCCTAGCATTTGTATAATAAAAAAAATGCAGTGACATGGAAGCAGTAGTTGACTACTTACGGAAATTATCAAGTATCCATGATATAGGACAACTTCAGGAAATTTGAAGGCTATATACAATTGGATTTGTGGCAGATTTAGCTTTCGAAAATCATTTAGGATTAGGGTTTCAAAGGTAGAATAGAAATTCAGGGGTTCATAGAAGGAAAAAGGCTTAAATTGGCTAGAATTCAAAGTTGACAGTTGCTGTAGGTTGCTGCATGGATTTCAAAAGGCTCAAAAACTTCACCAAAGATGATTTAAATAATAAAAAAAAAAAAAAAGGAAAAAAGAGAGACAACTTTAAGCTGGCATCGAAAGGCAGTGAATTCCTGAAATTGAACTCATACATGGAAATAATCATTTATTTTGACGGAACGTTAAGTGCCTATTAGTTTTTTCGCCTTATCTTCTATGATTTTAGGTAGGGTACATTAGCATGCCATCAATTTTATTGTACTAACTATAATTATGTTCGGATTACAGGGTCATGGCAGGTCACTTTGGTTGATGCAAGGATTGTTCCGAGGCAATGGTGGGTGTGGATATGTGAAAAAACCAGATATTTTACTGAAAGGTGGTCCTGATGATGAGGTATTTGATCCTAAAAAGAAATTACCAGTGAAGAAAACTCTTAAGGTGGGAGAAACTTTTACCCATTTTCTTCTTTCAATTTATATAAGCCATTGAAAGTGCCTTTTGACTTAGCTTTGATGTTGCCACACAGGTGAAAATATATATGGGTCAAGGCTGGTATTTGGATTTCCCTCGCACACACTTTGACTTATATTCCCCACCTGACTTCTATGTAAAGGTATGCCTCAAAAAAGATCTTCCTGCTAAATTTTCTGTTCACCCTCTTCTCGTAAAGATCACTGAAATTGTCATGATGTAAAATGAAAGAAAAATTTATTTTCTAGTATGCTTTTGGTTTATATAAATTTTTTGTGAGAAAGTTATACCAGTTGGCTACTTCATGAGAAAATATTTTTATTGTAGTTTTTGCAAGAAAGTGGAAGCCAAGTTACCAGCCGATATGGGATGCACAAGAATTTTTCCTTTCTTGAATTTTTCACCACTCTGATGGTTACACAAACACGGAAAATGTTTTAATTTTTTTCTCATTCCTACACTTACCATCACTTTTATCCTAAACAAACTCTGTGTTAGAGTTATAGGGACAAGGAAATGATGCACAAAAAGATTTGTTTTTACTTTCTCTCTCTCTCTGTTTTTTTTTGATTGTGTGACTAAATGGTTTGCCAAGCAGGTTGGAATTGCTGGAGTGCCAGCTGATTCAGGTATGAAGAAAACAAAGGCGATTGAAGATAATTGGATACCAACATGGGAAGAGGAGTTTGAATTTCCATTGACGGTTCCAGAGCTGGCATTGCTTCGGATTGAAGTTCATGAGTATGACATGTCTGACCAGGATGATTTTGGAGGCCAAACATGCCTTCCTGTTTCAGAGTTGCGAACAGGGATTCGAGCTGTACCTCTCTATAACCAGAAGGGAGAAAAGTACAGGTCTGTGAAGCTACTCGTGCGTTTTGAATTCGTCTGATGTTTCTCTGCCTGTAAAAAATCATCTCTTGTTCAGCTCCATCTTTGGTTTGTATCTATTCAGTTGTTTTCTACATCACATAATTGTTGCTGCTGCAACAATTTGTCGAGAAATTCATAGAACTATCATTGTTGTCTGATCTTTAGCACCTTTCATCTTGTGCAAGTAGTTAATGTTTACTGTACAAAAAGCTGAACCTTGGGATACTGGTGTTGTGCTTGAATTTTAACATTTTATCATCTTTTTTGTGCAACTTATAAGCATTCTCTATTCTTCTTGTTTAAGTTTGATTTAACTTGTCCTGTGATTTGTATCCAATGACCAGAAAAGTAACAATTATTGGACTTGTACAAAATTTGATCATAGAATTGGCTCGGTTCCCATGTGACAGAGTTATGTCCAGTCCTCTAATCGATTTCTGTGTACTTAGATTTCTTCTAAAAGCAATAAAATGAACTGTGTTTCATATGGCCTTTGAAAAAATAACCCTCTCTTTATTGGGTAGTGGTGGAAGTGTTATTAAGAATCTTTTAAAATCAGATAAAACGGAAACAATATTACGTACACGGAAAAATATCTAGAATTTGGAACGTATAATCATGTTATTTTTGAGATGTGGCATACACCATCCAAGTTTAAATCTACATCATAGATTCAAATTTTTGGATACTTTTTTGAGTTTTTTCTAGGTTGCCTAGTGTCTATGTTCCTCAAATCACATAAGCTAAAAATTTGGACAGGAATACTTGGATAATCAGCTGAATTTGTATGCTCAAAATGCATTATAATCTTCTTCTGCTTAAATGGACAAGGACAAACCAAAAGCAAAACAAAATATGATGAGAAACTAATTACAGCCACCATCAGAAGGTTTAAGCCTTGTTTCCCACAGCTTGTAACAGTACAAGCAATTGAAGGAAGTAATAGGACACGCCCCCTATTGTGGCATACTGCAACTTTTCAGTCCCTTCAACATTGGGGAAATCATCTTCTCCGGCACGATTGAATCCTCCAGCCAACCATCCCAAGTTCCCATATCCTCCTTCGTGCAGTTTTGAAACCGCCATTATAGACCTGTACGAGCAACAACTGAATCTCAATATTTTGATTATAGTAGATACTTTGCTGGCGTGTATTGTTATGATTAAAAAGAGCTGCCAAAAAAAAAAAAAAAAACTATGATAGAAGATCCTTTATCCTAGTATCAATAATTTCATTTAAATGCAGAAATTCTGAAGTGAAAAAGTACATTCATTTTAGTCTTCATTTGATGAAGTCTGAGAGTGGTAGATTGAGGCATACTTAACCTTCAACATAATATATACAAGGTATTGTCTTTTAAGTTCGAACCCACAGCCTCAAAGTTAATAGGTTGAGTTTGAAAAGCAAAAATTTTATAGAAAAATAACTATAAATAGAAATTAGGCTGCAAAATATATATATGGAAATTTCTCAAGAATTTTAGTGCATCCACAGGTTGAGGATCATGTTTGAAGTCAAAATTGATGTTGATGTTATGGAAAAGAGGAAGATGAGAAAAGTTAAAAATACAACACATACAAACACAAAAAATTTTACGTAGTTCGGCTAAAGACTATGTTTATGAAGAGATTCCTTATGAATGTAAATATTACAATAAGTTGACTCTCTCCCTCTCAACATCCCTTTTCCAGAAACTCACAATATAATCATAATCTTAAAACCTAAAATAAGCTAATATATAAAAATTAAAAAACAAATCGGGTCAAAAAATATACCTAAATACAAATAATGGGTCAGATAATTAATCAGGCCGTGCAGATCGCCAATGTGTAATAAGCATAATCTAAATTGAAATTAAGACACACATAATAATTAAGATATTTATTGACATACTGTAAGATTCTTGAAATAAAAAAGGCATTCAAGAATAAATACTCAACCCAACAAAAGGAAATGGGAAAAAAGAAAGAGCAAATCAAGTTGTCTCACCTAAGTCCTTCACCACAAGCTACAAGGAGCTTAGTGTCCTTATCAGGGACCTCCATTTCCACTTTCTCAACAAACTCTGGATTTATCATTGTGAAATTTTGGCCAGTCCATAACCCAATGTACCCAAAATGAACCCACTTCTTCAGCAGAGTTAGAAGACTATTGTCCATGTCCTTGACAAAGAGTGGCACGTGCAGTGACCCTTTCACACATGCCTTCTCTCTCTCCCACTCAGGCCTTATGTCCAGTAATATGTAGCCCTCAGACTCCATGGCTGAGGCTGCATCTTTGGGCCTTATGGGCTGGACCGTGCCGGACTGTATTAGTTGTTGGGCTTTCCCGGAAACTGCATTTACTTGTAGAGATGATAACCGGCGGTGGGTGGTGGTGGTGGAGAGGGTTGGCTTTGGTTGGGTGTCATGAGTTAAGGTGTGGAACTGTTTCAGTTGAATTGCCATCTCTCTCTCTCTCTCTCTTCCTCTCTCTCCTTATCTTTAACTGATTTTCAATACTGGAATTTTTGCAATTACCCATATTTAAAGTGTATTTGTGTGTTACTACTACTTATTTTGTAATTTTACTTTTTAACCATGAATTTGTAGAACTAGTTGCAAATACACCCCTACTGTGGCTTTGTGACATAAATGTTTATCTTGCCCATTCTTTTGCACAGATTATTTATGAAAGAGGTAAAATTGATTGGATTGGTAATTGTAATTATATAATTTTATTATATTGTCTTTAAAAAAATAGACAAATTATGTTTAAAAAAATACTTGTCATTTATTTTTTAGAAGTAAAAAATAAAAATGATATAATGCATCCAAATTCGTGTTCCAGATTATGGGCTTACTTTTTTAATGAATATAATTGTTGGATTTAGATAAGTTCCATTACATGATTGAAATTGAGGTCTCTAATCTAATCCATAAGATTATGTCAATTAAATTTGACCATAAAGGCCATAACCCACTATGAACAACCCAAACCTACCACTTAGGGTCCAATACATAACCCAACTGATGAGGCCCAGCACCATCTGGAAATCAACATGGCATGAAGGGCCAATGATACTCAGACACGTGGCAGGTAAAGGGTAAGTCACATCAGCAGACAAAGATCTGCAAAGTTATTGCCACTGCACATTGCCATTAATGCAGCCCATCACAGCATTTATTACGACAACACCTCTCCGTCGGAACAGCACCCCCTCACCCTGAACAAGGTAAGCTATAGCATAGACTTTCAGCCAAGGCGGCAGGTCGGAAGGGACGGCGAAATGATTACCAAAGGATATAAGCAGACGTCGAAGAAGGTTAAGCTTTCTATTTCCAATCTCTCTCTACACTCTACTTTTTTTTCTAACTTACTCGTCGGAGGGTTCACTGGGGGACTCCCCGTTCCCCGTTGAACTTGCCTGCAGGTTCATTGGTGAGTTTGATCACTCGGATATTGGCACGAGAAGCGTAGATCAGCCTGATCCGTTCTGCTAGGTACCCGTTGTATATTGATTGTATCATCAGTTGGCGCCGTCTGTGGGAAAGCTTTGCTCCGTGCGCCAGTTGTGCTCATTGTCGCCGGAGACACTCTCCCAACAACCTTTTCCTACTACCAATCAAAGTGTATGGTCACGACTAGATCCATGGCTTCTCCCCAGAATGCTGCCGACCATCAAACCGACCCTCCCAATCCAAACAATCCACCATAGTATTTCATCGAGCTTACCAACAGCATTAACCACATGTCCGAGCAAAACCAAGCCCTGATAAATGCTTTACTCCAAAGAAACCTTCATATGCCTCCTCCACCACCTCCAGATATTTCCCCTAACCAAGAACGAGCCCCGAGCCATACTATCCCGCAGCCCTATCCACCCAACTTGAAAGGCTTGCAACCTCCACCCCCACATATAAATCCACCACCTCCACCCCTGCATCCGTCGATCCTGGCACCAACCCCTGAAGGGAAAGCCAGTAGTGTCCAGCCCCCGTTGCTCTCCGGTGGTGACAACATCCTTCTCTGGGACGCAGAACTCCGAGCCATGAAGCTCCAACTCCAAGGGATCATGCAGAACATCCAGCATAAACCCTCTACCACGGCCAACTCACCATTTGTTGCCTCCATCCGGGACAAACCCCTACCCCCCAAGTTCAAAATGCCCACCATTGACTTTTTTGACGGTACGACAGACCCAGTCGACCATCTGGAGACCTACAGAACCCTCATGATCCTCCACGCATTTCCTGACGAGATTATGTATCGAGCTTTCCCCGTGACACTGAAGTGGTCAGCTCGGCTGTGGTTTAGCCAGTTACCATCAGACTCCGTCTCCACTTTCCAGTATCTCAGTGACTCTTTCCTCAGTCATTTTATTGGAGCCTAGCGCTAACGCCGTCCGGCAACCCAACTCCTCAACATCCGCCAGACCGAAGGGGAGACCCTGCGCAGTTTCGTTACCCGCTTCAACATCGAGGCCCTGCAAGTGGCAGAAAACGATGATAAGGTCATCCTTACAGCTTTCATAGATGGACTACGGTCGTCTGACTTCCTCTTCTCCCTCTCCAAAAACCCCCCCACCTTCATGGCAGCCTTACTCTCCAAAGCCCAAAAGTACATGAACGCCAAAGATTCCCTAGCCGCCTGCCAAGACCTTACAGCAAAACACCCGACCCCCTGAGAAAAACGAAAAGACTCAGAAGCCAAAAACACCCAGTATAATACCCAAACACCACATTATACCGACCGACCCCCCCGAGCCGACCGGCCGATACCTGTCCGACCGCCCGGTCGGTTCGAGCGGTACACACCCCTTAACTCCCTTATGGAACAAGTCCTCAACCAGATCCAGCGGGACTACCCCCTCAAATGGCCCCAACCATCAAGAACCCCTTCCAATTGGAAGGACCAATCCAAATACTGCCGTTTTCACCAGGACCACGGCCATAATACCGATGAGTGTGTTAACCTCAAGGATTAGGTCGAGACCTTAATACGTCAGGGACGTCTTAGCCGGTTCACGGACACCCGCCCCCAACAGAGACAAAGGACAGAGCCCACCAGAAACACCCGCCGGCGCACTCCTCCCCGGCAGCTAGCCCAACCAAATCAAGGCCATGATCGTCCTCCACAGCAACCTCGGGCACAAGGTAATCCTGCCCCACTTGTTGGAGAAATCAGAGTTATTTCCGGCGGGCTGCTTGTGGAGGACCATCCCGCTCGGCTCAGCGGGCAGAACTCAGGAAAATAAGGCAAGGCTCAGACAAAGAGGTTGCCACTTTGGACCGACCTTCCAAACAGCCCAGGCAGTGGACCGAGCCTATTACCTTCACGGACGCCGACTGCACAGGCATTCGTTATCCCCATGACGACCCCCTAGCCATTTCGGCTCTCCCTCTCAAACTACAAGGTCAGACGGGTTCTCATAGATAACGACAGCTCTTCAGACATCATTTTCCTCAACTGCTTCAGCCAGCTCAAGATCGGGGAAGAAAGTTTGTCCCCTCTCCAAACCCCCTTGGTCGGTTTCACTGGTGACCGGGTGACCTCCATTGGCTCTATCGATCTCCCCATCACAATCGGCGAGCACCCGCGCCAGACCACCAAGCTGCTTACCTTCCTTGTTGTCGACTGCCCCTCTGCCTACAACATCATCCTTGGTCGCACCGCCCTAAATGCTTTTCAAGCTATTACATCAACTTATCACCTAGCCATCAAGTTCCCTACCGATCTGGGGGTCGGGACAGTGAGGGGGGAGCAGACTGTGGCCAGGGAATGTTATGTCGCCTCACTCAAAGAAGTCAAGATGAAGGAGGCTATGATCATCGAAGGACTCGATGTCAGAGATAAAGACGAGCTGGTTAGGGGGGAACTAGTGGAAGAACTTATCGAAGTCCCCATCGATCCCGCCAACCCAGCAAAAACTGCCAAGATCGGCAGCCAACTATCCCCCCAAGCAAAGGCCGATCTTACTGCCCTTTTGATCGCGAACAACGATGTATTTGCCTGGACTCATTCAGACATGCCGGGTATTGACCCCTCATTCATAACCCACAGCCTCAGCATTGAACCCCACTTTCGACCTTACCGCCAGAAACAGCGTATTTTCCATCCGGAGCGCAATACTCTTATTGCCGCAGAGGTCAACAAGCTCCTTGAGACACAATTCATCAAGAACGTGGACTACCCTAGATGGTTGTCAAACGTGGTCTTGGTCCACAAGAACAATGGTAAATGACGACTCTGTATCGACTACTTAGACCTCAACCGAGCTTGCCCCAAAGACAGTTATCCTCTTCCCCGCATAGACCTGCTGGTCGACGCCACGACTGGTCACCAAATGCTTAGCTTCATGGATGCCTTCTCTGGGTACAACCAAATTCTGATGCACCCATCTGATCGGGAACACACCTCCTTCATTACCGACCGAGGCACCTACCATTACCGTGTGATACCGTTTGGACTGAAAAATGTTGGGCCACTTACCAACGGTTGGTCAACGCCGTTTTCCATCATCAGATCGGTCGAAATATGGAAGTATATGTCGACGACATGCTAGTCAAGAGCAAACTCTCTGCTGATCATCTGATCGACCTACGAGAGACCTTCGTTACCCTACGTAAGTACCAAATAAAGCTCAACCTGGAGAAGTGCGTCTTCGGCGTAGGATCTGGGAAGTTTTTTAGGTTTCATGGTCAGTCAGCGGGGCATTGAAGCTAACCCTAAAAAGATCAAGGCCTTGATTGAGATGCAGTCACCCAGAATGGTCAAGGAGGTTCAGAGACTCACTAGCCGAGTTGCCGCCCTCAACCGCTTCATTTCCCGTGCAACGGACAAGTGCCTCCCTTCTTCAAAGTTCTTCGGCAAACTTTTGAATGGACAACCGAATCCGAAGAGGCTTTTCAGCAGTTGAAACAGTGCATGGCCAATCCCCCTTCTTTCACAGGCAATCATGGGCGAGCCCCTCTTCCTATATTTAGCCGTGTCAAACACCGCAGTCAGTGCAGCTCTTATCAGGGAAGACGGCTCTGTCCAATGACCGGTCTACTACATCAGTCGGGCTCTCAGGGGAGCGGAGCAGCATTACCCACTGTTAGAAAAATTGTCTTTGGCCTTGGTCACTGCCTCCAGACGACTCCGTCCTTACTTCCAAGCCCATTCCATAGTGGTCCTCACTGACCAACCTTTGAAGAAGGTCATGCAGCAACCAGAACTTTCCGGCAGACTCATGCAGTGGTCAATGGAACTTAGCCAGTTTGACATCTCCTACCGACCTCGAACAGCAATAAAGGGGCAGACTGTCACTGATTTCATCCTGGAATTCACTAATCCTACCCCAACCACGGCCCCTCAACCCCCACCAACCCTTACCAAGCCAGAAGACCCCTATTCTTGAACTCTCAACGTCGACGGATCATCCCGTAGGGAAGGCAGCGGGGCCGGTCTCATCCTCAACGCCCTTGAGGGTGGCTATTTCAAATGTACTCTCCGTTTCTTGTTCGAGGCCAGTAATAATGAGGTCGAATACGAGGCATTGATAGCAGGTCTTCGCTTAGCCAGGGACATCGGTGTCAGCCACATCCGGGTGTTCAGCGACTCCCAACTCATTGTCGGACAAATTTTGGGAAAATTCGATGCCAAGGAGGACACAATGTGGGCTTACAGGGATATAGCCCTTCCCCTTGTTCGCCTTTTTAATACCTTCCACATCAAACACATCCCTTGGGCTGAAAACTCCCAGGCCGATGAGATGGCTCAGTTAGCCTCTGCAGATCAGTCAGATCTCAACCACGGTGTTCGCCTCGAATACCTGACCCACCCTGCCATCCCCCCCGACCAACAAACGGTCCACTTCCTCCAAAATGAACCTATCCCCTGGGCGTCCGACATCTTTCTATTTTTGACAATGGGAGAACTACCAGAGGACAAACAGCAGGCCGCCAAAGTCAGGGCCCGGTCGTCCAATTACATTCTTGTCAATGGTCTTTTGTACAAGAGGGGCTTTTCACCCCCATACCTCAGATGCCTCAATCCAGCTCAAGCAACCTATATGATGCTGGAAATCCATGAGGGTATTTGTGGTAATCATTCGGGCGGCAGGTCTCTAGCCCACAAAATACTTCGTACTGGTTATTTCTGGCCCACTCTCAATCAAGATGCGACTGACTTCGTGCTCACATGTGATAAGTGTCAGCGTTTTGCCAACATCCCCCATCTTTCTCCTACAGAGTTGATCACACTTTGCAGTCCTTATCCGTTCGCCAAATGGGGGATCGACTTAGTTGGTCCACTTCTCACCGGCTGAGGCCAGACCAAGTTCGCGATAGTCGCCATTGATTACTTCACCAAGTGGGTAGAGGCAGAACCCCTTGACACCATCACCGAGCGGAACACAACCAAATTCATCTGGCAGTCGATCGTATGCAGGTTTGGCATCCCTCAAGCCATCGTCTCCGACAACGGCAAACAATTCGACAACGCCAGATACAGGAAGTTCTGTGCAGACCTCCAGATCCAACCATGTTTCTCCTTCCCAGGTCATCCCCAAGCCAATGGCCAAGTCGAGGTTACCAACCGTTCTCTTCTGAAGATCATCAAAACTAAGCTAGAAGCTGCTAAGGGCCTTTAGGCTGAGGAATTACCGAATATACTCTGGGCTTACCGTACTACCGCTCGAACTCCCACTGGGGAGACCCCCTGTCGCTTAACCTACGGCGCTGAGGCGGTCATCCCAGTGGAAGTCGGTCTGCCTACCCCAAAGGTTTTACATCCAAATCCAGAAGTAACCGAAGAGCTCCGTCGGGCAGACCTTGACCTAATCGAAGAGCTCAAAGAAACCACTGCTGTCAGACTGACCTCATACCAACAGAAAATGAGAACACACTACAACCGCAAAGTCCGCCCAAGGGAGTTCGCTGTGGGGGACCTTGTCTTGCGCGAAGTAACTCTTGCCACCAAAAACCCGACTGAGGGCAAACTTGCAGCCAAGTGGGAGGGCCCTTACGTGGTGAAAGCCCGACCACGTCCGGGCACTTACCGACTTCAGGACATGGAAGGTCAAGACCTTCCCCACCCATGGAACGCCGAACACCTGAAGCGTTACTTCCAATAAATTCCTACTTTTGTATTGCTCAGCTGTTGTATTTTCTTTTCGGCAAATTTACACGCTTGAACATTCTTGTTCTCCTCTCACATAATGTAATTTTTTGATCCATTGGGCTACACTTTCCATGACAACAATTTTATATCTCAGTTATCTATATGGTGTCTCCATAACATTTTGATTGCAGTATCCATAGAAAGCCTCAACCAGACTGAGCACCAAAAGCCTCAGCCAGATTGAGCACCTAAAGCCTCATCCAGACCGAGCGACAAAAAGCTTCAGCCAGACTGAGCACCAAAAGCCTCAGCCAGACTGAGCACCCAAAGCCTCAGCCAGACCGAGCACCAAAAGCCTCAGCCAGACCGAGCACCAAAAGCCTCAGCCAGATTGACTGAGCACCAAAAACCTCAGCCAGACCGAGCACCAAAATCCTCAGCCAGACCGAGCACCAAAAGCCTCAGCCAGACCGAGCACCAAAAGCCTCAGCCAGACTGAGCACAAAAAGCCTCAGCCAGATCGAGCGACAAAAAGCCTCAGCCAGACTGAGCACCAAAAGCCTCATCCAGACTGAGCGACAAAAAGCTTCAGCCAGATTGAGCACCAAAAGCCTCAGCCAGACCGAGCGACAAAAAGACTCAGTCAGACTGAGCACCAAAAGCCTCATCCGGACCGAGCGACAAAAAGCTTACAGCCTCAGCCTGACCAACCAAGAAAAGCTCGTCTAGACTGAGCATGAAACGCCTCGGTCAGAACAAGACTGAGTTACTTCAAGCTACTAAATTATTTGCAAAGTCAGTGAATCATAGCTTGCTCCCAACTGGGCACGTACACAGAGCTCGGTCAAAGCCATTCAAGCCAACCTCATGCTTGTGGCATTCGTAGACACACTTAGTCAAAATTCCAAGCCCATGTTTTTACACCACTCTTTGCTTAGTCAAATTCCAAACTAATCTTTTATTTACCAACACTCTTGCAACATGATTTACAACTCCATTTTTGGGCATAATTTGAAACTTCACATCTCTGACATTCTTACATGTTTCCTTTACAAGTCAGACTATTTCCTTATTTATCAACAGTTGCAAATCAGCTTTTTTCTTTACAAGTCAAGCCTAACTTTAATAAATCACTCTCATTCACTTCAACAGTGTGGCAGACCCACACTTGTAATTTTATTACATCTTAACCTTCACTCTGCATTGAGTTTTTAATACAAGTTCGACTCCAATTTACATTGAGATTTTCACAACAATTTGTACACAAGCTCCACACACAAGCCACCATTCTCATTCATTTCAAATGCACAAGCAAGAACAATCGAATGAAAACACAACTGAAATTCTATTTATTCACAAACTCGTAGATAAGTTCATTACAACATTTCAAAAAAAAAAAAAAAACACACAAAAATAACTCTAAGTATAAATTTTGTTCACTTCAATTATTCCTCCTCACTGGAAACGAGGTCTTCTTTTTCAATACCTTCATCCAGGGGGGTCTGGGCCACATCATCTTCATCAATTTTTACACTACTGAGGTCTAAGTCTGGGAACAACTCTTCAACTTTACGCTTGAACATCTTCTAGCCATTGTCCCAGAACTCAGCCATTTCGTGCTTATAGAAGTCTGACCGCTGGAAGCTCTCAATCACTTCTGCCTCGGTCCTGCCCCCAACGGTCGTTCCAAACGGGCCCGCCCCTCCAGACACCTCCCTCACCACGCTGTTGGCGACCGCGGTATCGATCGCCATCTGAAATTCAGCAGACCCCTTGAATTGTTCTATTGCCGCGACATACAGATCGGGGTATGCCACCTTTTCAGAGGCCGTCTTGGCCTTCTCTTCCTCCAACTCCTTCTGCAGGCTCGCCCTCTCCTCTATTGCCTTAGCACGCTCGTCTTCCAGCTCCTTCTGCAGCCCAGCAATCTTCACGTCTGCTTCATCCTTTTCTTTGATTTGCTGGGTGCTCAGTTCTTCATTGCTGGTCATAGTCTCTTCATGCCGCTCAATGGTGACCGCGCAGGCCCTTTGAGCATCCCCCAGCTTCTTCTACTTGCCAGCCAGCTGGAACTCGAGCGACACAACCTGGAGGCGTTCGTCTTCTAGCTCCAACCTAACCGCGATCAGCTCAGCTTGGGCTCGGTCGGCAGCATTGCGGTGAACAATGGCCAACACTTGCATCTTTTTAGCTTTTTTAGCTTCCTGCCAACCCCTGGAGCACGCACTTCGCGCAGCCTTCTTCCACCCTACACTCTCCCTTTTGAAGTTTGCAAGTTGAGCCTTGGCCTCATCCGACTTGACCTTTGCAGCCGCCGCCTTTCTCAGCAGAGCCCCAGCTAAGGTGGTTACCTCCATTTAGGCAGAGCACAACCCTCTTAGCAGCTCAGCCTCATTGAACCTGACTACCGAGCGCACAGTCGTTTCGTCCACGATCTCAACAAGGCGATCTGCAGTTGCCCTGGCTGGGCCTTCTTCTCCCTCCAGTCGCCCAGACACCGCGCGGGCGTGGTAGATCGCAGTCGTTAGCCTGACCCCCCCTCCTCCTTGGGGCGCAGGACCCTCCTTGGGCTGTTCCTCTCCCCTTGGCTCAGGGCCAGTTGCCTTACCTTCTACTTGAATTTTTTGGGCGATCTCTGCCACTACTAGGACGACTTCCATGACCTCTGAGGCGACCTCCACCACTTCTGGGGCAACCACCTTTCCTGGGATCTCCCTCACCCCCTCCCCCTTGCCTCCTTGGCCATGGGGGTCTCCTCTGCCGTCATCTCCTTCCTTCTCTTTAAGGCAGGCTCTTCTTCACTCCTCCTCACTTTCCTCTTCTTCTTTACCACACCCTCCATCTCCATCTCCATCTCCATCTCCATCTCCTTGTAGGCCTTCTCCTTCAAAGGATCAATCGGGGGCGGTTGTGGCTCAAATCCACCTAAGTCTTTTTCCCCCAGGGGTTTGGGGCGAGGTCGGATCCTCTCCCTCGCGATCGGTTTTGGCGGTCGGTCTGCCTGGGACTCTTTGAACTTATTGGCTTTGACGAGGATGGCCATATCCTCAGCCTCTTGCGCTTTCCTCCTCGCCTCTAGTTCAGCCCGCCCCAGATCTCCAACACTCGGCTGAGGGCCCAATCCCGCTGCAAACAAGGCTGAAGGTTGAACGAGTTCATCCCACCTAACTCCCTCCTTCTCCCTCCATGCCTTCACCTTTTTTATCCTCTCCTCTGCTGCCGCCCCCAGTTTTGGCTCCACAGATCTGGTGGGCACTCTCCACACCGCATGCACCCCAACCCCCCCATTCGCGGACACGTAAAACCACCACGGCCTCCAACCCTTAATGGATGACGGCAGCCCCGTCACCAGACCTCTCTCTGCCGCCGCCTACAACGTCACCCAAGTCTCTTGCTGTCCTGAGGCCTTATAACACGCGAAAAATTCGTCCACCGTCATAGCCGCCCCCTCAGTCGCCTTCGGCCACGCGCTTGCACAGGCTAACACAATCTTCCACGCGTTGGGCATTAGTTGCCCCGGCGCTACCTCCAACGGGTTTAGGACATCAACCACCACTTGCGGAAGTGGCAGCCTCAATCCTCCTTTCAATGCTTCCTCGTACAGGGCAAACTCCCCCGGTCGGGCGTCGGATGGCCTCTCCGTTGACGACGGCAACAGTAACTCTATTTCAGCAGGAACCTAGTACTTTTCGCGCATAACCTCCAAGTCCGCCGCAGTAACCGTTGATTTGTCAGCCTTTGTATGCCAGTGATCTGGTTCCACCTGGCTGATTGGCTTCAGAGCCGCTATCATGGTGGAAGAATGGGATTGTACCACCGGCTCCCCTACCCTCTCCACTTGTCTCTCCGTCCGGTACTGCTCCGCCAGCTCCACTGCATCGTCATCCCGAAACGGATTAACCCTGGCGGTCCCAGCTTCTTCTTGAGCCATCTCTGTGGTGTGCCTACGAATAGCTTCGGAAGCGGGTGTAAGAAAATTCAAGAAATGTTGCAGAGGTGTATCGTCAGTAACAAAGGAGTTAACACTTGGAATGTTTTAATTTTTTGCAAAGAGGTAGGTAAATCGAATAATACCAAAGGCCCAAGGCTTGCCCGTATTCCAAGGGTCACAATTAATTTTCGCCAGTTTGAAAACTTTTCAAAAAACTCTGCCAAAACTGTCTGTTCAACACCCACAATGACTTATCGTTTCACTTCTGGCTTAACGCCTAACCTCCCTCATCATGAGATGCTGCCACGTATACGACCACGATTCACTGCCCCCTCCCCTTACCCTGTCTTTTCCACTTCAAATCACCACGTGACACGCCGCCTCTCGAGCCTCGCACCCCCCCTCACCCTACCCTTCGCGGTCGGCCCTCCTCATGGTCGGTCCCTCCGCTCGGCCACCCTTCGCGGTCGGCCCTCCTCATGGTCTGCCCCTCCACTCGGCCACCTTTCGCGGTCAACCCTCCTCATGATCGGTCCCTTCACTCGGCTACCCTTCGCGGTCGGCCCTCCTCATGGTCGGCCCCTCCACTCGGCCACCCTTCGCGGTCGACCCTCCTCATGATCGGTCCTTCCACTCGGCTACCCTTCGCGGTCGGCCCTCCTCACGGTCGGTCCTTCCACTCGACCACTTCTGGTCGGTCTTTCCTTTCACTCAACCTTCAACCCTCATTTTCCTCATTATTCCCTTCGTTGGACTAAAGCTGCACTCGGAAATGGGGGACTACTGACGTGGGTAGGCCCATAAAGGCCATAACCCACTATGAACAACCCAAGCCTACCACTTAGGGCCCAATACATAACCCAACTGATGAGGCCCAGCACCATCTGGAAATCAACATGGCATGAAGGACCAATGATATTCAAACACGTGGCAGGTAAAGGGCAAGCCACATTAGCAGATAAAGATCTGCAAAGTTATTGCCACTGCACATCGCCATTAATGCAGCCCATCACAGCATTTATTACGACAACACCTCTCCGTCGGAACAGAACCCCCTCACCCTGAACAAGGTAAGCTACAGCATAGACTTTCGGCCAAGGCGGCAAGTCGGAAGGGACGGCGAAATGATTACCAAAGGATATAAGCAGACGTCGAAGACAAGAAGAAGGTTAAGCTTTCTATCTCCAATCTCTCTCTACACTCTACTTCTCTTTCTAACTTACTCGTCGGAGGGTTCACTGGAGGACTCCTCGTTCCCCGTTGAACTTGCCTGCAGGTTCATTGGTGAGTTTGATCGCTCAGATATTCACACGAGAAGCATGGATCAGCCCGACCCGTTCTGCCAGATACCCGTTGTATATTGATTGTATCATCAAACTTTTTTTAAAAAAATAATCCCTTAATTGTGTTTAAATTTAAAACACAATACAAACACATGATTATGAGGCCTCAATACTTGACTAGCACTATCAAATCCAAAACATGAATCAATACAAACACATGATGAGTGGTGATAAAAAAAATTATATAAATTTCACAAATCAAAATACACCTTCCTGGACAGGCACCGATAAATTTTGACAACTATTCCAAAACCTTTTTTGCATTCACTATACCAAATTAGGACGAAATGAATTGAAGTGAACCTTGCAGTGAAATTAAAGAATTTTGGTCAGTGGACAACCCTTTACTCAGCAATAACATGTGACGCTTGCCAGATAAACGTAACGATGCAGACCAGCTCGGTTGCTTGAGAACATTCACTGCTTGTCGTTACTAATGTTTGTCTCACACCCTCAAGTTGGATGCAGGAATTCCGTGCAATTGAAACCACTCGGGCATGTGGAACTTTTCATAGAGTACAGGCTGGACATCTTTCTGAAGAGATAGCTGTTTAAGGAAAGGAAGGATGACCTCCAATAGCTACATAATAAGCCACACCGGAAAAAATAAATTAAAAACTAATAGTAAAATGAAAATATCATTAGAAATTAAAAATTCATTGCATTGGAATAACCATATACCTGATCATCCTGTGGTTGTTTGGCAGAGAATGGAACACATGGTATTCCATTCATTGGTTGCAACAAGAAACTGAATGGGTTGTTGTCAACAATAACTACTCGACTAAACTGTTTCGATAAACAAGACAAATCCTTGACATGTTCTCGATATTCCCTGTGATTTATGCAATGAAGAATCTTTATCAATGCAACTTGACAATATTTGGAATCCATGAAAGTTCAGTTACATTGATAATGAAAGTGGAAAACAGGCTCCATTTTGTTTGTATGCACGCATGTGTAATACTACAGATAAATGCATTCGTACATGTGTAGATTGTGTAGATTGCATGCACACAACCAGATGCAAATGCCTAGAGAGAAGAGATGCATAAAAAAGGACTCATGTGGCCGACCCTACTTGATTGGGACACAATGCTTAGTTTGGTTTGGTTTGAATTTCAACAATATACCATCCAGATGCCATTGTATGAACACAGATTGAAATTAACATCAGCAGAATCTTGAGCACAACTCTCTCATTGAATACAAATTAAGCCTAAGGTCTTCAACAGCTTGGTTTGAGCCTTTACCATATGGATGTTCAAAAGGCCAATAAAAAGGAAATCGCAGCATCTGAAAGTAGGCATTAATGGATGATATTTTGTTGTTTTGGTGTGTTTTACTACTGCTGCAATTTTGTTTAGCACGGAACAATTCTCAAGGAAGAAACTTTGTAAACAAAACCTATGTCACAGAAGCCCGTCTATCTGTTTCCCAAAACTTCTCTGAATTCAGAAGAAAAGCCCTTGTAGAAGAAATAATGTTGAATGAGAGAAAGGACGTTCATCCATATTTACCAAATCTTTTTTCTCCCTGCTCTCGGTTCCACACCCATTCACTTTCTTCATAGATTTTCTTCCTTTTCAATTGTTTCTAGTCCTCTCTTTCCCACAGCAACAAAAGTTTATAGATTCAATAATTCACTCAACCAACTTAGGAAAAATGGGTTTTGTATAGATGCATACATAAGCTTTTTGTCAAATAGCAATATTAGATACACATAACACAGCCAACAATTATTGACAGGTAGCAGGAATGCTAACAGCCAATAAATATTGTCAGGTGGAAGCAGTACTTACGTGCTAACTGTTGAAGGTCGATATAGACGAAGGCAAAATTGCTTTTCCACATCTATTTTGTCAACAAGTGGTCTGGCATAGTCTGTGTGGCTCACAAAGAAAATAAGCAATAAAAATGAGAAAAAAACGGAGAGTAGTAGCGCAGGAAGAGAAGGGGTTGGGGGGTGAGCTATGTTATGAAATTGGGAATAGCATGCACACCTTCAAGACCAGCAGTGAACAGAACAATATCAGCAAATTCACCAATCTGTTTTAAGAAGTGGTGTAAACCTGGCCGCTCAAAGACTGTCACATGACTGACCTTAGGATTTCCATCACTTTCCTTCAACTGGTAACATATTCAAATTATATAATTGTTTAACTAAGAAATAAATATATTATAATTTATAACAAGAATTCAAAGCAGGAGAGAGAGAGAGAGAGAGAGAGAGAGAGAGAGTGATCAAGACTGACCTCTGAACATACACATTCCAATTCAAAGCACTTCAGTCCTGCTTCTACTGCCCGAGTCCGAAGAGCAGCAGGCAAGCTAGATGTTTCATAGGCACATACTAGGGTTTCATCTAAGTCGAGAACCACCTGTACCAAGGGCGATTTTTTGTGTTAAGTTCAACCCTAAATTTAGCAAAATAGCACATAGGCAAGGATTCATGTGGATAATCTCAATAGGTTTGGGGTATTTTCATCAAAGCATGGCATACATACAAAATTATCTCGTTTGTTATATATATCATAAGTGCTATAATTTTGATTAGGGACTGCTTCTTTATTGTGCACAAGGAGACCAAATTTCTTGTGCATCGTATCCAGTTAACCTAATCAATTCATCAAACCAAAATTTGTTGTAGTGCAAGTTTCTGGACGCAAGGGATTTCTGAACAAATTACATGAAATATTGAATTTATGCCCTACAATACATGGTGCATAGTTGCAAACTAAAAGACTAAAACAGAATCTAAAAGATCTACATTCCAAATACAATGCAATTATATAAAGTAAAAGACAGTTCCTTTTTGCAAATCCATGTAAATAGTTTTGGCCTTTTTCACCGCTTAAGATAGTCCACAAATCAAGTTGACATGTAAGTGACAGATCAAACATTCATGGCACCCCACTTGTGTTTATTATTATTTGTTTGTTTACTTCAGAATATTTTCCCTCAGCTTTCGATTCTTAATAAATTGTTGAGGCTTTCTGAATTTCCAGTGTTCAAGCAAATTTCTGAAAGTTATAACTCATATTTTGTTACTCTTCCAAGTTCCAAGTCAAATTTTTTTAAAAAAAAAACAAACATATAACACAACAAAACAAGATGGTCATTGTTATCCATAAAACTTGAATGCAGAGTTTTGTTATCACTTAGCGATAGCAATCAAATGAGTGAAAAGAAAAAAGAAAAGAAAAGAAACCTAATGATTGTCTCATAAGATATGTTATTTTCTAGTAGAAATTATGACATATATTCAAGTTAACTCATATCTGTCAATGTAATCAGAGCCTGAAAACCACTCATGCAAAAACTTTCATTCATCTTTCGTAATTAGTCTACATAAGATTTGAAGACATACCACCGAAGGCACATGTAAAGCAATTTCTTTTTTCAAAAAAATAAAAAATAAAAAACTTTTTATAGATAGTAGAAACTCAAAATTTAAACACTAAACTTGTGAAGTTCATCAGCTCGATACAACTCACAACAAGAACACAACACATTTATTTATTTATTTATATTTTTCAAGGGACAACAAGAACACAATTGATAAACAATGATTAGCACATAATAGATGCTCCATTTAAAACATTATAACACAACTTTAAAAGGGCAATTTGAACAAAGATTTGCCAATGACCAATAATTTCCAAATCCAAACTTAAAAAGTACTTGATTTATAGACGATTTACATTAAGCTAATGTAAATTAATCACATAACTCACAAATTAACTTCAAAACCAAACCATAAAACGAACACAAAATCAAAAATTCAAAATTCGATAGTACTAAAATCATAATCAGCCAATTCACATGATATTCAAAATTCAAAATCGGAATCACCGATCTGCAGGCATTAATATTACAATTCAACAACATCAAATCAAACCTTCAATTTCTCGATTTGGTGATCATCGCCGCCGCCGTGGTTTTCGACTTTGTCAACGAAAAAGTGCGCCGGAGACAACGTAGGCGGCGACGGCGGAGGCTCGCCGAGGGGGAGCTCGACGACAGGCAAGGGCTTGAAGGACGGTGAAGAAGAAGAGAGAAGAGAGTGTTGAAAACCTACGAAAGAGAGAAACTGAGCCATGGAAGGTGTGATCGTGAAGATCTGGAGAAGGATTTGGAACAGAAAAGCCAACGAATTCACCAGAGCTCTCCATAGTTGCAGAGACCAAGGCACGCACACTTCTGCCTGAGCAAGCTGATGCGCCATATGGAGAGAGAGAAGACAAATCTGTCTCTCTGTATATATATATAGGAGAGAGGAGAAATCTGTATCTATCTGTATATATATATAGAGAGAGAGAGTATTATTGATGGCGTTGATTGGATTAATCGTTGGCGAGCAGAGAGAGAGAGAGAGAGAGAGAGTTTTTTTTTTTTTTTATGATCGAGAGAGAGAGAGAGTTGGGGATCTTTTTTTCCTCTTGCGGACAATAATGGAAACGAATCTTCTATTGACGTATGTGAATTGGAATATGCTGTTTTTGCAATATTGGGTTAACTTTGCAATGGCTTACGTGGCAAGCTACCAGTGGCCATTTGCAAGATTTCAATTGTTAATTACAAGCAGGGCGGCCCTGAGGTTTAGGGACAGAGGTTTCGGAACGATAATGCTCCGGACCTTCTGTTTTTTTTCCACCCGTTTGACCCCTCTCAATATGATTGGTTAATTTTTTTTTTTTTTCTTTTCTTCCGATCACTACTCGCCACGCGTGTTTGGGGTGGTGATTGGAGGGGATCTCAATCATGACCCATTTCGGAAATGTAACTCTTCTTTTATTGAAAAAAAAATTCATGAATAAAATAATAAGTTATAACCTTTTTGTTTGTTTGTAGTCATAAAAAAATTTACTTGCACGTATAATCATTAAAATTATAAATAAAAATTTACTTTCATATATTAAGATAGTAAGCAATAATTACAAATACTCAAAAAAAAATCTAGTCTTGTTGCTTTATAGTTTAGCAATATCCAATTTATAATTGAACCAACTATCACATAAATATTACTCTTCTCACATTTTTAGCTACAAAATCAGTAATGAAGCTTGCACAATCGAATTTATCCACTATATCATTTTTAATGGATAACAAAGCTAATTCATTCAATTTGTGGACTGTGTTTTTTTTTTTTTTTTTTTTTTTGGGCCCTATGTTCAATTGGGCCTATGGTTTTTATTTTTTATTTTTTATTATCTAAAACACAAAATTATATTTGGGGGCCCTCTATTTTTAGCCCAAATTTGGGAGCCCAAGGCGCAGGCCTCTCTTGCCTGCCCTCAAGGCCAGGCCTGGTTACAAGAACTATTAGGGATTATCATTTTATCAATAATGTTTGGGAATTCTAATTTGAGAGCTTTAATGGTGAGTCTCACATGATGATGTTATGTTTTGGTTTGTTTTTTTGTTTTTTTTTGGGATCACATCACTAAAGCTCATATTAGAACTCTAGTTTTAGAGCTCTCTATCACTACCCATCATTTTATACTCTAATTCATGAATTTGTATATATTGGGAGTGGTTGGTGTAATTGTTATACCTTAATAGATTATAAATCATAACTTTAATAAAAAGTTGTTAATCTATTTAGATTATGTTTGGCATAAATTTTTTTGACTATTTTAGTTAAAAAAAAGATAAAATAAGCTAAAAAATTAATAAGACAAAATGACATATTCAAATTATAATCATTTCATTTTTTTCTTTCACAAAACTTAAAAAAATAAAAAAACTCATCTCAAACGAGACTTTTTAGCCCCAGGCTAAAAAAGTCAAAAGGTCAATCCACATCCTGAAAAAAGACGTAGTGCAGTTGTTGAATTATAAATTTAAGTTACTAAATAATATTTGGTAAATAAGTTGTAAAATAACTTTTTAAATTAACTTTTATTTTTGTTATTCACTACTAGTTTATATTTTTCATAAAATAATAATAATAATAATAATTCATAGTCTATTTGGATATTTTTTATTTTTTTTTAAAAAAAATTTAAGGGTGTAATCATAAATTAATATGCCTACAACAAAATCTCATAATTACAAATAAGGAGTGGACTACTTTTCAAAATCAGTTCTTTTGAGTTAAAATAAATTATTAGAATCATAATCTGTTTGAAATAAATTTAACAAAACAGTCCAAAATAATTTTTCCAAAATTAAAATTTATAAGTTGGCCAAAATAAGCCACGCCAAACACCCCCCTCCCAATTGACTCCCTCAATTATAAAAATTATAGGGCGCATTACACTAAAGGTCCCTATAGTTTGGGACTTGTGTCACTTTAGTCCCCAACTTTTTGATTGTCACACATTTGATCTTGAATTTTGAATCTTATTCCAAATAAGGACAATTGAATATACCATTGCTCAATTTCAAGGATAAAGTCGTCAATTTGATAAAATATAAACTAATTTGACAAAAATGAAATGTCAAAAAAATATTTTTAAAATTTTAAAATTATTTCTACACACCAAAGATAAAATTATGTAAAATTGATAAATTTTTTACACATGTATTTATTTTTTTACCAAATTAATTTTTATTATGTGTTTGGATGATGATAATGTAATGGGTCATTATTTTTAGGGAGATTGACCAATAAGTCTTATATTTTAAACTTATAATTCATATAGTCTCATATTTTTTCTTATGATTCATTTAGTCTTTTTTGATGTGTAATGACTTATTTACTCACCACATTGAAGTGTCACATTTGAAAAAGTATATTAAAGAGTTTTTTTAGTGTCGCATTATACTTGCTATTGGAATGTCACATTTGGAAAAACTACATTAAAGATTTTTTAATTTTTTGCAGTGTCATATCATACTCGCCATGTTAAAATATCACATGTCATGTTTGGAAAAAGTGTACTAATAAGTTTTTAGTGTTTTTGGAGTGTCACATCATACACGCCATGTTGTTACATTTAGAAAGTTTTTAATCTTTTTGGAGTGTTACATTATATCCCCACGTTGTCACATTTAGGAAAAGTACACTAAGAAATTTTTAGTTTTTTTTTTTAGTAAAAGATTTAGAGTGTCACATCATATCTACCACGCTATCACATTTGAGAAAAGTATATTAAGAAATTTTTAATTTTTTTGGAGTGTCACATCATACTCATTACGTTGGAGTATCACATTAATACCTGCCACATTGGAGTGTCATATCATACCTGCTAATAGGATTTAACAGATCAATAGAAAAAATTTGGGACTAATTGAAGTACTTGTTTGTGAGATTGGACTTATTGGTAAATATCCCTTATTTTTATTTTCATTAAATTAGTTTATATTTTTTCAAAAGTCAAATATGGCGCCAACATTGATATCATTATTAAACCAATCCATTAAATCAAAAAAATAAAAATTAAAAACATTTCATATATTAAAGGGCAAATTACACTAACGGTCCCTATAGTTTGAGGCTTGTATTACTTTAGTCATTGACTTTTTAATTGTGACACATTTGATCCTAAATTTTTAATCTTGTTCCAAATAAGGACAATTGAAGATATCATTGTTTAATTTTAAGGGCAAAATCGTCAATTTGATAAAATATAAACTAATTTGACAAAAATAAATGTTAAAAAATGTTTTTAAATTTTTAAAAATTATTTCTACACGCTAAAGATAAAATAATATAAAATTGATATATTTTTTAGACATTTATTTATTTATTTATTTATTTTACCAAATTAATATTTATTATGTGTTTGGATGATGATCATGTAATGGGTGGTTATTTTTATTTTCATTAAATTAGTTTCTATTTTTTCAAAAGTCAAATATAGCGATAATTTTGATATCATTATTAAACCAATCCATTAAATCAAAAAAATCAAAATTAAAAACATTTCATATGTTAAATATATCGATTACACATTAAAATTCTAACAACCATCCATTAAATAATCATCATCCAAACACATAATAAAAATTAATTTGGTAAAAAAATAAATAAATAATTGTTTAAAAGATTTATCAATTTTACATAATTTTATCTTTTGTGGGTAGAAATAATTTTTAAAAATTTTAAAATATTTTTTTAACATTTATTTTTATCAATTTAGTTTATATTTTATCAAAGTGAAGATTTTGCTCTTAAAATTAAGCACTAATATTTTCAATTGTCCTTATTTGGAATAAGGTTCAAAATTTAGGGTTAAATGTGTTACAATTGAAAAGTCAGGGACCAAAGTGACACGAGCCCCAAACTATAGGGATTGTTAGTGTAATTTGCCAAATATTAAATATATCGATTATACATTAAAACCCTAATAACCACTTATTACATGATTATCATCCAAATACATAATAAAAATTAATTTGGTAAATAAATAAATAAATGTGTAAAAAAATTATCAAATTTACATAATTTTATCTTTGATTGGTAGAAATAATTTTTAAAAATTTAAAAATATTTTTTTGACATTTATTTTTGTCAAGTTAGTTTATATTTTATGAAATTGACGACTTTGTCCTTGAAATTGAGCAATAAGATCTTCAATTGTCCTTATTTGGAACAAGATTCAAAATTTAGGGTCAAATATGTCACAATTGAAAAGTCAGATATCAAAGTGATACGAGCCTCAAACTATAGAGACTGTTAGTGTAATTCGTCCAAGAATAGATTTCAGGCAAATACCTCTAAGCCTAGTCACGCGCTTGATCACTTACATACATATACATATACAGTGAGTTAGAGCCCAGTGAATAGCAACGATGTAAAGGGGTTATGAACAAATCAGTTTTTAATTTTAGAATCATATTGTAATCATAGCAGTCATACGTGGTACATCCAACAACAGAACAGTACAGCAGGTCATAAAGACTGAACAGTTAGAATTGATGGTCATGCCATCAATACAGTAAACAGAAATTCCAAGAATTGGAACTGACAGAGATCTTTGTAACAGTAGTAGTAAATAGTAACAGTAACAGATGCTAAAGATGCCATGAATATAGTTCATAAAACAAGACAATCATTCAATTAGTCAGAAAGTATCATTTCAAAAACAGATTATTTTATAATTCAGAAAATACTTACAATTCAAACATATCTTTACAAGGTTGTTACTTATAGATAGCTCCAGAGACAGATTAGACGGACCGTAGCATGTGACCTACACAAACATATAACAGATACACATTGAAACACAATATCACTACCTTGATCAAACTTAACTTCTGTTATCCTCTCTGTTAGGTAATTTGAAGTTCTACTATGCTTATACTTACTTTTTCAATAAACAGGGTTCCCATCTCACATATTCTTTCATTACTAAATCTTTCTTTTCCAGATGGATTGATTTTTTATTTGGCTTCTTGATCAATATTACTACTAAATCAATGATTTATTTTTTAACCAACTATTTTATGTTGATTGTTAGCTTATTAATCTTCATTGAGTCATAATTCTTGCTTAGAAATGTTTAGGAGGAGATGAGATGAAAATATGAACACATGACTCAAAAACCTTCTTAATTTGTCTAAATTTAAATTTAATTCATTTTCTTCATATCAAATCCAATTTCAAACTCATAAATTCTAAAACATAAATTAAGTTTTCAAAACCCAATTTCATGCTCAAAACTCATGCAAAACTTCATCAAAACATGAAAATAAATATGAACCTTGATCAATCTTTAACTCAATTAAATCAAAACTTCCCTTAATTTCAAAATCAAACTCTCAAATTTCATGAACTTATGATTTTCAAAACTTTTTTTTCAAAGTCATTTATATACTCCATTAAATGGATCAAATCTACAAACAATTCTTGTTGCATGTAATTTATAAAACTCAATTTAAGAATAGTTCTCAAAATTGAACCAAAACTTAACAAATTTAAAGAATCATTACTCATATTCTTCAACCTAAATTAATTTAACATCCAAAACCCAATTTCCTATCAATTTATATAATTAATCTTCAAATTACTTTTTAATTTCAACTTTTAGCTAAATTATCTATCAAGTCTAAACTTCAATTTCTTACCTTAAGTCTTCAATGGTTGAATTTCTCGAGTCTCCTTAATGTTATGATTATATCTAGTCAATAAATAATAAAATTTAATACTTTATATAAGGAATGATTTTTTTTTTTTTGGACAGATGTTATGATAATACATTAAAAAAAAACATATATAATTTTTATTGCCAAGATTATATAGAAAAAATCATGTGTGTCTAGGCATTGCCAAGTGGCATGGTTATGGATTAGAGAAATATTTGGGATTCCCTTTTTTGGGGTTTTCATGATCCCTAATTTGATTGTAACGCTTGATATGTGTGTAGGGTCTACTCATGTATGTATAGGCCCCACATTATGAGTGGTTAGGATGATAGTGGGGGTTGTGGGGGTCATGTATGTGTGGGGGTCTCTATTACAATTGTATGGATTATCACATATATGACAATTGTCAAATTCTTATCAAATACTGCATTAGTATTTTATATTATACAAAACTCATCAGGATATGAAATCTTATCGATATAGAAGTCTTAAACAACTGAAGATTGTTTGGGATAGAACTTCTGGAACATTAAAACTAATTGTGAGGTAAAGCACTGGATATTATAAATAGGCAACACCCTATGGTTTAAGGTACGTAATTTCTCTTTATGAATAAGTCTATTAAATATTTTGATAATATTGGAGGACTGACTTGGGCGTCGGAGGGCCCTTAGCTACGGCTGGGGGTGTTTTGTCTTGCACATAGCGATCTCATGGTGGTGCTGATTATCTTCTTCGTTGAATTTCCTTATCATCAAATACGGTTATTTTTTTATGTCTGTACAATTGACGTCATCTGTGATAACGAAAAGAAGAACTCCATAAAGAATATGACATCACCAATTTGAAGTCAATCAACTCGTTGGCATCGAGATTATTTGATGCAACAGAATATATATATATGAATTTTGTTTTTAGTGCATCTGGTACCAAGTTTCTCAACATAATTTTATATATGCATTAGTATATTATTTAACTATAATTGATAGGATGATATCAACAAGAGGCGTGTCTACTCGTCTCACATTCCTCTATATAAGATGATCAACAAGATGAACTCTGTCGCAAGATGGTCGATTATAACTGTGGGGACATATTTTGAGAGTGACAGCAAGTGGCTAAGGTGATGCTGAAGTATCAGCCGAGGTGCCACGTGGCCTGGTCACGTTGCCGAGATGATCTCGGCTAGGCTGAGGTTTTCTACGGAGGTACTGGAATCCGATATAAGCGGATAAGGGACAAGAGTCCCAGAATAGAGAGGATCTCAGTTTAGATAAAGATAAGGCTCAAGAAGAGTTTATCTCTATCTAGATGAAGGTCTAGGATAAGCATTGAGCTTGAGTCCATTGAAGTGAGGCTTCTAATGAGATCAGGTCATTGCTGGTTATGAGATCCATTAAAGCAGGGCACCCTCGTGGGTCTGAGGTATGTGTGATATACTGTGAGCAGTAAGTTCTTTCTTGTGAGTTTATGCACAATTTGTTATCTTTGAGAAATATTGATTACTGACTTGATCATTGGAGTGCCCCTGGGTGGACGAACCACCTCCGGATTCTCATCTTCTTGTACAGGTTCTTGGGTTTAATCTATTCTACCTGTGCTCTCCAGTTGAGTTCCCCATTTGGTTGTGTGGTCAGAAATCAACACCCATAATTTGGCGCCATTTGTGGGAAATTAAGGAGAATAGATGACCAACAACGGGTAGGGAGAAAAGATCGGGGACGGTGTCCCAAGCGAGAGTGGTAAACATGCCGATCCTAACATTGAGGAAGAAAACCATAATGAAGGAGCACGGGATCAGAATCCCAGGGATAAGGACGTTGGCAAAGAGGGAGACGCCCTGAAGAAATCAAGTTGAGATAAATGTTACAACGAAAGAGACCTCCAGGTATGGAAGGATAGATGCCTGAGGCGGGACGACGAGATAAAGGGAATGGCCAACAAGTTGGTAGATCTACAATCGGTTGTCAACTTCATGATGCAGAATAACGTCATGCAATCATCGTTTCCGTTGCAAGACATGCCAATGCTAGGGGCCAAGACTGATGCCCAGAAAGGGAGGCAGAAAACAATTTTAGCAGTCTCGCAGCATGGCAAGGAAAATGAGCCCTCACATCGGCCTTAACGAGATGTCGGGCGAGGAGAGTCGATCAAAGGTGACTCGCAGATGACGCCTCATACTAGGGGAACTTATGTCAAAGAACCCCGTCATATCTAGGAGAAGGGCCTGTGTTTTGATACGGTGAATGGCGAGAAGTCTAAAAGGACACATAATGACACCGGGAGCAGTGTACCAAAAAGACTGAAATATGTTGACAACTGAATTCCTAGTCGGACTAAAGAGGATTTGAGGGAGTACCTCCAGAGGAAGCGGCAGAATGCCGAGGTCACATCACCTGTCAAGCCGAGAACGCCTTTCTCAATAGAGTTGGATAGGTTTGAGGCCCCAAAAAGGTTCTATATGCCGAGGTTCCAGATTTATGATGGTAAGTTCGATCTAAACTTTCACGTTGGCTTATATATGAATTCAATGGCTTTGTATACCAGGAATGAACAGTTGCTATGCAAGGTGTTCCCTTCATCCTTTGGGGAAATCGTATCGGATTGGTTTCATAAGTTGTCGAAAGGAACTGTGAAGAGCTAGGAAGGCTTGGCCGAGATGTTTGTGGCTAGGTTTTGTTACAAACAAGTTGCAGCCACTAAGGGTAGACTCCCTGATGGCTCTGAAAATTGGCGTGGGTGAAAACCTTAGGGTATATGCCAAAATGTATTATGAAGTGTTTAACTGAATACCGGGATGTAACCAGGAGCTGGCGGTTGTTTCTTTTAAGAACGACCTGGAAGATGAATGCCTCATCTGGAAGTCATTGGCGAAGACTTTACCAAAAGTATGGAGGAGCTTATGGCTCAGATTGAAAAATACGCTAGAGCAGAAGAGGACACGCTAGGAACAAAGGTGCCAAAGCAAGAAAATAGAAATGGTTCACTGAAGCGAGGCCGAGGTAACACTATTTTTAACAAGCAGGAGATAAGGTTGAGGGCTGCACAGGCAGTGTGTTCCGGATCTTGGTTTACAAAGTTCTAGAAAGGATCAGGAACCAGCTGTACTATAGAGCGCCGGAGAAGGTCCTTGGCGAGTTTATATGAAGGAGCCTTGGGAAGTACTGTGCCTACCACAATGAGGATAGGCACCTGACTCAGGGGTGTAGAGCCCTGAAGATGCACTTGGGAGACCTGGTCAGACAGGGTCACTTGAAGGACCTAGTAGATGAGGCCAGAACGAGGGAAGAGCATGCAAGACTTTCCCCGGCACTGGCGGCACCACCACCGCCACAACCACAGCAAGCAGAACCTCGGGTGATCAATGTGATTTATTCGAAGGTTAATGAGAATGACATGCGAGCAGAGACCCAAAAGGTAAGACACTTACAGCATGTGTATTAGGTCTAGTAAAAGAGGTCCAGGACAAACGAGTACTTGGGACCAATGGTGTCCTTTACTGAGGCATACCTAGACATGGTGCAGCGTCCACAAAACAATGTTCTAGTAGTAACCCTCAAGATTGAAGAATGACAGGTAAGGCGCATTCTGATCGACCAAGGCAGCTCTTGTGACATCATGTATGTCAGATGTTACAAGAAGCTTGGCCTTCACTAAGATGATTTGGAGTAGTCAGACAACTAATGGTCGAGTTGAATGGAACACCGACATAGCCTCTGGGGGTAATAAATTTGGAGGTGCTAGCAAGCATGAGGAATGTTAGCACAGAATTTACGATAATTGATACCCCCTCCCCTTACAATGCGATAACGGGAAGGCCGTGGCTGCACGCAATGAGGGCTGCTCCCTTAACGCTACACTAGTTGTTACGATTTCTAACTGAAGAAGGGATTGAGGAAGTCAGAGGGGATCAAGTGCAGGCAAAGAATTGCTCCATGTTAGCAATGAAATCTAACTGCAATGTGCAAGAGGCAGAAAAAGTAGAAATCAAGGACGATGACATGGAAGTCCTAGATGATGTCGCCAAAGAACCGGTCGAGAAGAGCGATGAAGCCTTAAAAAAAATTCTGGTCCAAGAAAGGGATGAAGAGCGCTTCTTCCTTCTCAACTCAGGCTTGGCCGAGGAGGAGGAAAGGGAGTTAGAGGCTTTCTTATGGGCCAACATAAAAGTATTTTCCTGGACACCATATGAGATGCCAAGCATTGACCCCGAGGTCACATGCCATATGCTCAATGTAGATAGGTCAGCTAAACCTGTCATTCAGCGGGAAAGAAGGTCGATGTTGATTCATGTGGAGGCAGTAGAGGAGGAAGTAGACAAGCTGTTGGAAGCCAAGGCTATTTGAGGAGGTGAACTACCTAACCTAGCTGTCTAACACAGTAGTTGTGAAAAAGAAAAATGGAAAGTGGAGGGTCTACGTGGACTTCACCAGCTTGAATAAGGCTTGTCCTAAAGACAGTTTCCCTCTACCTAAAATTGATTAGCTGGTGGATGCTACTTCAGGGCATGAGAGGATGAGCTTCTTGGATGCTTACTAGGGATACCACCAGATAGCAATGTATCCCCTTGATGAGGAGAAGACTGCATTTATCACCCCAAAAGGGCTGTACTGCTATAGAGTGATGCCTTTCGGATTGAAAAATACAGGAGCAACCTACCAGAGGTTGATGACCAAGATGTTCAAACATCTGATTGGCAAAATAGTAGAAGTGTACATTGATGACATAGTCGTGAAGACCAAAGAACTTGGGAGTCATCTGGCTGACTTGAATGTAGTTTTTAATATCCTGAGAACATATCGGCTCTGACTTAATGCTTCAAAATGCGCATTTGGAGTTGGGTCTGGTAAGTTTCTGGGATACTTGGTTACTAGAAGGGGCATTGAGGCAAGCCCAGATCAATTCAAGGCCATTCTTGACTTAAAGAGCCCGACGTCAACCAAGCAGGCCCAGATTTTGACTGGCAAGGCGGCAGCCTTGAACAGGTTTATCAGCTGAAGTTCTGATAAGTGTAAACCATTTTTTAGTTTATTAAAGAAGGCCAAAGATTTTTTATGGACGAAAGATTACAAAGTCGCCTTGGCCAACTTGAAAAAGTACTTGACAATAGCTTAAGTTCTGTCAAATCCAGTACCTGGAGAATAATTGCTCCTATACTTGGCAGTTTCAGAACATGCAGTAAGCGCGGTAGTAATCCGAGCGAAAGAAGGAGAACAAAAGGCGGTATACCATACAAGTAAAACCCCAGCAGGTGTAGAAACCAGGTACTTGCTCGTAGAGAAACTAACACTAGCCTTGGTGATGGCTTCGAAAAAACTGAATCACTACTTCTAAGCCCACAAGATTGTGGTGCTGACTGAGCATTCTTTGAAGTCCCTGTTGCAACAAGGAGATCTGATAGGTAGGGTAGCGAGATGGGCAGTAGTGTTGGGCCAATATGACTTGGAATTTAGGCATAGAACAATAATTAAGGGCCAGGTTCTGGCCGACTTTGTGGCTGAGTTCATCCCTGGTGCCCTCCCGCATCGGACTCTGGTGAGCCGCGGGTTGGGATGACCAAGAAAGTAGGAAGAAACCCAACTGGGGCCCAAGAACCCCACTCTAGCAAAATAGAAGAAATAAGAGAAACCAAAACCCTGCTATATCTACATCGGCGACTCCTTCCGTGTGTTTGTTGATGGAAGTTCAAACCGTCAAGGAACGCGGGTAGAAGTAGTGTTAGTATCGCCAGATGGGCGAATGTTGGAGCAATCCATTCGTTTGGGATTCAAGGCTTCAGACAATGAAGCAGAGTATGAGGCATTGATTGTAAAGTTGAAGTTAACAGCAGCAATAGAAGCCGATGAAGTGGTAGTCTTCTGTGACTCCCAACTTATTGTGAATTAGGCAACATACAACCCAAGATGAAAGAATGATAGCTTATGTCAAATAATTTGTTAGACTGTTAGCATTGTTCCAGGAGTGCCGGCTACAGTAGGTTCATCGGGATAATAACAGTCATGCCGATGCTTTGGCTAACCTACCTAGTGCAATGAAATCAGGGGAGGCAAGAACAATAATGGTCGATTATTTGTCAGGCCCAAGTGTAGAACAACTGATCACAGAGTACGAAGCAATATGTGTAGAACCAAGCCTTCATCCACAGGCATTCATGCAGTTAAGCAAATAAGCACATAGCCTCATGGCGAGCATGCGAAACATGGCATTATGGCAATCACACTCATGCAAGTATGCTAAAGCGTAAAAGCTTATGAGTACTCCAAGCCAAAACAAAAACTATTTAGAAACAATGCATGATTCTAACTATACAAGATGCCTAATGCAACACATGCAATAATACAATAAAATAGGCTCGGCTACCTAATCATGGTATTTGCAACACTTTGATAGCATGCTTTGAAACACGTATGCCAAGAAGTATTGAAATAACAATACAGTTTGAATGATGCGCCGAGCCTCAGTGCATGCAAGACAAATGAATGAATACAAACATGCAAGCATAAGGTATGCTAATCAAAACATGATCCCTAATCTAACCATCAAAAGCAGATAAATAAAAGGGAGAAAGACGTGGGGTTGGAAGACATGCACAAATGCACGCACACTTATTACAACATTATGCCCTCGCGAAGGAGGGTTCGAATAAATAAGAGCTAAGTTAATCTAAGCTAAGCTAGGCAAACCAATCTAATTAATTAGACTAATTATTACAAATCAAATGAATAACTAGTAAACTAATTACTAACTATTACAACATTTAACTAATTAGCAACTAATTAATTAAGACAAATACCCACTAACTAAACATGTGAGATATTAAACTATGCTGCCACTGCTCCGCCTCGGGAAGTGGAAGATGCATGCGCTCGTTTTTCGCCCCAAAAAGCCCTCCGTTTTGCTCCCGAGAGGCGTTGTTTGCAGGGTTGAGCACATTCTAGGATCTTTCTGCTCCAACTTACCAAATCTCTACTGAGGATTGCACCAGTGGCCTGCCGGCCATAGGAGGTTGCTGCCGGCCCTTTGCTAGCCAATAGAATGCCTTGCCGGCCAAAAATGAGGCATTGCCGGCCACTGATGCTTTGAGTCACCACATTGCAACAGAGCACAAACAGAGCAAAAGAAAGGTTTTTCCAAGGGTATGTTTGTACTGTATCCCTCCTTATCATCTCAAAACCTCAAAGGAGTGGCACTCTTGGATCCAAAACCACCAATCAAGCAATTTCATTGCATGATGGCCAACGATCCAAGTTGTACAATTTCAATAAATGCACAAATAAGACTCAAAATGTCCAACACCCTATCATGTATGATCAAGGGCAATGGAGACCAAGGAAAATGGCACATTTCATCACTTTTGAGTATGAAATGCCCCATTTGCCTTGTGTTCAAACTAACGTCCGGTTTGAACACATGCAATGCAACACAAAAGATGCTTATCTTGCCTCTTTTACTTGTTCATTTTTTGTTTACTCATTTAGTTACCAAACCATTCTTTAGTCAATTAGTCCATTGATGAGTGTCTTCTAAAGCGAAAGAAGTGTCAACTAAGGGGTAATTTAAGGCATGAGAGAGATCATGCTGTTGATAATGAACCCTCAAAGAGGATTAAACCATTAAACATAACCTCAATCTTAAGCTTAAAGGATCTCAACTTTGAAATAACTCTCAAAAGCAAATAAAAGAGTGAAGAAATGAAAGAGGTTGCAGATATTTAGGTGCTGGAATTAGGCATGAAAAAACATTAAAACATGCAATCAAGCCACACGAATGATGCTCAGAGCCTAGAAACACTAGGCTAGTGAAGGAAATTGCACCATAACTATACAATACAAAGCTCAAATGACCTAACCAGCCCAAAACAGAGGTAAAACAGTCCAAAATATAGCCTAAAACATTCTGAAATTAAGTTAACACAAGCTAGAATAATAGGCTAAAACATGAAGCATGCTAGACTAGTAAGCAAGACACGAGGAGGGGAGGCTAACCCCTCAAATTTTGGACTTCAAAACATGTTTTTAGCCATTGAAATAGCTCTGAAAATCAATGTTTAAAAGCTCTGAAAAAGATGATGCAAGGGTAGGAAACACAAGGGCAAAGGCCTCCAAAACAAGGTATAAAGAAAGGCTATCAACCCCTCAACCTTTAATGGCCTTTGGACCCAAGCTTCAACCCAAAAAGACAGAGTTTTTATAGCCCAAAATCAGTCGAAAGACATGCTGGAATGAAGACAAAACTAGCTAAGACAATAAGCTAATACATAGAGCTTTTGAACTAGTAAACAAGCATGAAGAGGGGTGGCTAACCCCTCTATTTTTGGGACCTCAAAACATCATTTTTAGCCTTTGAGAACCTCTGAAAACCAGTGGTAAAAAGTTCAAGAAAAGTTGGTTTGAAAGTGATGAATAATGGCACAAAAGCTTAACAAGTAAAGGAGCAAAAAGGGTGGACAACCCCTCAACTCAAAATAGCCTCAAAACAACACTTTTAAACCATAAAAACAGAGGTTTTAACAGTTCAAAACCAGGCCAAAAACAATTTGAAAAGATGGCAAAAACAAGTATGAAAAACAAGCTTAAAGGGTAAAGGTTATTCCTCTTGAAGCAAGCAACAATTCTAGGCACAAAGTCAAGTCAAAAACACCTTCTAAAGCTCCAAGAAGGATTCTAAGGACCTCAACTCAAAGGTGGTCAAGTTTGATCAAGGATTGATAGGCAAACTTAAAGTGTAGATACACTTGTATGCACAAAGGTTCAAGAGAGAGAGAAATATAGAGAAAAAGAATTGTAGAGAGAGAGGTTTGTAGAGAGAGGCTCCCAAAATCTTTTCAACCTTGAAATATGAGTGATAGGCCACCTATATATAGAAAACCATGAGCTTTGGTCGAAAATATCCATTCAAGGATAGCTGGAGCAATCTGGAAACAGCTGGAGGTAAAAATCTATAAAAAATCTAATTTTTGACACCAATGGCCGGCAAGGCATCATTGGTGGTCGGCAAGGTTCATTTGTGGCCGGAAAGGACCATCAATGGCCGGCACTGCATCATCCATGGCCGGCACAATTCACCAGTGGCCGGCAGAAAAATATGCTCTCCAGATCCAACTTGAAATGGGTATATCTCCTTCATCTGGACTCCTTTGCAAGTCATTCTTGAGTCTAAATTGAAGCTCCGGAAGTCTTCTTTCCAATGGTGGTTGCCTCACATCAAAATTACAAGTGTGCAAAAAGATATTCTCATTTTAGTGAAGACTGCTCAATTTTGGCTTAAACGGATGGATACCTAACTTCAATCAGCCACATCTCCCTCATCCGGACTCGGCTTTAGGAGATTCTTGAGTGTAAAATGGAGCCCCGGAAGTCAATCCAAGTGTACAAAAGGATAGGTATGATTTAGCGAGGGTTGCTCGACTCTCTTTTAATGGTTCATGCCCAACTTCTTCCCCAACTGGGTTTCTTCCCTCTCCTCCAATTTTCTTCAACTCTAAACCTCTAAATAAGGTGTTTTGAAATATTTTTCAGGGAGTTCACCTCTCTTTCATTTATTTTTACTTTGTCCTTGCTTGATTTATTGAAAAGTGCAATTTTTAACAAAATGCGAGCTTCTGAACATCGTAGGAACTTTTTTCAAAAATATTTTGAAAGAGAGGGTTTTAAGGTCTAAAATTTTGGTCAAAAGGCTTTGGTCCAAAAAAAAGGGTGTGAGGTTTGGGATTTGACGCTCTCCTTGCTGAAGAAATCAAACCTTTGCATAAGATAGCCTACACTATCAAGTAAGCAATCAGTGGTGCCCAAATCTTAATAACGGTTAAAAATGGGGTGTCTACAATCATCACCAGGTTTAGGATCCTAAGGGTAATAATAGCAGATAATGGTACGTAGTTTGACAGTAAGTTAATCAAAAGCTTCTGTGCAAAGTACAAAATTAAGAACTATTACTCTACTTCAAGTTTCCCTCAAAGCAATGGTGAGACAGAAGCATCTAATAAGACTATCTTGGATGGGATCAAGAAGAGACTAGAAGCAGCAAAAGGGAGGTGGGTGGAAGAGTTTCCCAATGTGCTCTGGGCATATCGGACTACGCCAAGAAGATCAACTGGGGAGTCTCCTTTTGTCATGGCTTATGGCACTAAAGCAGTTATCCCACTAGAAGTCGGCATCCCTGGAATCAGAACCCAGGGAGTGGAAGATGGGACCAATGAGGCATTCTTAGCCCGAGATCTGGATTTATTGGAAAAAAAAAGAAGGGAGAGAGCAGCAGTTCAGCTAGGGGCATACGAACAACAACTTGCTAGGATTTACGACAAGAAGGTCAACCCAAAAGAGTTCAATGTTAGGAACCTTGTTCTAAGAAAATTTGTTGGCAACAAGAAGGATCCTAAGGAGGGCAAACTTGGCCAAAACTGGGAGGGGCCTTATAGAATCATTCTTGATTACAAGCAATGGGGTATATCGGCTTGAAGACACTAATGGCAAGGAGTTGCCAAGACCCTGGAACACTTGCAATTTAAAATTTTTTTATCATTATTTTTTTTTCTTCAAAGTTTATGTCATAATTTTATTAACCGAAGTAATAATAAAATGCTAGTTTGATTTTTATGAGTTTGAAATTTATGCGATAGGACTGACCAGTCCTATGACGATGTTTCCGAATGAAACATGATGAATAACTTAGATTTATTATATGGCAGAGTTGAATTATACTTGTATATAATAGAGTTGAACTAAATTGACGATGTTTTTGAATGAAGCATGACAAATAACTTAGACTTATTGTATGACAGAGCTGAATTATACTTGCACATAATAGAGTAAAACTAAGTTAGTGATGTTTCTGAATGAAACATGAAGAATAACTTAGACTTATTATATGGCAGAGTTGAATTATACTTGCATATGATCGAGTTGAACTAAGTTGAATTAACTTAGACTTGTCATATCGGCAGAGTTGAACTCAGTTAAATAAAATCAGACTTGCTTAATATGTCGGCAGAATGGAACTAAGTTTTCTTTAGTTAGATTAACAGAGAAACCAAGGTCGAACACCTCGACTAATCTTTGTTTGAATCTGTCTTCGGCAAAAGACCATAAACGCATAATGTGAACTTAAGTGGAACTTAGGTTCATATTAGGGGGCAGGGAGCAGGAATGATAAATAAGTTTGAGAGCTTGGCACTTGTTGAAATTTTTAGAAGAAATTTACAAGTTAGACTAAGCTTGACACTTGTTGAAAATTCAGAACAATTTACAAGTTGAAGTTAATCGAGGTAATAAAGGAAGGGGTATCCAAGGTATTCATTACCCGAGATAACCAACAAAGCTGTCATTGTGAAGTCCTGCTAGAAGACAGCAAGTACAAGTAATAGAAGAACACTTGTAAAAATGTTTTACAAATGTTTGAATCAAATATTTGTAAGTGTTGTTTGACCAAGATCACAATAAAAGGTGAATTCCGAGGAAGTTTGGTCTGAGGTAACCAAATATGGGTAGATCCGGTGTAATACTTGTCCAAGGTGTTCTAAGCCGAAGTAATCACTCAAAGAAAGTTGTGGAAGTGCAAAAATATTCTAAGTATGGAAGAGTACAATGCACAGAAGAAAAACAGTAAAACATAAAGAAACAAGCATATATTCAACATTTAGAAGAAAAGAAGGCATGCATTCAAAGAAGAAACTTGTTTAGATACAAAAAGGCACTGCAGCTTGGCATAAGAGATTACTTGTCCAAGTTACAAAAAGAAGTAATAATTGAAAGAGAAAAGTTCAGAGTAAAGAAAAAATCCTAAGTGTTAGAAACATTGGCATTTATGTCCGATTGCTCAACCTCCGCTGTTGGCATTGTGTCAGCCTTGGTTGGCATTAAGGCTTCCTTCTTCGCCGCTATCTCAGTATCTATCTCGAGCAGGGTCTGATCCAAGCTCTTCTCGCCCGCCTGGACTTCGGCCTCAGAGGATTTCTTCTTGGGGAAGGAGATCTTAGGAACTTTGTCCTCCTCGTCCTGAGTCAGGTCCAAGACCTGATCATTCAGAGTAGGGGACTTGGCATTAGTCGTAGTTTCAGTTTCATCATCAGCCTCTTCCTCAGCATCATCTTCCTCGGCATCGAAGGTTGAGAGAAATGCACTTGGAGTGATATTTCGGAGAGGTGAGTCCATTGGGACAGATAATTGATTAAGTGTCGCCGTCCAACCGAGGTAATAACCTCAATTACAAGCCTGATTGACTTGTTCTTTGTACTGATCTCGGATGGCGGCCTAGCCTTCTTCGAAAGTCTTCTCGTCGGCCACTTTTACCTCGGCATCTTTGGATTTAACGGCCTCCTTGAGCTTGGCCTCAAACTCAGTTGCCTTGACCTTGGCAGCCTCAACGTCGGCCTTGGCGGCTTCGGCAGTGGCCTCAGCAGCTTCAGCTTTGGCCTCGGCTTGGTCTTACGCAGCCTTGGCTTGATCTAGCATGCTTCTATTGTTGGCCTCGACGTGGTTTATTGAGGACAGGAGCTTGGTAACCTCGTGGATTTTCTTAACCAACTCCTTCCTTGTCATCTTGGTCTTAACTGCATACAAATGCGCATGATGGATAGCCTGCAAGGAGTGAAACATATTAGTGAAATTTGACTAAGTATTGAAAAACCTTAAAAGGATAAAGGAAGAGACTTACCAATATAGAGTGCTGCATTATCAGGCCAAAGTTCTCATACTCATGGAGGTCGGCTATGTGATTCATGTCTTCGGGTAGGAGCATGGCCGTTGACAAGGCGGCAACCGACCTCGACGTCTTGGATTGTGCTGTCGTCGGCTATCAAAGGTCTGTCCCCTACCATGACTTCGGGTGCCCAGATCATGTTACGAGGAAAGCTGCTATTACTTTCAGTACGGTCTGACCTCGACTTTTTTGTTAGGGGGCATCGGGTGTTGCGGCCTCGGCTGGCCTCTTCTCGGCAATGGACGTATTCTTTTCGATCTCGGCCAGCTTGGAGATTGGCACAGTGTCCTCAGAATCAACCTGAGTCACTACAGCCTTGGCCTTAGCCTTCTTCACTCTCTTAGGCTTTAGTTTGGATTGGGATGGGCAAGAGGAGGACTGGATAGTCATAACCAGAGGAATGTTGGCGAGAAGATCTTTAACAATGGCTAGTTTGCATTCCATCTCGTCGGCTATCGCTGCAATAGTAACCTTGGTGCCAAAATGAATTACTAGAAAGGCAATTAGCGGATTTGAGGGGTCAGACTCCGAAAGCTCAAGACCTTGGCGTCTTCTACTTCGAGTTCTGTTAGCGGGAGTGTTTGCAGGAGCTCGACCTCGGTAATGGTGCTAGCGCTGGGCTGGAGGAATTAACTGGTGGTAGAAGTGGATGACTGGTTTGTAGGATCGGATGTGGGGGCCTGATCTGGCCTTAGAGATGAAGTAGTTGGGGGAGTTATGGCAGAATGAAGAGATTTACTTTTTTGAGGAACATCGAGCAGAGGGCTCTGATATGTTGGTATGTAATTGAGAAGGAGTGGGGCCTTGTGGTTGTCTATGGGAAGGCTGTAGACACCCCACATTTGATGGCCCTTACGACTTGGACGTCTTTGCAAGTACACTCGATAATGAGTCTATTTGCTCGTTGAGTGCTCGAAGTCTTCAGCGGAACGCCATAACTTTGAATCTTTCAAACCCTGTATCCTTTTGGTCTTATTTTTGGACCATGCGTTGGTCTTTCTAGCCTGCAACCTCTGGTGGCTTGTCGGTTATCCCTGGAGGCTGCCAACCATCATTTTTGGTCTGCCGGCCATTGATGTGCCTTGCCGACCACCAATGATTCCTTTCCGGCCACCACTGATGGCCAGCCGGCCGGCCACTGGTGTTTTCTGTAGATATTTTATGCCAGTTGTGCCAGCTGTTTGCACAAATGCATGCATCTGTCTACACATGGAGGGCTAGATCTCCTTGTAAGAATTTCATGTTTTCTATATATAGAGACCCCCCTCTCTCTTGTAGAAGGGTTAGAAAATTTTAGACTCAAAAATTTTCCTCTCTCTCTCTCTCTCTCTCTCTCTCTATTAATTCTCTACACTTTAGCCTACTTACACTACACTCTTGCCTACACTTCCTTAACCAAAGTTGACCACCTTTGAGTTGAGGTTCCTTGAGGCCTTCTTGGAGCTCTTGAAATTGGTTTTGGCTTGAATTGTTGCCTAGAATCACTCTTCTCTTCAAGAGGTATAATACTAACTTGGTTAGCTTGTTTTGCATACTTGTCTTTCTACATTTTTCTACTGTTTTTGGGCTATAAAAAACTCTGTTTTTATGGACTGAAATTGGTGTTTTAGGCTATTTAAGGTTAAGGGGGTGGCTCACCTTCTTGATTCTTTGTTTGCAAAGCCTTTTCATCTTTGTTTCCCATTTTCAAACCATCTTTTTTTGGGCCTTTAAACACTGAATTTTAGAGTATTTTCAGTGGTGAAAATCATTTTTTGAAGTCTAAATTTGGAGGGGTTAGCCTGCCCTCCTTGTGTCTTGTTTGCTAGCCTAGTTGGTGCCATGCTTTAGCTTATTTTTCTACTTGTTGTAACTTAATTCAAGCATGTTTTAGCCTCTTATTTAGACTGTTTTAACTCTGTTTTGGGTTAGTTAAGTCATTTGAGTCTCGTTTTGCATGCTTGTAGTGTAATAGTCCTCACAAGCTTGGTGTTTTAGGCTATTAGACATCACTTGTTTGAGTTGATTGCATGTTTTTAGTGCTTTTCACACTTAATTTCAGCACTAATCATCTCTGCAACCTCCCTCCTTTCTTGGCTTTTTCTTTTGCTTTGAAAGTGGTTTCAAGTCACTTGCTTGCCTAAGTGTGAAATTGAGGTTTCATACTTAATGGTTTAATTCCTTAGGGGGTTCATTACCAACGGTATGATACTTCTTTCATACCCAAAGCAACTTGTGTTTTGAGCCCTCTTTCCATTAGAGGACTTTAATTCACCTTTAGACTTAATTGGATTAAAGGATGATTGGTAAGTTAAAATGAGTAACTAAAACTTAGGATTAAAAAATGACAAAGATAATAACTTATGTGTTCAATCGGACGTTAATTGAACACAAGGAAGCTTGGGCCATTTCATACTTACTAGTGATGAAATGATCAAAGTCTCAAAGGTCTACTTCTTCCTTTGATCTTTCATGAAAGGGAGAAGGTTTGTGTCTTATTTGCATTCATTAAACTTGCATATATTGAATCACAAGCCATCATGCAATGAAATTGCTTGAGTTGGTGGTTTGTGACTTAAGTTCATCACTTCTTGGATTTGCTCATGAAAAGGAGGGGTGAGTTGTGCAGACAACCCTTGAAAATACCCTGTATATGCTCTGTTTGTTCTCCGTTACAGCAAGATGAACTAGTGCATCAGTGGCCGACATGCCACTTTCATGGTTGGCAGGTGGCCGACAATATTCACTAGTGGCTAGCTGGCCAATGATGCAAGTCTCAACAGAATGTTGGTAAGGTGAAGCAAAATGGTTCTGGAAGTGTTCAACTGTGCAAACAAAGGCTTTCGGGAGCAAAATGAAGGTCTTTTTGAGTAGAAACCGAGCATGCGCATGCACATCTTTCATTTTCCGAGGCAGAATAGTTAATTACTTAGTTTCATTATTAGTTGCAATTGCCTTGTAATTATTTAATTAATTAGTTCATTAGCTAGTTAATTCAAGTATTGTAATAATTAGTTAATTAGTTTAGCTACTTATTCATTTTGGTTTGTAATAGTTAGCTTAGTTGCTAGATAGCTTTATTCATTCGAACTCTCCTTTATGAGAGCGTAATGTAATAATGTGCATGTCTTCCAACTCCACGTCTTTCTCCCTTTTATTTATTCGCTTACGATGGTTAGATTAGGAGGATCACATTTCAATTAGCATTCCTTATGTTTGTATACATTCATCTTGTCTTGTATGCACCGAGGCTCAGCGCATCATTCAAGCTGCATTGTCATTTCAATACTTTCTTTGAATATGTGTTTAACTGCATGTTATCAAATTGCCTCATATGCCATATTAGTACTCGAGCCTATTAATTACATATCGCATGTGTTGCATTAGTTATCTTGTATAGTTAGGAATCATGCATTTTTCTATCTCTTTTGTTTTATCTTGGCTTGAAGTACTAGGTGAGCTTTAGTGCTTTAGTATATTTGCATGAGTGTAAGTGATTGCCATGTGTAGCATGCTTGCCATGAGGCTAAGTGCTTAATTGCTATAACTGCTTGAATGTCTGTGGATGAAGGCTTGTTGCTTGAATTGGAGCAATTTAATGAATGTATGTTTTAAGCTCACTTTGTTGAGTGGCAAATTCACAAACTTTAAGCCCATTTGAGGTGGCAAATTCAAACCCCTTTCGAAAAACAAACATGAAATTGAATTGTTCTAATTCGGGCAAACTAATCTATACTTGCTTGTGCGCATCACATAGTAATGCTAGCCTAATAAACCGGAACAAAAGCATATAATTGTAGATAAGCCCGCGAGGGGACCTCGCTACAGCTCGGACTCGATTTGTGTCACGGTTCTAAATCTTGAACCAAAGAGTCCAAATCCGGCAAATCGTTTTGAGAAAACAGAATTTTTGAAAGAAGTGCCAAACATGGACTGCTTTGCCAGATACAGAGTCGCCACCTAAATATTTTATTTTGGGAAATTTAGGAAACCCTGACTCGTTGCCTAAGGCCACGTGTCCGTCATCACCAAAGTTGCCTCGGCTCGGGAACTTGGGTACGATTGGGGAAGGTCACTTCGTGAGCACCCCCGCTCGCCCGATCAAAGATCGGCCTCTACTAACCATGATATCTTGTTTTGAAAACGTTATGTGTTCTTATTCCGGTTATTAGCCTAGATTTACTATGTGATGCGCACAGCATACAAGTATAGACTGGATCGCCTGAATTGGAACAAAACATTTCATGTTTGTTTTTGAAAGATGGTTTGCTACTCGCGAGTAGGCTTAAAATGTAGATTTTGCCACCCTCAGGTGGGCTTAGAAAATATGGTTTTGCCACTATCTAGTGGGCTTAAAACTCACAGTCAATGATTTGTTCCAATCCAACTGACCCAACCTTCACCCACAGGCATTCAAACAGTTATATCACATAAGCACATAGCCTCATGGTAAGCATGCTATTCATGGCAGTCACTCACACGCATGCAAGGATGCTAAAGCATAAAACTTACCGAGTACTCCAAGCCAAAACAGAAGCTAATTAGAAATCCATGCATGATCCTAATTATACAGAAATGCCTAATGCAACACATGCAAAATGCAACTAAGATAGCAGGCTCGGCTATTCTAAACATGGCATATGGAATGCTACAGCTAACAAGTATTCAACTTGGAATTGAAATACAGATGCAGTTAGTATGATGCGCCGAGCCCGGTGCATGCAAGACAGATGAATGAATGCAAACATGCTATCATACTGTATGCTAATTGAAACATGCCCTAATCTAACCATCATAAGCTGGTAAATAAAAGGGAAGAAAGACGTGGGGTTGGAAGACATACATCACACTCACGCACACTTATTACAACATTGCCCTCGCTCGGAGGGTCCGAATAAAATGATATACAGTCCCGAATGAATAAATAATACAGTCCCGAATAAATACAAAAATCTTAATTAATTTACAAATTAATCTAGGAAAGCTATAAATTGGCATGCAAGCCAGGGACTGCCTCGATTCCGCTCCGGATGATGAATGATGCATGTTCGGGTTGCCTTGCGCGGAAATCCACTGGGATGCCCCAATTAGCCTCTGTTTTGCAATTTATTCTTGGAAAGCGCGCCAAGTTTCGGAAGGCTGCTAATTCTTGATTTGCTGCAACAGAGAGCAGGAAAGGGGCATAGTAATGTATTTTCACATATGTATGCATACCTCGATCCCCGTGCCACCAATCACGCATCTCGATGCATGATGGCCGAGGAGTCGAATTGCACAACTTAATATGAAATGAATGCACACATAAACACAACAAGACCGAGACTCCATCATGGATAATCCGGAGTGTCGGTGATCGGGAATTGAGACACGTTCCGTCACTCGGAGTACGAAACGTCCCTCGTTTCCCGTGCTCGGGCTAACTCCTATCCCAAACACAATGCAATATGCATGACATGAATGAATGTGACTAACATACACCCTAGCATACGCAATGCTCTGAAATGACATACACAATGCATGAAGTAACATGGCATGCACAATGCTCCAACATACAACCTAGCATACACAATGCTATGAAATGGAATGGTATACACAATGCATAATGGACTTACACCAACACAAGTCGACCTCAGCCACACTCACATAGGAGGCCATAAGATGGAAATGAGACACTCGAGATGCGTGCACACATGCACGCAAATAGAGGACCGAACCTAAGGCACGAATGCCACTCTAACAAGCATGGCAAAGCGTGGAATATGACATACAAACATGTAAATTTCAGCGCTAAAAAATGATGCTAAACAGCCCCGAATCATAGAAACATGGCACCACTGATGCAGGAATGAGACCCGAAACATGAAATTAGGTACATGGATTGACCTATGGCTATGCAAAGCATGCATTATTCAAACATGAAGTGTGAAGACAGAATCAAGACAGTCCCAAAACAAGTATATTTACAGTTTTAATCAAGGCCAAACAGTGAACACAAATAGGACTAAGCTAGCATGCAAAAATGGCCCCGAAAGAGAGATAATGAAGCAAGTAGCAGCTGTTGGCCCTAAATGGCCAAGAGCCCTTCAACAAAGTTGAAGAGGGGCTCAAAATGAATCACTTTACAGTTTACAACAAGCCACGAAAACAAAACACAAGTATGGCTGAACTATTATGCAAGAAATGGGCCAAGAGGAGATAAAGAAGCAAGTGATGGTTGCTGGCCTCAAACAGAGGAGGGCCCTTCAACAAAGTTGAAGAGGGGCCCAAAAAATGGTATTTTACAGTTTATGACCAAGCCCAAAACAGTGCAAAAATAAGCTTAAAATATTATGCAAAAAAAGACCTAAAAGGAGGTTTAAACGCAAAGAGCAAAAAGGAAGCCTCAAACAAAAAAAGACCCTTGATCAAACATGAAGAGGAGGTCAAAATAAGGCTATTTACAGTTTGGACTAGAGCCCAGAAATACAAGCACAAGGAGCTAACAAAACATGCAAAAATAAGGCCAAAAGAGGGATAAAGAGACAAGTGATAGATGGAAGCCTCAAACAGTGAAGAGCCCTTCAACAATGTTGAAGAAGGGCTCAAAATAAGCCATTTTACAGTTTATGACAGAGCTCAAAACAGTTTACAAATAGGCCTAAAATACTATGCAAGAAAGAGGCATACAAGAGAGGTAAAGAGGCAAGTGCAAAAAGGAAGCCTCAAACAGAGAAATATCCTTAAACAATCATGAAAAAGAGCTCAAAATAATGCTATTTTCAGTTAGGGTCGGAGCCAAAAAATGTAAGCAAGAGGAGCTAATATATTGAGCAAAACATGGGCCAAAAAGAGGGAAATGGAGCTTACCCTTGTAGCACAATCTTCAACAACCTCTTGGCTTGAGAGAAGGTGCTCTTTGCCTCTAGAAAACCAGCTCCAAGTGTTGGAATGGAGGTTGGAGGTATGGTGCTATGGCTTGTAGAGTAAAGGGTGTAGGATCAAGGGTGTTTTGATGGTTGAATGAGGGAGATGGAGGATGTATGTATACAAGCTCTTAGGCAAATTTTCTAACCCCTAAAACACAGCTGGGAGGCTGGTTATATAGGCAAAAGAGGGGGAGAAAAGGGGGAAAAAATAGGGGGGAAAACAATTCAAGTTTCTCCCCAAAAAGTTGGCCCCCTGGATACAAAATCTGGGGGGAAACAAAATACATATTTGGAATGTACTCACAGAGAGGAGGAAGGCCGGCGGCCCCTTATCCAGGTTGCAGGTGGCCGGCCGGCCCTCCCCATGGCCGGGTCGGCCAATGTTCAAAAGAGTCAAGCTAGATTACTGGTCGGCCACCTCAAATTGGTGGCCTCCCATGTGTGCTCAACACAGCCATGTGGTCACAAATTGGAGAAAGTGAACCAGGAGAGAGAAAAGGCCACTTTTCAAAGGGGTTCAAAAGGTTCAATCACAATTACTGGCCGGCCATATGATATTGGTGGCCTCCCAGGTGTCTACAACACAAATATGTGGTTTAGGGTTCAAGAAAGTGGTCCCGAGGTGGTCAACATTGGCTTTGAAGTGAGAAAAACGGGCGACGGAGGGCGATGAAGGAATAAAACTGGTTGTCAGAACAATTACTGGCCTCCCACCCTTCTACGACCTTCCTAACAATGAAACAGAGGTCTCTGCCAAAAATGAACTCAAACCGATGCAAAATGAAGGTTCGGGGGCCGAAACGCGCAGCCCGGGGTCCCGAAAACTGACTGTTAGGCACCGGAAGTGGTGTTCGACCACGAAGTTGGTCTCTCGAACCACAGTGTCCCTCGAAAGGGAGTAAATAAGGTGTATGCCAAAAATCGGAGCAAACGGAGGTGGTTAAGCGGTCCCGAACCGAGGCACACGGCCAACGGCTCCGAAAAACTGAAAACCGGGCTCCAAACGGGAAAAGTGGCCTACGACCACGAAGCGTAGCCTACGGCCACTGAGAGATGATCTACGAGACCTCTCCCTCCCTTTGGGAAGAGAAAACAGAGAAAACGGAGCCTGGTTCGCAAACCGAGGCAAGACATGAAAGAGTCCGAAAGTCCGGAGGTAAGGCTCGCAGCCGAGACTCTGAAACTTCTGAACGAGCACAATATGCAACATCACCAAGCGCTCAATCGGTGACGTCTGAGTCTTAAGGTCGGTCAAAAATGGGGTGTCTACAATAATGTACATAAAAAATTATATCATGATTAGTAGAGGCCGATCTTTGATCGGGCGAGCGGGGGTGCTCGATTCATGACCTTCCCCTCTAGTACCTAAGTTCTCGAACCGAGGCAACTTTGGTGATGATGGACATGTGGCCTTTGGCATAAGTCATGGGTTTCCCAAATTTCCCAAAAATATTTAGGTGGTGACTCTGTATTTGGTAAAGGAGTCCATTTTTGGCAATTTGATTCAAAATCGATTTTCTAAAAGATTTTTCGGATTTGGACTCTTTCGTGTTTATCAATTTCACATTGCACTTGTGAAATTAGATTCAGAACTGCCGGAGTCCGAACTGTAGGACTTTTTTCAAACCTCCAAAAAGGGGTGTGAAAAAGCCGAGCTACAAAGGCGGAGAAGTTGAATTAGGTCTTTGCTTGGCACGTAGGATTGACGAAAGTTCTTCTCTGGCTGAGGGATAGCTGCAAGGATAAAGAGAGAGTGTTAGAATATACAAAGCAGACAGATGGCTAAGTAAAGTAATAGAAATAGGGACTTTGGGGTGGGGGAAACTAAGTCTTTACCCTTGTCATCCCTAAAAACTTCTCGGACCAGTGGGTAAAGATGGAGCTCATCATTAGGCACGAACTCCCAATTGCCCGAGACAATCAGGTAGTTTGTCAGCTATCAACTTGTACTGTGTTGATCTCGCTTGAGGTAGTACGCATAGCCGGAGTTCGTTTTTAGGCCACACATAGTGTAGCAGTATTGGACGTCGGATAGTGTAATTCTAGCATTTTGTCGGCGTGCCAGGTCGGCAATGCCGTTGATGATTCTAAAGGAGTTTATGGCTAGTTGCATGGGGTTAAGCTTGTAGTAATGGAGGACTTCTCTAAAAAGAATGTCTAGAGGAAACCTGACTTCGCCCTCAACTATGGAGACTATGGGAAAGGGCATGTAGTCCGTCCCAGGCATGATAGAGTCATCATTTCTAGCCAGCCAGAGTTGAACGTCGGCTGGAATGGAAAACTCTTGCCTAAAGTACTCAAGTTTGGAAGGGGTGTCTACTCTCCACCTAAACATGCCCATTATCTCGGCTAGAGTGGGTTCGGTAAATAGAATTTTGATAAAATGGCTTGACAAAGGGTTAAAGACCTCGGCTAAATCCTAAAGGCACAGGGGCAAGGATTGTGAAGATCTAAAGGAAAACTTGTTTCAGTTTTTGCTAAGTGTGTGGGTTCCAAAGCAAACCCCAAACCTAGAACTACAGAAACAAGAATCGAAGGCAAGAATCTAGAAAACAAGTCAAAGAGAAACAGAAAAGAACATGATTTAGACTAAAGAAAGCAATAGAGATTCAAGAACACTGAGTAGGTGTGTGCGAATGTGCAAAAGTCAAGAATAGTGATAAATTATTAAAGCATCAAACATATGAATAGTGTGTATGTGTGTGCAAGAACCACGAACAGTGAATATAGACACAGAGATAGATTGAATAGCACAAATCGCAAACAAATTGCAGATCGCAGTGAGGAAATGATGTGTGGAGGAAACGGTTGGGAAGACTGTGTATGACAGCTCATGCGTAGTCAAAACTCTTGGAATTCTTGATTAATGAAGCAAAAACCTCGGCTAGAGGAGCGATCTCGGTTAAGATACTCAAAGAACTTGACTCTTGGTTCTTGATCCTAGATAAAGATGGACAGTTGAGTCTTAGGTACTTGAAACCGACGAGTCATGACCTCAGTTGAATAGAAAAATGAAGTTTTAAGCCGATGTATTGGTTAGACAAACGATGTAGGTTCCATCACCTCAGATTGCCGAGGTAATAGAACCTAGAGGGCAGTTGTGGGAACATATTTTGAGAGTGACAACACGTGGCTAAGGTAATGCCGAAGTGTCAGCTGAGGTGCCACGTGGCCTGGTCAGATTGCCGAGATGATCTCGGCCAAGCCGAGGTTTTCTACGAAGGTACCGAAATCCGAGATGAGCGGATAAGGGACAAAAGTCCTAGAATAGGAAGGATCTCAGTCTGGATAAAGATAAGGCTCAAGAAGAGTTTATCTCTATCTAGATGAAGGTCTAGGATGAGCATTGAGCTTGAGTCCATTGAAGTAAGACTTTTAATAAGATCAGGTCACTGTTGGTTATAAAGGCAAGGCAACTCCGTAGGTCTAAGGTATGTGTGATATACTGTGAGCAGTAAGTTCTTTCTTGTGAGTTTAAGCACAATTTGCTATCTTTGAGAGATATTGATTACTGACTTGATCGTTGGAGTGCCCCCGGGTGGGCGAACTACCGTCGGATTCTTATCTTCTTGTGTAGGTTGTTGGGCTTAATTTATTCTGCCGGTGCTCTCCAGCTGAGTTTCCCGTTTGGTTGTGTGGTCGAAAATCAACACCCACGATAACAAATAGCCAAAGCTCCATTGGATAATAGTGGTTGACAACTCTGCTACCCGTCCACCTTTATTTTCCAAACACGAATTATTGAAGCCGACCTATGCAATCCATCGAGTTCGCAAAGCAGAATTTTTTTTTATGTATTATTGTTCCGAGCATGGAGATATTTGTATTGTTTATTATGTCTAATCTTTATTATTTGTAAAGCATAAGATTTTATGTATTATTATTTTGGACATGGAGGTATTATTATCAATTATTATGCTATGGAGCATAGATTTTATGCATTATACCAGATTTTTATTATATGTGGAACATCAACTTTATGCACTATTATTCTGGTCACAGAGATATGGAAGATCAATTATATCAGATTTTTATTATCTGCGGCGTATGGGTTTTATGTATTATCATTTTGGACATGGTGGTGTTATTATTAGTTATTATGCTACGGAGCATAGATTTTATACATTATGTCAGATTTTTATTATATGTGGATCATCAACTTTATGCATTATTATTCCGTGTTGGAAGGAGACCGTTATTTGGTCAAATATGCTAAGATAGAGTCCACGCTTTACAGATCACAGGGCAAAATGAATTACGCTACCCCTTGGTTAAAATTTTTATTTTCTTGCCAAGTTGATTTGGGCAACAGATAGGTTGGCAGATTTGACCAACTCGAAAAATATTTGTTGAGCGGGTTTTGCTTGGCAAAGTAAGTTGGTAGGTTTGACAAACTTAGAAAATCTTTGTTGAGCAAATTTTGCTTGGCGAAGTAGGTTGGCAGGTTTGTCTAACTTTGAAAATCTTTGTCGAGCAGGTTTTGCTCAGTAAGTAAGTTGGCAGGTTTGACCAACTTGAAATATCTTTGACAAACGGGTTTTGTTTGGCAAAGTGGGTTGGTAGGTTTGACCAACTTTAAAATCTTTGCACAGTAGGTTGGTGGTTTGTCCAACGGTGGGATTCCTCGTAGAGTGAGTTTTGCTTGCCAATAAGCAAGTTGCTGTTTTAGTAAGTCCTAAGAAGGTAAGACATTTTCGGAATAAGTCGTAACGAGATTAGGCATTCTTGGAATGAATCCTAGTAAGTCTAGGCATTTTCGAAATAAGTCGTAACGAGATTAGGCATTCTTGGAATGAATCCTAGTAAGCCTAGGCATTTTCGAAATAAGTCTTAATGAGGTTAGGCATTCTTGGAATAAGTTCTAGTAGGACTAGGCATTTTCAGAATAAGTCCTAATAAGATTAGGCATTATTGGAATAAGCCCTAGCCCCCATACGGTTATTGTTGGTCTAGGCCTTGCCACATGGCATGGTTATGGATTATCACATGTATGACAGTTGTCAAATTCTTATCAAATACTGTATTAGTGTTTTATGTTATACAAAACTCATCAGGATATGAAATCTTATCGATATAGAAGTCTTAAACAAATGAAGATTGTTTAAGATAGGACTTCTGGAACATTCAAACTACTTGTAAGGTAAGTCATTGGATATTATAAATAGGCAACACCCCCATGGTTTAAGGTACGCAATTTATCTTTATGAATTAGTCCATTAAATATTTTAATAATATTGAAAGATTGACTTGGGCGTCGGAGGGCCCCTGGCTATGGTTGGAGGTGTTTTGTCTTGTAGATAGCGATCGCGTGGTGGAATTGATCATCTTGTTCGTTGAATTTCTTTATCATCAAATATGGTTTATTTTATTTTATTTTATTTTTTTTAAATGTCCATACAGATTTCCTACTCTTTTTGTTCAAAATCAAGTCACACTGCCTTGCCACATTATTACACATTATTTAGAGTAAACCAATGAATTAAATACATATTTATTAAAATACCAATTAATATGTGATTGCTAAATTCACCTAGGGGAGTTATGACTGCATTCATTTTGATTATAAATTTAACATTTTTCATTAAATATTATTATGGGATATAACAAGTGTATTAGGTAGAAAATGTTGGAAAAATGGTTTGGAAACCATTAATAAGTGAATGAGAAATTTAACTCCAAAGTGCACCATTTGAGTATGGTTTTAAGACAAAACTTATTTAATTTAAAATTAAATTTATTTGTTATATTTTTGGGTCAAAATTGAATCAGATTCGATTCAAAATTAGAATCTATTTGAAAGAACAGTCATATCTGTTCTTTGTACCTATTCCATGGAAGAGTTGTGTCTCTTCATAGAAAAGAGATGTGTCTTTTCATTCAAAAGTCACCATGACCTTTCGAAGAGCCAGCAATTCACCTATATAAATAGACCCCCATTGCATTCATTAAATATGTAATTCATCTTGTGTTTCTTTTCTTTTACACTCTGTCTTTTTTGTAAAAGAATTCTGCACAGTAAGGTTCGCTAGACTTGCTATGGTAATACTGTTTCTGCAAGGTTTGATCGTTGTATCCTTGGAGATGAACAGCTAATAAAAACTCGTGAGTATTGTAGCGAGGGATGAATTTATCTTAAGGAAATTGTGTCCAATACAAGCCTTGATCAAATTTGTTTTTCGTTTTCAGATTTTTACAATCTGTTTGTAAGTTTTCTATTTCTCTGTAAATATTTTTTTGATTCTTGGTATATGGTCTGGCTTGGTTTAACCCAAACAATTTACGTTATATTCAAGTTATATTTTTTTTAAAATATAATTTAATAATATTGTTGGTTTTTTGGCTTTTGAGGGTTAATAATGTAAATTTAAGCATACCAGCAAGGATCAATCAGTCCTTATAGAATTTTAATTGCCAACCAATTATCAGACTATTGTGTTGACGTTCTTTTAGCCTCAATGAAGAGGACTTTTACTGGTGGCTTGTTTTAGGATAAATTGATAAGAAATAATAAGTACAAAACAATTCAGAAACTGAATTTCATTAAGCAAATGTGAACTTACAATGAAGTTACAATGATCCAGCCTTGCAGAGGTTCACAGCAACAATTACTTGAAACTACTTCTAAGAAAGAAAGTGCAGTATAGGAATTGAAATTCTGAAATGTAAAGAACTAGAAATGTAAAATTGGAAAGAAATATGAAGTAAATAAAATGGTTTCTGGATCTGAGTCTGCCCTTTCATTCTGGGGTCTTCTCTTCTATTTATACTTTTCCATGGCAACCGTCGAAGTGGGTCTTCAACCGTCGAAATTTGTTCCTACGATTGTTGATCATGTTCTCTCAATATTAACTCCATTATGCTATTCTTGTAGTTAAGCTTCCTTCTTGGATTTGAATTTAAATTGTAAGTAACCGTTAAGACACGTCACCTCGCGCCTTTCAACTGTTCCAATGCTACGCAGATCCACTACTACCAATATGAGTTGCCATGTGTCTGTTTTTGATTGGAGACTTACCCTAAATCCCCATATTGTCCTTTTCGTGCCACATGTCGAGCTGGGATTGGCTTTTACAAAAATATACAACCAACATTACCCCCCGCACTAATATACCCAATACTTTGGTGATATTAGTGGACTTAGCGCAGTTTACCCCACATCCCAAGACATGTATGGACTTTGGTTACTTTGGAAGCATAACTGTTCTTTGAATAGTGAAGCAACGAACCTCATTAAATACTCATGCTTTGAACTTCTACTATCTGTGGAAACGGAAAGCCCTTTCATTATCTATGTGACACGAACAGACTGGTACATCTCCAATGGCCAATCATAATCTCTCTTACATTGATCGAACATATGAGGAGGCTTTGGGAAACAATTACAGACCTTGAAAGAACTTCAATGCACTTATTAGCCGCACTTATCCGCCTCTATTTATACAAGTTATGGATGCTTTTGCCCCATACAAACCTCTAGATCAAGCATTTGCACAAATGGATCTTGGAAGTTCCTCATCTGCTCCAAAACTCTCTTCATGGGACGAAGCTGCTTCCTCCGGAAATACTGGCTGGGGTACTTGGTCACCATAAGCTCAACCTCAAATAAGGGAACAGATTCATCACAGATTTGTTGAATTCGATGATCCCCTTTCGGTTCCTTCCTCCTCTCGAAGTTCGATGGTATACCCCTACATACCCATTGACCACAATCGCCATTTGGAGGATAACCTGCTTCTTGCGTAGTATACTTCCTCCATGCCAACAAGGATAGTACAGAAAACTCCTTATCCCACTGAAGCATTGGGATTCACTCCCTTATTTTTGGCCAAAAAGGCCAAGTTTTGCTCTTCTGATTAGTTCGAATGTGTTAATAACCCTCAGTTCTCTCCTACATTTGGGATGGACCCCTTTGCACCCCCCTTCCTTAGAACCCTCATTGGATAGAGGAATTGAAACTCACCCTTTTCGAGGGCTGACATTTCTTCCCCTATCAACCCCTAGTTCCTCTAACTGCATTTGAGTGATACAAACTTCAGCTTTTGCTCGCCGCCTTTTCTCATCTGCCTTTTAACGTTCTTGGGGATGAGATTGCTCTCAAGAACTTTCAATGGGCTTGTGACATTATGACTCGAAGTCATGTCCTCAACCCCATAGCCCAGAAAGAACTCCAAGCCCCTCTCTTTCTCCATTGGTATAAAAATTCTCTGGCTATCAGTGACTTTTTGGATGAAGCCACAACGAATCGAATTCAGACTCAGTATGAAGTAGAAAACCTTCTTGAAGAATATGATGCTTTCAAGAACAAGGACTCAGCATACTGGGAGGATTTGGACATGGAGGAGATAGAGCAAAACCTAAAAGAGACAAAGTTCAAGGTGAAGGCCGAACAACTTTTCCACAAAATAAGAGCTTATCAACTATAACAAACTGAGTTAGATAGAATGGAAGATAGAATAAAGAAAGAACACAAGTTCATAGAACACTGCTGGGTTAAATTTAATGAATTTGTTACTTTTTCTATTCCCTATTATTATGAAATTGAATTTGTAGCCAATTAGGCCTTTCTAATGTAATTACTTATATATCAATAAAACTAGGGGGTTTTCTTTCCCTTTTTTGCATGATCTGATTTTATATTCTAATTACATGCTTGTGACCTTATTCCTTACTTTGTTCATACAAAAATAACAGTTTCGAATTAACCAATTTTGCTTCGAAGCCTGGTTTGAATATCTCTAAAGTATGGAATACAGATGACAATTTTTGTCCTATTTCAATCGCATGGTCAACATAATCTGTGTAACTAATAGCTTATTAACCAATTTTGCATCAAAGTTACTTTTAAGTTGTAACATCCCGTATTTTGAGGTACTAATATTTAGTAAGTGGTATTGGTGGTTTATTATAATAATTTAGTGGTGAGATTTTTAAATAGAAATCTAAAAATAAAATTATTTATTTGTATTCATCACATCTCTTTTATATCTATCTCATTACTATTTATTCTCATTTAATAATAAATTTATCAACTTTTTCTTTCTAAATTTCCCCATCACATGAAAAAAAAAAAAAAAAAAAGAGACAAAACCGTGGGCAACAACCCACAGTTTTCCCACCTGCCACACTAAACCAAACATTTCCTTTTCTTATAAATTGAGCCCTCTTCTTTCCTTTTCATCCGTCCCCTGAATTTCATTTCTTTGTCTCTCATTTTTTCTTTTCTCTCCATTTGTGATGTAAATTTTAAGTTTAGACATAGGAATATTTAAAATGATAGTTAGTAATTTTACAAGAGATCAGAATTATTTTTGGAGATCAATGGAGCAATTTCACATTTATGGTGATGGAATTAATTATTTTGAGTTAAATTCGGGTTGTATATAATATGCTCTATTTAAATCTCTTTGCAAAAAGTTCTCTATTTTTAATTATCCTCAATTTGTAATTCACCTGATTATTGTGGTTATTAATAGATTTTGTAAAATCATTTGTTGTCGAATCAATTGATATTCTAATCATTTGGTAAAATTCTCTACAAATATTTTTGTGTTAAAATGGTGATTTGTCTGACTGAATGACACGAAAATACTCCGTACATGAATCAAATGAATCTTGTTAATTTATTTACACCAATATGCCCGGATAAGCGTGGAGCTTGGGTGAGGTGGTGAATAAATGAATTTGTTTACTGGTTATGTACTGAGTAGGACCGGGTAATTGGTCCTAGATAAATTATCATATATCTGGTTGATTTGTTGTGCAATTTGGTAAATTGCTTGATTATCGTATCGTTGATTTAATGTCCTAAATTGTTGGATTCCTGTTAATTTATTCTGTACCTGAGCCTTGTATTCTTATCGTATTGTATACTTCCCAAATTAATTTATTTTTCAGGTGCGGAGGAAATTTTAGCAGAGATCGAAATTGTGATTAGAAAGATTTATTAATATAAAGATTTGGGACCCACCACTGTAATTATTAAATTTGGAGATAGTTGTAATATTATTTATTTCAGAAATAAATGTACTATAGAATATTTTGGAGAATATTGTACAACTTGGAGACAATTTTGTAGTTATTATTTTTGGGAGCAAAACTTGTATATTTTTTTCACTATCTTAGTGTATTTAACGACGCGGAAGTGGGGCGTCAAAAAATGGTAGCGTAGGGATTAGGTCTTACATGAGATCTATTAGGTGGTGAGTGCAACGAAAGAAAAAAAAAAATGGTTGATATTTAAGGTGAGAAAAAAAAAATCATTTTTATATCAGAGTGCATAGCGGAACTATGTTATTTGGAGTTTTAGTTGAGATTAAATTTTGGAACATTACGGATTGGAATTTCGAGGACGAAATTATTTTAAGGGAGATAGATTGTAACATCTCGTATTTTGAGGTATTAATATTTAGTGAGTGGTATTGGTGGTTTATTATAATAATTTAGTGATGAGATTTTTAAATAGAAATCTAAAAATAAAATTATTTATTTGTATTCATCACATCTCTTTTATATCTGTCTCATTACTATTTATTCTCATTTAATAATAAATTTATCAATTTTTTTCTAAATTTTTCCCATCACATGAAAAAAAAAAGGAAAAAAAAAGAAGACAAAACCGTGGGAAACAACCCACCGTTTTCCCACTTACCACACTAAACCACACTAAACCAACCATTTCCTTTTCTTATAAATTGAGCCCCTCTTCTCTCATTTTCATCTGTCCCCTGAATTTCATCTCTTTGTCTCTCATTTTTTCTTTTCTCTTACTTTCGGCTCTCTCTCCATTTGTGATGTAAATTTTAAGTTTAGACATAGGAATATTTAAAATGAGAGTTAGTAATTTTACAAGAGATCAGAATTATTTTTGGAGATCTATGGAGCAATTTCACATTTATGGTGATGGAATTAATTATTTTGAAGTAAATTTGGGTTGTATACAATATGCTCTATTTAAATCTCTTTGCAAAGAGTTCTCTATTTTTAATTATCCTCAATTTGTAATCCACTTGATTATTGTGGTTATTAATGGATTTTGTAAAATCATTTGTTGTCGAATCGTTGATATTTTGATCATTTGGTAAATTTCTTTACAAATATTTCTGTGTTAAAATGGTGATTTGTCTGACTGAATGACACGGAAATACTTCATACATAGATCGAGTGAATCTTGTTAATTTATTTACACCAATATACCCCAATAAGTGTGGAGCTTGGGTGAGATGGTGAATAAATGAATTTGTTCATTGGTCATGTACTGAGTAGGACCGGGTAATTGGTCCTAGATAAATTATCATATATTTGGTTGATTTGTTGTGTAATTTGGTAAATTGCTTGATTATTGTATCGTTGATTAATGTCCTAAATTGTTGGATTCCTGTTAATTTATTCTGTACCCGAGTCTTGTATTCCTATCATATTGTATACTTCCCGAATTAATTTATTTTTCAGGTGCGGAGTAGATTTTAGCGGAGATCGAAATTAAGATTAGAAAGATTTATTAATATAGAGATCTAGGACCCACCACTGTAATTATTAAATTTGGAGATAGTTGTAATATTATTTATTTCGGAGATAAATGTACTATAGAATATTTTGGAGAATATTGTACAACTTGGAGACAATTTTGTAGTTATTATTTTTGGGAGCAAAACTTGTATATTTTTTTGCTATCTTAGTGTATTTAACGACCTGGAAGTGGGGCGTCATATAAGTGCTTCGAAGTATGGAACTACATTTAAAAGTAACAATGTTTCTTCCCCAAAAAGGGTTTATTTTTTTTATAGAAAATCCAATAAGGAATTTTTCATGTTCAAGTAAGTCTCTTTGGGTTTTGATCCTTTACTTGACTTAGTACTGGCTTTGTAGTATTTACTTACTTTGAAGTCTAAAACATCAAATAAGAATCAAATTCCAGCTGTAAAATACTTCAAAGTTCCATTCGAAGGATTTTATCTTTTACAGAAAACCTAAGAGTATGTCCCTAACCCCTTCGAAGCAAATCAAACCCAAACATTCTTGAATTTTAAGTCATAAAGTGTGCTTCGAAGTCAATTACCTACTTTCAGGGCCCAGCTCGGTGTTTGACGACTAGTTTTGAAGCCAAAATTGTTTTAGAGACTTTGAGAAAAAACTGGCTTCAAAGCCAAAGACGTATTTTCGAAGCCAAACTGGGTATTTGAAACATGTTTCCTTCCCAAGCAATTACTCTCGAGAGAAATTTTTCATGTTGCGTTTTCAGGACCCCTTTGAATTTTAAGTCAAAGGCTTAAATCCATATGGGTCCAAAAATAGTAAAACAATTATCTCGGGTCTTTTTTACCCCTTTAGGCTGACTGGGCATCTTTTTGGACGAAAAGGTTTAAAAATCCTTTCGTTTCGCGCTTTTAACTTATTTGCTCACCCAAAAACACAAACCCTTTCATTTCTTTTGCTCTCTCTTCCTCCTCACTCATTTTCTCAGCTTTTTCCTCCAAAAACTTTTGCTAATGGCTTCTTCTTCTTTGAAAGTACCGGTTATTGAGCATGTGAGCCCATCCGTAGCTTTGAAGAGGGTTATTGCTGAAGAATGCAAAAAGTACAAAGCTGGGGAAGTGTTATTGATGGGCGCATTTTCGTTCCCCGCCATCACAAGCAAAGGGAATACGTGCTTGGGCCTATTTTTAAGGAGGCCCTTGCCCAACTTCCTGCTTTATACCCACGTTTGGAGGATCACTGCCTCCTCTATGAAGGTGGCCTTGATTGAGGGAGTTGGAGGCTGAACTAACCCCATTGCTGCTGGTCCACAGTAAGGCCAGAATGAGAGGAATGGTACGATCGAGTTATTCCCTCTAGGACATTAGATATCCAGGAACTTTGCCTCTTCGACGCCCTTCAACTATCTATGTTCACTATTTCGGAGGATCCATTTTTAATACCTGCTGCTTTTTGTTTTTGGAACTCTGCTTTTAACTTCTTTTAATTTCAATGTGGTATGATGGCTCCTACTATCCTTGACATCTGCCATCTTTTAGGGTTATCACCTATTGGCACTCCCTTTGGTCCGGACTATCCTAACCTTATTGTCCCTTTTCTTATTCTCCCTTTAAACTCTTCTTATAGTGACTTTGTCAAATATGAGAATAAAAGGGAAGGTCTTGTGATTGATAGGGAATTATTTTCTTTTTTGTTGTATTGGCTTTGCAAATTCCTCTTCTGTACCTCTTCTCAGAGGATTATGCCTGAGTTTGCCCTTCTCGCCAAAGCTCTTGTTTTGAATAAAAGGATGGCTTTGGCCCCATATGTTTTGGGCCATGTTTACAGAGCCTGTTCCCAATTCTGTGAAAAACCCATGGATGCTAATCAAGGAGGCCTATTCTGGGTACTCCAACTCTAGCTTTTTGCATATTTCACAGACTTGCACTCCAAATGTTTAAAATTTCGGTCGTCAGATCTTACCACTTATGACATGAAGTTTGCCAGAGTCTCTCTTTACCCTTCCAATTTTGCCTTTCACTTTTCCTTTTTTCATCAACTTCTGACTTCCCTTTCTTCTTGCCTTTTTTTTTCTGCCCCTTCGAAGCCAATATCGGGCCAGCCTGGCTGAGAGCATTCCTGGGTGATAGGTCTTGCTCCAAGCCTCAACACAGAGATATGTGGGTTTCTATTCTGATTCTGAGGGAGCTCTTCATTGGCACTATGAATCCTCGAGCTTATAAATGTATTTCTAAACCCTATTGTCCTGCTTAGTTTGCTAGACAATTTGGGCTCACTAAGGGGATCCCTATCCCTCTTTGCAGCCAATTTATCTCAAATCTTACAAGCAGAGAACTGAGAGTTCCAAGGTCCAGGCTGGATGAGGCAACCTTCAAATTGATCCAAGACTTAATCGGGTTTGAATTCTTCCCTTTCATTCCCCAAGGCACCACATTGAAGAGGCACCAGAATTGGTGGACAGCCAATGTGGAGGTGCACTTGGCCATTCCTCCTCGGGACCTGTTGGTGGGGTTAGATGTGCCTTAGGTCAAGTCCAAGGGGATTGGGCTCAACACTTCTTCCACTGCTCCTACTATCCCAACTCTTACCCTTGCTGCCATAGAGACTGTTTTTGCTGCCTTATCTCCTCCTCCTAGAGTCACTAGAGCTGCTTCGAAGAAAGGTTTGCACTGCTGTTTCTTTTATTTTCCTTTTCTCTTTATGATGCCTTACTTATTTACTTATAACTTTTCTTTGGTGTAAGAGCCTCACAGGAAGACTCTTCTCAGAGAATTCAAGCTTTGAATATCCTCAAAGGCAAACAGGGACAATAGAGGAAAATAAGACTTTTGCTTGATCCTGAGGAAGAGATAGTTGAGGCTTACTTGGAAGAGCAAGAAGCAGAGAAAGAGAAAGAGACACCATTGAAGAGAAGAAAGAAAAAAAAAGTTTCTCCCTCTGACCTTATTGGGGACTCTACTCATGAGGTAGCTGCCAAGTAGGGGAAGAAGAGCACTCCAAGGAAATCATTGTATTTCAGAGGTTTGAGAAGAGGGGACAACAGCAAATACTAAGGGATGAAGCTATTGTTGCTAATGCACTTCAAAAGGAGGCTGCAAGGAGGAAACAAACTGCTGAGCACTACTCCCTTCGCAGTTCTCCAAACAGCAGCAGCACCACAACCTCTGAAGCTGGTAACCTCCTTCAATCCCTTGTGATAATTTTCCTTTCCAGGTTTCAACATGGAATTAACACCCTTTTTTTCTTTTTCTTTTTATTTTTTTATTTTAATGCAGCAGTAATCAGTTCATCCCTTCTTCCTTCGACACAGGCCCCTCCCTCTTTATTTGTGGATGAAAGGCCTTCTCAGACTTCTGCAGAACTAGAAGTAGCCTCAAAAGGAGAAATGAAGACTTATAGTGAAGTGCTAATGAAGATAGAGCCTATTTAGGCAATATTTCCACTTCCTAGCTCTACACTTTCCATGCCCTTTTCCTCTCCTTGTGTAAGGCAGAGTCTTCCACCTTCTTTGTGTCCGGACTTAACTCCATATTTATCTCATCTATTCTTTGTCTCATCCCAATAAACTCTTTATAGTCCTGGCTGCCCCTCTCCCAATTGAGAATACTCCAATTACCACTTCTACTTTAGTGGTCATTGGCCTTTCCAAGGATGACACTGGTAGCTCACTAACTTCTTTCCAACCACCCAGCTCCAGTCCTTTTTCTTTAGACTTGCTGGTAGCCAGGACTATCGACTCTGCGAGGGGAACTTCTACTCTTTCATCTATCCCCATACTTCCATCTCTTCATTCAACCAGCAATTATTCTATACTGATAATGTCAAAGGAGGAGATGGACATCTTTGAGGCTCAGCTGGCCAGTTTGTTTGGCATCTTTTCACCAGCTCGGGTACCAAGTAGTGAGGCTAAGTCATTGATCCTTGCTGATTCTTTGCTAGACATTATTGAGAGCTCCTCCACTGCTGCTAAAGTCTCCTTACCTCGAGTGGACTTGGGCACTTGTTTGGATTTACTACAAACATTTTCAAGGATTCCATTTGAAACTTTACAGAGGCCTATCATCAAGAATGATTTCCTTAAATGTTGCCAAGCCTTCGAGCAATCCAATCTAGCTTTTTTAAGCCGCCTATCTCAGGCAGTAGCCACCATAGACTTTTATATCAATATTTACCAAATGGCTAAGGCTACAGAGGAAAAACTGCTAAATGATAAGGAGTTTGTATCCCATATCCATGTTGAAGTGTTTGAATTGAAGGGATAACACTCCTATGCATCCTAGTTTCGATCCCAGTTGTTGGAGAAAAAAGCTCAACTGGAAGAAGAGCTAGCAGCAATCAACCTAGCTTTGGATTGAAATGCCAAGAAGTTGCAAAATTATTAACCAGGGGCTGGCTGACAAAAGACATGACATGGCTACAACCATCCAGTTGTTCCCATCCCTTAGGAGTAGAAAATCAATTGTAAGGGAACAACTAAAACATTGTTCTGATTTTTGAGCCAATTTGTGGTTGCATGTACTTAATTCTTTATGAAATGAAAACCTTTTATTATCTATGTGAGTGTATCATGCTCTATCATTCTATTATTTAACACTCTCTACACTCCTTGTGTTTCCTACACAGTTGGATAATAAGGCTTCAAGTACCTCACATTAATTCTCTTGGGATGCATATAACCATTTAGGTTTCTTAGATGGTAGGCTCTCCCAGGCAAGACTCTATGAACCTGATATGGTCCTTCCTAATTAGGTGACTATTTGCCAAATTTATGGCTTTTAGTGTCTATTGGAAGTATTGTTTTTCATACCAAGTCACCTTCATCAAAGCTAATGTGCTCAACTTTCTTATTATAGCTCTTGGCTGACTTCTTCTTTTGAAAAAAAATGCTATTTAATGCCAATATTCTAGCTTCATCTATATTCTCTACTTCTAAGAACATACTTTGATAGTACTGTTCAGAAGTTAATTGGTCTTGACATTTTACCCTTAAGGACTTAATACTAATTTCTACAGACAATACTGCATCATGCCCATATACTAAGGCATAAGGAGTAATCCCTGTACTTGACCTTGGAGAAGTCCTGTATGTAAGCACCTTATCCCACATCGGAAGTTTGCATGGGTGATCTTAGGCATATAAAGCACCACTACCTTGCCTACTAAATAACTTGGACTTAAGCTTTTGGGTATTGCTGGTCAACCCACAAGTTACTCGGGCCAGCAAGTAATGGGCCGTTACAAAATGGTATCAAAGCCGACTCATGCACATAACAATGTGGGCCACTTATTTTGGGCTGGTCACGAGCATGTCGTGGTATTCTGATTGATTATAGACCCTCGCGAGGACGCGGGGATTTATAAGTGGGGGAGTTTGTAAATACCCTATGCCACATCGAAAGTTTGCACGGGTGATCTTGGACATGTAAAGCACCACTACCTTGCCTACTAAATAACTTGGATTTAAGTTTTTGGGTATTGTTGGTCAACCCACAAGTTACTTGGGTCAGCAAGTAGTGGGATACTACATTGTAAGCCTACAATACATCTAACAACAAATTGTGCCAATCCCTATGATTATCTTCCACAATTCTTTGTATTCCTTTTTTCAAGGACTTGTTAGATGATTCTGCTTGACCATTTGCTTGTGCATAAGAGGGGGTGAAATTGATAAGACTAATTCTAAATTATGTTGCGAAAGACTTCATAATTTTTACATTAAACACAGTCCTATTATCCACAATTATGGTTTGAGGGACGCCGAACCTATGGATTAATTCTCTAATAAATCCAATAACCTCAGTCTGATCCACAGCCTTATAAGGCTTAGCTTCGACACATTTAGTGAAGTAATCTGTGGCCACTAGAATAAAACAATGATGTTTCGAAGACGGTGGATATATTTTTCCTATCATATCCATTGCCCATCCTCTAAATGGCCATGGCTTCACTACTGTATGCAAATCAGCTATTGACACATGTCTTATCATGCCATGCTTTTGGCATGCTTAACATCCTTTTGCATACTCTATGTAATCCTTTAGGATACTTCGTCAATGGTAGGATTGCCTTCGAAGCAATCATCTCATCTTCATATCAGGCTGATGAGCACCACAAATACCTTTATGTACCTCAGCCATAGCAGTCAATGCTTTCTTTGGCCCTAAACATTCCAACAGCAACCCATCTGCTCCTTTTTTGTAAAGAGTATTATTATACACTATATATTGTATAGATTGTAATTTAATTTTCTTATTAGCTTTTGAAGATGGGCCAGTTAAATATTGAATGATTGGATATCTCCAATCATGCTCTTCTAAGTTATTCTGGTTAACTTCTACCATGATACCCCTTTTAGCCAAAGGTGGTATTAACTTCTGATATGTTGCTTGACTTATGTCTACTTCGGTATTCCCCTTTCTTCTGAATTCGAGGCCTTTTGAGCTACATCATTGGCCTTATGGTTCATAAATCTTGGGATATAAGTCACATTGTCTATCAGAACCAAAGAAAGCAAATGCAGTACAACAACATAATATGGTAACATTCTTGCACTTTGACATTTGAAGATTCCTTTTACTTGGTTGATTACCAATTAGGAATCCCCAAATATACCAACTGCATGAGCTTGTAATCCAATAAGTATCTCAAGTCCTATTATTAAAGCTTCATATTCAACTTGATTATTGGAACAAGTAGTTTTATCCACTCTGAAACCATGAGTGGTTTCTACCCCCTGTGGTGATTTAATTATAACACCAATTCTAACCAAACCGTTGGCTTTTGATCCATCGAACCACATTTGCCATGGCTCAACATTGACCATACCAAGGTCCATTATCTCTTGGCTTTCTGTTTGACATGGATGATCTGCCAAGAAGTTAGCCAGAACTTGTTCTTTTACTGCTTTTTGGGGGATATATTCTAGATGAAATTTTGATAGAACTAATATCCATTTGCCAATTCTTCCTCTCAACATAGGTCTAGATAACATGTATTTAACAAAGTCTGTGGTTGCAATTACCAAGACAACAGTAGGCAAACGATAATATCTTAATTTCATTGTTGCAAAATACAATGCAAGACACAGCTTTTCTATAGCTGATTATTTACATTCACAAGAATTTAAAAACCTACTAAGGTAATAACTGCTTGCTCCCTGCCTTCTTCATTGTTCTGAGCTAGGAAAACTCCCGATGAATCTTCTACTACAGCAATGTATAACTTCAAGGGCTTATCTCTCCTTGGTGGCATCAACACTAGAGGCTTGGCCAAGTAGGCTTTAATTCCTTCGAAAGTAGCTTGATGCTTTGCTGTCCAAACAAACTCTTCTTCATTTTTCAACTTTAACAAAGAAGAAAATACTTTAGTTTTTCCTGCAGTGTTAGAAATAAATCTTCGAAGGAAATTAACCTGACCAAGGAACTTTTGTAATTCTTTCTTACTTGATGGAGGTTTGGCCTCAATGATGGCTTTGGCTTTATTTTGATCAATCTGTATTTCCTTCTTGTGTACTACATACCCCAAGAAGTTTCCAGCTGATACACCAAAAGCATATTTGAGAGGATTAAGTTTCAACTTGAACTTTCTCATTTTTTCGAAAGTTGCTACCAAGTGAACCAAGTGTTCCTCTATAGACTAGGACTTTACAATAATATCATCAATGTAACACACTAGGTATCCTCTAATAAGATCATGAAAGATAATATTCATTGCCCTCTGATATGTTGCCCCAACATTCTTTAGACCAAATGGCATTTTCACCCATTCTAAGGTGCCAATATTCCCAGGACACCTAAATGCTGTCTTGTGGACATCCTCCTCTACAATGTAGATCTAGTTATAACTAGAATGCCAATCCATCATAGACAAAATCCTGTGCCCTGCTGAACTATCAACCAATAGATCAACTATAGGCATGGGGTATTCATCTTTTGGAGTTGCCAAATTCAGATTTCTAAAATCGATGCATACCCTCATCTTGCCATTCTTTTTAACCACAGGGACAATGTTAGACAATCATTCAACATACTTGGTTTTTCTAATGAAGCCTACTTTAGGAAGCCTGAGAATCTCCTTCTTCACTTTCTGAACCACTTCAGGGCTTATCCGTCTTAGTTTCTGCTTGTGTGGCTTGAAGTTAGGCTTCATAGGGAGCCTATGTTCCACTAATGACCTATCCAATCCAGACAGTTCATTATAAGACTACACAAACAATCCTTATATTGCTTTAGGACTACCAACAACTAGTTCCTGTCAATAGGACTTAACCAAACACTGATATAAGTGGGTTGCTGTGTAGAACCTTCCCATAAATTAACTTCTTCCAAGGGGTCTTGTACTTGAGCACTTACTAATGCTTCTCCTTTGACTTCTTCTTCCTTCAAATCAACTTCTTCATTTTGTTCTGCTCCCACTTTCTCTAGTTCAACATCTTTGTTTTCTTTTTCATAGACAAAATCTGTCCATAAGGCTTCTTCTTCCTGTATTTCCTAGACTTTTGTATTGATATCCAATGCACAGTACTTATTAAGGGCCAAAGGCCTGGCCTTTTGTTGCTCCTGATTACAGCCAACCACTATGGCTTCCTTCTCTTGTTCTTGAACCTTTTGGACTATTAACCTTACGTCTAATACTGAAAACTTGACTAAAGACAAGGCTCTGGCTTCTTAGTTCTTACCTTCTTGCCTACAACCAGGCATCATTGTCATCTTTGGTGACGAACTCTTCATCAGCACTCTCCTGCACTAAGTGGTTCAGGTGTGCTACTTCCTTATCAGCCGTCATTTCGGCTGTTCTATCAGGCTTCTTCAGTACACTAAGTGGTGTCACTCCTTCAATATATAACTTGGTCTCTGCAAAATCAGCACAAGCGATAAAGGGTTGAGGGTCTGCGTTGATCTCCTCTATCTCTCCATTGCATAGTGCTATCATTATTTTCTGATGTAGAAAGGAAGATACACATTTGTTGGTGTAGATCCAATCCTTGCCAAGCAAAGCATTATACTTGGCATTATTGTCTATAACAAAGAATGATGTCATGCAATCTCTGGTTCCCACACTTAGGTTGATGGACAGAATGCCCTGAGCCATCTACTTATCCTCAGTGAAACCAGCAATGGTTATGTTGGTTAGGATTAATCTGGGTTTTCTTTTTCCTAATTTCTTCAAGGAGGACTTTGGAAGCAGGTTCACTACTGCCCCATTGTCCACTAACACCCTGTTCATTTGTATCTCATCGAAGTAAGCCTTGATATACAAGGGCTTAACGTGCTAAGTCATTGATATTGTAAGGTACTCAAAGGGATACGAGAGGTTAATACTCATCTCCTCACTTTCTTCTTCAGTTTCCATTGATGTGGCCACTTTAGACTCATCATGACTTATGTTAGCTTGTGAATCTTCACTAGAAATCGGAATGAGGTCACCTTCTTAACCTTCTTGGTTTTCCTCCTCAGCCTAGAAAACCTGTGGCAGTATATATACCATGTTTACTGACACTGGAGGAAATAAGTCAAACTGAACTGCTGGCTGTACTTGTTTCCCTTCCAAACTAGCTTGTTCTGTTATTTCAGAAAGTATCTTCCATACTGCATTTTGGTACCTCTGTGCTAGCAGGTTCCTTTGAAGCAGCCTGTTGGTGATTTACCTCCGTTGGCTTGTCAACCAAAAAGGTTTTTTCAGCCATAAAGGCCTCAAACATTCTATCTTCAGCCAGTGTTTTCTTTTGGCCTAGCTCAATCCTTTCATCCGTTTCATCATCACTTTCCATTAAAGCCTTCTCTAGGCCTGCTAAACTGGATTTTTCTTTGGCTCTTAGTTCAGCATGAACTTTAGCCAACAACTCTATACTGGCATTCTTCTTGATCTTGGGAGCAGGCTTCAAACCTATTATTCCATCTGTCTGGTCTTTTGCTGGTGCCATGGAAGTGCTTTCCCCATTTCTTTTAGATCTCTCTAATACTGGGTGTATCTTCGTTGGATCTTCCTCATTTGAGACCTAGAAATTATAAGAACCACATCTGGCTCCCTTGTTTTTTGATTCTTTAATAACACCTGTTATTTGGAGTCACCAAGGGAGGTTTGATCATTCTTCTCTGGTCCCCAAAAATCTCTTTGAGTAGGCATTTCCTTAGGTTTATTCTGTATGACAAACCAATCTAGAACTCTTGGGACCCATAAGCCCATTGGTCTAGCTGCTAGACCTGCCACTCCACTTTTTGAAGCAGTCTTCGAAGTAGTCCTCGGGGGCCAATTATCACTCCTAGTCCCATGCCTTGCATTGAATCCATGCTTCCTTTTAAGTTGGTTGTTTACTCTGTAATAATGGGGTGGCCTAGTTTCATATAGAGGCCTCTTTCCTTTTAATTGTATCCTGGTATCTGGTGAGACTACCAAGGATGAATGTTGTCTAGGGCCAGTTGGGTATGGCCTCTTGTCATGGGTGCTGGTTATTCAATCCCTCTGCACCTTTTTGTAATGCTGCTTCCTATCAATTGGGAGCCCTTTCAGCCATTTGTAACATATCTTGCACCTGGGACACATCCTCTGCACTATAACAACTTTGAGAGAGTCATCATCTAACATCTCTTCACTAAAGTCTTTTTTTAGGCCTGTAGAGCTTTGTCCATCAACTGGTCAACTTCTTCGGTTCTTCTTGAAAGTAACCTGGCTAGCCACATACATTTGCACAGTAACTTCCTCTAATTCTTTCAAGGATAGGTTTTAGAAATTTGGCATCCCAACATTGGTTGCAGCCTCCCCAATCTCTAGAAACGAGTTGGTGTCAATGCCCATAGCTTTCTCAAACTTGACCAGAAACTTTAGCCTCCTCTTCCGAATCTGTTCTTGGATCCTGTCTCAGAAAATAATACAGTTTTTAGTTGAATGAGACCAAGAATTGTGCCATTTACAATATAGTTTTTCTTTAAGTTCTTCAAGGGTAGGAATCTTGACTTCCTTTGGTAACTTTAGGAAATTTGCTGCAAGCAAATGATCAAAAACGTCATTTGATTTTGTTAAGTCAAAAGAATACTTCCTATGCAGGTCTTTCCTTTTAAACTGGTGGTCTATTGTACTGTCTTTTTAAATTAATGCCTCACAAGTCATACGTTCTTTTTCTACTATTTCTGCTGTATCAATTTCATAACTAGGGTCTATGGCGATCCCGATTTTTTCCCGTCATTTATTGTATTCCGGACTTGGGTTCCGTGGTTGTATCTTGTTGTCTATGTCTTGTTTCCATCCTTTAATTCCTTGTATTTGAGTTTTGGGATATGTTGGGTGAGTATGGTACGTGTTGGTTATGAGTTGGTATAAATGGTTGCTGCCCAGGTTTTGCCTTCTTCGTTCGAGCGAGGCTTTTTGCGCTCGAGCGAGCCCTGGGTATTTGCTTCTTCGCTCGAGCAAGGATTCTTGGGCTTGAGCGAGGATTGTGGGTTCTCAGGTTTCTTTTACAGACGCAGCTTTCGCTCGAGCGAGCCTTGTTTGGTGTGTCTCTTCGTTCGAGCCGGATCTCTTGCGTTCGAGCGTGCGTCTGTGTCTATGTAAGACCTGAAGGTTGGTATTCTTCGCTCGGTGAGCATTCTTGCGCTCGAGCGAGCCCTATGTTATGTGTTCCTTCGCTTGAGCATGAATTCTTTCGCTTGAGCGTGTTTCTGCGTTGCAGACCTGAAACTTTGCATTGTTCATTCGAGCGACGCTTCTTGTGCTCGAGTGAGGTTATTTTGTGTCTGGTCGCTCGAGCGACAATTCCTTCGCTCGAGCGAGCCCTGTATATATCAGTTCACAGCAGCGTGATTTTTTTCACTTTTTTATCTCATTTTTTACTCCAAACCCTAAATCTGGCTGCCTCTCTCTCTAAACTCTCTCTCTCTCTCTACAAATACACTATGTTCTAGAGGTTTTCTACCCTACTTCCTTTGTTAAAAAGCTAGAGCTTGGCGAGGGCTTCTCTTTGATCCGAAAAAGTGTGGATTTGGAGCATCGTGGGTTTCCTTCTTCTTTTCCTTTGAGCTTCTCCTTTTGAGGTAGGGATAATCTACTCCTTAATATGAGTTTTGACATAAATATTGGTCATTTTGTATAAATGGTGGGATTTGGAAATTTTAAGTAAAGTTAGGGTTGAATTTGAAATTATAAAAGAGGGGTTTCTTAATGTTGGGTTCCATATGTATGTGGGGTCTTGAAAATAGGGTTGTTTGTGTGTAATGGGTGAAATTTGGCCTTGGGGGCAATATTTGAAAGAATGGGGAAAATGCCCTAATTCGAATTATATACATTATTTGTATAAATGACGAAATCATTATGGAAATATGAAATTGGTTTGAGAATCATGAAATTGGAGGAAATTGTGATTAAATGGTGTAATTAGATTGATGAATCACTCACCGATGGAAAATGTGATAAATTATCTGTTAAGAAATTTATTTATCTGTTTAGATATATCTGTTTTGGGCTATCGGTGGAGGATAGCCATGATTGCTGTAGAAACTGTATGTTGATTAGGTAAATAATCAATTGAAATATGTCATTGAATATGACGGTTGGATGTAAACATTGTATATGTGATTAAATTGGTTATTGTATATGACAAGGTGTTTAAATACATTGTATATGTATTTTTCTTTGGGAAGAGATAGGGGATGTACTCCATTGTTTGGGAGAAGATATGGGATGGACTCCATGGATAATTAAGTTAGCCAGAGTGTCCAGGGTGAAATTCCTGAAATCTTATTTATATTTGAGTGCTGGTTCCCTCGGACGTAGTTCCATAAAATGGCAAGATATGGAAGTGTATGAATAATGTTTATGATTGAAGTGTTGATGAATGAGTTGTAGTCTCATTTTGAGTTGTTTAAATGATAATGAATTATGTCACTGAATTAACTTAGGTAAATAACTGGAAGTGTATTGAAATATGGGTACCAATGTTGATTGATTATGGAAAAGGTTTAAGATGGTTTATAAGTGTTAAACATTTATCGAATGCTAATTTTTTAGTTAATTCTCATATACTGTTTAGCATATCTCTACTGGGCTTTAGCTCACCCTACTTGGGATACCATTTTTCAGGTACATGTGATATGCGGCCTCCAAGGTTTTAGCTTGGGAGGTTTAGAAGTTAAACACTCCCTTTTGATATTTTGTTTTGATGATTAAATGTATATTCAAGCCAATGGCTTTATATGTATAGAGTTAGGACTCTTCTTTTGTTTTAACCAAGTGATGGCTTGGAAAGATGTAAGCCCGTAGGGTATTTATTTTGTTGCTAAAATGTAATATCATTTGTAAAAAAGACTCTAATGAATGAAAATATAATATTTCTTCTATGTTTATGGATTACCTGAATGATTGTCTTGTACTGTATTTTGAGGGCATTACAGGGTCCCTATAGTAGGTCTTATATGATGCATTACTTTGATCTTGTTCTTTCTTGAGTAAAGTTTCATATCTAGACACCTTATATGTTAATTCTACTGAGTTTCGAAACTCAATTGAGTCAAACTTCTTTCGAAGCTTAAACTCCAAACCATTTTGAGCCAATCTTATAAATTCAGGCTCTGGTAGCATGACCATACATTTGTTTTGTGCCCTTTTAAATCTGGCAATAAACTGAGCAGCTTTTTCATCAGGCCTTTGGCTCAATCTTGCCAAGTCTTCCATGGAAACTTCAGGTTCTGTTTGGAAAAATTGGGCATGAAAAACTTTCTCCATTTGTTGCCAAGTTTGGATAGAGCCAGGTGTGAGGTTTATGTACCATACAAAGGCTGCTCCAGTTAAAGAATTTGGAAAAAGTCTTAGTTTGATGTAATTATTATTAGCAAACTCACCACACTTGCTTATAAACCTAGCAATGTGTTCCATTGTTGACTGATTTCCATTACCATAAAAAAGGGCAAAGTGTGGTATTCTAAACCCCCTAGGATATTCATGTACCCTATCCACCTACTCTGGGCAAGATTTTCTGTATACTGATGTTTGGACCCCCCGAGGCATAGGTTCACACATTTCTCTAACTATATCAGCAATTTGGTCCCTTGAAACCATATTTTGGCCCCGTTTGGTAGAGTTGTGGGAAAATGATTATAACTTATAGCCTAAAAGCTTACAGCTTATAGCTTATAACTATGAACATAAGCTGATTTTTGACTTATAAATTAAGCTTCTCCTCCCCCAGTCAAAGAATAAGTTGATTTTTGACTTACAAAAAGCTATAAGCTGTATTGTTAAGCTAAACCAAACACATCAAAATAGCTTAAATTAAGCTAAAAGCTGAAATAAGTTGGAAATAAGCCCTACCAAACAGGGCCTTTGTGCTGGTTGAACCACTACTGGAGGGACAAACACAGGGTTTAGAGGAACACTATGTGCCTGAGGGCCTCTTGGTCCGTATATAGGTACATTCAAGACTGGCTATCCTTGTTGTATTGGTTGCTGTTTGAGGTATAGGTTTCCCTCTTGGATTTGAATTTAAATTGTAAGTAACCGTTAAGACAAGTCATCTTGTGCCTTTTAACTGTTCCAATGCTACGCAGATCCATTACTACCAATATGAGTTGCCACGTGTCTGTCTTTGATCGGAGACTTACCCTAAATCCCCATATTGCCCTTTTTGTGACATGTATTGAGCTGGGATTGACTTTTACAAAATATACAACCAACAAATATATTTGGTTCAATTATTACATATTATAACTGTTCACATAAGATTTATTCCAACAACAAAATCATAAATTAAAGTCTTAGATCAAGAGGATGCACCATATGAGCTCGTCAGAATGGGAAGGCCAAATTGCAAAACCAAATATGTAAATAATAAATAAATACGAAAAATAGATCGACAAAGACAATAAAGGGCAAGTCGCCAATTAGTTTGATTGATGTGCTGACAATAAAGCGACGCCATTCTGTGCAGCACTAAAATAATGACCAAGTCGTTATTTAGAAAGGTATCGGGTGTGTTTGGTTTGCTTTTCAGAGAGTGATTTTCAAAAAAAAAAATTGGGTAGAGAGTTTAGAAATTTTTTTAGTTTGTTTGATTGTATATTTTGAAAGTAATTTTTGAATTTGGGAGTTTGGAATGATTTGATATTTTGTTGTAATTAAGTAGATGTGCGTGAGAGAAAAAGTGATTGAGAATGAGAGATGAGAGAGAAAAAGTGATAGATTGATATGTTAAAGAGAGAGTGATTTTGAAGTTTTTTTTTTAGAAAAATCACAAACCAAACAAAATTTTGAATTTTTTTTTCCAAAAACAACTCTCCCCAAAAGCAAACCAAACAAGCCCATCGTCAAGAGAAACACAGTTAAATAATAACACTTGAGAATATAATAGGGATCAAGAGACTCAACTAAAATATGAAACAATCTCCACAAAAAAATAAAAAAATAAATAATCATATAAGCACATAGTCCCTATTCTTGATTATAGAAGAAAATATACTAACTTGACCGTCAAAATGTTCTTCTGATCAAACACCATAAATCAGGTGATTTTTATGATTCTGTTATATTGCAAAAAATAGAAATAATACATATCTTTAATCAGTCATGCTACGTAGCTCGAATCCCCCGAATAGAAAACGTTGCCGTTTTTGTTTTTGTTTTTGTTTTTTTTTTTTTCAGACGCAGAAATCAGGAGGAAGAAGGAGGGGAGAGGAGAGGAGGAGGAGGAAGGAGGAGGAGGAGGAGGAGAAGGAGGACTGGAGGGGGCCCTAATAACAGGGGAGGAGGAGGCGGGGCCGGAGGCGGGACGGCGGTCGGAGTTGGAGCTGGAGCTGCTGCTGCAACGAGCTGGCGGCGAGGCGACGACGGCGGGCCGGAGCTGCGACGACGGCGAGGAGCTGCGACACCACCAGCTGCTCCTCTTCCCCTCTTCTTCTTCTCTCTCTCTCTCCCTCTCCCTCTCCCTCTTCCCCTCTTCTTCTCAGTCGGTTTCAGATCAAAAATGGAAGAAAAAAAAGAAAAAACCTAAAGCCCAAAACGACGTCGTTTTGGGCTTTAGGGGGATTCGGGGGTGAAATCCTCGAGCTACCAATCTTTATTCATCTTTAATTTGGAAGCTTTAAAAGTGCATTAGTGATCGGAAAAATCCAAAAAAAAATAATAATAATAATCAAGACCAAAATATCACATTATATGAGACACACACCAATTAAAATTATTAGAATTCTTAATTTAGAACTTACAATTTTTTTTTGAAAAAAATATACTAACTCAACCCTTTAACACATTTGACATTTTTAAGTACGTATTCTAGCTCACTAGTTGTTTGATACCAAAATCATAATAGATAGTTTATTGAACCACTATTCTACTTGTTTCAAGTGCTAAGCGAATATCGAAAAATAATTGTATAAAATTAATTCATAAAAAATATATTATAATATAAAATATTTTATGCCATAACAAACTGAACCACATCTACTACTAGTCAAAACAAAACCAATGATTAGCTAACAAGAAATGCAGACTTAGGACTACCATGAAAGGGAAAATGTTAACAATTTGCTCTTTTTTTCAAAAAACAATAATGATTCATCCCCCCTTTTCCCGAGTCCGGATCCTCTGCCATTGTTCCCTGCAATGATCCCTGCCGTGGTTCAAAACGGTGTCGTTTTGAACTTTTTTTTTTTTTTTTTTCATTTTTACTTTCCTCTCCCTCTTCTTTTCACTCAACTCTCAAACCAGAGAGACGAAGAGAGAAGATGATGACGCAACGACGACAGCACGGCGAGGCAAGGCGACGCCAGGCGAGGCGATGGCGGCGGCGAGTGGTGTATGAGTACATGCCACAGGGGACTTTGGCTCAGCATTTGTTTGAGTGGGGTAAACTTGGGTACTCTCCTCTTGCTTGGAAGCAGAGGGTGACAATGGCGTTGGATGTGGCCAGAGGAGTTGAGTATCTTCACAGCTTAGCACAACAAAGTTTCATTCATAGAGATTTAAAAGCCTCTAATATACTTCTTGGGGATGACATGAGAGCCAAGGTTGCAGATTTTGGTCTGGTTAAAAATGCACCTGATGGGAAGTACTCTCTTGAAACTCCATGGCTTACTATTGAACCAATCCTGCCACGCATCACCGTGCCAACGGCGACGGCGAACAACAATTGAGCTCCCAAACTTTTCCCATTCTCAAACATACCAAATGCACCTTTCAGATCTAAAAATTCATAACCCAAACATCACAATACAACCAAACAGTGCTAAGAATAAATCAATTGAACATAAAATGGCAACATAACAAGAACCCATATGTCAAAACAAGCAAATAAACGATATCCAAAAGGCAACAACAGTGAAACATTTCAAAATCAACACATTCAGATCTAGAAATTCACATCCCAAATATGAGAATCATTTTGGTCTTTCGTTTGGCTGGGTTATGCGAGTTCGATCCTCGCCGGTGCCGTCGTCTTGCCGGCGCTGTCACTCTCTTCTTCATCTCTATGTTCGGTCGTTCGTAGGTGCCCTGCTCTGAACGTTGAAAGCTTAGGAGAAGAAAGAAACAAACAGGGTGAAAAAAAAAGAAAAGAAGAGAGTTCAAAACGACGCCGTTTTGGCCCACGGCAGGGATCATTGCAGAGAACAATGGCAGAGGATCCGGACTCCCCTTTTCCCCCACCCCCTTTGACCCCCTCTCTCTCTCATTGGTTACTTTTTCTTTTTTTTTTTTTTTTTTTTTTTCCTGCTCCTCCAATCACATCCCGCCACGTGGCAAAGGGGGGTGAGGGGGTGACCCCCAAAAGGGGGTCCCAAGCATTATTCTTCAAAAAAAGGGTATCGTTATAAGCCATGACCTTGTCAAAATAGTATAATTTCGACAAAGGCTACTAGGATTCTTTCGCGAGAAACAAACATAAATAGTTTCTGGGCTCCCTCGTCCAACAAGTATTTAGCCCGATAATGGGCCTCCACTAAAATCCCAGGCCCATCTCCTCATCCGGTTGATGATTCACCGTTGTTCATCGTTGAAACTCCGGAGAGAGAAAAAACCAGACACAAGAGAGAGAAACTAAACACAGACAGATACAGATATATATAGAGAGAGAGAGAGAGAGAATATGGGTGTGGACTACTACAAGGTTCTTCAGGTGGACCGAAGCGCCAAAGACGATGACTTGAAGAAAGCTTATCGAAAGCTCGCCATGAAATGGCACCCAGATAAAAACCCTAACAACAAGAAAGATTCCGAAGCCAAATTCAAGCAAATCTCCGAAGCCTACGATGTATACACATTCACATTTTCATCCATCTATCTATCTATCTCTGATTTGCAAAACCCTAATTTCAAATCTCACTTCTTTTTTGTTTGTTTGTTTAGGTTTTGAGTGATCCGCAAAAGCGAGCGGTCTATGATCAGTACGGCGAAGAAGCATTGAAGGGACAGGTGCCACCACCAGGTGCCTCTAGTGGATTTTACGGCGCCTCCGACAGTGGTGGTGGTGGGTCGACGACGTTCCGGTTCAATCCTCGTAGCGCCGATGATATATTCTCGGAGTTTTTCGGGTTTTCCACCCCCTTCGGAGGGATGGGAGACATGGGAGGCTCGCGAGCCAGCGCTTCTGGGTTTCCCAGGAGTATGTTTGCTGAGGATATATTTGCTTCTTTTCGGGACAGAGGCGGCGATGGGTCCAGTAATGTGCCTCGCAAGGCGGCTTCAATAGAGCGGACTTTGCCGTGTAGTATGGAGGATTTGTACAAGGGGACTACTAAGAAGATGAAGATTTCAAGAGATGTCATTGATTCTAGTGGGTAAGCTTAGAATTTAATATTTAGTGGTTCCAAAGTTTAAATTGCTTGAATTGGTTCAATTGAGATTGTTGTGGAAATGGATGTTTAGTTGATATATTGATGCATAATGGGTTGTTTTTAGCTGCATTATGTGATTTAATATGTCGCCAAAAATACCAGCTTTATGTATAATCTGTAGAACTTATTTGAGATTGGGTAAGCTTAGAATTTAATATTTAATGGTTCCAAAGTTTAAATTGCTTGAATTGGTTCAATTGAGATTATTGTGCAATTGGTTATTCAATTGATATATTGATGCGTAAAGGGTTGTTTTTAGCTGCATTATATGATTTGATATGTTGCCTAAAATACCAGCTTTTTATCGATAATATGTAGGACTTATTTGAGATTAGCATGCCAAATCACTATCCTCTGAAGCTATTAAGAAATTTATACTTTTGTCATTAAGTACTCTTTATGATTTCTTCGGTGTGCATATATGAAATTTAATGTACTTATTTGAGATTTCGTGAATTCTTGTGCTCCCGTGCCTAGATTTAAAAAGTTTCTACTCCCTTGTGGCCATATCACAGTTACATTTGCATCAATTTTCTTAACATTTTTTTTTTTTTTTTTCCGTTTTAAACTTTATTATCCATGCAAATCTTTTATGTGATTTACAATGTACTTTTCAAACTGAATTTGAGTCACCTAGTTGTGGTTTCTTCGTATACTCATATGTGCTTTGAACTGTGATTCTGTGACCAGTTTTGTTTGTATATCATTCTATACTTTTATCCTATCTTGTCTCACTGTCACATGTGTGGTTTGGCTGGAATTAAGCTGTGCTCATGCTTCTGTAGTGTTTAAGTTTGTGTTTTCCTTATTTTAGTTTTTTACTCTTCTTTCTTCACAGTTCTCGTATTCATCACTGAAGGTGTTCTTCAATGATTCAATTTATCAAGGAGTGCAGTTTTGTTTGAGTTTCGGCCTTATGCTTGTTTCTAATTTCTTTTCTCATTCTTGTATGGCTTATGACATCGCAGAATTGTATATTGTGTATTTTGTGTTTCAAGTTTGTGTTTCTATCTGTTTTTCTTACCTACCAGTTGGTCAGATGTTTGTGGAGCTTTCACGTGGAAATTCCAATGAATTAAGTTTAGTTTGTGGATGTTCAATTGAGAAACCTGCCTTTGTGCCGGATAATTATCACTTCTCACCAATGGTGGGTATTTGGATCGGGTGCCTTGCAGGTCTGATTTTGATGTTTCCAACTTAGTTGATGGAGTTCATTTGCATGGTGAATCTCTGATCATGCTAGCATCATAGCTTTTTTTATTTTTATTTTTACCAATGCTGACATGTGAAAAGCTTGCAAGATTTTGAGTGAAAAGCTCTCCTTGGGAAGTTTGGATGCATTGAGAGGAGTATAATAAGTTGTGGATGAGGGAAATAGTTGCAAGTATTCTGGGAATTATTGGCACCTTACGGTTGCTAGCTTCGATATCTAATTTACAGGTTGCTGATGTTAGCATTTGGCGTAATATTTTTGGTTGGTTTTGGAAAAATGTTTTGAGATTTTAGAAGTATTTGGTTTAAATGCATGACATGATGGAAAGTCACCTGGACTTATTTAGGTTACCCAATAAAGGAATTATTGCATGCCATTGCAAGGCTTATTCTGATCAAGGTTTGAGCATGTTCTTGTACATTCAGAGAATTAAGGAACTTCAAGGGAGTGGTTAGAAGGCTTCTGTTTCTAATCAGGTGATTGGGTGCTGTGGTTGATGGCATATGACAAGTAGGAGTGGTTGTGGAGAAAATCAGATTTACCAAAGGTGTCTTGCAGGCACTGACCAATGATATTTTCTTTTCCTTTGTTGTTAGGTGTCGCAAAGGATTTGTTTGGTTTGAAGGAAAAAATGTTGAAAATTTTATTTAATAGAAAGTGAAGTACATGAAAGGAAGATGATAAGAAGAAAATTTTTCAATAAGCATTTGTTTGGGTAGGGTAAAGTTTTGGAAGGACATGATGTTTGAGGGAAGTTTTCCTATATCTCTATTGGATTGCATGGAATAAACACGCGTCTCTAGCAGAGTGTGGGACTCTATCTACTACGGGAGTGGTGTGGGGCACGTTTGTTCCGAAGGGCATTTTGCAGGGTTGGGAAATGGTGTTAGTGGAGTGACTGGAGTCGTTCTGTCTATGCTCCAAGGGGTCTCACAATGAATTTTTTTCAATAGCTTCTTTCTACTCGTTCATGATATGCCTTGCTTGTAGGGTTGTGCCCATGGTTTTTAGTGCTCTTTAATGAAATTACTTCTTATCGAATCTTGCCTAAATTAACCTTATCCATGTATCCCAAAAGAAAATGTAAATACATGTAGAGTCAATGAAGTGGGAATTTATATAGTATAGACCAACTTCCACAGGAAACAAAATTATTCTTTTGTTGTTTTGTAGGAACCAATTAGTCATGTTTTCTAGAAAATAAAGTGGTTGCATGGTTCTATTTTCCCAAAATCTTTTCCTGTCTTGCTAATCGAACTCCTAAAAAACTACAGATATTTTTCCTTTCTTCCACATTCTAGTAGTAGTAAGTCATGTTTTTCCAAGGGGTACTGTTGACACTCATTTGACTCTAGTTTCCAAGCCACAATCTTCCATGCGGAGATCCTAGGCTCTGCTCCCAGCTTAGTTACTTCTTCTGAGACCAAGTGTTAGGCAAATAGACGATTGCAAATTGGGATTGATCTCACTTGTTAACTATCTTGGAGAAGTCATGGAGATAACCAATTGGAGATCCACTTATGGCGATCTAACTGAGCCAAGGTAAGGCAATTCAGGGAGAGTGATCTGAAGAAGGTGATCCGGAAAGGGAGGTCCTGAGAGGGCACGCAAGAAATCAAGAGGCATGTACCTACACTCAAAAATTCATTTTTTTGTTTGGTACCCATAAAAATCCCATTAGTTGTTAAAAATTCCATTCCTCTTTCTCAACAAAAATCCTAAATCGAAATATAGCATTAGTTGTTTACTTACATTTTTGTTCTATATTTTTGTGGATCCTATGTAAATTTGTAACTTGAACCCCATAAGTTGGAATCGGGATTACAGAGAACAATTTTTTTCTCAGGAATTTCCTTTTTGTTAATTCTCACAAGTCTTTACTTTGGGAACTACATTAAAGAACTGCAAAGTGTGCTGGGAAAGTAAGACAGATGGTAATGGGATTACCAATTTGTGAGCTAGATTTATTTTAAACCAAACTCATTATCATTTTTTGTGTTTATGTAGTTTATGCTCTTTTTATGATTATTTTCTTATGTAGGAGACCCACCACAATGGAGGAAATTCTTACAATTGAGATCAAGCCAGGTTGGAAGAAGGGAACAAAAATAACTTTTCCGGAGAAGGGAAATGAACAACGAGGTGTTATACCCTCAGACCTTGTCTTCATTATTGATGAGAAGCCTCACAGCCTCTTCAAGAGGGACGGCAATGATCTCATTGTCACCCAGAAGATTTCCCTCGTGGAAGCTTTGACAGGTTACACTGCACAGATCACCACCCTTGATGGGCGAAATCTGACTGTTCCTATCAATGCCATCATCAGTCCCACCTATGAAGAAGTTGTTAAAGCGGAGGGCATGCCAATCCCCAAGGAACCTTCCAGAAAGGGAAACTTGAGAATTAAGTTCAACATCAAGTTCCCTACGAGGCTTACGTCAGAGCAGAAAACCGGCATTAAGAGATTGTTGACATCCTCATGAACATTTGTGGTAGTGCTTTCTACCCGACACATGTAAGCTTGCATTTGCTGTAGTTTGCTTTGATTTGCTCTGGAAAGAAAAATCATGCGTTACTGAATAGGGGATTTCATCGAAACAGTTGCTTCGGGTTTTGTTTTTTTTTTAAATTTATTTATTGTTTTCTATGTTTATTTATCAAAAAAAAAATTTGTTTCCTATTTGGCAGCTATCTTGTATACTTTCCAGTTTAGTTTGTGAGTTAAAATTTCCTTGTATTTCCAGCATAAAAAGAAAGAAAGAAGTTTTGCTGAACCTCCTTGTCTGGAAAATTGTTAGACCATTGGCATCTTAATTTGGTTGCTATCCTAAGTTGGTTGTTGGTTTGAGCTGTTTAGGTCCAAGTGCAGGCGATATCTGTTGTCTAGAGTAGCTAGAGGACACCAGTTTTATTGGGATTGAAGTTTTTATTTTTTATTTTTTTTGTTAGTGTTGGGATTATGCGCCTGTAAAAATATGCTCTGCACAACATATTTGAGTTCTCATATTTGATTTACGAAAAATGCTTCAGACCCCCAGCTGGGGGTGCTGGGGGTCTTCCCTCATTGGTCCAAAAAAAAAACAATTTTTTTTTTTTTTTTTTTTTTGATTTCAACGAATGAGGGGGCGACACCTCACTGGGGGTTGTCAGTGGGGGTCGCCCCACTGGGGGTCGGAAGCGCGATTGTTTGATTTACACAGTTTCAGTAAATCATTGTTGACTTGCATTGATCTGCAGGAGTATGGTGAAATCAGTTTTTGGCTGTGAATGTATACTTTGATAACTGTTAAGAGAGAGAGAGAGAGAGAGAGAGGCATATTGGTTATCCTGTAGATTTTGAGGAATGCTTGACATATTGGTTATCCTGTAGAATTTTGGAAACAATCTTGTCAAATAATATATGTGAAACAGATTTTGTATTTTGATCACAAGTTTGTGAGGCAGATGATAAAGTGGGCAGAGTTGGTTAGATGTTCTGAGATTAGAGGGGCATCGCTGGCAAATAATAAACACCAGGGGTGTACACGGTCCGGATTGGTTCGGTTTTGAGAAAATCCAAGAACCGAATCGATCCTAACGGTTCTGTGATTTTGAGAACCAGACCAGACCGTTACACTTGTAAAACCGGACCAGAACCAAACCGAAAAAACGGTTCCGTTTCGGTTTGGTTTACGGTTCCAAAAAATTTTATTTATAAGAATAAATTGTTAATATTAGCAAAATAATTACTCAAACTAATTACATTTAACTCATGATAAAAACTAATAATATTAAGGCATTACTTAATATTACATATCTATACCATCTTAATATCATTAAAATTATAAAAAACCAATTAATAAAAATAAAACTTGATATTTTATATATATACATCTTTTAAAATTCGGTAAAATTCGGTTCGGTTCGGTTCGAACCACGGTTTTTTCATAAAATCCATTAACCGAACCGTTTTTACGGTTCTCATATTTCTTAATCCAAAACCGAACCAATTCTTACTAGAACCGAACCAAACCGTATGATTCGGTCTGGTTCGGTCCGGATTACCGGTTTAAACGGATTTTTGAACAGCCCTAATAAACACAACTTGGCAAGATCAAGTAGGACAGAGTTAGGCTCTATGTTCTCTTCAACCGTTGGTTGGGTAGCCTAATCAGACGGTGACTTTTAGGACTAGACTATAATGAAACTAAAGTTTAGAGGTCACTCTATAGTGTTATATAATATAGTTATTTAATTATGTAGCGGTAAATTGTGCAAGATTCAAACTTACACTCCCGACTCTGGAGATGATTCGTCCATACCTGAAATATTCGTCCCATTAATTATATATGTTGTAGTTTGAATGGTTGATCTTAGGGAGAATCGAATTTGGGACCTTGGGTAAAACACCCTAAAGTCTTACCCTTCGACCACACCCCTTGGTTGATTGGATTGGCCTCTTATCATGTCGACTGTTTTGTTCATGGAAAATCATAATTTGTTTTGGGAGCAAATACATACAATCTGTTTACTTGAATTTTATTGAGTAAAACAGTAGGATCCATCATTTTTTTATTTTATTTTATTTTTTTAGAAGAGACAACATGACAAGCCTCTTAAGATGAGTGGTGCTCCAATACTATCCAAATAAATTTTTTTTTTTTCACTGCATTTTCTCTCCTCTTGGTTTGCGTATAAAATAATTCAACTTACTGAAGCTTGATTTGTTAAAAATTTATTTGAGATTAATTATTCACTTTTAAACAAATTTTAAAACTTCGTAGTTTTTTGTTGTTTTATTTGTGAAATTGGGCTTGTACTTCGTTTGATGAACTTGATTTGAATACTGTTATTTTGAGTTTGGTTTATAACTGGTTTAATTAAAATTAATTTGAAAAGTTCTTGAGGGTGGGTTTAGTGGTTAGGAATCGGTTCAAAAATGCTTTCACTCAAATTTGATCCTCCATTGTCCCTTGGCATGGCGCTCTTATACGTTGCCTCAAGCAATGTCTTAGTTCGGGGGTGGAGACTCGTGGAGTTTGTGCGACCTTTACACAAAAAAATCCCGGGGTTTCGCCCATTTTTTATTTTAAACTCCAAGTTTTCAATTTCGATAAATTAAATCTCATCCTTCCGCTCGTTTTTCAATCTGGCCCCTTCGTCCATTTCCGTCATATGAAACTAATGAAAATTTAGGCAGAATTTCATATTTAAATCCACATATTCAAGCATTTATATTTCTCTCATCGTAATTTCGTTTTACCTCATTTTACGTCGTTGGATTCACCTTACGGCCTAATTGTGATTTCAACCCTCATGCGCTTTGTTTCACCTCTTTTTGCGTACCGTCAGGGACCCAAAAGTTGGCTAAAAATAAGATGTTTCTCTCTTTGGACAAAATTTTCATATTCAAACTCACATGTTCAAGAATTTGTATCTCCCTCGTCGTAACTCTGCTTTGCCTTATTTTCATGTCGTTGGATTCACTTTATGGCCTAGTTTTCATTCACTCCTCATATGCCTTCTTTAACCTCTTTTTGTGTGCCTCAAAGCTCTGAAAATTGGCCAAAAATAAGAATTTTTTGTTTCCCCCCTTCTCCTTTATCTTCTATCTCCATGTTTCTTTCTTCTTCATTCTTTTCCACAATTATTCTCTCTTTTCCTCTTCCTTCACAGCCCTTCCACCGAGCTCATGGTGGCCACCGAACCTTCGACGGTGTCAATGCCGTCAAGTATGGAGGTATATGACTTACAAGAAGTGAAAGAAACGTAAGAGTGGGGGAAAGGCTATGAAAGAAGAGGAAAAGAGAGAATAATTATGGAAAGAAAGGAGAAAGGAAGAAGCAAGAAGCATGGAGATAGAAAACAGAGGGGGGAAAATGAGAGAAAAATCTTATTTTCGGCCAACTTTCGAAACTTCGAAAAACACGCAAAAAGAGGTAGAACAAGGCATGTGATGGATGGAATGAAAAGTAGGTCATGAGATGAATCAAACGACATGAAAATGAGGCGAAACGGAGTTACGACGAGAGAGATACAAATTCTTAAACGTGTGAGTTTGAATCTAAAAATTTTGCCCAAAGAGAGAAAAATCTTATTTTTAGCCAACTTTCAAAGCTCCGACATTACACAAAAAGAGGTAGAATAAAATGTATGAGGGGTATAATGAAAACTAAGCCATGAGGTGAATCCAACGACGCAAAAATAAGGTGAAACGGAATTACGATACAAGTATTTAAATATGAAATTCTGCTCAAATTTCCGTTTGTTTAATATAACGGAAATAAACGGAAATGGATGAAGGGACCAGATTGAAACACGGGTGGAAGGATGGAGTTTAGTTTGTCAAAATTGAAAATCTGAGATTTAAAATGAAAAAATGCGAAACCCTAAATTTTTTTTTGTGTGTGTGTAATTAATCAAAAAAACAAAAGATGTGAATTTGAGAAAATAAATAATTGAAATTTGACGAATGCGTCCACGTGCACAATCTATTTGACTCTTGATTACATTATTGTCTCAATAAATTTTTTTTTTTTTTTGAGTTGTGTATTTAATAAATCGTAATTTGAAGACAAATTTTTTTAAAAAATTAATTTGAAAAAATAAATAATTAAAATTTGACGGATGCATCCCACGTGCACAATCTGTTTGACTCTTGATTACATTATTGTGTCAATACAATTTTTTTTTTTTTTTTTTTTTTTGAGTTGTGTATTTAATAAATCTTAATTTGAAGATGATAGTTTTTGTAAATTACTAAAAAATCTATGAAAATAGAATTATTCAAATATATATGTATATATATACATATATATTTTGAAAGTTTGTTCTTTTAGAAAAAGGAGGGATTATTTCAAGACTTAGGGACTGTTTGATAAAATTGAAAATTAAAAATTAACTATTAGAAATTGAACATTGAATTTTTTAAGTTAAAAAGTTATTTGATAAAAAATTTAAGTGCTGAATTAAAAATAAATTATTTGATACGTATAAAATCAAATTTAAAATTTATTATTTTTGAATTATATATTTTAATTTTTATATTATGATGGTAGTGGTGGTGGTGGTGGTGGTGATAATAGTGGCAGTGGTAGTGACAGAGTGGTTGTGGTGATAGTAATGATGGTAGTAGCAGTAAATAATGGTACTATTTGTAACAATAATGCCAATAATAATGAAGGTGATGGAAGTAATAACGGTGGTGGTGGTCATGGTGGCGATAGCATGGCGGTGGTGGTAATGGCGGTAGTGATGGTGGTAGTAGTGGTGGTGATAGTGGTAGCGGTGTCATGATGGTGGTAGTGGTAGTGGTAGTGGTAGTGACGGTGAGTTTATAATAGTATATATTGATATTATGTTTAGTATTTATAAATTTAGTTAGAATTAAATAAATTTTATATTAGTTAATTTTTTTTTTAAATTTCAGTCTACATTTTAAGGGGCAATTAAATTATTAAGTAATGTTAATTATGATTATCAAACGAACTTATTTAATTATCACTTAATCAATTCAATTTCAAGTAAATATCCCTCATAACCTGGCTTATAAGTTTGAGGGATGATTTATAAACTTATTTTTTTACTTGACATAGGTGGGCTTATAGGAGCTTTTGGCCCATCACTCAAAACCCAATACATAAAGCCCAATACATAATTCAAGCACTAAAGCCCAATACTGCCGAAGCTCAACGTGGCATTAAGGACCAATAACATCTAAACACGCGGCAAGTGAGGAACCAACTACATCAGCAGACAAAGATCCTGCAAAGTTATTGCACCATACATTAGCCATTAATGAGCTTTCCTGCAGCATTTATTACGATAACCCTTCACGTCGGAACATAACAGCTTCACCATGAACAAGGCAAGCTAAAACATAGACTTTCGGCTAACATGACAGCTCGGAGTGGACAAGGAAATGATGAACAAAGGATATAAGCAAGCTTCGACAACAGGGAGAAGGTTAAGTTTTTCATATATCCATCCTCTCTCTATATCTCCATCTCTCTCCTTTCTAACTTGCTCGTCAGAGGGTTCGCCAGGGGATTCCCCGTTTCCCGTTGGACTCCTTTGCAGGTTTCTTGGTGGGCCTGACAATCGGATAACAGCTTGAGAAGCGTGGACCAATCTGACCCGCTCTATCTGTGGCGAGCTGCATTATCAGTTGGCGCCATCTGTGGGAATCCTTTTTGCTCTGTGCGGCAGTTGTGCTCGTTGTCGCCCTAGACCCATTCCCGATAATCCCTACCTACCACCCGCCGAGGTGGATGGTCACAATTAGATCCATGGCTTCTCAACACAACATTGCCGACCCCCAAGCCAACCCTCCTAATCCAAACAACCCACCCCAGTATTTCACAGAACTCACCAACAGCATTAACCGCCTAACCGAGCAAAACCCAGCCCTGATCAATGCTTTGCTTCAAAGAGACCTTCCCATACCTCCTCCACCACCTCAAGATATCCCACCCAACCAAGAACGAGCCCCGAGCCATCCCATCCAATAATCCCACCCATCCAACTTGGAGGGCCTGCGACCCCCTCCTCAAGATATGAACCCGCCACCTCGAGCTCCACATCCACCGATCTAAGCACTTGCCCCTAGGGGGGAGGCCAGCAGTGTCCAATCTTCGTTGCATTCTAGTGGTGACAACGCTCCTCTTTGGGATGCAAAACTCTGAGCCGTGAAACTCCAACTGCAAGGAGTCATGCAGAACATACAGAGCAAACCCTCTGCCACAGCCAACTCACCATTCGTTGCCTCCATTAGGGACAAACCCCTACCTCCCAAGTTCAAAATGCCCTCGATCGACTCTTTCGACGGCACAATGGACCCGGTTGACCATTTGGAGACTTACAGGACCCTCATGGTCCTCCATGCGTTTCCTGACGAGATCATGTGTCAAGCATTCCCCGTTACACTTAAGGGGTCGGCTCGACTCTGGTTTAGTCAACTGCCAACAGACTTTGTCTCTACTTTCCAGCACCTAAGTGACTCATTTCTCAGCCATTGGTGCCCAGCACTAGCGGCGACTGGCAACCCAACTCCTTAACATCCGTCAGATGGAGGGAGAGTCGCTGCGCAGCTTCGTCACCCGCTTCAACACTGAAGCCCTTCAGGTAGCGGAAAACGACGACAAGGTCATTCTCACGGCTTTCATGGCCAGTCTACGGTCATCTGATTTCTTTTTTTCTCTCTCCAAAAACCCCCCAACCTTCATGGCAACCCTACTTTTCAAAGCCCAAAAATACATGAATGCCGAAGATTCCCTAGCAGCCCGACAAGATTCCACAACCAAAAATCCGACCCCCAGAGAGAAGAGAAAGGACTCTGAAACCAGAACCAACCAGTATACACAGGAAACGCCTCAGTATTCCGACCGACCTGTTCAAGTCAACTGGTCGGCGCCTACCCGACCGCGCCGGTCGATTTGAACGGTACACTCCCCTCAATTCCCCCATGGAACAAGTCTTGAACCAGATTCAGCGTGATTACCCCTTGAAATGGCCCCTACCGTCGCGGTCTCCCTCCAACCAACGAGACCAGTCCAAATACTGCCATTTCCATCAGGATCACGGCCATAATACCGAGGAGTATGTTAACCTCAAAGACCAGGTCGAGGGCTTAATACATCAGGGGCGTCTCAGTCGGTTCACGGCAGCCCACCATCAGCAAAGGCAAAGGACTGAACCTACCAGAAATAACCATCGGCGCACCCTTCCTCGACAACCCGCACAACCTAACCAAGGCCATGATCGGCCCCAGCAACCCCGAGCACAAGGAAACCCTACCCTCTCGGTTGGAGAGATCAGAGTTATTGCTGGCGGGCTTGCTTGTGGAAGACTGTCCTGTTCGGCTCAACGGGCAAAACTCAGAAAAATAAGGCAGGGTTCAAACAAAGAAGTTGCAACATTGGACCACCCTTTCAAACACCCCAAGTAGTGGATAGAGCCCATCACCTTTACGGAGGCCGATTACACAGGCATCCGTTACCCCCATGACGACCCCCTCGTCATCTCTGCTCTCCTCTCCAACTACAAAGTCAGACGGGTGCTCGTCGACAACGGTAGCTCTTCAGACATCATCTTCCTAAACGCCTATCGCCAGCTCAAGGTCGGGGAAGAAAGTTGGTCCCGTCTCCAAACCCCACTGGTCAGCTTCACTGGAGACCGGGTGACCTCCGTAGGCTCCATCGATCTTCCCATCACCATCGGGCAATACCTACGACAGACCACTAAGTTGCTTACTTTTCTCGTCGTCGACTGTCCCTCTACCTATAACATCATTCTCGGTCGCACCGCCCTTAACGCTTTTCAAGCTGTCACATCCACGTACCATCTGGCCATGAAATTTCCTACCAACCTCGGAGTCGGCACCATGAGGGGAGAGCAGACTGTGGCCAGAGAATGCTACGTCGCTTCACTCAAAGAGGTTAAGTTGAAGGAGACCATGATCATTGAAGGACTCGACGTCAGAGACGAAGACGAGTTAGTCAGGGGGGAACCAGTGGAAGAACTTGTTGAAGTCCCCATCGATTTTGCCAACCCAGCAAAAACAGCCAAGATTGGCAGCCAACTTTCTCCTCAAGCCAAGGCCGATCTTACAGCCCTCCTGACCGAGCACAACGATGTGTTTGCCTGGACCCACTCCGACATGCCAGGTATCGATCCTTCTTTCATCACTCATCGTTTGAGCATCGAACCCCATTTCCGACCATTCTGCCAGAAACAGCTCATCTTCCACCCAGAACGCAACACTCTTATCGCTTCTGAGGTAGATAAGCTACTGGAGGCACTGTTTGTCAAGAACGTGGACTACCCTAGATGGTTGTCAAATGTGGTCTTGGTTCGTAAAAACAACAGTAAATAGCGACTTTGCGTCAACTACTCCAATCTCAATCGAGCTTGCTCCAAAGATAGTTATCCCCTTCCTCGCATAGATTTGCTTGACGACACCACGGCCGGTCATCAAATGCTCAGTTTCATGAACGTCTTCTCTGGCTACAATCAAATTCTGATGCACCCGTCTGACCAGGAACACACCTCCTTCATCACTGACCGGGGAATCTACCACTACCGTGTCATGCCATTTAGGTTAAAAAATGCCGGAGCAACTTACCAACGGTCGGTCAATGTCGTTTTTCATAACCAGATAGGTCGAAACATGGAAGTGTACGTTGATGACATGCTAGTCAAGAGCAAACTCTCCTCTGATCATTTGGCAAACCTGCGGGAGACCTTTGGCACCCTACGTAAGTATCAAATGAAGCTGAATCTGGAGAAATGTGCCTTCGGCGTTGGATTTGGGAAAATCCTGGGTTTCATGGTCAGTCAACGGGGTATTGAGGCTGTCACGACCCGCTCCCCGTACCCAAGGGTTAAGTATCGTGATGGCCAGTAACTGAAGTTACCTACGGCCAATTCATAACAAATCAATAAACGCAAGCGGAAGAAATATTTAAATAAGGGTACCAAAATAATCATCGGAGTTTCTATTTTTATTACAAAATATATTAACCAAAAAGGCCGATATTTACTTAGAGAAATATCATAAAAATACTGTATATGTGTGTGTCTATTCCACAGCCCTGCATCTAAGACTTTCCAAAAGCTATTTTTGAATTGCATGTTTCCTGAAAATTGGTAAAAAACTATAAGCACATAGCAGAGTGAGAAATATTATACCAAGAGTATAAGGGACACGAAATAACCATGGATAGTTAGTTAGGCCAAAACATTTATGTAAACAAATCCTTTGAGTAGCAGAAATCATTTGAGTAGCGGAACAAATAATCCTTTTAGTAGCAAAATTGAAATACAGAAATTATGTAAGTAAATAACCATAACCACGGTACAGAACAGAACAGAGGTCACTGAAGTGACAGTCAGAACAGAGGTACGGATTCAAGAGGTGGCTCGTACGGATTCTAGAGGTGACTCCCACAATAGTGTAGCACTTAGTTCCGCACAACACTTTGGTCCGCACAATCAGAACAGAGGTACGGATTCAAGAGGTGGCTCGTACGGATTCTAGAGGTGGCTCCCACAATAGTATAGCACTTAGTTCCGCACAGCACTTTGGTCCGCACAAAACAGAAGTCAATGGATCCATGACAGACAGAGGACCACAAAGTGGTCAAACAGAGGCCAATGGTTATTTAAGTCCCCCAAGGCATGGGACCCCCGTGGTGGTACTTACAAAACATAATTCTTTATAAGATTATAGTCAAATATTCTTTAAAAGTAAAACAGACATATCCATGGGTTTCATTTTCAGAAATAGAGTTCAGAATTAAAACCACATAACTGAAATGTTTATATAAAACATAACTTTTATTAATATACTAATAAAACATAACTTGTGTAAAACAGATTTTGGTAAGTCAAAACATACGTAAAATACATTTTGGTGACTCAAAGTATAATATAACTTACTTTAACTTTAATACCTTACTCTTTATTTTCACTATCAAAAACCTTTTTAGCTTTTACAATTCTTTCTTTCTTCACTCTTTCCTTTCCTTTCCTTTCCTTTCCTTTCCTTTCTTCTTTCTCTCTTTTCTCTCCTTCTTTCTTTTTTTTCCTTTCACTCAGCCGAATGTCCTTTTATACCAGGGAAATGCTTGCCCAGCAAGCTTAAAATGCACACGTGGCCAGCCCAATCATTACCCAATCTGCCTCAGATTCGTTCTTATCTAATATTTATATTTAAAATAATTACCTTTTAATCTAATATTTTAATATAATTATATAAATAATTTAATTCTTAAATAAATTACATTTTATCGTATATCAACATAAAATTAATTATTTATTTTAATACCACACTCATTAATATTATTATTTATATTATCTATATTATTATTATTTATATTTGACCCCTAAACTTTTAATAATTATATTATTTTACAAAATTACACATAATATATAATAAATTATATATTTCACGAACTGAAATTAAATAATATTAGTATAAATTCTACAGAATAATTAAAAATCTGGGTTGTTACAATCTTCCCTTCTTTTAAAAATTTCGTCCTCGAAATTTGTCATATGTAAGCTGTCCGTTGCGCACTCTGATAAACATATATTAGATGATTAATCTGATAGAAAATAGTACCTCAAAAAAATTTTTTTACCAAAAATAACTCACTGTCTAGTTGTCAAAACTTGATTTGGGCCAAAATAAGAAATAAGGAACGACTTTAAAAACTTTTCACGTATTTTGTTTATGATAAAAATAAATAAAAATGAGAACACAATGACAGAATTATATGCAAGAATTAAAAAATTTGAGATGAACTTTTCATTGATGGAAAATAGTTTCAAAATTAGTATCTTTATAATTGGAACCCACTTTTAAAAAAACATCAAAATAAATTTTTTTTTTCCGAGTACTGAACTGAAAATTATATGGATTTAATTATATTATAATTTTGGTGGGTGCTTAAGCCCGACATTCTCTGTTTCTTGTCCTTTTTTTTTTGCTATAACAAATATAAATTATATCTAATATCTTTCATAAATTAGGCACACTAAAAAAAAATTTATTATCTATATAATCATATAAAATTATAATATAATTAAATCGACGAACAAAATATAATAATTCGGTACTAATTACCCGTTATCCCACTTCTTAAATGTGCGTGTGTCTTATGCTCCAATGATGATTTTTTTTTTTTTTAAAAGAAACCATTGCTCTGATACCACTTGTCACGACTAGCTCCCCGTACTTAAGGGTTAAGTATCGTGATGGCCAGTAACTGAAGTTACCTACGGCCAATTCATAACAAATCAATAAACGCAAGCGGAAGAAATATTTAAATAAGGGTACCAAAATAATCATTGGAGTTTCTATTTTTGTTACAAAATATATTGACCAAAAAGGCTGATATTTACATAGAAAAATATCATAAAAATACTGTGTATATGTGTATCTATTCCACAGCCCCACATCTAAGGCTTTTCAAAAACTATTTCTGAATTGCATGTTTTCTGAAAATTGGTAAAAAACTATAAGCACATGGCAGAGTGAGAAATATTATACCAAGAGTATAAGGGACACGAAATAACCATGGATAGTTAGTTAGGCCAAAACATTTATGTAAACAAATCCTTTGAGTAGCAGAAATCATTTGAGTAGCGAAACAAATAATCCTTTTAGTAGCAAAATTGAAATACAGAAATTATGTAAGTAAATGACCATAACCACGGTACAGAACAAATTTATCAAAAAAAAAAAAAAAAAACCACGGTACAGAACAAAACAGAGGTCACTGAAGTGACAGTCAAAACAGAGGTACGGATTCAAGAGGTGGCTCGTACGGATTCTAGTGGTGGCTCCCACAATAGTGTAGCACTTAGTTCCGCACAGCACTTTGGTCCGCACAAAACAGAAGTCAGTGGATCCATGACAGACAGAGGACCACAAAGTGGTCAAACAGAGGCCAATGGTTATTTAAGTCCCCCAAGGCATGAGACCCCCGTGGTGGTACTTACAAAACATAATTCTTTATAAGGTCATAGTCAAATATTCTTTAAAAGTAAAACAGACATATCCATGAATTTCATTTTCAGAAATAGAGTTCAGAATTAGAACCACGTAACTGAAATGTTTATATAAAACATAACTTTTATTAATATACTAATAAAACATAACTTATGTAAAATAGATTTTGGTAAGTCAAAACATACGTAAAATATATTTTAGTGACTCAAGGTATAATATAACTCACCTTAACTTTAATACCTTACTCTTCATTTCCACTATCAAAAATCCTTTTAACTTCCACTATTCTTGCTTTCTTCTCTCTTTCCTTTCCTTTCTTCTTTCTCTCTTTTCTCTCCTTTCTTTTTTTTCCTTTCACTCAGCCGAATGTCCTTTTATACCAGGGAAATGCTTGCCCAGCAAGCTTAAAGTGCACACGTGGCCAGCCCAACCCTTACCCAATCTGCCTCAGATTCGTTCTTATATAATATTTATATTTAAGATAATTACTTTTTTTAATCCAATATTGTAATATATTTATATAAATAATTTAATTCTTAAGTAAATTACATTTTATCGTATATCAACATAAAATTAATTATTTATTTTAATACCATACTCATTAATATTATTATTTATATTATCTATATTATTATTATTTATATTTTGACCCCTAAATTTTTAATAATTATATTATTTTACAAAATTACACATAATATATAATAAATTATATATTTCACGAACTGAGATTAAATAATATTAGCATAAATTCTACAGAATAATTAAAAATATGAGTTGTTACAGAGGCTAACCCCGAAAAGATCAAGGCCCTGGTAGAAATGTTGTGACACTCCAAACGTTTAATTAGGTACCACATAAATATTTGAAGTTATATATAATTATGGTTGCATGTGATGATAGACTATTAAATAAATAAAAAAATAAAAAATATAAATCTAATTTGACATTAGGTTATCAAATATAGAATTAAGTAAAAATTATTTGGGAATTAGTATTTGGGAGCAATTAACACACTTGTGGAATTGTAATATTAATTGAGTCAAACTAAAGATAGTAAATAAATAATAACTTAACACCAAAACAAATAAATAAATGAATAAAAAAAATGAAAAAAAAAATGTTATAAACTAGTTGCCCAGCAAGGTTGTGAACTTCGGCCCCAAAAAAAAGAAAAACAAAAATAAATAATAAAAGTCTAAGCTAGTGTTGGCCTAGCAAAACCCTTGCAAGTATTGGCCCAAGCAAAACAAAGGCCCAAGTATATATAGATATATATTGAGGAGATTTAAACTTATCCAAATCTGTGAATTTGATCTACAATTAAGGCTCAAATCTAATAGCTTAATGATGGCCCCATATAGAGAGGATACGTGGCACTCACATCAAGGCTCGGGTTGCTGTATAAATAGGGGCAAATGTGTTGTGAATAAGAGAAGGAAAAAAAAAAAACAAATGAAAGAAAATAAATGAAAGGAAGAGTGAAAACCTGAGAGGAAGCAACTTATAGTAGGAAAGTTCTGATAGTAAAGTAAGGCTAAGGGTTATAATTAAGGTGAGTTATATTATACCTCACTTTACCATTATATGTTTTACGAATATTCTGAGTTACCATAGCTTATTTTATACAAGTTATATTTATTAAGTTATATAAATAAAAAGTTATGTTTATAAATGTGATACCCCTGTTCCGTAATATGTTAAATTGGTCCTTAATTTGAATATGGTTATGTGTTTAACATGATTTTGCGTGCCATTGTGTGATAATAAGTGAATTTGAATTCATATCTGTTCACCGTAGGAATATCTGTTTGAATAATCCGCTTCGGAAATTAAATTGAGGGCCTTATCGGCCACAGAACCCGAAATTGATTACGCCATCGTGATTGGCATAATTTTTAGAGCCTACGGTGAAATTTAATTGAAAATTTGATTCAGGTCAGATTAAGTCGTTTTAATTGATGATTAAAGCCCAATTACTTTATTAATATTATTTGGCCTTAGTGGGTTTGGTTGTAAGTCTCTACACTTCCTATTCTCTCTACTTCATTTCATTTGGCTAAGTTTGGGACTCAAAACATAGGGAGAGCTGGCTGTAGAGAGAGGGAAGGAGATAATTGTGTAATTGTTGGCTCAATCTTTGGAATTTGAAGATCTAGCTCAAGAATTGACTAGAGCCTAGTAGATCAAAGCTTCTAGGTGAGTAATTCTTAGATTATAGTTTGTGATTTTGTGTATTCAAGCTAATTTGGTGATCAAGAGTAAGATTGAAATGAAATGGTGTTGGATTTGTTGAATTGAAGCTTAATATATGCATGCATGCAAGAAAGTACCTTGAATTTGCATGTTTGAGCATGAAAATGTATAATCTATGTGTAATTTCAATTGAAGCTCATGTTATAATCATCATTTGTGCCATCTAAGTTGAGAATGATGAGCATCTTCCACATGCATGTACAAATCTTGGAAGTATAAGTCTTGAATGCTTGAATTTAAACATGTTGGTGATGAGTTTGAGACATTTTGGAACATGCATGTAGATAAATCAAGAAATTGAGCTTCCTAATGTTGTAATCTTGCATTGGTGTCAAGTTAATATGTGTATATGTGAAAATTGAGCCATAACATGCAAGAAATGTGGTTGAATGTCGAATTTGGAGCTCAAGAACTTAACCTGGGATTTCCAGAATTTTGACGTCCACTCGAGCGGGGGAAATGCCGCTCGAGCGGAGAAATCAAGCTCCCAGCATTTTTCGCAGACATGGTTCCCGCTCGAGCGGGGAAGTTGATGCTCGAGCGGGGAGCTATGTAGGTAGGCAATTCGCTCGAGCGGTAGAGTTCACGTTCGAGCGGGAATTCGAGGTAACTAGCACTTTTGCAGGATGAAGGGTCCGCTCGAGCAGGGAAGTCCACGCTCAAGCGGGGACCCTGTTTTCTGAAATTCTGTTTTGCATTTTGTGTTCTGTTTTCCGTTCTCTTTCACTTACAAGCACTCTTAGGCATGTTTTAAGCATTGTAAATGAGCTAATGAGATAAGAACAAAGCCTAAAGAGGAATATGTGAATTAAAGAGCGGATTGAACTGTTAATGACCCTTTTGTGTTCATGAAATGTGTAGGGTCAAGCTCCAGGGCGAATCAACAAGCCAGTCACTGTGAGTAATATCAATATTTGGAAGCTTATAAATGTCCAATTGTTTATGCCCTTATAAACTGTATGATTTGCTAATTGGGATTGTGGACAAAAGTTGGATATGAATGAATGAATGGACCCAAGGTCGTTTTGATAAACATAAATGGACCAAAGGTCGTTTTGATAGAATTGAATGGACCAAAGGTCGTTTTGACATGAATGAGTGGGCCGAAGGCCGTTTTGATACGAATGAGTGGGCCGAAGGCCGTTTTGATACGAATGTATGGGCCGAAAGCCGTTTTGACAATAATGGAAATCTGAATGGGCCAAAGGCCAAATGTTTGGAATTACAGTCACTTGATTTATATTTCGTATAGTTATATATATCTGTTAAATAGAAACATGAATTGGGCCCGAGGCCGTTTGGAATATGTTATTCTGCAATGTTATGTAAATTCTGTATTTGATATTATTCACTGGGCTATCACTCACGCTCATTCATGTGTTTGTAGGTGAGCCCAGAGATGCACAAACCCAACCCTAGTGAAGGTTGCCAAGAACAACATGAGTTTTGGAGAGTCAACCTTGAGTCTCACGCACGAGACCCATCCTTGCCATTTTGTTATGTGTTTATGTTTTGTTTTGTAGGCAAGGACTTTGTTTATGTCTGTACATAGTCTGTTGTGGGTTGACTCGTTTTGGATGATCCTGTCTGTAAAGAATTTTATGGAACTGTATCTTCGATGTGGGTTATTAACGTATATGTGTATGGTTTGCTTGGAGTGCATATAAGCACGGCTCTATGGACAAAGTTTTTAATTATTGCTTCCGTTTGGCCCTTTTACTCTTATGAGTTACGTCTGTTTTGGTTCAACGCCGTAGGTAATCTCAGGATTACTGGCCGGTTATGTCCTTAACCCATAGGGGCGGGTTCGGGTCATGACAATAAATATTTCAGTTACGTGGGTTACTTTCTAAACTCTATTTACTTAAAAGGAAACCCATGGATTTGTTTGTTTAAATGTTAGTATATATTTGACTATAACCTTATAAACAATTATGTTTTGTAAGTATCACCACGGGAGTCCCACGCCTTGGGGGACTTAAATAACCACTGGCCTCTGTTTGACCACTTTGTGGTCCTCTGTTTGTCATGGATCCATTGACCTCTGTTCTGACTGTCATTTCTGTGACCTCTGTTCTGTTCTGTTTTATACCGTGGTTATGATTATTTATTTACATGAATTTTGTATTCTGCCACTTTAAATAAATTGTCATTTTAAATAAAAAATGCAAATATTTTAGCCTAACTAATTATCCATGGTTGTTTTACACTCTTGACATAATATTTCTCACTCTGCTGTGTGCTTATAGCTGTTACCCTTTCAGGTGACGAAATGTAAGAGAAAACCATAATCCCACAAAATAGAACCTGCACATGGACTGATGTTGAATCACTATTTTATCTTCTTCTTTTTTTTTTATATATTTTGCTCCCTTTTGTTTCTATTCGGGGCTGGTCACTGAATAATAAAATAATAAAAGCCCTAAAAATGTACTTCCTCTTTCTTAAATAGTAAAATAAAGTAAAATTTTTGTTTACTTATTTTTATTTCCGTTTGCACAGCTTAATTTGCTACGAATAAGAATAAATTAGTAAGTTGCGATTCCAACCCTAAGCCCCTAGGGTTGGGTCGTGACAAATGTAGTCACCCAGAACGATAAAAGAGGTTCAAAGGCTTACCGGTAGAGTCGCTGCCCTCAACCGCTTCATTTCCCGCGCAACAGACAAGTGCCTCTCCTTTTTTAAAGTCCTCCAACAGGATTTCGAGTGGATGACCGAATCCGAAGAAGCCTTCCAACAGTTGAAGCAGTGCATGGCCAACCCCCCCTACTCTCTCAGGCGCTCATGGGAGAGCCCTTTTTTTCTCTACTTAGCCGTATTAAGCACCGCAGTTAGTGCGGCCCTCATCAGGGAGGACAGCTCCATACAACACCTGGTTTATTACATTAGCCGAGCTCTTAGGGGAGCAGAACAGAACTACCCATTGCTAGAGAAAATGGCCTTAGCCTTGGTCATAGCCTCAAGACGACTCCGACCTTACTTCCAAGCTCACTCCATAGTAGTTCTCACCAACCAACCTTTAAAGAAGATCATGCAACAATCAGAGTTATCCGGCAGACTTATGCAATGGTCAGTCGAGCTCAGCCAATTTGAAATCTCCTACCGACCTCGAACAGCAATCAAAGGACAGGCGGTCGCCGATTTTATTCTGGAATTTACTAATCCCACTCCAACCATGGCCCCACCGCCCAAGCAATTCAACACTGAGGCAGAAGATCCCCACTCTTAGACCCTCAAATATTGATGGATCATCCCGCAAAGAAGGAAGTGGAGCTGGTCTCATCCTTACCGCCCCCGAGGGCGGTTATTTCAAGTGTGCTCTCCGCTTGCTGTTTGACGCAAGCAACAATGAGGTCGAGTATGAGGCCGAGTATGAGGCCCTGATAGCAGGTCTTCACTTGACCAGAGACATTAGTGTGAGCCATATCCAAGCATTCAGTGATTCCCAGTTGATCATCGGCCAAATCACGAGAGAATTCGACGCCAAGGACGACACCATGCGAGCCTATAGGGATATTGCACTCCCCCTTGTTCGCCTCTTCAACACTTTCCACATCAAACACATTCCTCGATCAGAAAACTCCAAGGCAGACGAAATGGCCCAATTAGCCTTGGCTGACCAATCGAACCTCAACCACGAAGTTCGCCTTGAATACTTGACCCACCCCGCTACTTCGCCAACCCAGCTGGAGGTTCACTTCCTCTAAAATGAACCTATCCCCTGGGCAGAGGACATCCTGCTATTTTTGACAAGTGGGGAGCTACCAGAGGACAAACAGCAAACTGCCAAAGTGAGAGCCAGATCATCCAACTACATCCTCATCAGCGGCCTCCTGTACAAACGAGGATTTTCACGCCCATACCTCCGGTGCCTCAGCCCTTCCTAAGTGACCTATGTGATGAGGGGAGTCCACGAACGTGTATATGGTAATCGTTCGGGTGTCAGGTCTCTGGCCCATAAAATACTCTGCACCAGCTACTTCTGGCCTACTCTCAACCAAGATGCCACTGAGTTCGTACTCAACTACGATAAGTGCCAGTGCTTTGCCAACATCCTCCATGCTTCGCCGACAGAATTGATTACGCTCGGCAATCCTTACCCTTTCGCCAAGTGGGGGATAGACTTAGTTGGTCCATTACCCACCGGCAGGGGCCAAACCAAGTTCGCTGTAGTCGCCATTGATTACTTCACCAAATGGGTTGAAGCGGAGCCCCTCCCCACAATCACCGAACGCAACAACACTAGATTCATCTAGTAGTCGATTGTATGTCGATTTGGAATCCCCCAAGCCATCGTCTCGGACAACGGCAAGCAATTCGACAATGTCAAGTTCAGGAAATTTTGTGCAGAGCTCCACATCCAGCCGTGTTTCTCTTCCCTAGGCCATCCCCAAGCCAATGGGCAAGTCGAGGTCACCAACCGTTCTCTCTTGAAAATCATCAAAACCAAGTTGGAAGCTGCTAAAGGACTCTGGGCTAAGGAACTGCCAAACGTACTCTGGGCCTATCGCACTACCGCCCGAACCCCTACTAGGGAGACCCCTTTTCGCTTAACATACGACGCTGAGGCGGTCATCCCAGTTGTAATTGGCTTGCCAACCCCGAGGGTGCTGCACCTAGAGCCAGAACTCACCGAAGACTTGCGTCGGGCTAACTTAGACTTGATTGAAGAGCTCCGAGAGACAGTTGTTGTCAGATGAGCCTCATATTAATAGAAAATGAGAACACACTATAACCGCAAGGTTCGACCAAGGGAGTTCGCAGTCGGAGACCTAGTCTTGCGCGAGGCAACTCTCGCCACCAAAAATCCAATCGAGGGCAAGCTTGCCGCCAAATGGGAAGGGCCTTACGTCGTTAAAGCCAGACCTCGCCCAGGCACTTACCGACTCCAAGATATGGAAGTCCGAGACCTCCCCCACCCGTGGAATGCCGAACACTTGAAGCGTTATTTCTAGTAAAATACCATGTCCTGTTTTTGTATTGATCAATTGTTGTATAACAATCTACACACTTGGTTACTTTTGCCTTTTTCATACACGATGTAGTTATCTAATCAAATAGGCTACGCTTTGAATGACAATGACTTTGCATCTCCATTATCTGCGTTGTGTTTCAATAACAACTTGTTAAGACTGAGTCAACTAAAGCCTCAGCCAGACTGAGCACAAAGAGCTCAGCCAAACTGAGTGGCGGTCGACCGGACTGAGCATAAAGAGCTCAACCAGATGAAGGGCTTTCCCGGCCGATTTTAATGATTTAATGTTACAGCATGGTGGCCATACTTAGTCAAAATCTAGCCCATTTTAGCAGTATCTATATTTTTAATCTCACATTTTCCACCTGGTTAAAATTCAGGTCCACAGTCGTCTAAGTCAGTCTTTCATTTTTCATTCTTTAACATTTTCACGTACGCCCATTTTTAATGATTTTTGCATCATGGCTTTCTCACAAGTTAGGCTAATCTGCGCACAAATCTTAATTTCATACCCATTTTTCATTGAATTATTTCCAAATTTATAACCTAAAAGAAATAAGGGCAACAATGATACAAAAGACAAGTCATTTTATTCCCAAAACTTACGGTTACATTCAACTTTCTACAGAAATTACTCATAACCAAAAAAAAAAAAAAAAAAAAAAACACATAAACAAAAATAAAGACAATTTTTATATGAATCAGTCTTCTTCACTAGAGACCAAGTCTTCCTCCTCTACCCCCTCATCTAGGGGGGTCTGGGCAACGTCGTCTTCATTTATTTTCACACTGCTAAAGTCTAAGTCTGGGAACAGCTCTTCCGCTTTACGTTTGAAGGTCTTCCAGCCGCTATCCCAGAACTCAGCCATCTCGTGCTTACAAAAATCTGACCGCTGGAAGCTTTGGATCACTTCTTCTTCACTCCTACTTCCAGCGGCCGCTCTCGACGGCCCAGCCCCCCATCACCCTCTCTCGCCAAGCTCCTGGCGACTGCGGCATCAATCGCTATCTGGAACTCGGCGGATTCTTTGAATTGCTCCACCGCTATCTTGCACAAGTCGGGGTACACCGCTCTCTCAGACGCTGATCTAGTCCTTTCCTCAGCCAAAGTCTTCTCCAGCTCAGCGATCTTACTGTCAGCCACCTCCTTGTTCTTCAGCGCCTGATCCCGCAGATCCTCATTGCTGGTCATGGCCTCTTCTCACCTTTTGTTGGCGGTGGTACAAGCTTTTTGGACCTCTACAAGCTTCTTCTGCTCGCCTGCCAATTCGAACTCAAGCGATATCACCTTGTGATGCTCCGCTTCAAGCTCTGACTTGGTGGCGACCAGTTCGGCCCTAGCTCGCTCTGCTGCGTTCTTCTGCGCCACCGCCAACACTTCCATGACTTTTGCCACCCGCGCATACTCTAAACCCTTGGCGTACGCACTCCTGGCAGTCTTCTTCCACCCCGCCGTCTCCGTTCTTAGATTCTGGAGATCCAATTTTGCCCCTTCCAGCTGGGCCCTTAGAGGATCCACTTCCACCCTAGCGCGCGCCGCCTTGTTCATCAAGGCAGTCACCAGAGTTGCTGCTTCCATTTGGGCTGAATAAAACCCTCTTAGTAGGTCGGCTCTGACAAACGCGCCGCCGAGCGCACCGCCGCATCTTCCATCATTCCAACAAAGCGGTCGGCTATGACCCTGGCTCCCTCCCCCTCCGCTGAGCGACCTGCCAGCGCGTACATGGTACAAGGCGGTTGCCAGCACGGCACTTGTCGCCGGTTTGCTGATCCCCGCTTTTCCCTTGCGGGGGCTTGAGCTTACCTCAGGTGCAGATGCCACCATCGATACCATGGGGGCCTTTAAGCCCAGCTTTTCCTTGACCACTTGGGCAATCTCTCCTCCTGCGCCCTCCGTGATCTTTCCCTCCTTCAACTTCTCCTTCTCTGGGGCCTCATCCGCCTTCATCTCCTCCAACTCCTTCACAATAGGGGCAGCCTCCCCCCCAGCTTTCATCTTTTTCAACACAGGGCCATCTTTTCTCCCCTCTACACCCCCCTCTTCTTCCTTGGCTTCTTCACAACCGCTTCCACCTCTTGCTTGCCCCTTACCTTCAGTGGGTCTATTGGGGGCATAGAGGGGCGAAGTCGTTTAGGTCTTTGTCGCCCACCGGTTTAGGACGCGGTCGGATCCGCTCCCTCACCACCAACTTTGGGGCAGGCCCCAATTGCGCCTCCTTGTATTTTTCTGCCTTGGCGAACAACCTCCTCTCCTCCTCCTCCTTCGCTTTCCTCCTCCCATCCATTTCCTCCCTCGCAGGATCCTCTTCGAACGGTCCCAAGTTCAGGGCAAACAACGCTAAAGGTAGGACCAGCTCATCCCACCTCACTCCCTTCTTCTCCCTCCACTCCCTCACTTTCTTTACTCTGTCCTCGGCCTCCACGCTTAACTTTGGCTCCACCGATTTCGTGGGGACTTTCCATGTTGTCCGAACCCCTGCCCCACCGTTCGCCGACACGAAGAACCATCTCGGCCTCCACCTCTTCACGGAAGATGGCAGGCCCGCCACCTGATCCCGACCAGCCACTGCTTGCAGAGTCACCCAAGTCTCCTGCTGACCAGAGGCCTTGTAGCAGGAGAAGAACTCCTCCATTGTCATAGCCGTCCCTCCGGTCGCCTGCTGCCACGCACTCGCGCAGGCCACTACTATCTTCCACGCGTTCGGCATCAGCTGGCCTGGCGCCACTTCTAATTTATTTAGCACATCTGCCACTATCTGGGGGAGAGGCAGCCTCATACCCCCTCGCAGCGTTTCCTCGTAGAGGTTGAATTCATCCAGCCGCACATTCGACGCCCTCTTCTTGGACGTGGGCAGCCTCAACCCAATCTCCAACGGAATTTGATACTTCCTCCTTATTCCCTCCAACTCCTCCGCTGTAAGTATAGATCTGTCCGGCTTGGTGTGCCAATGGTCCGGCTCCGCTTGACTAATGGGCCTCGCGATAGCGATCATTAGCATAGGGCGAGCCCGCACCGCCCGACTGACTACCTTCCCCTCCATTCCCTCCGCCCGGTACTGTTCCGCCAACTCCACCGCATCGTCATCACCTAACGAATCAAGCCTTGCTGCTGGTACTTCCTCTTGCGCCATTTCTCCTACGTGTCTATGTATTGATTCCGACGCAGGCACAAGGAAGTTCACGAAGTGTTGCAGAGGTGAATCGCTAGAAACAAATGCGTTTACCTCTGGGACATGTGGATTTTTTCGCAAAAAGATAGGTAAAACGGACAACCCCAAACGCCCACGGTTTGCCTATATTCCAAGGGTCAAGGTTAAATTTCACCAGTTTGAAATATTTCAAAAAACTCCCGCCCCTGCCTTTTCACTACCCTATATTACCCTGTCCCTTCAGTTCTTACTAACGTGTCACCTCCCCCATTAAAAGATTTTGCCACGTGTACGATCCACTACTCCGTTCCCCTTACCTGTCTATTCCACTTCACTTCACCACGTGACCCGCCGCCCCTCGAGCCCCACGTACCGCCACTTCCCTTTCTCACTCGGCCACCCTTTACAGTCGGCCCTCCCCACGATCGGTCCGTCCACTCGGCCACCCCTTGCGGTCGGCCCTCTCCACGATCGGTCCATCCACTCGGCCACCCCTTGCGGTTGGCCCTTCCCACGATCGGTCTGGCCCCTCGGTCACCCTTTGCGGTCGGCCCTCCCCACGATCGGTCCGGCTCCTCGGTCACCCTTTGCGGTCGGCCCTCCCCACGATCGGTCCGCCCCTCGGTCACCCTTTGCGGTCGGCCCTCCCCACGATCGGTCCGGCCCCTCGGTCACCCTTTGCGGTCGGCCCTCCCCACGATCGGTCCGGCCCCTCGGTCACCCTTTGCGGTCGGCCCTCCCCACGATCGGTCCGGCCCCTCGGTCACCCTTTGCGGTCGGCCCTCCCTACGATCGGTCCGACCCCTCGGTCACCCTTTGAGGTCGGCCCTCCAGGTCGGTATTTTCTCCAATCGACATCTCACGACCTCCATCTTCTTTACTATTCCCTTCGTTGGTCTAAAGCTGCACTTGAGAATGGAGGACTACTGACATAGGTGGGCCTATAGGAGCTTTTGGCCCATCACTCAGAACCCAATACATAATTTAAACACTAAAGCCCAATACTGTCAGAGCTCAACGTGGCATTAAGGACCAATAACATCTAAACACGCGGCAAGTGAGGGACCAACCACATTAGCAGATAAAGATCCTGCAAAGTTATTGCACCACACATCAGCCATTAATGAGCTTTCCTGCAGCATTTATTACGATAACCCTTCACGTCGGAACAAAACAACTTCACCATGAACAAGGCAAGTTAGAACATAGACTTTCGGCCAACATGACAGTTCGGAGTGGATAAGAAAATGATGAACAAAGGATATAAGCAAGCTTCGACGACAGGGAGAAGGTTAAGTTTTTCGTATATCCATCCTCTCTCTATATCTCCATCTTTCGCCTTTCTAACTTGTTCGTCGGATGGTTCGCCGGGGGACTCCCCGTTCCCCGTTGGACTCCTTTGCAGGTTTCTCGGTGGGCCTGACAATCGAATAACGGCTTGAGAAGCATGAACTAGTCTGACCCGCTCCATCTGTGGCGAGCTGCATTATCATTACTCATTACAAAAATATATATATATGTAAAATAAAATAAAAAAATAATATCGACAAAACTAAACTGGAAAACCAATCATCAAACTTTGAAAAAAAAAATAAAATTAAGGGAGCGTTTGGACGACTGGAAATGTCCTCGTGGAAGATGATTAGATAAATCAAAATTACTTTTTTTTTAAATTTAAAATTCAAAACCAAATAGATTTTTAAATGAATTTTGAAAGGTGGCTTGAAATCAATTTTAAAAATTTTAAACCAAAAAATATGTTAAAAATAACTCTAAAATTAAAATTTCAGAAGTATACCAAACAAAGCCTTAGGCCAAGTTTGGCATCCCAATATAAGTGCACTTATTTCATCTTTTTATCTTTTTTGAGTCACATCAATCAACATCTCCTCTCTACTTTTTCTACACATAATACAAGAAAAGTCAAAAAGTGCACTTATTCTAAACTTCCCAAACTTGGCCTTAATAACTTTTTGAGAAATGTTTGAGAGCTCGAAAAAGTTCACCCCTAATCCCCCGAAATGCCCAAAACGACGTCGTTTTGGGCATTTCCTTTTTTTTTTTTTTTTTTGTCTTCTTCTTCTTCATGCTGGTCTGAGACAGGGAGAGGGAGAGAGAGGGAGGGGAGAGAGCTGCTCGTCGCAGGTCGCAGGTCGCAGGTCGCCGATCGTTGCAGGTCGCAGGTCGTAGCTCGCCGATCGTCGCAGGTCGCAGCTCGCAGCTCGTCGGCCGATCGCATCTCGTCGGCCTCCGTCTCTGCCTCTGCCTCCGCCGGTTGATAGTGCCCCCTCCAGTCCTTCTTCTTCTCCTTCCTTCTTCTTCTTCCTTCTTCCTTCTTCTTCCTTCATTCTTCTGCGTCTCTTCATTTTCGGGGGATTCGGGGGCTCCAAATTCGACCCCCTAGCACAGCTAATTTTTTTAACTAGGTACACACACCGCATTGCTTTTGTATCTCCATGGTCCTCCTTCGGTCCTTCATCAAACAAGTGGTATGCAAAGCAGTAAAACCAGGATCTCAAATACACAAAAACCACCGATTGCGTCATTCGCGTTTATTCTCTTCTCCCTCAGTTTTTGATTCTCTCTCTCTCTCTCTCATTCGCGTTTATTCTCTTCTCCCTCAGTTTTTGATTCTCTCTCTCTCTCTCTCTCTCTCTCTCACTTTACTTTCCAATTTGCTTCTCTCTCTAAATCAATGCTCGCGATCACAACCTACTCGAACTCATCCAATTCCAATTGTATCGATCTGTGTATATATATATGTTAACCAAGGCTTAGTTAATTGAATTCTACTTTTATTTGTTAATCTAAGTTTTTTTTTTTTTACATGGAAATGGCTTCAATTTCTTCGAGTCCTCGTTCTGTAGAAGAGATCTTCAAAGATTATAGCGGTAGACGAGCCGGCATAGTTCGTGCTTTGACTTCCGGTACTCTCTCTCTCTCTCTCTAAAATCTCACTTTCTCTCTCTAAAAATCTCTTACCACGGTGTGTTTGTATTTCAGATGTTGATGAATTTTACGGACTCTGTGATCCAGGTAATATTCAATTTTATTTTATTTTTAAAATTATTTTTATTATTTTTTGTAATTGCAGATCGGCTTTCTTGTTCGGTGAATTGAAGTTTTGGTTTTCATTCGTTTTTGTCTTATATGTATGCATCTATGTAAGTATGCATATGTAGAATTGTATGTGTGTATATATATGACATATGAATTTTGATGATTAGGTTAATCTGAGCTTAAGTGCCCTGTTTTTGGCTATTGAGAGAAAAGAGGAAAGTGTAAAGAGAAAAAATTTAATGTTTTACATGCCTTAGGCTCTTCATAGGACCTGTAATTCTCTTGCCCTAGCTTGTTTTTGAAATGGAATCATTAATTGACAGTTTTTCCAGCAATTTTGTACGAGGAAGAGTGGGAAATGTTAATATTTAAATGCTTAATTTGAATTCTCCAATTTGGTCCCCATTTGGCTGCAACTTTGGAATTCAAACTAGTATAGTTCCAAACTCCTCTTAATTTATGGGTGAGTGTAGATTCCCCTTGTTCCATTGCAAACTAGGATAGAAAAAATTTTAAATTCATTTATTTTCCTTTCCTAATTTTCATTTCTAGATGAAGTGGGTGGGTGGGAGCTTCTAGCAAATATGAACTCAGCTCATAATTGTTGTTGTTTATCAAATTTCTTGAACCAAATCAACTGCTAAAGTTGTTTACTTTTCATTTATTTTGTGGTGGTTTTTTGCTTTGTTTATTTTTGGTTTAGACAAGGAGAACTTGTGTCTATATGGACATCCAAATGAAACTTGGGAAGTCACTCTTCCACCAGAGGAAGTTCCCCCAGACCTTCCTGAGCCTGCGCTTGGGATCAATTTTGCCAGAGATGGTATGAACCGTAGAGATTGGCTTTCGCTGGTTGCAGTGCATAGCGACTGTTGGTTGCTCTCTGTGGCTTTCTATCTTGGAGCCCAGCTTAACCGTAATGAAAGGTACACTATTTTTTTTCATTGTTTCTTTACATGTAGCAGATTGTGCATTTCGTTCATGCTTAAGAAAGTTATACTGGCTCTTTTGCTGTGACGCCATATTGTTGGTTTATCAGCAGTATTTGTTCTTTGATTTGCTCGGTTGGCCTATAAGGATGACTAGTTTGTGCCATGGATTTCTGTGTTAACAAGTGCAGTGGTATTCGGTTGCCTCTAAGTTTTCATTGTCCACTTTAATAATGTTGGACATGCTCAAGTAGTTTATTGATAGTTAAAATGAACCATGGTTCATTTCAGAGGGGAAGACATTGTTGGACAGATATGACAGATTGAGTGGAAGGCTCACCTTTGGTTCATTTTTTTCTGTCCTTTTAACAAGTGTAAAGCTATGTTACATGGATTCGGGTGGGGTGTCGGGTGCGGTTATCTGTCCATGTGTTGGGTTTATCTTATTTTCATGTCCAAGGATCTTACAACACAACTAGATTTCATTTTTCTTAAATCTTGTTAGGGTGAAATGGTTTTTAAAAACTAACATTGGATATTATGAATAAATAGGAGACCTATGTGTAACTTGGGCATACTGTCTCTGTGGATAAAATAGGTCTTATATAAAGTTGTATAGTAAACTTGACTACTTAGGCTTACTTAGGCCAAGTTTGGCATCCTCAAAAAAATCCAAAAAGTCAAAAAGTCACTATCCTATTTAAGTCACATCATCTTATTTAAGTCACATCACCTCTCTAACACATCACTTCTAACCCAACTCAAATCCAACTCATATTTCATAAAAAGTCAAAAAGTACACTTATTTAGTCTTCCCAACTTGGCCTTAAAGAGTGAATGTCTGACTAAACATGCCGGACACATATCTTATCCCTTGTTCCAGTGTCAATTGTTCAATATGGTTTCTTCACAAATGTGGAATTTCATGTAACATGGGTGCAAAGATATATTTGTGATTCTATCACTTAATTTTTCAAATAAATCCTCTGTCGATATTTTCTTATATTTTGTGAAATTTCGTAATCACCTAAGAAATGCAATGGGTTCTCTTGATAGAGAAGTAAGTGATGCAAGAACAATGTTCACAAGGCATTAGTTTTAGGGGTTGTTTGGGGTGTCCTAAATAAGTGCACTTTTTGTCTTTTTAGACTAAAAAGTTGAGGGAAAAAATATGGATGTTTGGGTTAACTTTTTGACTTTTTACGGAAAAATGTGTATTAAAAAATTGTATAAATTAGTGTGTAGGGGAAAATTAGGATTGGGAGTTGTGCAGCCGTAATTTTTGACTTTTGATGGATAGTGATAATATTTTAACTTTTTGAGTAACTTTTTAATTTTTTGACTTTTTTTACACTTCTCAAACTTGGCCTTAATATCGATGTATGTTAGTATTTTTACCAATTAGGGTTACTTGTTTAGTTGTGGGTCATTTATTTATTTTTTATCCTAGATTGGAATTAGTGAAGTCACTATCAGAGCGTTGAAAGTTTTTGTGAGGTTCTTTAATTTTTAATTTTGTAAAGTTTCGTTTATGTCAGTAGCCTTCTCGTGGTATTATATATATCATATATGTAATCTTTTTATATGATTTTTGTGCTGGTGTGGTAAACATTTCTTTACCCCGTGGATGACTAAAGCTTAATTGAGTCTAAAAATTAAACCTCGAGGAAAGTTTACCTTTTATCCATACATGCAGTTCAAACTCACCATTTTATGACTGAAATATTATTGTGATTCACCTCTGGCTGGTAGAACTTCATTGACTAAATGTGGATCAGTGAAATTGTGGATGATAGTTTGTGTACTGCATGTGTTATTGTTCACGCCTCATGGTAGTTGGCATACCTCACTATGCACCTACATGTGAAGTGCTCCAAATGGGAGACACATGAAAGTACTTATAACTTTATATGAAAAAAGGAGACACAGGAAAGTAGCGAGAGTGAGATTGGATCAAAGGAAGTTAATGTCATGACCTGCTCCCTGTACTCAAGGGTTAAGTATCGTAATGGCTAGTAACTGAGGTTACCTCCGGTCAATTTTTAAACAAATTAATAAATGCAAGCGGAAGTAATGTTTAAATGAGGATACCAAAATAATCATTGGAGCTTCTATTTTTATTACAAAATTTACTGACCAAAAAGGCTGACATTTACATGTAAAAATATCAATTAAAGTGCTGTGTATGTCTATTCCACCGTCCCGCATCTAAGACTTTGCAAAAGTTATTTCTGAATTGCATTATTTCCTGAAAATTGGTAAAAAAACTATAACCACATGGCAGAGTGAGAAATATTATACCAAGAGTATAAGGGACACGAAATAACCATGGATAGTTAGTTAGGCCAAAATATTTACATAACTCAGTTTGGTACATAAATCCTTGGTAAACAAATCATTTAAGTGGCAGAAACTGCTCATTTAAATAGCAAGACTGAAATACAGAAATTATGTAAATAAATACCACAACCATGGTACAGAACAGAACAGAGGTCACAGAAGTGACAATAAGAACAAAGGTACGGATTTAAGAGGTGGCTCGTACGGATTCTAGAGGTGGCTCCCACAATAGTGTAGCACTTAGCTCCGCACAGAACAGAGGTACGGATTCAAGAGGTGGCTCGTACGGATTCTAGAGGTGGCTCTCACAATAGTATAGCACTTAGCTCTGCACAACACTTTGTTCCGCACAGAACAGAGGTCAATGGATCCATGACAAACAGAGGGCCACAAAGTGGTCAAACAGAAGCCAATGGTTATTTAAATCCCCCAAGGCGTGGAACTCCCATGGTGGTACTTACAAAACATAATTGTATATAAGGTCATAGTCAAACATTCTTTAAAATATAAACAAACATATCCATGGGTTTCCTTTAAAACAAATAGGGTTCAGAAAATAATCCACGTAATTGAAACCTTTATAAAATATAACTTTTATTAATATACTAATAAAACATAACTTGTATAAAACAGATTTTGGTAAGTTAAAACATACGAAAAATACATTTTGGTGACTCAAGATATAATATAACTCACCTTAACTTTAATACCTTACTCTTTCTTTCCACTATTAAAGACCCTTTCGACTTTCACTATTTTTTCCTTCCTTTCTTCTCTTTCCTTCCTTCCTTCCTTCTTTCTTTTCTTTCTTTTTCCTTTCTTCTTTCTTTCTTTTACGCAGGTTGATCACCTCCACCCTTAAATAGGGAGGAGGAAGCCACAGCCGGTTAACTCGTGGCAAGGCGTCTCTTTCACTAAGATTTAATTCATAATTATATAGATTCATTCTTATCCTTAATAGATGTTTAAGATAATTACCCTTTGACCCAATATTTTAATATAATTAATTCCTAATTAAATTACATTCCATCGTATATCAACATAAAATTAATTATTTATTTTACTACCACACTCATTATTATTATTATTATCTATATTATTATTATTTATATTTTGACCCCTAAACTTTTAATAATTATATTGTTTTATAAAATTACACATAATAATATATAATAAATTATATATTTTCCTAACTGAGATTAAATAATATTAGTATAAATTCTGCAGAATAATTAAAAATCTGGGTTATTACAGTTAAACTATGAGATAATATGATAATTTAACTCTTTTTTGTTCCCCTTCCTTTAAAACCAGAACTGTGTAATTTTTATTTTTTTCAACTAACAGATCTTTGTCTAGTTGGTACACGGGTTCATTGATGGCTGCCAATCTAGTTGGAGACTTGGAGCCTGAATTAGTAAGTATGACACCCATGATCCCGAGAGAGAGGCCCACTGCATTTAGGCCATGCAGAGGCTTCCTGCTGTGCAGGATCTTCATGATGTATTGCCCCTTCTTTATGTATGGGGGAGGGTACAGTTTATATAGCAGTGTTATTCCTAGTAAGGTTTTTTCTGAAGAAGTTGCATTGTTTTTTGATGGACAGGAAACACCTCTTTAGCATGATCAATGATCTACCCACTGTTTTCAAAGTTGTGACAGAAAGGAAGCCTGTGAAAGACAAGCTCAGTGCAGACAGTGGAAGCAAATTCCGTGGCAGCATCAAGGTAAGACTTAAAAAGGACCCAAACTGATTTACATTTTTTTCCTTCCCCTCCCCTTTCCTCACATGTCTTATTTGTTTAGAAAATTTAAATTGGAGAGCGACTGATAACCAAGAAATATTGCTAAATAAGACGTGCACATAATCGCATGCTATTGTTATTTTATTGAAGTAAAGGATGGTATGAAGTGAATGAGACTTCAGAGGAAAAAAAAACATGATATCTGAACACGGACTTGCTAACAAGAACTAAGTAACATTTTTTTTCCCCTCCATTGAATCCATTGAACTTGGATTTGCTTTTTCTTTAGAAACTGATAAACCGTTATCGCTCATATTGATATGGATCCCTTTTTGTGTAGAGATCAAGCGATGGACAGGTGAAAAGTAATCCGAAGCTTGCAGATGAGAGTTACGAGGAGGATGAAAATGAACATAGTGAAACCCTCTGTGGGAGCTGTGGTGGGAATTATAGTGCGGATGAGTTTTGGATTGGCTGCGACATCTGTGAGAGGTGGTACCATGGGAAGTGTGTGAAGATCACTCCGGCTAAAGCTGAGAGTATCAAACAATACAAATGCCCATCTTGCATGAAGCGATGCAGGCTGTAGTTCCTTTTAAAACCAGCAAAGGGGCATTGAACAGCACCTGACAAAGTAGTATAGAAAATATTATCCTTCTTATGCTTGTAATTGGATTTGTCATGGTGCTTGTTTATTGTGAATGGTCTCAGATAGTTGGAGATGGCCTTTGTCCCTCCAAATCTCCGTGTTCATGCTTATATATATATGTCGTATTTTCTTAATTATTGCAGATAACATTTGATGCTTGTGGAGTTATCCCCATTCCCCCGTCTCCCTCATCCTTATTATTTGTGGAGTGCAACTGTTTTTACTGACAGACTAAATCTGTATCACGCAACAGTCATATTCGAATACAGGTATCATGGCTATTAAGAGAGCTCCTCGTATTGCCCAACAGTCCAACTCGAATTGAGGTATCATGCCTGTTAAGAGAGCACCTCATTTACCAGACTGGTAGGGCGGGGAAGGAAACGACTTGGTTGCCGCCCTCTCTTCCAGGGTCTCGAGTGCAAGGAAGGTTGGTTAGGCAATTGGGAACTTGACAGGCGGTTGCTTATCTTTTAAGATTTTCTTGTGGGTCATTGTCTTAGGCTTCTTCGCCAGGTGAGTTAACCTAGGCAGAGCAAGTTATTGAGTTTGAGAATTTTGGGAATCTGTTGACTTGGTTAAGTCCGAAAATTGCGGACGTTTTGGAGCATCTTCCACCTACCAAACTATCTTTTAGACCCCATCGCCTCTCCAATTAGATTTTTATATGGTTGACAGCTGTTTTTTGGGGTTATACTGTTTCTATTAACTCGTAGAGTTGGGTCATTTAATTTGGCGATGCCCGGTGAGGGTGGTTGCTCGGATGCTTGATTCTGATATGGGTTCGAGTCGTTTGGATGGTGCGGGAAAAGAGCGGTTGAAATGGACTTAAGAACTGCATGATCTGTTCGAAAGGGCTGTCAATAAGCTCGGCGGTCCCGATAGTAAGTTCAGAAACATGAACTCTGGAACTACCTTGCTTGCATTGCCTGGGTTTTTTTTTTTTAGCCTGTGTCGATGTGTAATTTTTTCTCGTGTCACTGATGGGTTGTTTACGTATTGCGAATGCAGGAGCGACGCCGAAAGGCATACTGAAGGCTATGGGGATTCCAGTGTTAACCATATACCACGTCAAAAGCCACTTGCAGGTTTTCTCTCTCATTTTATGATGAAATTTTAATAATTTTTTTATTATTTATACTTAAATAATATTTATTAATTCTTTGTATTTTATTTTTTTAGGTAAAATTTAATTTTCTATTCTTGTAAATAAAATTTTGGAGTTCATCTACAATGTTTACTATTGGAACCTTAAGAAAGTTCTTTTTTAGTTGAGTCTCTGTATGAGGAGACTTTCTAAAAAAATTTGGTTTATCTTTGCTTTTTAATTTTTTTTGGAATAATTTTCATTTTTACTTTTTAGATTTGTCTACTCAAGACGGATTGAAAAAATAAAAAAATGACATAATTTTGAAAAAAAAGTCACTAAAGACCAAAAAAAAAAAAATGTGACTTATTTGAAAGTCCTCAAACATTCCCTAAACATTTGGATGAGAAATAATTTTTTTTAGCCATTAAGCAAGAATTTTTATTTTTATTTTTATTTTTAATATTTTTATGGGTCCTTGGACAAAAAATTTATTATGCTTTGGACAATAAATGTATTTTCAATATTTGTGGTTGGGAATTTTTCATAATGAATTTTTTTTTGTTTTTTGTTTTTTTGGGTGATCTCTAGATAAGATTTATTTTTTTTTCTCCACTTTTAAATAAAGAGTAATTTGTTTAAGCCTTGAACAAAGAGAGTTACAACAGTGACCTTCCAAAATTGAGGGTCTAAGGGGGTCCCAATTATAATCTTTTGTCTTTTTTAGAGGTTGTGTCATATAAAGTTGCTCTTTTGGTAAGCTTTTAAATGGATATGTGCTGAAAATAAATAATATTCATGAAATCATTGTCTTAAAAAGTAAGGCTAAGTTTGGGATAATTCAAATAATTTAAAAAGTAAAAAAATTATTCAAAAAGTTAAAAAGTTAACACTATTCATCAAAAGTCAACAATTACGGCTGCACAACTCCCAATTCAAATTTTCTTCTACAAACCAATTTTTATAATTTTTTATTACACATTTTTTCATAAAAACTCAAAAAGTTAACCCAAACATTCATATTTTCAACCTCAATTTTTTAGTCCAAAAAGATAAAAAATGCACTTATTTAATCTTCCCAAACTTGACCTAAGTTAATGTAATCCTTTTAACCTAATATATATATATTTATATGTAGCCGGATTTAAAAGTTTGTTGATTGCTCCCCAAACATCTGGTTTGCATTTGGGAGATAAGTTTTAGAAAAAAATTTCTAAAAAATTATTTGGCTTAAGTTTTTCTCAAAAAAATTTTCAAAATTATTTTCTTTCTCTTACACATCAATCAGTCACTTTTTCTCTCTCCTCTCTCATTCTCAATCACTTTTTCTTTCACACACATCTACTTAAATTCTCTCAAAATATCAAATCATTCCAAACTCTCAAAAAAACAACTCTCCCAAAATATACAACCAAATAAACCAAAAAAATTTTAAACTCTCTCCTCAAAGTTTTTTTTCAAAAATAATTCTCCCAAAAACAAACCAAACAAGCCACTAATATTTTTTTTGTTTGGGTCCACACACATTATTTGAATTGTGCATGGAGTTTAGATTCTCTAGAATGAATTTTTTTAAAGTACTTTTAGAATAATTTTTTAAGTGGTTGAGATTTAATTTTATTAAAATTGAAAATAGAATAGCTGAAAGTTGAGGGTGCAACAATTATACAAAAAATCATTTTAAAATCATTCTAAAAAATATCACTTTAGAGGATTCAATCAGTTGAGGGTATGTTTGGTTTGAGTTTGGGAGATGAGTTTGGGAGATAAAAAGTACGAAAAGTTGTTTGGTTTGATTTTTTTGGAAAGATGTTTTGGAAAATTATTTTGAGAGAGAGTTTTGGAAAAAGTGATTGATTTGATGTGTATGAGAGAAAGATTTGTTTGGAAAACTTGTTTGGTTTACAAGTTTTGGAAAAAAATTTTGGAAAAATTTGTTTGGTTTGAATTTTTCTAAAAACTTATTTGTAGAGAAATTTTTTCAAAAATTTTTGGGAAAAGGAAAAATGAAAAAAAGTCGTATTTCTTTCTTTTGATTGGATAATTTATGAGAGAAATGAATTTGAAAAAAAAAAAAAAAAAACTGTATAATGTAAGAGTAAAACGGAAACGTACTTCTTGTGAAAATTAGGGCAAAATTAATAATTACTAATTTTATTACTTTTTCTTTTCTTTTCTTTTCTAAATCAAAGCATGAGATTTTTTTTTTAATCTCAAAATCTGTGTCACTTGTCTCAATGTAATGATTGGATCATCTCTCTAGATTTCTCTGTCTCGATATTAATTCATAATTAACTAAAAATATATTGGTAAAATGATACAGAGAGACAAACGATTTAATCTTTTAATTCTGCAGAAATAAAAATAGAGTATGTTTAAAGAGAGTTATTTCTCCTATTTCTCTTCTATTCTGCTCTATTCAAATTGAAATAAAATTTCTATACCCATTTACACTACTAAAGAGAGGGGTCTCTCAATGGGTATAGAGATGAGTGTAATAGTAGTATTGTTGAATAAATTGGTGATTTGAGAGTAGAGATTTCAATATCTTTATTTTCTTTCCAAATCACTCGGCATAAGCAAGCACATGCTATCATAAATCCAACGTTTGGGTTAAAGCCCACACTATTAAGTACATATTTTTTTTTCTATAAAGTTTTTGATTAGTGTTTTTTTATTTTTATTTTTCAGAAATACAGGATGTCAAAGTTCATTCCAGAATCCTCGACTAGTAAGTTGTGACCAATTAACTTACAAACTATCTATCCATCATTTACGAATTTCTGCTTAACAATTTTACTTTACTTTTCTATTTTATTTTTAATGGAAACCTAATAACAATTATTTTTTAGCAGTTAAATGAAGACAAGAATAAAATATTAACTCTTTGATAATGTTTAAATTAATCTTCTTGTTTTCTTCGTTAACATGCAGGAGGCAAATTTGAAAGGAGAAACATTTCTGAAATACTGCCCAACTTCAGCACAACATCGTGAGTTGTTTTGCTCATTTCTTTGTATACATCTCCATGCTTCTTGAAAATCGTATCTATTTACTGCGATAACTTAAGATTTTAGTGATAAAAATTTAGAAGGGTTGGGCTTCCCTCCTGTCGGTGATACGGTTGGAGGGTACTGTTAGACCTGTGGGGGCTTATCATGGGTCCCGTTTTGATAATCTGAATCGTTTAATACGTAGAACTCGTCGAGTATTATATACTTGTGAAAAATCACGTTGATCGGATATCGATAACAATCTCATTGTATTAGATTTCTGTTAACCGTTTATTTTTTCACTATCTATTTTTTTTTTATACAAAATTGATTTGATTATGTAATTATTGATATCCAATTAACGTGATTTTTTACAAGTATATAGTACTCAACGAGTTTTACACATTGAACGGTTCAGATTATTGAAACGGGACCCGTAGTGTACCCTCACGGGCTCAACAATACCCTTCAGTTTGATCACGGATTGGAGGGAAGTCAATCCCAATTTAGAAACAAAATCACCTTTTAGAGACAAACATTATTATTGTGTTTTTATCGACAAAATTTACTTATTTAGTGATGAATACCAAGTTTTTCATCTCAAAAAGTAAACTTTTTTTTGTATGAAATTATTTTGTTTTTATAGTACATTTATTAACGACATTTTCAAAAGGGCAAATTATATTAACAGTCTCCATAGTTTGAGGTTTGTGTCACTTTGGTCCCTGACTTTTCAATTGTAACACATTTGACCCTACATTTTGAATCTTGTTTCAAATGAGAATAATTGAAAATAGGGCAAATTACACAAATAGTCCCTATAGTTTAGGGCTTGTGTCACTTTGGTCCATGACTTTTCAATTGTGACACATTTGACCCTGAATTTTGAATCTTGTTCCAAATAAGGACAATTGAATATATAATTAGATTTTTCAAGGGTAAAATTGTCAATTTGATAAAATATAAACTAATTTGACAAAAATGAATATCAAACAAATATTTTTGAATTTTAAAAAATTATTTCTACCTACTAAAAATAAAATTATGTAAAATTGATAAATCTTTTAGACATTTATTTATTTTTTTTACCAAATTAATTTTTATTATGTGTTTGGATGATGATCATGTAAAATTAATTTTAAAAAATTAATCATGTAATTTTTATTAATTTTACATAATTTTATCATTGGTGGATAAAAATAAATGTCAAAAAAATATTTTTAAAATTATTTTTATCAAATAATTTACCCTTGAAAAATTTCAAATAATATTTTCAATTGTCCTTATTTGAAACAAGATTCAAAATTCAGGGTCAAATGTGTCACAATTGAAAAATCAGGAACCAAAGTGATACAAGTCCTAAACTATAGGAACTATTAGTGTAATTAACCCTTGAAAATACTATTACTTAATTTCAAGGGCAAAATTGTCAATTTGATAAAATATAAACTAATTTGACAAAAATAAATGTCAAAAAAATATTTTTAAATTTTAAAAAATTATTTCTACACACCAAAGATAAAATTATGTAAAATTAATAAATTTTTTGGACATTTATTTATTTATTTATTTTCATCAAATTAATTTTTATTATGTGTTTGGATAATGACTATGTAATGAGTGGTTGTTAAGATTTTAATGTGTAATCGATATATTTAATATAAAAAAAATTTAGTTTTGGATTTTTTAATTTAATGGATTGGTTTAATAAAGATATCAAAATTGTCGTCATATTTGACTTTTTCAAAAATAAAAACTAATTTAATAAAAATAAAAACAATCACTCATTACATGATCATTATCCAAACACATAATAAAAATTAATTTGGTAAAAAAAAATTAAATGTTTAAAAAATTTATCAATTTTATACAATTTTATCTTTAGTGGGTAAAAATATTTTTTAAAAATTCAAAAATATTTTTTTGACATTTAATTTTGTCAAATTAGTTTATATTTTATCAAATTAATAATTTTGCCATTGAAATTAAGCAATGATATCTTCAATTGTCCTTATTTGGAACAAAATTCAAAATTCAGGGTTAAATGTGTTACAATTGAAAAGTTAATAAATAAAGTGAAACAAGTCCCAAATTGCAAAAACTATTAGTGTAATTCGCCATTTTCAAAATTGTCCCAAAAGACCTTTTTTTTTGCGTAAAAACTTTTCACAATGAGTTTTTAGTAACGAATCTCATAATGAAAAAAATTGATCTTCTAATATTTTTTGCAATAAAACTTTTACTTTTAGAGACAATTTTTTGTTTCTAAAACTCTTATATATTCTAGTGATGGGCAGAAATGTAAAATGAATCAAATAGTAAATTGATCATGGAATCATGCTTAGTTTGAAAATTTAAAAACTTAAAAATGTGTTCAAATTTAATTTATAAAATTTCCAAACTAATCTCAAATGAGTTTTAACCAACTTGCTCATGAATTGAACTCAAGTTTTTTTTTTTTTTTTGTTAATTGTTTTTTTAATAATGTAATTTTGTAGTATTTATAAACTTACATAACTAAGCTCAAGCTAATAATTAATCATAGGGTGGTTAGCCTAGGGGGTGACGATTGGAGCCTAGTGGGTGATGATTGGGTTCTAGAGGTTTGCTTCCTCTTAGGTTTCAGGTTCGAGTCTCCTAGTCAGCAAACCCATACATTGGGACCACGGACCACAGGGTGTAAGCATTGTTTCGGAAGGCTTGTTCAGATTGTAGAGACTTAGTTTGATACGTGTAAGCTGGCCCACAAACTCTATATAACAAAAGTAAAAAAAAATACCATACATTAGGACTACGGATCGCAGGGCGTAAGCATTGTTTCGGAAGGTTTGTTTGGGTTGTAAGGACTTAGTCTGGTACACGTAAGCTGGCCCACAATACTCTATATAACAAAAATAAAAATAAAAAAGTTTAAACTAATGAATTTCAAAATATATTTAAACATGACTCATATATATACGAATTGTTTTTAAATGAATTGTTAATGTGTAGAAAACAAGTCGAGTTTGACTAATTTAATTTATTTAACAGTCATTAATACTGTCTCATTTTATATTTGCCATGGTTGTGTAATTTTTGTAGGGGTGCTCAGCTTAATGAAGCATTGAAAATGCAGAAGGAAGCAGAAAAGCGATTGAGTGATCAAAATGAGGTTGAGTAGTTTGATTTGTATTTGTAATTATTTTTTTTTGGTTACAGTTTTATAGTGCCTAATAAACTTGTCGAGTCCATTTCAGAAAATTAATAAATTTTAATATACGTTTAAATTTAACTTATTTATATAATAATAGGTTGATTTTTAATTAATTTTTTTCGAACACAACACTATGGATGGAGTTGGTTTTATGGGTAACTCATTAATTTCTGGTTAATGCGCGAGACCCCCAGCTGGGGGCGACCCCCAGCGACCCCCAGCCCACGTGGCTGTGGGTGATTGGCCAAGAAAAAAAAAAAAAAAAAAAAAATAGTTTTCTACCCAGTGGGGCGCCCCCACGTCACTGGGGGTCGACCCCCACTGGGGGTGCCAATCACAGTTGTTAATTTCTAGAGTAAATATCATTTTTCATCTCAAATTGTCATGCGTTTTTCACGTTGACTTCCATACTTTGATTTATTTTAATTTAGTACTTGAACTTTTCATAAATTGATCAATTAGACCCCTACTGTCACCTTTCGTCCACAATTGGATTGAATGTGCTGATGTGGGGGGCAAATTGATTTTTAAAGTATAGTTTGGGGGCAAATTGATTTTTAATTTGGGGGGTAAATTGATTTTTAAAGTATAGTTTGGGGGGTAAAATGAAATTTTAAATGTCACGTCAACACATTTCGTTCAATTATAGACGGGGTAAAATGAAATTTTAAATCTCGGCCTTTACCTTTGTCAAGCCAGGATCCTTCTCAGTACTCACATTAACAAGCATGATTTCATTCATTAAGGGCTTAGCATGCCTCTCTTTCTCTCAGTTGATCAAATTTTTGCAAATCCCGAGGAATTCCTCCCTCTTTGTTTTTCACCGCAGTGTTCAAAAAGTTTTGAAAAATTTAGGTCATTACAATGATTTTAAGGCACAGAAAAGGCAGAGTTCCCAGTCAAATACTGCCATCTCATCTAGGATTTCTGGCACAACTAGCACACGGCGGAAGCAAACGCGAGAGCATGAAAATCACTGCTGTTTCATTCAAAATATGTTGGCACAACTGGCTCCCTGGCAGAAACAGACTCAAAAGAAAGCGAAAAGACAAACGCAAAACAAAATGGTGATGCCCGAGGTAACACCCCCGGAATCACCCGACTCTAACAAAACAGGACTGACTCGATACAACAAGACAGACCCGACTGACTCAGTATGAAAAGACTAACACAATACAAACTGACAAGACTGACCCAATACCCAGGTCAGAAAGTACAAAACTAGCATTCGCAAATGCTCAAAACAGTGCGTGCCAAACGCCACATCCGGAGTAAACTGAGTGCCGCCTGCAGGTGGTTCATCCCCTGATCACATGTTCGTACTATCCCCCCAAGTTTACTGATCCAGTGGTGATAGACTTTACTGAGCTGGTGCGGCAATGACCTTGTTGTCAAATAGATCTTGTACATCATGACGCAGACGGAAGCAGCTATCGGTCTCATGACCGGTTTGTTGATGGTACGCACAGTACTTAGTCTGGTCATGCTTTGGAGGGAGAGGATCAGGTAAAGGCCGTTGTTCCAATGGTTTCAGATGTCCTTTCCGGATTAGGACCTCTAGAGCCTTTGACAAAGGCATATGAAGTGGGGTGAAAACCCTCTTGACTCGAGGTGGATATTTGGCTTTCTGTGAGCTACTTCCGGACGCACCGGTAAATGGGGTAGCTGTTCTTGATGTGGTGGTGGTGACCATGCCCACTTCAGAAGATCTTGCAGCTGCATCACCACTGGTGGTTGCATTCGAACTGCGGGTAAATGCCCTCTTAGGCTGCTCCTTTTCCTGGTCGATAAGGCCCTGCTTTATAGCGTCCTCGATTTGTACCCCAATCTCATGGAGGTCTGCAAAGGTGGGTAGGGGGAGGACAATCATCTTCTGCATCAGCCTGGGTTGGAGATTGCGCACAATCATCCGTATCTGGTCCTTGTCGACCGGCCTGGTGGTCATCGAAGAAGCTTTGGCCCTCCAACGGGTTACAAAGTCAGAGAAGCCCTCTTTTGGCTCTTGCCTGGTTGTCTCAAGATCACGGGTTGTGATCTCGATCTGGGTATTGTATGAATATTGTAGGATGAAGGCCTCGGCCATCTCGTCCCAATTTCTCTTGACGTCATCTTCTAACTTGGCATACCATATGGCCGCCACACTTGACAGGGTCCGGCCAAATAAAGACAACTTCTGGAGCCTGCTGAGGCCCATTGGCCTTAGGACATCTGAAAACAATCTTAAGTGCACCATGGGGTCCCCGGACCCGTCGAATCGATCAAGATGAGGCATTTTGAATCTGTCGGGCAGCGTCACAGCTGTATCGGTGTACCCGTCCTCAATGTCCGGGATGGATTTTACTCCCTGGGATTTCTTGAACAACTTCTCAAGCTTGTTCAATTTCAACGCCGTAGGGTCGACCTCGGATTCGAAGGGAGAGTCTGGCAGATTGGTAGGTGCTTTGGATAGCTGGGGTAAAATTGGAGGCGGAGCAGGCCCTACTGGAATGTCCGTACCTTCCTGGACATTTGACATCTCCCCAGGTGTTGGAGCTCCTGCTGGGGGAGGAACTTGTTGTGAAGCAGACGCGCCGCTTTGCTGTTGCAGCCTGGTGATGAGCTCAGCCTGCTGAGCCATGATTGCAGCCTGCTGCTTGGAAAATTCCGCTTGGCGGACAGCGTCTTGCTGCATGAGTTTCATACTTTCTTGGAGTTGACGCATCATCTCCTCCATCCCTGCCATATTCTGCTAACCCGGCTGAATGACTGGTATATCTATCCTTGTGATAAAAACTGAGACCTCGGCCTGATTGTCCACTGATAGGGTAGATAAGGGTCACTGATCTGGTAACTGCTGAACCGGTGATCCGTGGTTGACTGGCCCTTTTTACTCTGCCTCTAGCAAAGGAACACTGATTGCCTTTGAGCTAAATCTCTGACCTAACAAAGTCTATCAGCACTAGTCCAATGTACCCGGGGGATATCGGAGCTTTCTGAAGCTATAGTTCCAGGACTACCCTAGCAAAAGAGAAAACAGACAGCATCTCAGCTCAACTTTACTGGAACTGATACGAGCAAAGCTGAACGACTGTATTCTATTACTGATCACTGTTCCCCGAAATCACTGCCCCAAATCCGAATCTGATACCCGCAGATATAACTGATTCTCAAAATACTGATACTTGTGCCCGCAGGCTGGATACCCAGACTCGCAAACTGGTATACGCATTCCCTGTAGAGATATACTCTAAAAACACATAGCATGTAAATGAGAGCCAATACACCCCTATGTTGGGGTAGGGTTTCCCTGTCCTATTTTGTCAGGAGCTAGGGCTTCACTACGCACGCAGCGGTTTCAAACAACCTATCGGGTAAGCAACCTGTCCTAGTTTGGAATGGTCACTATGGATCCGAATATGCACTAGGTCGAATGCTCAAAAAGGGTGCCCCGGTAAAACCGGGGTTTGTGTTCCCATACTGGCAGAGCTCGCAACCGGTCAGCCTTACGGACATGCCTTGACAAGACAAGCCTCCGGCAAACCGCTCAAGAATAGCAGATGGCCAACACGGTGTCCTAGGCGCACCAATGCACATGCAATGCAAAGAAACACATAGATGAAATCAACACAGGATATCACGAGTTCGAGTCAAGCTCTCTAAATCCCCAGCAGAGTCGCCAGAAACTGTAGACGTCCCCGAACGCCCCGGGAGGATGAATCCCGTTCTGTTCATATGGGTTCACTACAGTTCGAAGGACTCAAAATGTCACGGTTCTAAATCTGAACCAAAGAGTCCAACTCTGGCAAATCGTTTTGAAGAAAAACAGATTTTGAAAAGAAGTGCCAAACATGGACTGCTTTGCCAGATTACAGAGTCGCCACCTAAATATTTTTAAAATGGGAAATTTAGGAAACCCTGACTCAGTGCCGAAGGCCACATGTCCGTCATCACCAAAGTGGTCTTGGCTCGGGAGCTTGGGTACGATCGGGGAAGGTCAGCTATGAGCACCCCCTTTCGCCCGGTCCGAAGACCGGCCTCTACTAACCATGATATCCTTTTTTGAAAACATTATATGCTCTTATTCCGGTTATTAGCCTAGAATTACTATGTTATGCGCACAGCAAACAAATATAGACTAGATCGCCTAATTTGGAAATAAGCATTGCATATCCGTCTTGTTTGGAAAATAATTTGAAATTGCTACTCGCGAGTAGGCTAAAACACGGATTTCAATGAGTATTCCCAACTCAAGTAATCCAACCTCCACCCACAGGCATTCAAGCAGTTATGTCACATAAGCACTTAGCCACATGGTAATCATGCTGTCATGTTAACATTCACACGCATGCGATATGCTAAAGCATAAAAACTCACCTAGTACTCCAAGCCAAAACAGAAGCTTATTAGAAATCCATGCATGGACCTAAGCATACTGAAATGTCTAATGCAACACATGCAAAGATGTCATCTAGGCAGGCTCGGCTATCCTAAACATGGCATATGGAATACTACAACTATCACGTATTCAATTTGGAATTGAAAGTACGATGCAGTTTGTATGATGTGCCAAGCCTGATGCATGTCAACAAATGCATGGATGCACACATGCATAGCATAAGGTATGCTAAAATAAATATGCCCTAATCTACCATCATAAGCAGGTAAATAAAAGGGAGAAAGAAGTGGGGGTTGGAAGACATGCACACCACTCACACACACTTATTACAGATTCGCCCTCACTCGGAGGGACCAAAATAATAATACAGTCCGAATAATAAACAAATTAATTATTACAAAATTCTACTTATCAAATTAAATCGAATGTAAAAAGGAAGGGGGCCTCAGCCCCGCCTCGGGATGCGCGAATGATGCAAGCTTGGTCCAACTTGCCCGGAAAGCCCATACCGCACCACTGCTGCCTCTGTTTCACTGTCCTGCCTCCCTGGAAAATTGCCAAAGTCCCAGGACACCTTCAAAATTCACTGTAGTACACCACCGGCTAGAGGAAATAACCACCGGCTGCTTGAGATGGCCACCGGCTTCTGGGGAGCTTATCGGCACAAAAAGATTGCCGGTCGGCACTAAAGAGTGCCGGTCGGCACTAAATTCCTGCAGGAGACAGTTTTGACAGCAAACAGCAAACCAGCAGTGCATAGCATAGAATTTTGAGCATATGTAAGCATGGCTATGCCCCCTATCATGTGTTAGACTCAAGAGAGCATAGCCCTCGACCCTCGGGCCATCAATGATGCATCTTGGTGCATGATGGCCTAAAAGGCCAAGTTTGCAACTTTGATTTCAAATGAAATGCACATCAAACAAACAAGTGAAACCCAACCTCTATCACTTGATCAAGAGGCAAGGCATGCATGCCAATGCCATGCAACCTAGGCATGTTAGCTAATATGCAACATGGCATAAAAGGGAGCATACAAGCATGCAATGCGCATTAAGTACACAACCTAAGCAACAAAGCAAACAAACATGCCACAATTATACAAACCACTAGAGCATGCAAGGTGTAATCTAAATCATGCATCATGCTAGCAACTTGGCCAAGGGAATGCAAGACGAATGCAAGTGATTTCAAGCATGCAACACATGCAACCAAAGCATACAAACATGGGATAATGCAACAACACTTGAACGGCATGCAAGGGATGGACTTACACTAATTGGACAGCTCTAAGTTAGGTCCAAAACAGTGGCCAAAAGTGCCCAAAAGGATGGACAATTACTCAAGCAAACATGCAAGCAAATGGGCCCAAAACCAAGGCATCAACAAGGGGGATTTCACTACCACTAACATGACTATCCATGGCATGAATCAAGTAACCAAAAACAGAATCCTAGCATGCAAAGATACACTCAAATCCCCCCTAATGACAGCCCCAAAATGCTCCAAAAACACAAGCATGCATAAGGCCTATTCCTAGGCATAAAAGGGCACACCTTCAAAGCATGAAATAGGTGACAAGTACAAACATGTGAGCATGGATTAAGGTCTGAAATAACATGTTGGGGGGTTCCAAATCCTTGAAATCATGGAAGCAATGCATCCTACACATGCACCTACTTGAAGCATACAAGCTACAATGCAAAGGGGCTATACAAAGCATGCCAAGATTGACCCAAACAACCTAGGACAGACCTTATACATGGCAAAACAAGCACATTTTCAGTTTATGACCAGCCACAAAAACAGAAGCAAGATAGGCTAACAAAGCATGCAAAATTACGGTAAATAGAAGAGATTTCAAAGCAAGTAGCACATGGAGTATGCAAACAATGTTGAGCCCTTCAACAATGTTGAAGAAGGGCTCAAAATAAGCCTACTTGAAGCTTACATTATGCCTCAAAACAGATTATAAATCAGCCAAATATACTATGCAAGAATAGTGGCATACAAGGGGGTAAAGAGATAGGTGCTAGATGCTGCCACCAAACAGCAAGGGGTCCTCAATCAAACATGAAGAGGACCCCAAAATAAGACTATTTGAAGTTTGGGTCGGAGCCCAAAAGTGCTTGCAAGCAAGGCTAAGAGATGATGCAAGAAAATGCAAGAAAAGGGAAGAGGATGACTCACCCTTGAAGACCAGCAAACCAGCACCTCTTGGACCAAGTTTAGGTGCTCCTAAGCTCTGAAGAACAGCCCCAAGTCGCTGGAATGGATGTTGGAGGTGTTGTGCTATGGGTTGGTGAAGGAATGGCCAAGAATAATGGACTTTTGGAGGCAAAGGAGTGAGATATAGAGAGAGATAGAGGGTTGTATCTATCTATATCAGATATATATCTATATATCTCTGGTTTTTGTTCCAAACTCCCAACCTTAGACAAAGGAGAGGAAGCCTTCCTTATATAGGCAATGTAAGGCTCTTAACTTAATGGCTAAGCAAAGAGAGGGAGGTTCAAGAGGTGCAAGAGGTTCTTGGCTTCTAAGAGAAGCTAATACAGCTGGCCAAGCTTCTCCAAGAAGCTTGGCCAAAGGTTCAAGCTCCTAGAGGAGAGAGGGGGTCAAAGGGCTCATAAGGGTGCAAAATGTGCACATGCATGCACGTGGATGTGGTTCTGTGCATCCCAGCTGGCACAGCTGGTATGTACTAAGCTTGGGGGGTGCAAAGGGTGCAAACCGGCCAGAAAAAGAGATCATCGGCCAAAATTAAGTGCCGGTCGGCACTATAAAGTGCCGGTCGGCTAAATATAGTGCCGATGGATGATTCCTTGGTCAAAAAAGTGCCGGTGGGTATGCAAATTGAAGCCCCGGAAGTTAGCTTTTCAATGGTGGTGGCCTCATAACTTAACTCCAAGTATGCAATTGAATAAGCCCGATTCAGCGAGGGCTGCTCGATTCTCTCCTACCCGGATTCATGCCGAACTTCTCCCAGACCAGTTTTCTCCTCTCCTTTCCTCTTTTCTTCAACTCCAAACCCCTAAACAAAGTGTTTTGAAGGATTTGCCTCTCTTCTTGCCGAAGAAACTGAACCTGTGCCCTGCACATCTCTCAACACCGAGCAAACCATCAGTAATGCCCAAGTCTTGAGGGCGGTCAAAAATGGGGTGTCTACAGTTGCCCCTCTTTGACAGAACTTGAAAGTCATAACAATGACGGGAGTGAATGTCAAAGCCCAGAGACGACCCATTTTTGACAGGGCCGAAGACTTGGACAAGCAAACAAAATATAGATAGATAAATGGTTGTGCCCGCAGGCTGCCTACGTATCCCTTTGCAAGGAATCAAACCAGCGTAGTTCAGGGGCAGGATGCAAAGTGATGCACAATGCAAGTGCATAACTTATGATCATGAGAAGGATGCTGTAATGAAGCAATTATGCAAAATAAATGCAACATTTTAAGCGAATGCTATGCAAGCGAGCAAACATGAACCAACCTACATCTCATGCAGAAAGGATGTAAAAGAATTATGCAATTCTCACGAACATGTGCGTTAGATACACAAAAGTGAACGAAGTGTGATAGATACACTAAGTGAACGAACATGTGTGATGGATACACCAAAGTGAAGAGAGTGTGATGGATACACTATATGAATAAAGTGTGGTTGATACACTAAGTGAAGCAAAGTGTGACAGATACACAAAGCAAAACGAGTGTGATGGATACACTAAGCAAATATGTGATAGATATACTAAGCAAATTTGTGTGGTGGATACACAAAGGGGGCATGTGATAGATACAAAGCGAGTATGTGATTGATACACAAAGTGAGCATATGTGATTGATACATGAAGCGAGCGTGCGTGATTGATACACTATATGAAGCAAAATGTGATGGATACATTGTATGAAGCAAAGTGTGATGGATACACAAGATGAGCATAGTGTGATAGATGCACAGAGAGAAAGTGTGTGATTGATACACAAAGCGAGCGTGTGATTGATACACTATATGAAGCAAAATGTGATGGATACACAGAAGGCAAGCACAAAGTGTGATAGATGCACTAAGTGAACAAGTGTGATGGATACACAATAGGTGAACACGAAGTGTGATCGATGCACTTAGTGAACAAAGTATGATTGATATACTAAAGGTGTGTGATGGATACACAAAAGGTGAACACAAAGTGTGATAGATGCACTGAGTGAACAAAGTATGATTGATATACTAAATGTGAACACGAAGTGTGATAGATGTACTTAGTGAACAGGAGTATGATTGATATACTAAAGGTGAACACAAAGTGTGATAGATGCACTTGTGAACAAGTATGATTGATATACTAAAGGTGAACACAAAGTGTGATAGATGCACTTAGTGAACAGAAGTATGATTGATATACTAAAGGTGAACACAAAGTGTGATAGATGCACTTAGTGAACAAGAGTATGATTGATATACTAAATGTGAACACAAAGTGTGATAGATGCACTTAGTGAACAAGAGTATGATTGATATACTAAATGTGAACACAAAGTGTGATAGATGCACTTAGTGGACAAGTATGATTGATATACTAAAGGTGAACACGAAGTGTGATAGATGCACTTGTGAACAAGTATGATTGATATACTAAAAGTGAACACGAAGTGAGATAGATGCACTTAATGAACAAAGTATGATTGATATACTGATGTGATGAAGCGTGTGATTGATACACTGAATGCAATGAAGTGTGTGATTGATACACTGAATGCAAATGGAGTGTGTGATTGATACACAAAATGAAATAAAGTGTGTGATTGATACACTGAATGCAATGAAATGTGTGATTGATACACTGAATGCAAATGGAGTGTGTGATTGATACACTGAATGCAAATGAAGTGTGTGATTGATACACCGAATGCAATGAAGTGTGTGATTGATACACCGAATGCAAATGGAGTGTGCGGTTGATACACTGAATGCAAATGAAGTGTGATTGATACACTAAAGTGAGAATGGGTGTGATAGATACATAAAATGAGAATGTGTGTGATTGATACACAAAATGAGAGAAGTGTGATTGATACACTAAATAGACATGTGACAGATACATGAAGCAAATAGAGTGTGATTGATACACAAAGCAAACATGCAGAGAAGAGTAGTGTGATAGATACACAAAGTGAGTGAAGTGTGATTGATACACTGAGTGAGAGTGTAATAGATACACAAAAGTGAATATGTGCGTGATGGATACACAAAACGAGAATGTATGTGATAGATACACAAAATAGGAATGTGCGTGATAGATACACAAAATGAAAGAAGTGTGATTGATACACCAAGACAAATGGAGTGTGTTAGATACACTAAGTGGAGCAAATGACTATGTGTGATAAATACACGAAGTGAATGGAGTGTGATTGATACACTAAAGCAAATAAAGTGTGTTAGATACACTGAGTGAAGCAAATGAATGTGTGTGATAGATACACAAAAGGAGGATGTGTGTGATAGATACAGAAAATGAAAGAAGAGAGTGTGATTGATACACAAAGCAAACATGCAGAGAAGAGTAGTGTGATAGATACACAAAATGAGAATGTGTGTGATAGATACACAAAATGAAAGAAGTGTGATTGATACACTAAGTGAAGAGAGTGTGATTGATACACGGAATGTAATGAAGTGTGATTGATACACTATTCTAGCTTGAAGCAGACTTGATCTTGAGCTTGAGGTAGAGGTACACTCATACTTCGGAGCATTGGCAAGGCCTGAAGAGGTACACACGGGATGTAGTCTCGGAACTTACTGAAGTTGAAACAAACTCAGATACCCGACGTTTTCCTCTTTTGCTTTTACTTTGCAGTCCAGAACCATATAGCTTCAGATAGGTCCTGGTTTTACTGTTCACACTTATCGGGGGTGGACCCTGCAGTTTTATGAAAGAACGAATCTGTTTTGCACAAATGTGGGGAATGGCACGGCACTCTGAGCACAAGATGATTTGATTTTGTTTGAAATTGAAGTTGAAAATGAGTTCTCAACTGGGTATTGAGTCTACGATTGGACACAGCGCGTTAGGACTCAACAATGGAAAATAAAGGCACACAACCTAAACACATCGAGTAACACTCGAAACGACCCAAAACAAGAAACGAGAAAAGACACGACACGCAAACATGCACAGGGAGCCTGTTTTACCGGGTCTGTTTCCCACCCTTCCTGATTTGTGATTCTTACATCACTCGGCCCTCAAGCTCGGTTTTTTTTTCTCGAAACCCTTTTCTCGCTTTTCCTCTCAGCGCACATCTCTCTATTCTTTAATCTCTCATTTTTCATCCCTCCCCTGGGTGGTTGATGGATAGGCTGGAAATTGTGGGCTCTTGCCCCTGGTATTTTACCAGATTCTCAATCTTGTTCACAACAGTAAGTTTCTCCCACAGAGGGGTTGTGCTACAACTGGGTGTGTAGCAAATCTGCAGCTAACATCGGTTGATGATGCCCTGCTGGGGAGTTTGGACGTGGTTAGATCTGTCCAAATGAGGAAGTGGAACATCTTGATCCATTCCAATTCGTGCTTCGCACTTGACTTAATACCTCGTTGCTTGGAGGATGAGAGAGCTTTCAGCCCTTTGCTGTTGACTTCAGTTGTGCCCTCTTCTGGCAGGTAGAGTGCCCTTCTGGCAAGTATGTTGAGAATGGGGGAAAGACAGGAAGCCTGACTCAACTGTGCCCATAGTTCATTGTTTTGACCATTTTTTTGTTTTTGCTTTTTTTACTAAAACAGTTTTGACCAACATGAGAGTTAGATTAACATGCTTGTTCAACTTTTTGATTTTGAAAATCACGCAAGTTAGGTTGTGAGCACTGAAAATTTTCCTTTTTTGGGTCCAAGAAAACGGTCCAATTTTGGAAAAATGGAATAATTTTCTAGAGAAAATCAGTCAACCTCAGTAAAAATTCCCAAAAACTGTTTTTGCAAACGGTCACTGCTCAACGAGCGTAGAACCCACTCTCGAGATGCGCAACCTCAGATTCGAAGGAAAATTGCCCCTTGCTTGAGGGGAGCTGCATGGCAACGGAAAGTTGCCCCTTGTTTGGATGGCACTGCGGCGCATTGAATGGCAACGGAAAGTTGCCCCTTGTGTGAATGGCACCGCGGCGCATTGTGATCAGTCCTCAGAGCGATGATTACAACCGAACTCTCGGATGCAGAGAAGGTAAGGATGATCAAAACCATTTCATGGACACAATTGAATTTGAAGTGTTTATGGCTGGACTTCAGAATGAAGTTGCCTACGTATCCCAAACATGGGAATCAAGCCTTATGTAGTTCGGGGTTAAGGTACACTCGGGTATTTAACCTCTCATTTTTATGCTCTAAATTTTGCCAAGGCGCCTGTTGCAGGTTTTCGACCTTGCGAGCTTCTTTTCCTTTTCTTTTCAATTCTTTTTCTTTTCAACTTTTCTCTTTTGCATTTTTCTTTTCTTTTTTTTTTGCTTTTTTTTGTATTTTTCTTTGCTCTAACTTTTGCCTGGGTTGCCCTTCTGGGTTTTCGACCCAGCGAGCCTCTCAAAGGGTAAAAGTGTAGCTTGGTCCATGCCAAATGGTTGTAGGGTTTTGAAGCCATCCGTATCCAGGAGAGTGGCTGTTGTTTTGCAAGAGGACTCATCTTCGGCTCTTCGAGCACATCTGATATCTTTGCCCCTAGTTTGAAGGGTACTTTTGTTCTAGCTTTGCAAGCTTCTTCTGATGAGGTCTGACCTTCTTGATCTGACTTTGGTGCCTCTTGTTCGAGGGCTGCTTCAAATCTGGCCACACAAGCCTCACGTTGTAGTTGGGCATTTTGACTTGAAGTCCAAGGTTTGAAAATGAGGGGTCGAGTCTCGAGGCTGAGAGCGATCCTAAGCTGCACAATCTTGAGAGCGATTCCATACAAGTCTTCACAGGACTGCGCAAAACATTTTTTGAAAGTTTTTAAGAAAGCGACAAATCGCTCGCGCTGAAGACAGTGTAGGATCAATCTGGATCAAGCCAGGATCCTTCTCAGTACTCACATTAACAAGCATGATTTCATTCATTAAGGGCTTAGCATGCCTCTCTTTCTCTCAGTTGATCAAATTTTTGCAAATCCCGAGGAATTCCTCCCTCTTTGTTTTTCACTGCAGTGTTCAAAAAGTTTTGAAAAATTTAGGTCATTACAATGATTTTAAGGCACAGAAAAGGCAGAGTTCCCAGTCAAATACTGCCATCTCATCTAGGATTTCTGGCACAACTAGCACACGGCGGAAGCAAACGCGAGAGCATGAAAATCACTGCTGTTTCATTCAAAATATGTTGGCACAACTGGCTCCCTGGCAGAAACAGACTCAAAAGAAAGCGAAAAGACAAACGCAAAACAAAATGGTGATGCCCGAGGTAACACCCCCGAAATCACCCGACTCTAACAAAACAGGACTGACTCGATACAACAAGACAGACCCGACTGACTCAGTATGAAAAGACTAACACAATACAAACTGACAAGACTGACCCAATACCCAGGTCAGAAAGTACAAAACTAGCATTCGCAAATGCTCAAAACAGTGCGTGCCAAACGCCACATCCGGAGTAAACTGAGTGCCGCCCGCAGGTGGTTCATCCCCTGATCACATGTTCGTACTATCCCCCCAAGTTTACTGATCCAGTGGTGATAGACTTTACTGAGCTGGTGCGGCAATGACCTTGTTGTCAAATAGATCTTGTACATCATGGCGCAGACGGAAGCAGCTATCGGTCTCATGACCGGTTTGTTGATGGTACGCACAGTACTTAGTCTGGTCATGCTTTGGAGGGAGAGGATCAGGTAAAGGCCGTTGTTCCAATGGTTTCAGATGTCCTTTCCGGATTAGGACCTCTAGAGCCTTTGACAAAGGCATATGAAGTGGGGTGAAAACCCTCTTGACTCGAGGTGGATATTTGGTTTTCTGTGAGCTACTTCCGGACGCACCGGTAAATGGGGTAGCTGTTCTTGATGTGGTGGTGGTGACCATGCCCACTTCAGAAGATCTTGCAGCTGCATCACCACTGGTGGTTGCATTCGAACTGCGGGTAAATGCCCTCTTAGGCTGCTCCTTTTCCTGGTCGATAAGGCCCTGCTTTATAGCGTCCTCGATTTGTACCCCAATCTCATGGAGGTCTGCAAAGGTGGGTAGGGGGAGGACAATCATCTTCTGCATCAGCCTGGGTTGGAGATTGCGCACAATCATCCGTATCTGGTCCTTGTCGACCGGCCTGGTGGTCATCGAAGAAGCTTTGGCCCTCCAACGGGTTACAAAGTCAGAGAAGCCCTCTTTTGGCTCTTGCCTGGTTGTCTCAAGATCACGGGTTGTGATCTCGATCTGGGTATTGTATGAATATTGTAGGATGAAGGCCTCGGCCATCTCGTCCCAATTTCTCTTGACGTCATCTTCTAACTTGGCATACCATATGGCCGCCACACTTGACAGGGTCCGGCCAAATAAAGACAACTTCTGGAGCCTGCTGAGGCCCATTGGCCTTAGGACATCTGAAAACAATCTTAAGTGCACCATGGGGTCCCCGGACCCGTCGAATCGATCAAGATGAGGCATTTTGAATCTGTCGGGCAGCGTCACAGCTGTATCGGTGTACCCGTCCTCAATGTCCGGGATGGATTTTACTCCCTGGGATTTCTTGAACAACTTCTCAAGCTTGTTCAATTTCAACGCCGTAGGGTCGACCTCGGATTCGAAGGGAGAGTCTGGCAGATTGGTAGGTGCTTTGGATAGCTGGGGTAAAATTGGAGGCGGAGCAGGCCCTACTGGAATGTCCGTACCTTCCTGGACATTTGACATCTCCCCAGGTGTTGGAGCTCCTGCTGGGGGAGGAACTTGTTGTGAAGCAGACGCGCCGCTTTGCTGTTGCAGCCTGGTGATGAGCTCAGCCTGCTGAGCCATGATTGCAGCCTGCTGCTTGGAAAATTTCGCTTGGCGGACAGCGTCTTGCTGCATGAGTTTCATACTTTCTTGGAGTTGACGCATCATCTCCTCCATCCCTGCCATATTCTGCTAACCCGGCTGAATGACTGGTATATCTATCCTTGTGATAAAAACTGAGACCTCGGCCTGATTGTCCACTGATAGGGTAGATAAGGGTCGCTGATCTGGTAACTGCTGAACCGGTGATCCGTGGTTGACTGGCCCTTTTTACTCTGCCTCTAGCAAAGGAACACTGATTGCCTTTGAGCTAAATCTCTGACCTAACAAAGTCTATCAGCACTAGTCCAATGTACCCGGGGGATATCGGAGCCTTCTGAAGCTATAGTTCCAGGACTACCCTAGCAAAAGAGAAAACAGACAGCATCTCAGCTCAACTTTACTGGAACTGATACGAGCAAAGCTGAACGACTGTATTCTATTACTGATCACTGTTCCCCGAAATCACTGCCCCAAATCCGAATCTGATACCCGCAGATATAACTGATTCTCAAAATACTGATACTTGTGCCCGCAGGCCGGATACCCAGACTCGCAAACTGGTATACGCATTCCCTGTAGAGATATACTCTAAAAACACATAGCATGTAAATGAGAGCCAATACACCCCTATGTTGGGGTAGGGTTTCCCTGTCCTATTTTGTCAGGAGCTAGGGCTTCACTACGCACGCAGCGGTTTCAAACAACCTATCGGGTAAGCAACCTGTCCTAGTTTGGAATGGTCACTATGGATCCGAATATGCACTAGGTCGAATGGTCAAAAAGGGTGCCCCGGTAAAACCAGGGTTTGTGTTCCCATACTGGCAGAGCCCGCAACCGGTCAGCCTTACGGACATGCCTTGACAAGACAAGCCTCCGGCAAACCGCTCAGGAATAGCAGATGGCCAACACGGTGTCCTAGGCGCACCAATGCACATGCAATGCAAAGAAACACATAGATGAAATCAACACAGGATATCACGAGTTCGAGTCAAGCTCTCTAAATCCCCAGCAGAGTCGCCAGAAACTGTAGACGTCCCCGAACGCCCCGGGAGGATGAATCCCGTTCTGTTCATATGGGTTCACTACAGTTCGAAGGACTCAAAATGTCACGGTTCTAAATCTGAACCAAAGAGTCCAACTCTGGCAAATCGTTTTGAAGAAAAACAGATTTTGAAAAGAAGTGCCAAACATGGACTGCTTTGCCAGATTACAGAGTCGCCACCTAAATATTTTTAAAATGGGAAATTTAGGAAACCCTGACTCAGTGCCGAAGGCCACATGTCCGTCATCACCAAAGTGGTCTTGGCTCGGGAGCTTGGGTACGATCGGGGAAGGTCAGCTATGAGCACCCCCTTTCGCCCGGTCCGAAGACCGGCCTCTACTAACCATGATATCCTTTTTTGAAAACATTATATGCTCTTATTCCGGTTATTAGCCTAGAATTACTATGTTATGCGCACAGCAAACAAATATAGACTAGATCGCCTAATTTGGAAATAAGCATTGCATATCCGTCTTGTTTGGAAAATAATTTGAAATTGCTACTCGCGAGTAGGCTAAAACACGGATTTCAATGAGTATTCCCAACTCAAGTAATCCAACCTCCACCCACAGGCATTCAAGCAGTTATGTCACATAAGCACTTAGCCACATGGTAATCATGCTGTCATGTTAACATTCACACGCATGCGATATGCTAAAGCATAAAAACTCACCTAGTACTCCAAGCCAAAACAGAAGCTTATTAGAAATCCATGCATGGACCTAAGCATACTGAAATGTCTAATGCAACACATGCAAAGATGTCATCTAGGCAGGCTCGGCTATCCTAAACATGGCATATGGAATACTACAACTATCACGTATTCAATTTGGAATTGAAAGTACGATGCAGTTTGTATGATGTGCCAAGCCTGATGCATGTCAACAAATGCATGGATGCACACATGCATAGCATAAGGTATGCTAAAATAAATATGCCCTAATCTACCATCATAAGCAGGTAAATAAAAGGGAGAAAGAAGTGGGGGTTGGAAGACATGCACACCACTCACACACACTTATTACAGATTCGCCCTCACTCGGAGGGACCAAAATAATAATACAGTCCGAATAATAAACAAATTAATTATTACAAAATTCTACTTATCAAATTAAATCGAATGTAAAAAGGAAGGGGGCCTCAGCCCCGCCTCGGGATGCGCGAATGATGCAAGCTTGGTCCAACTTGCCCGGAAAGCCCATACCGCACCACTGCTGCCTCTGTTTCACTGTCCTGCCTCCCTGGAAAATTGCCAAAGTCCCAGGACACCTTCAAAATTCACTGTAGTACACCACCGGCTAGAGGAAATAACCACCGGTTGCTTGAGATGGCCACCGGCTTCTGGGGAGCTTATCGGCACAAAAAGATTGCCGGTCGGCACTAAAGAGTGCCGGTCGGCACTAAATTCCTGCAGGAGACAGTTTTGACAGCAAACAGCAAACCAGCAGTGCATAGCATAGAATTTTGAGCATATGTAAGCATGGCTATGCCCCCTATCATGTGTTAGACTCAAGAGAGCATAGCCCTCGACCCTCGGGCCATCAATGATGCATCTTGGTGCATGATGGCCTAAAAGGCCAAGTTTGCAACTTTGATTTCAAATGAAATGCACATCAAACAAACAAGTGAAACCCAACCTCTATCACTTGATCAAGAGGCAAGGCATGCATGCCAATGCCATGCAACCTAGGCATGTTAGCTAATATGCAACATGGCATAAAAGGGAGCATACAAGCATGCAATGCGCATTAAGTACACAACCTAAGCAACAAAGCAAACAAACATGCCACAATTATACAAACCACTAGAGCATGCAAGGTGTAATCTAAATCATGCATCATGCTAGCAACTTGGCCAAGGGAATGCAAGACGAATGCAAGTGATTTCAAGCATGCAACACATGCAACCAAAGCATACAAACATGGGATAATGCAACAACACTTGAACGGCATGCAAGGGATGGACTTACACTAATTGGACAGCTCTAAGTTAGGTCCAAAACAGTGGCCAAAAGTGCCCAAAAGGATGGACAATTACTCAAGCAAACATGCAAGCAAATGGGCCCAAAACCAAGGCATCAACAAGGGGGATTTCACTACCACTAACATGACTATCCATGGCATGAATCAAGTAACCAAAAACAGAATCCTAGCATGCAAAGATACACTCAAATCCCCCCTAATGACAGCCCCAAAATGCTCCAAAAACACAAGCATGCATAAGGCCTATTCCTAGGCATAAAAGGGCACACCTTCAAAGCATGAAATAGGTGACAAGTACAAACATGTGAGCATGGATTAAGGTCTGAAATAACATGTTGGGGGGTTCCAAATCCTTGAAATCATGGAAGCAATGCATCCTACACATGCACCTACTTGAAGCATACAAGCTACAATGCAAAGGGGCTATACAAAGCATGCCAAGATTGACCCAAACAACCTAGGACAGACCTTATACATGGCAAAACAAGCACATTTTCAGTTTATGACCAGCCACAAAAACAGAAGCAAGATAGGCTAACAAAGCATGCAAAATTACGGTAAATAGAAGAGATTTCAAAGCAAGTAGCACATGGAGTATGCAAACAATGTTGAGCCCTTCAACAATGTTGAAGAAGGGCTCAAAATAAGCCTACTTGAAGCTTACATTATGCCTCAAAACAGATTATAAATCAGCCAAATATACTATGCAAGAATAGTGGCATACAAGGGGGTAAAGAGATAGGTGCTAGATGCTGCCACCAAACAGCAAGGGGTCCTCAATCAAACATGAAGAGGACCCCAAAATAAGACTATTTGAAGTTTGGGTCGGAGCCCAAAAGTGCTTGCAAGCAAGGCTAAGAGATGATGCAAGAAAATGCAAGAAAAGGGAAGAGGATGACTCACCCTTGAAGACCAGCAAACCAGCACCTCTTGGACCAAGTTTAGGTGCTCCTAAGCTCTGAAGAACAGCCCCAAGTCGCTGGAATGGATGTTGGAGGTGTTGTGCTATGGGTTGGTGAAGGAATGGCCAAGAATAATGGACTTTTGGAGGCAAAGGAGTGAGATATAGAGAGAGATAGAGGGTTGTATCTATCTATATCAGATATATATCTATATATCTCTGGTTTTTGTTCCAAACTCCCAACCTTAGACAAAGGAGAGGAAGCCTTCCTTATATAGGCAATGTAAGGCTCTTAACTTAATGGCTAAGCAAAGAGAGGGAGGTTCAAGAGGTGCAAGAGGTTCTTGGCTTCTAAGAGAAGCTAATACAGCTGGCCAAGCTTCTCCAAGAAGCTTGGCCAAAGGTTCAAGCTCCTAGAGGAGAGAGGGGGTCAAAGGGCTCATAAGGGTGCAAAATGTGCACATGCATGCACGTGGATGTGGTTCTGTGCATCCCAGCTGGCACAGCTGGTATGTACTAAGCTTGGGGGGTGCAAAGGGTGCAAACCGGCCAGAAAAAGAGATCATCGGCCAAAATTAAGTGCCGGTCGGCACTATAAAGTGCCGGTCGGCTAAATATAGTGCCGATGGATGATTCCTTGGTCAAAAAAGTGCCGGTGGGTATGCAAATTGAAGCCCCGGAAGTTAGCTTTTCAATGGTGGTGGCCTCATAACTTAACTCCAAGTATGCAATTGAATAAGCCCGATTCAGCGAGGGCTGCTCGATTCTCTCCTACCCGGATTCATGCCGAACTTCTCCCAGACCAGTTTTCTCCTCTCCTTTCCTCTTTTCTTCAACTCCAAACCCCTAAACAAAGTGTTTTGAAGGATTTGCCTCTCTTCTTGCCGAAGAAACTGAACCTGTGCCCTGCACATCTCTCAACACCGAGCAAACCATCAGTAATGCCCAAGTCTTGAGGGCGGTCAAAAATGGGGTGTCTACAGTTGCCCCTCTTTGACAGAACTTGAAAGTCATAACAATGACGGGAGTGAATGTCAAAGCCCAGAGACGACCCATTTTTGACAGGGCCGAAGACTTGGACAAGCAAACAAAATATAGATAGATAAATGGTTGTGCCCGCAGGCTGCCTACGTATCCCTTTGCAAGGAATCAAACCAGCGTAGTTCAGGGGCAGGATGCAAAGTGATGCACAATGCAAGTGCATAACTTATGATCATGAGAAGGATGCTGTAATGAAGCAATTATGCAAAATAAATGCAACATTTTAAGCGAATGCTATGCAAGCGAGCAAACATGAACCAACCTACATCTCATGCAGAAAGGATGTAAAAGAATTATGCAATTCTCACGAACATGTGCGTTAGATACACAAAAGTGAACGAAGTGTGATAGATACACTAAGTGAACGAACATGTGTGATGGATACACCAAAGTGAAGAGAGTGTGATGGATACACTATATGAATAAAGTGTGGTTGATACACTAAGTGAAGCAAAGTGTGACAGATACACAAAGCAAAACGAGTGTGATGGATACACTAAGCAAATATGTGATAGATATACTAAGCAAATTTGTGTGGTGGATACACAAAGGGGGCATGTGATAGATACAAAGCGAGTATGTGATTGATACACAAAGTGAGCATATGTGATTGATACATGAAGCGAGCGTGCGTGATTGATACACTATATGAAGCAAAATGTGATGGATACATTGTATGAAGCAAAGTGTGATGGATACACAAGATGAGCATAGTGTGATAGATGCACAGAGAGAAAGTGTGTGATTGATACACAAAGCGAGCGTGTGATTGATACACTATATGAAGCAAAATGTGATGGATACACAGAAGGCAAGCACAAAGTGTGATAGATGCACTAAGTGAACAAGTGTGATGGATACACAATAGGTGAACACGAAGTGTGATCGATGCACTTAGTGAACAAAGTATGATTGATATACTAAAGGTGTGTGATGGATACACAAAAGGTGAACACAAAGTGTGATAGATGCACTGAGTGAACAAAGTATGATTGATATACTAAATGTGAACACGAAGTGTGATAGATGTACTTAGTGAACAGGAGTATGATTGATATACTAAAGGTGAACACAAAGTGTGATAGATGCACTTGTGAACAAGTATGATTGATATACTAAAGGTGAACACAAAGTGTGATAGATGCACTTAGTGAACAGGAGTATGATTGATATACTAAAGGTGAACACAAAGTGTGATAGATGCACTTAGTGAACAAGAGTATGATTGATATACTAAATGTGAACACAAAGTGTGATAGATGCACTTAGTGAACAAGAGTATGATTGATATACTAAATGTGAACACAAAGTGTGATAGATGCACTTAGTGGACAAGTATGATTGATATACTAAAGGTGAACACGAAGTGTGATAGATGCACTTGTGAACAAGTATGATTGATATACTAAAAGTGAACACGAAGTGAGATAGATGCACTTAATGAACAAAGTATGATTGATATACTGATGTGATGAAGCGTGTGATTGATACACTGAATGCAATGAAGTGTGTGATTGATACACTGAATGCAAATGGAGTGTGTGATTGATACACAAAATGAAATAAAGTGTGTGATTGATACACTGAATGCAATGAAATGTGTGATTGATACACTGAATGCAAATGGAGTGTGTGATTGATACACTGAATGCAAATGAAGTGTGTGATTGATACACCGAATGCAATGAAGTGTGTGATTGATACACCGAATGCAAATGGAGTGTGCGGTTGATACACTGAATGCAAATGAAGTGTGATTGATACACTAAAGTGAGAATGGGTGTGATAGATACATAAAATGAGAATGTGTGTGATTGATACACAAAATGAGAGAAGTGTGATTGATACACTAAATAGACATGTGACAGATACATGAAGCAAATAGAGTGTGATTGATACACAAAGCAAACATGCAGAGAAGAGTAGTGTGATAGATACACAAAGTGAGTGAAGTGTGATTGATACACTGAGTGAGAGTGTAATAGATACACAAAAGTGAATATGTGCGTGATGGATACACAAAACGAGAATGTATGTGATAGATACACAAAATAGGAATGTGCGTGATAGATACACAAAATGAAAGAAGTGTGATTGATACACCAAGACAAATGGAGTGTGTTAGATACACTAAGTGGAGCAAATGACTATGTGTGATAAATACACGAAGTGAATGGAGTGTGATTGATACACTAAAGCAAATAAAGTGTGTTAGATACACTGAGTGAAGCAAATGAATGTGTGTGATAGATACACAAAAGGAGGATGTGTGTGATAGATACAGAAAATGAAAGAAGAGAGTGTGATTGATACACAAAGCAAACATGCAGAGAAGAGTAGTGTGATAGATACACAAAATGAGAATGTGTGTGATAGATACACAAAATGAAAGAAGTGTGATTGATACACTAAGTGAAGAGAGTGTGATTGATACACGGAATGTAATGAAGTGTGATTGATACACTATTCTAGCTTGAAGCAGACTTGATCTTGAGCTTGAGGTAGAGGTACACTCATACTTCGGAGCATTGGCAAGGCCTGAAGAGGTACACACGGGATGTAGTCTCGGAACTTACTGAAGTTGAAACAAACTCAGATACCCGACGTTTTCCTCTTTTGCTTTTACTTTGCAGTCCAGAACCATATAGCTTCAGATAGGTCCTGGTTTTACTGTTCACACTTATCGGGGGTGGACCCTGCAGTTTTATGAAAGAACGAATCTGTTTTGCACAAATGTGGGGAATGGCACGGCACTCTGAGCACAAGATGATTTGATTTTGTTTGAAATTGAAGTTGAAAATGAGTTCTCAACTGGGTATTGAGTCTACGATTGGACACAGCGCGTTAGGACTCAACAATGGAAAATAAAGGCACACAACCTAAACACATCGAGTAACACTCGAAACGACCCAAAACAAGAAACGAGAAAAGACACGACACGCAAACATGCACAGGGAGCCTGTTTTACCGGGTCTGTTTCCCACCCTTCCTGATTTGTGATTCTCACATCACTCGGCCCTCAAGCTCGGTTTTTTTTTCTCGAAACCCTTTTCTCGCTTTTCCTCTCAGCGCACATCTCTCTATTCTTTAATCTCTCATTTTTCATCCCTCCCCTGGGTGGTTGATGGATAGGCTGGAAATTGTGGGCTCTTGCCCCTGGTATTTTACCAGATTCTCAATCTTGTTCACAACAGTAAGTTTCTCCCACAGAGGGGTTGTGCTACAACTGGGTGTGTAGCAAATCTGCAGCTAACATCGGTTGATGATGCCCTGCTGGGGAGTTTGGACGTGGTTAGATCTGTCCAAATGAGGAAGTGGAACATCTTGATCCATTCCAATTCGTGCTTCGCACTTGACTTAATACCTCGTTGCTTGGAGGATGAGAGAGCTTTCAGCCCTTTGCTGTTGACTTCAGTTGTGCCCTCTTCTGGCAGGTAGAGTGCCCTTCTGGCAAGTATGTTGAGAAATGGGGGAAAGACAGGAAGCCTGACTCAACTGTGCCCATAGTTCATTGTTTTGACCATTTTTTTGTTTTTGCTTTTTTTACTAAAACAGTTTTGACCAACATGAGAGTTAGATTAACATGCTTGTTCAACTTTTTGATTTTGAAAATCACGCAAGTTAGGTTGTGAGCACTGAAAATTTTCCTTTTTTGGGTCCAAGAAAACGGTCCAATTTTGGAAAAATGGAATAATTTTCTAGAGAAAATCAGTCAACCTCAGTAAAAATTCCCAAAAACTGTTTTTGCAAACGGTCACTGCTCAACGAGCGTAGAACCCACTCTCGAGATGCGCAACCTCAGATTCGAAGGAAAATTGCCCCTTGCTTGAGGGGAGCTGCATGGCAACGGAAAGTTGCCCCTTGTTTGGATGGCACTGCGGCGCATTGAATGGCAACGGAAAGTTGCCCCTTGTGTGAATGGCACCGCGGCGCATTGTGATCAGTCCTCAGAGCGATGATTACAACCGAACTCTCGGATGCAGAGAAGGTAAGGATGATCAAAACCATTTCATGGACACAATTGAATTTGAAGTGTTTATGGCTGGACTTCAGAATGAAGTTGCCTACGTATCCCAAACATGGGAATCAAGCCTTATGTAGTTCGGGGTTAAGGTACACTCGGGTATTTAACCTCTCATTTTTATGCTCTAAATTTTGCCAAGGCGCCTGTTGCAGGTTTTCGACCTTGCGAGCTTCTTTTCCTTTTCTTTTCAATTCTTTTTCTTTTCAACTTTTCTCTTTTGCATTTTTCTTTTCTTTTTTTTTTGCTTTTTTTTGTATTTTTCTTTGCTCTAACTTTTGCCTGGGTTGCCCTTCTGGGTTTTCGACCCAGCGAGCCTCTCAAAGGGTAAAAGTGTAGCTTGGTCCATGCCAAATGGTTGTAGGGTTTTGAAGCCATCCGTATCCAGGAGAGTGGCTGTTGTTTTGCAAGAGGACTCATCTTCGGCTCTTCGAGCACATCTGATATCTTTGCCCCTAGTTTGAAGGGTACTTTTGTTCTAGCTTTGCAAGCTTCTTCTGATGAGGTCTGACCTTCTTGATCTGACTTTGGTGCCTCTTGTTCGAGGGCTGCTTCAAATCTGGCCACACAAGCCTCACGTTGTAGTTGGGCATTTTGACTTGAAGTCCAAGGTTTGAAAATGAGGGGTCGAGTCTCGAGGCTGAGAGCGATCCTAAGCTGCACAATCTTGAGAGCGATTCCATACAAGTCTTCACAGGACTGCGCAAAACATTTTTTGAAAGTTTTTAAGAAAGCGACAAATCGCTCGCGCTGAAGACAGTGTAGGATCAATCTGGATCAAGCCAGGATCCTTCTCAGTACTCACATTAACAAGCATGATTTCATTCATTAAGGGCTTAGCATGCCTCTCTTTCTCTCAGTTGATCAAATTTTTGCAAATCCCGAGGAATTCCTCCCTCTTTGTTTTTCACTGCAGTGTTCAAAAAGTTTTGAAAAATTTAGGTCATTACAATGATTTTAAGGCACAGAAAAGGCAGAGTTCCCAGTCAAATACTGCCATCTCATCTAGGATTTCTGGCACAACTAGCACACGGCGGAAGCAAACGCGAGAGCATGAAAATCACTGCTGTTTCATTCAAAATATGTTGGCACAACTGGCTCCCTGGCAGAAACAGACTCAAAAGAAAGCGAAAAGACAAACGCAAAACAAAATGGTGATGCCCGAGGTAACACCCCCGGAATCACCCGACTCTAACAAAACAGGACTGACTCGATACAACAAGACAGACCCGACTGACTCAGTATGAAAAGACTAACACAATACAAACTGACAAGACTGACCCAATACCCAGGTCAGAAAGTACAAAACTAGCATTCGCAAATGCTCAAAACAGTGCGTGCCAAACGCCACATCCGGAGTAAACTGAGTGCCGCCCGCAGGTGGTTCATCCCCTGATCACATGTTCGTACTATCCCCCCCAAGTTTACTGATCCAGTGGTGATAGACTTTACTGAGCTGGTGCGGCAATGACCTTGTTGTCAAATAGATCTTGTACATCATGGCGCAGACGGAAGCAGCTATCGGTCTCATGACCGGTTTGTTGATGGTACGCACAGTACTTAGTCTGGTCATGCTTTGGAGGGAGAGGATCAGGTAAAGGCCGTTGTTCCAATGGTTTCAGATGTCCTTTCCGGATTAGGACCTCTAGAGCCTTTGACAAAGGCATATGAAGTGGGGTGAAAACCCTCTTGACTCGAGGTGGATATTTGGTTTTCTGTGAGCTACTTCCGGACGCACCGGTAAATGGGGTAGCTGTTCTTGATGTGGTGGTGGTGACCATGCCCACTTCAGAAGATCTTGCAGCTGCATCACCACTGGTGGTTGCATTCGAACTGCGGGTAAATGCCCTCTTAGGCTGCTCCTTTTCCTGGTCGATAAGGCCCTGCTTTATAGCGTCCTCGATTTGTACCCCAATCTCATGGAGGTCTGCAAAGGTGGGTAGGGGGAGGACAATCATCTTCTGCATCAGCCTGGGTTGGAGATTGCGCACAATCATCCGTATCTGGTCCTTGTCGACCGGCCTGGTGGTCATCGAAGAAGCTTTGGCCCTCCAACGGGTTACAAAGTCAGAGAAGCCCTCTTTTGGCTCTTGCCTGGTTGTCTCAAGATCACGGGTTGTGATCTCGATCTGGGTATTGTATGAATATTGTAGGATGAAGGCCTCGGCCATCTCGTCCCAATTTCTCTTGACGTCATCTTCTAACTTGGCATACCATATGGCCGCCACACTTGACAGGGTCCGGCCAAATAAAGACAACTTCTGGAGCCTGCTGAGGCCCATTGGCCTTAGGACATCTGAAAACAATCTTAAGTGCACCATGGGGGTCCCCGGACCCGTTGAATCGATCAAGATGAGGCATTTTGAATCTGTCGGGCAGCGTCACAGCTGTATCGGTGTACCCGTCCTCAATGTCCGGGATGGATTTTACTCCCTGGGATTTCTTGAACAACTTCTCAAGCTTGTTCAATTTCAACGCCGTAGGGTCGACCTCGGATTCGAAGGGAGAGTCTGGCAGATTGGTAGGTGCTTTGGATAGCTGGGGTAAAATTGGAGGCGGAGCAGGCCCTACTGGAATGTCCGTACCTTCCTGGACATTTGACATCTCCCCAGGTGTTGGAGCTCCTGCTGGGGGAGGAACTTGTTGTGAAGCAGACGCGCCGCTTTGCTGTTGCAAGCCTGGTGATGAGCTCAGCCTGCTGAGCCATGATTGCAGCCTGCTGCTTGGAAAATTTCGCTTGGCGGACAGCGTCTTGCTGCATGAGTTTCATACTTTCTTGGAGTTGACGCATCATCTCCTCCATCCCTGCCATATTCTGCTAACCCGGCTGAATGACTGGTATATCTATCCTTGTGATAAAAACTGAGACCTCGGCCTGATTGTCCACTGATAGGGTAGATAAGGGTCGCTGATCTGGTAACTGCTGAACCGGTGATCCGTGGTTGACTGGCCCTTTTTACTCTGCCTCTAGCAAAGGAACACTGATTGCCTTTGAGCTAAATCTCTGACCTAACAAAGTCTATCAGCACTAGTCCAATGTACCCGGGGGATATCGGAGCCTTCTGAAGCTATAGTTCCAGGACTACCCTAGCAAAAGAGAAAACAGACAGCATCTCAGCTCAACTTTACTGGAACTGATACGAGCAAAGCTGAACGACTGTATTCTATTACTGATCACTGTTCCCCGAAATCACTGCCCCAAATCCGAATCTGATACCCGCAGATATAACTGATTCTCAAAATACTGATACTTGTGCCCGCAGGCCGGATACCCAGACTCGCAAACTGGTATACGCATTCCCTGTAGAGATATACTCTAAAAAACACATAGCATGTAAATGAGAGCCAATACACCCCTATGTTGGGGTAGGGTTT